>OU342742.1:454802621-455402621 GCA_910589775.1 Avena eriantha | reverse complement strand
TAGGATATTTTCCTAATCTTATTGTGGATCTCCACGGTAATATCAAGAAGATTTCCCTTTATTTTATTATATTGATTATATGTTCTTCTCTCATGTGTGAGTAATTTCCTTGGGTGTGGGAGATGTAGGGGATTGGTGAGATGTGATGTGCCTTCATATATTTTCCAATAGTTTGTGATTGATTCTAATTACTATATTATGTGTGCTTGACTTTTTGTGGGATGCCTAATGCTTGTTGTCCAATTAAGGGCCCAGACATCACGATGCTTTGTTCTACATAGATAAGATCTTATTCTCTAGTAGACTGGCGACCCCCGGGTGACATAGGGATATCAATGGAAAACTAGTAGACTCGAGGATACCGAAGAACCACTATGCTTATTGCATTAATCCGATGCAAGGAGCTTAGTTGCGTAGCGACCTGATGGGTCTTAATCGTCTAGTGTCTGACCATGGTTTTGGTAACAGGCTAGTAGGATTATTGAAATTGGGATGAAATCTACCAAGAGGAGTTCTGGCTAATTATAGGTTGCTCGCCTACACATATAATTATAAGATTTTAATTGTTACAGTTATCATTCGTCCACCTGGCACAGTCACTATCACCATAAACAGAATCTCCCCGCGCCTTCTTTTGCCATCTATAGAAAACAATAAACAACCAAGTGGTTCTTTACTTTTATTCTTTATATTTTTTAAGTTTACATTTTAGTTATATTTAAATATATCTCATTTAATCAAAACCCCATTCTATTTTCAACACTTGCAGTCAATTCACTCGAAGACCTGTTACAACTTCGGGTGTGATAGAGACTTCACCCATAAACAACTTCGATATATATACTTCGAAACTAGCTACAAACGATATGTGCACTTGCAGACAACAAGCTATTTTCTGGCGTTGTTTCCAGGGAGCTAAGCGCTAAGTGTTTGTGTTTTGACATTTCAAGTGTTTCTATTATAGAATGTTCTCCTTTGGAGACAAAGGGTCTACACACTCTGGTAGTACCTATCTACTGGATTATATTGAGCACGTGCCTCCTCAAAGGCGCGAAGAAATTATTGAAAAACATTTAAGATCTTGAAAGCCTGAGTGATATTATGGAAATAATATCTATTTATAGGACAACTCCTATGAAACCTTAGAAAACTCTTAGAGAATATAGTGCTCCAGTTATGAATTTCTTAAACAACCAATAGAATTCCCTAATCCTGGAGTTAGAGAATATCGATTTGATGGTGGAATTATTAAAATTTTGTAGGAAAAAGCTTTCAGTGGAAGGGAATATGAAGACCTAGGAAGACATATTAGAGAGTTCGACGATGTGATAACATCGCTTGGACCAAAAGGTTTGCCAAGAGATTTCTCTCGTCTAAAATTATTTCGATGGTCTCTAAAAGATAAAGCTCGAGACTTGTTATATTCTCTCCCTCGCCATTACATTAAATGTTGGGAAAACTGCATTATTAAATTCATAAACTGGTTTAATCCTTTTAAAAAGGTAACTGGACTAAGAAAGAATATAGGCAGCTTTAGTAAGAACGTGGGAGAAAACTACCCACAAGTTTGGGAAAGATTCTTTGGAATGATCAATAGTATTACTAATGATGGCTATTCTAAATCAACTATTTGCCATTTATTTTACCACGGTCTTAATACTAAATGTAGAGAATTGCTAGACTTCTCAGCTGGAGGATCTATAAATACTTTAACTATTAAAGAATGTTTGGAATTGATGTCTACTAGGGCTAAGAATGATTCTTTATATAATCCTGATTTTGGCACTAAGCTGGAAAATGGATACTTCGGATAACTCCTGATCTTATGCCTGAAGTATGCAAAACAATGAAATAAAAAGGTATACCTTCTAAACTTGTTAAGGAAAACAAAGTAGATTTGTTACAATTTTTAACTGAAGAAGATGAGACTAGAAAAGTTTTTCAAGGATTAAAACATCGACAAGTGAAATCTCATAATAACTTGCATAAGCACTTTCAAAAACACAAAAAGAGTTTGGCGGATCTCACGGAAAATTATGATGAGATTGACCAAGAAATAAAATTATTTCAGAAGTATCTTAGTATGATTGAAACCCAGTGTGAACAAATAGCATTTGGTTATCAAAATTTTCTTCGTAATGATAAAGATATTCCTGTTTCTACTAATGTTGTCACGAGAAGAGGTGCAATTGTTACAGGACCATTAGGACCACGAGAATATGAAGCTGGAAAAGAGCGAAAAGAAAAAGCCTTGCTCGAAGCAATCCAAGAAGATGATACATTGGCGGATCGTCAAGATGAAACTGAAACATAAGATCAAACCAAGGAGGACCAAAATGATGCACATGATGACCAATATGACTCTGATGTAGAGACAGTTGATCCAAGAGAAGAAAAATAGATAAGCAAGGAAGACGAAGCTGTTGTAGTAGAAAAGAAGAAAAGCAATAAGCAACAATAGAAGAAAGCAACAAAAGAGCCTGACCCCCACAGAAGGTAAAAGACAAGAATAAGAGAGGTGACAAAAATCTTCCTTACCCAGATCGAAAAAGAAAGCACCAGATCATGTAATTTATAATTCTTTTACCAAGGCACTTAATGACCTTTGTCTGCAAATTCCATTTGCAGATGCAATAAAAGTTCCTACCTATTCTAAGTTCCTCCGTGATATTCTTAGTAGAAAGAAAGAAATAACTAAAACTGTTGCCATGGTAACTAGTTATCCTACTAATGGGAAGCTGTTGTCTAAGTCTGGAGATCCCAGAATACCAAATCTTTCATGATCAATAGGTAAAACTAATATTCACAATGCCTTGTGTGATCTAGGAGCAGGAGTTAGTGTAATGCCATACTCCCTCTGTAAAAGGTTAGGATTACAGGAGTATTCTCATACTACTATCATTTTACAGATGGCTGACAAGTCCACTAAACAATCCGTTGGTATGAATGAGGATGTTCTACTTAGAATAGATGAGCATGGTATTCCCACTGATTTTATTATTCTTGAGATGCCTGAAGATGAGAAATTATCCATAATACTTGTAAGACCTTTCCTTAGTAATGCATGGCATCCGTGGATTATGCTAAAGGAAAGATAATCTTCAATGCTTATGATGCTGAAATCATCTAGTATTTTCCAAAGAAGCTAGAAGCAGGAGAAAGATATATTCCACCGGCAAAAAGAGTTCATGTGGTAAGTGCCTTTGATAAGGGGCAACCGAAGGTAATAATTCGAGAATAGAGTAGAGGTTGATTTACTCAACCATTCTTAATAAAATGCTTAATGCAAGTCAACCCATCTCTTCAATAAAATAAACTAGAAAAATAAAAGGTTCATCGCATTCCTACCACCTTTTCACAGACATTCTTGCGGAAGCACGCTCGTGAAGATGCAACTGTCAAAAAGTAGTAGAAACATCGATTGAATGAGTATAGAATAAGAATAAAAATAAATTTTTTAGTTTTTCATCTACAGAAGTTAAATTTTTTCTTTTAATACGCCAATGTTGGTCGACAGTTTCTACTATCAATTGTTTTTAAAAAATAAGGTATTTCGCTAAGTTTTGGGATAAGAAGGTATTCTCGAAGAAGTGGAAGTTTTTTGATGACTATTGATGGTTTAACGACCAACTATACGGCGTGAAATAAAATTCCGGCCGGATAGTTCCGGTCGTATAGATATCTTTGCCATCAACAAATTTTCTTCGAAGACACAGAGAATTTAACGACCAACTATACGGCGGGAATAAAAATTCTGGCCGTATAGCTCCGGTCGTATAGATAACAAGGCCTTTGTACAATTTTTTTTGAAAAGTACTGAGAGATTAACGACCAACTATACAGCGGGCATAAAAATTCCGGCCTTATAGCTCCGGTTGTATAGATATCAATGCCTTCGTAATAAATTTTCTAAAAGGTACTGAGAGTTTAACGACCAACTATACGGCAAGAATAAAAATTCCTGCCGTATAATTTCGGTCATATAGATATCGATGCTAGTTTTAGTAGTTTATCTCGAGGGATAGACGGTTTAACGACCAACTATACGGCAGGATCATTGCGATCCGGCCGTATAGTTGTGTCCATATAATTGTTTTTCGCGTAAAGAAACCCTAGTTGGCGGCGCAGCCGCAACTATACGGGCGGAACAACATCACCCGTATAGTTCCGGCCGTATAGTTTGGTGCGACCACAAAATCGCACCGGGGCGGCTAGGTCTTTCACCCCTCCTCATTATTTCTCATATATTCTCTCTCCAAACCTCTCAAAATCCACCTATAACTCTTGATTCTTCATGGATGTCGTTTGTTTGAGTGGGGGAATCAACATATTAGTATGTTTCTATCCCTATCCATGCTTTATTTTCAGAATTCCATGGTTGAAACTCTCACATTGATCTAGTAGATGAACTCAAGATTATTTGTTTTAACTATTGATTTCCCATGTTAGGATTGAATTTTTCCATGTAGGATCGTTCATATATCATATAAAAACTATATGCCTAAGGTTTTATGGTGAAATTTTTCAGTGCATCATGATGAACAAAATCGGTAACCTCTTTCGTTCTAGCAAATGCCAACGGGGTGAGTGCTCGGGCTCGGGGTCCCATGCCGAGCGCAACCCCAAGTTGGCCATGGTTTCATCGAGGAGGGTGCTGCCCACATGTTGGGCCTACCACATCTTTCTCACCGCCACGGGGCTGAAGGAGGATTTTGACCTCATGTGTAACAGGGCGGGGCTAACATTGCTCGGCTTCGCAAGCCACGACACCTACACTAAGCTTACCCATGATTTCATTGCCTCCTTCTACGACGACCACATGGAGAAAGTTAATGCATGCACGGTAAGCTTCACCATGAACCAACAACCGTATGAAATAAATTTTGAACAATTTTGTGATGCTTTCGGCTTCCCCCACATTGGGGAGCCAACTGTTACTAACAACTATGGCATCACAAGCAGAGAAACTTGGGAGGCTATTTCTGTTAATGGTGGCAAAAACCTCTATCAGAAGAAGATGTCCACCATTCAGAACACAACCATCTGTTACTATGCCTTGTTCCTCACCAACACACTACTGGGAAGAGGTGACACTAGTTCCATGGCCAATATGGACACGGCAATGATCACCAAGTCACTCTTTCCCACTTCATCGCAAAGCCCCAATCCTGCAGCTCTACTCATCCATCACTTTTTCCACCAAAGAAACAAGACCAAAGGTGATATTCGCATTGGTGGATTGGTAACCCACATAGCCCATGCATTAAACATTATACTACCTTTTATGCAATTTGTTTATGGTTCCAAGCTTATGGACGTCAAATATTTAACTGCTTGTGGCTTCCTTGGTGTTTAGCAAGCTAACCGGAGGCTTCGAGCCTATCAATTTAGTTACCTTGATGATGCATAGGGTGAGTAGGTTCCGTTGCCCCTGTCCCCAGACCTTCTTGATTGTGGAGAAGGACACTTGGATCCTCACCAAGGACCAAGTGATGGAGATCATGGCTAAACTCAAGCCTGACCAAGAGGAAGATGAAGGAGGAGAGCAGAAGGATGAGGATGAGCAGGAGCATGAGGACGAGCAAGGACACAACCCTTTTTGGGAGGGATAGCAACAACTACAGCAGCAATAGCAAGGGGGAGCTTGGGACCCGTGGCCAAACCAGCCACAACAGGGGTACAACTACGTCCCCTATCAGGAATTCCAGTAGCTAAACTACGTGTTGGGGAGATCGACCACAGTCTTCAAGGAGTTAATGAAGATGTGAGTACTTTGACTCACAACTTTAGTCACTTCATGGCCCACTTCCCCGAATACTACCAGCAGTATCCACACCAGCCGCCAAATGACGGCAACAACTGAGCCTAGCAATATCCTAAGCTTGGGGGAGGTTTGAAAACCTCCAAACTTTGCATTCATGTTTTTGTTTCTTCTTTTGATTTATTTTATTTCTTGAAGTTGCATGTTTATTCTCACTTTGCATTCTTAAACCAAAAATACAAAAAAATTAGTTGTAACTTTATTTGCAAGTTCGTTTCTTTATTTCTCTCAATAATTGCTCAATTTCGGGTGACTTGGCAATATGTAAATGCAGAAGGGGTTCGACTCAAATACGAGAATGAACCAAGCGAGAGTAGGTATCATATTCCTTTCATCACCTTAAATTGATCCTACAATTATTTACTTGCTTGCACTGGAGTCACTCCCCACTTAACTTGTTATCCTACAAATTCTATTCCTTTGCTAGTGTCTCCTTTCATTAGCTTTGAAACATTGAGAAATGAACTTGGTTAAAAACACTTCCTACATTTTTACAACAAGAAAAGGCATCTGAAAGATGACTTGAGTCCACGCTTAGCTCAAAGAATTTAATTTTAGAACTACTCCATCCCATTTGAGCTTAATCTAAATAGACTCAATAGTACCTTTGAATGAATTTTTTTGATAAAATGGATGTTTCAAAGTAGTAGAAATTATGCCAATGCTTTTTCTAATAATTACCGTAATGTATTTTTTACCATGTCATTAAAACACAATTGTGCTCCATGGGGAAGTATTAACTCCGCTAGCCAACAAACGATCTAAATGTGGGAAACCACTTGATTTCGGCTATTGAGTTATGTAAACGTTTGTAGCAGCAATGCCGTGACGGGTAAATTTTTTAGTATCCTCATGGTTGCACGTTCCAAGTGAAGTTGTAGTACTCCTATGACCCATTATTGCTCAACAATTATTTATTGGCATGGTCACGAGTGCACAACACAGCCCCAATTAACATGTTAAAAATAGTGGCATGATTTCTCTATGAAAGAGCTGAAGTTTTTGAAAGATAGAAGAAAGAAAAAGGTGCTTTGAGAGTCTTGAAATTTTGACATGGGAGTAGATGAGTCGTTCTTAAATTAAATTTTTTGGTGCCAACTTGAGTACTATTAATTGAATAAACAAACAAGAACAAAAAAATTCCATCTCTCGACGAAGAGAGGCACCAAAAGAATTTGTCTCGCTTTCCTAGCTCAAACTTTTGACACTTCCTTGGGCATATGATTTATTTGCTAACAAGATATACGTGGTTAGGAAGTGGACTCGGTGCAATCTTGTGAATACTTGCATGATCATATTTAAGATTGCACGGATTGTGAAGAAAAGAATTTGACCCCAATTCAAATTTTTCAAGTTCTTTTATTTTCAGTCTCGAATCTCCGCTATTCTTCCTTATTTCCTTCTCACTCGAGGGAGAGCAACATCTAAGCGTGGGGGAGTTGATATCTGTGAGATTCGACACATTTTTATGGATTTTATTGATGGTTTTCTCTCGGATTTGATCATTTTCTAGCTTTACCTAATGCTAATACTTCGGTAGCGAATAAAACTTGGTTTTTAATGTGTGTTTCAGGTTCTGAATGTCAACAGAAGGTTTAACTAGAGAAACACAATATTCTGGAGAAAACAAGCAAGTCTCTCTTTGAAAGCACTCGAGGGGAGCATACACAGGCTTTAACGAGCAACTATACGGCGGGAATATTTTTCCGGCCGTATAGTTCCCGCCGTATAGTTGTTGCCGCATCTGTCTTATCAAAAGGGACAACTTCCGTGAAGGAACCAAGGACGAAAACACAACATAGCAGCCGCGATACCATCTAGAAGGGAGAAAGAAGAGATCTGGAGAAGAAGGGGCAGACCCTTCTTCATCTCGCTCCACGATCTTCGACCTCCTAGCCAATACACCCCCATAGCCACTACTTGTACTAGAGAGAGAGCGATCTTCACCTTGCAAGACTAGGGTTTGAGATTGTTTCTTCCCATCTTGAATTGTGTTGGATATTTTCCTATTCTTATTGTGGATCTCCACAGTAATATCAAGAAGATTTCCCTTTATTTAATTATATTGATGATCCGTTCTTCTCTCATGTGTGCGTAATTTCATTGGGCGTGGGAGATGTAGGGGATTGGTGAGATGTGATGTCCCTTCATATATTTTCCATTAGTTTGTGATTGATTCTAATTACTATATTATGTGTTTACTATCAGTGGGATGCCTAATGCTTCTTGTCCAATTAAGGGCCCAGAAAACATGATGCTTTCCTCTACATAGATAAGATCTTGTTCGCTAGAAGACCGGTGACCCCCGGGTGACACGGGGATATCAATGGAAAACTAGTAGACTCGATGATAACGAGGAACCATTATGCTTATTGCATTAGTCCGATGCAAGGAGCTTAATCGCTAAGAGACCTGATGGGTCTTAATCGTCTAGTGTCTGACCATGGTTCTGGTAAGAGGCTAGTACGATTATTGAAGTTGGGATGAAATCTACCAAGAGGAGTTCCAACTAATTATGGGTTGCTTGCCTACACATATATTTATAAGATTATAATTGTTATAGTTATCATTCATCCACCTAGCACAGTCACTATCACCATGAACTGAATCTCCCCGTGCCTTCTTTTGCCATCTGCAGAAAACAACAAACAACCAAGTCTTCTTTACTTTTATGCTTTGTATTTCTGAAGTTTACATTTTAGTTCTATTTAAATATATCTCATTTAATAAAAACCCCATTCTTATTTCAACACTTGCAGTCCATTCACTTGAAGACTTGTGAAAACTTCGGGTGTGACAGAGACTTCACCCATAAACACTTACTATTTGGCTCCCTGTGGGATAGATATCTATACTTCGAAACTAGCTACAAATGATTTGTGCACTTGTAGACATCAATGCTGAGGTTGGGTATAGCTCATTATCTTATTCTCGCAATGAGGTGACTCCATTGTCAATTGGCATAAATGCCACATGATCAGGAAACCTTGATCATCTGTTGACCAATGAAATAGTGACTAGAGCTTCACCGGTAACTTATGGTTGTTTATATATCACCCGTGTATTGACGTTTCCTTTTAATACAGTTATAGCATGATATAAAACTTAATCATAAAGTTTATGAAATATGATAGTAATCCATATTATCATTTGTCTCTAGGGCATATTTCCAACAGTCATTGGGGCATCTGCTACCTTTTCCACCTGCGACTTGCGGCACAACTCATGCGGCCAGCCGGTCGGTGGTGGTAGTGTCCATATGCATAGAAATTTGATTGAAAACATCATCGCCGACCTTTCTCCAGACATCGTGCAGTCGGTTGTGCATCGATTGTGACATCGGGATGGATAAACGGAAGAGGTCGGACCAGAGTATGACTGTCGGGGCACTTTTAGAGAGGGCTGGTGTGGCCTACAAGATCCAATGCATCGGGCGATATGGTGAGGAAAATGTGCGAAGCACGCACTAGAGACGATCTTAATGCGGCCAGGCGGCGTTGGCGAGTGGGGATAAACAGTCGAGATGGGGAAGATGGGATGGCTCTTTGAACGAGTTTTTTTTGCAAGGCCTCTGGAGTTTCATCCAGAACGCCTACTATAGCTTGGCTGACACATTGCAGTGCACTAAATTAACCATCTCACATCCTGGCGCATTTTATAGCTAGGTTGGCATGTTGCCCTGCACTAAATTAACCATGTCACATCCCGTCGCATTACAGTAGGGCTGCACGGTGCAGTGCACGCTGATTAGAGTTACTACTATTGTCATGTTTGACCAGATGATGTTTATTTACATCTTCTATTTTCCTAAAAAATAGTATGTAGTAGTAGTACACTTGTACGAGTACAATACTACTACTAGTAGTAGAGTACAATAAACAATCATCTCGTTAGTTCCGCTGCATACATGAGTTGTACTACACCTACCCACTTGATTGTTAGGTACTACAACTCTTGTATGCGGAGGAACTAACAAGATGATTGTTTAGTTTGCTAAAAAGGATTATACTATGGAACATAGGTAGTACAATACTAGAAGTGGTACACTAGATGTTTGTTTTGCATTTTTGCTGCAAACATAGTACAGTAAATACCTCCACATTGGAGCCTAGCGCGATCAAGTACCACGGTGTTCCAACACAATGCATGACTAGAGAGGTATAGTTATATACCACCTCTTTACAGAATAGTTATAATTAGAAGCGAACAATCACCGCCTGAATACACCTACGATATAGTAAATTGTTCCTGAAATGATGGGTGGTAACCTGCACATCTGATCTCCTTCTTACAGTTATCATGATCAAATAATATCACCTTAAAGGAAGTGGTGGCAAGCCTCTTGAATACCAGAAATTACCCTACCTTCAAGTCATGTGCTTTGACAAAATCTAGCCATCCTTCATCAAGATAACCTTGCCATCTTTCTTCTTCAGTTTGATGTCCTGGCTGCAGGATTTGCATATCTTCAGGTTGATGGCCTCTTGATACTCACTGCCAAACGTTGGCAAAAAGGAGTTGGGTATGCTCCACACATCTATCCCTCCCGGTGTTAACAACACCTTGCAGAACTCGTCATAGGTGTTCTCAACATGGGTGTTCCTGGATCGCCCCTCCATCCAGACTACACATGGCTCTCCTATCTTCTTAGATGATGAGTCTCTCCAAGCTTGAGCTTCTTCCCGAAACACTGCAAAAAATGCCCATGGACAGATATTGTCTCTACCAACTGTCAATAATTGTGAAATACAATATTATCTGATAGAGTACAATACAAGATTAGCTAAGAATGTAAAGTGGAGCAAGTTTCTTATCGAAGTACTCAAAGTCTTAACTCTAGATAGCATGAACGTCAGTTATATTAGTATTCCTTAGGTCTGGGCATCACATTAGTGCGGTTCATTATGGAGCGGTACAAATACCGAACACCCAGGAACAGACAAACGGACGAACATGATGAGCTCTATGTGCTGCCGATGCTAGAGATGCATACATATACTTGAAATTTTGGCGAAAATTAGGGCAGGGCAGCAGGTGCCCTAACTTGCCCAAATTAAAGGGACCTCCGCCCGTGAGACCAACCAAACAAAACATGCCGAGTGGCCTCCCAAATTATCATCAGCCATTGATCGATCAATACAAAATTTGAACTTATTATTATAGTTCACCATAGATCTAGCCCTAGAACTAGCTTGCATGTGTAAAACTATATTGTAGTATACAAACGGGTTAAATACACTCAATGAGAACTACTCAACACCAACCCAATGTTAACCACGTGCTAATAAAAGCTTGACTGCATTTCATCATCAAGATCAAGGGTTTCGGGGATTATATACATACCACACTGCCACGGCGATGTCCGAGGGATGCGAAAGCTCTATAGATGAGGTTGCAGGGCCCGCCACCCACAGCCGACCCATCTAAGACGAGTAAGTTGCGGTGGTGGTGGTCGTCAACGGAGGAAAGCACAATGGCGAGGAAGGAGTGATGTGTGAGAGAGAGCTAGGGCTAGGGCTGGGGCTGGTGAGAGAATAAATGCGGCGAGGTCATACGTATGCTGTGGACAAAGGAAAGCTTAACTTTCCCCGCAATATCCATCATATAGCAAATCCAACGGCCACCAATACAGTACTACTAATTGTCATGCCAAAATTAATAGCCTAAAAAATTAGGAACGACAGTTTGATTGCTTGAATAGGGAAACATCAAACACACAATATGAAAGTTATTACGTACATGGTGCCTAGTACAAGCAATAGTAGAAATGATGTTGCAAGTGCTGATACTATAATACAGTATGAAAGTACTACGTACGTAGTATTTTACATTACATGGTGATAACTACTATCTATAGAAATAATGTTGCGAGTGATGATAATGAACTTTTCTGCATTTTGGTCAAATTTCACATAGTTCTAATGAGACAGGAATGGCACGAACCACATTGGTGCCTCGAATATTTTCTCCCTATGTTCTGCACCCATGTAGTTAATTTATGAACCTATGGCAGCCCCGCATTGACGTGCATGCATCTCTAATATGGAACCGGCTGTGGGAGATGTTGGCAGCGCATGTGTGTAGCAAACACATGGTCTGCTCTGAACACTACTAGAGCTTTGTCAACATCGGCAACAATAGGTTCGGGGTTGGTAGGGAGCTCGATGATGAATGGATGGTTGATTCCCACAAACACTGACCTCCCTTCAAGATTGTCCCTTCTGATCCAGCCCGGTGCTACAAGGTCATTCAGATGAAGACCCCTCTAGAAAACGTGGCAGCGGAGAGAGGGATAAGAGAGCAGCTCTCTACCCGTGTACTATATAAGATCACCATGCCTGCTGATTCGTGGACCCCTGGTGTGAATCCACATGATATTCGAGCCAAGCTTTGCCAAGTACCAGCTGCGTAATGCAATATCTTCAGCCTCGGCATCGTCCCCAACTTGCAAATTTGTCGGCTCTTCAATTACTGAAGCCTGTATGACACGTGGACCTGCAGTATACCTGTGTGTGCATTTCAGTTAGCAAAAGTGTCATGAACAATGCAGTTGTAATTAATTTATAAATTTTACTTTTAAATAATGGGACTCACACCGCTTGTTTGGTTCCCAGACTAGAACATCTCCTCACGGTTCTGTTACCGTGTATATGTGATCAACAGAACCACTGATTAGACTCGTGGCAATGGCAATCGACATACGTTGTTGGTGCAAGATAGTCGTTTTAAAGGATAATCCAGTCCCCGTGACTAGGAAAATATATGGTAGCAATGAATTTGTCAACCACCGCCATCATGTTATAGTGCCATTGATTATCAAATCTGTCTGATCTCTCTGTTATTTGTATCTTCGGTAGCTCGGTAGTCACGTGCTTGTAGCTATAAGTACATGTGGGGCCGAGGAAACACTGGTTACTCGATGGATAAATATCAACACACTACACATGTGGCATCTCGATGCATGCCATACTGTAAACGTTTGGGAGGTACCAGCGCCCCGAGTGCTTTGCAATCGCAATCCACTCTCCATTGGCACCAATCCAGCGACCCTTATTTTCAAATCCTTCATCATCCCAAGATCTGGGTATGTCATCATCAACTAGTACAAATGCTTCTACTATTGGATTGTCTAGTGGCATCAGCAACGCGTGAATGCCCTATAATAGATTTTCTTCATATCTAGGGGCATGCAAGTTGTTTAACAAAGGGGGGAGTGCTAGCCAGCTCTGCGGAAAAACTACTATCTGAAAGATGCAGAAACATGATGAAGAAATCATGCATGCAAACAAACACACCATGGAATAACATCTTGTTTGCATTAAAGAAAAAGTGTAGGAATAGGAAAGTTTCCTATGCTAGCATTGTTCATCTGTTTGGTTCATAGGAATGGACCAGAGGAAAAAATGCATGCAATTTTCCTATGATTGATTAACAAGATCAGGGGCCTCTTTCGGTCAATGGTTTTTAGAAAGTGTAGGAATAGGAAAACATATGATTTCCATGGCATGTACAGTAAATTCATATTAGGAATTAAAAACACAGGAATTTTGTAACAGGTGTCTTTGAATGGTGAATAGAAAACAAACACAGGAGTGTTGCAGGAATATAGTGTCAGCACATTGGACTTCTCAAAGGAGAAATAAAATGTGGTTGGAGCTCATGTTTAGATTCTTATGGAATGGAGGGCATAGGAACTAAGAAGTGACTCCATAGGAATTTGATATCTTCCAAAATCCTATGGGTTAGAATCCTCCAAAATTCATATGCAATTCTTCATATCCAACTTGGACCTCATTTTCAAATTTCTACGTGCGCAAAGAAGAAGAATGAGGTCCCAAGAGACATGATAACATCATAAATATACTCTCCCATCAAGTTTGACTTTGATGTTACCATGGTTTGAAGGAATCCTATGTTTTTGTATTCATGTAAACCAAACAACCAACTATTTATGGAAATATTGTTTTGGTAAAACACATGAAACTTAAAATATACGGATAGCCTGGATTGGCCAATACACCTTCCGTTACATGTATCAACAATCCTAGTGGTTCTTGTGTTTTCAATTTAGTATGTTTGGAGGAGAGAGGGGGACAATGAAGCAACCATCTTGAGCCTCTTTGGATCACAGGATTGAGAACACATGAATGTCACAGGTTTGCCAATGAAAAACAGGCGATTGTAAAACATAGGAAAACTACCTACATGAATGACATGTTTCGATCCTACACACATGATGAGAGTTGAGGCTCGAGTAGATGTTCCAATCCCTATAGGATTTAAGCATGGGTGGGGGTGCATTTCAAAATAATTTGGGTACCACGATTCCTTTGATCCAAATGCAATCCATAGGAAAGAATCTAATCCTACAAAAATCATGCAAAACTGTTTTTTACGTGCTCATCACGATCTAGTGGCCATGTCTATGGGTCAAAGTGAAGTAGGGAGGGCAAACCAAACGGGAGACTAGGATCTTCCGCAATCCCTCGATGCATGCCAACATGGCCACAAGCCAGGCGAGCGGTGATGTTTCTTAGAGGTCCATAGTGGAGGTTGCCTAATCCCATTGCCTGGCTGTAGCACTCATATTTATTACACTTCATCACTCTAGATGTTGTTCCGGAGAAGAGTACTGTGGAAGATTAGTGGGGATGGGTTAGCGGTTTATACCTTTCTACAAGGGTGGAGAGGGGCTATGATGGTACACAAGCGGTCAGAGCGGCAGAGGAAGACGATGAGGGGCGCCCGGTTTCTCAGCAAAAAAAAAGATGGGGGGTGGGCGATTCTCCTGCGGTTGTCAGATCGACTCCTCCAACCCGGTATATAAGGGGAAAACTAATGCGGGATGTTAACATATACGCTTACGCAAAAAGGAATAATACCAGAAAATTAGATATATTTCTTGAACGCCCGCCACCCCCTGTCCACCCCACGATCGAAGCCAAGCCCTGGACCACACTAACACTGCTGCGCACTGCCTATCTGCGCCGTGTCTAGACCGCGCCAGTGCGCCGCGCCCGACCAGCTTGCACGTACCGTACCTTGACCTCCCCTCGCGTGCATAGACCCGCCATGATCGCAACACCCTGACAGACACCCCCGTTCGCCGCCGCGTGACCAGTAGCTCCCGTGCGCCATATCAAACACCGCCGCTCCCGCGCAGAGCATCGCACGCTCCCGACCAAAACAAGCCACCCCACGCCACGCCATTAAGTCTGTGAGAACCGCCAGGGAACACTGCACCGTCCTACGCCCTCGCCCATGCCAATAGACGCTTGTAGCCACGCCACCGTTGAGCTCACCGCCGCACCGCTCGGTCCCCTCGCTGAGCTACAAAAGGACGCCACCCCAACCTCCATTCCTCACACCACTCCACTCCCCACTCTTCAATGACCTTCCCCACCTCTCCCCAGAGCAGGAGAGCACCACCGCGCTGGAATTTCACAGGAGTCTGCCGTTGCTAGAGGAGAAGGGTGTCGTTGACCCAAGCCTCGTCGTGATCATGCCTCGCCTCGCCGTCGTCTACCACGTCGATCGCCCCTGTCGCCAAGCCTAGATGGATCCTAGGTGAGCCCCACGAGACCCCCACCACCGCGTTAGGGTTGATTCCTCGCCGAAGCTATTCATCGTTGACGATGAACCACGGCCGTTGGATTAGAATTACATCGTAGGGCTTAGGTTGAAAGATACTATTTCACGTAGAGTGAAATCACATTCCCATGTATTAGAATATGTGGTGATGACATGTGTCAACATGATCCCATATTTTATTTGCAGAATATTAAATCTTAATTAATTTCAATGAGTAGAAATTACTTCTCTAAAATAAAATGAATAAAACTAGTTCTTTATTGCATGTGATGTTTGTGATGATGCTAAATCATCAAGTGTGTGCCTTAGTGTGCTAAATATCATAGATAAGTATTGTTTGGTGATTGTGTACCCCATATTTATTTATAGACGATAGTACCGACCAAGTCTACGAGGAGGAGGAGTTCTACCTCGAAGAAGACGAGGAGAATTTGAATCACTGCACCAACCAAGGCAAGCCACCACTAGATGCAAGTTAACCTAAGCAAGATGACTTAGACATGCTTGGGTTATATATTTTGATTTATACCATCCCAAGTTTTACTTGCAAGCTTTACTCTCTTACTTTACCAAATTTCTTTACTTTTACTATTGGTAGCATAAAGAGTATAAAACTTGTCCTATCTAGTTACACTCAGATGTCATTCTATGGCATGATATTGAATATTAGCACCCCTCTTTAGTCAACACTCTTAACCTTAGTGGCTAGTTCTAAGCATAAAACTTGATCACTTTAGATGGGAATTCTTGGTGAAAATGATTATGAAAACCTTGGAATGATGAGTCGTTCTATTGAGATGTTTTAACACGTGTTGAGAAACACAAATGGTTTCATGATGAAAATGTTGAGGCATGAGCTTTTGCCCTTTTACCAAAAACAGATGGTTGGGTTCGGATGCGATACCATACCAATTTTACCGTACAACCACAATACCTGAATTGGGTAAGCCTTAGCCGGAAGTTTATATGAATTAGTATGGGTTGCCTCGCGGAAGAGGTTTGAGCTGAGGCTACCTCTTGATGTGTGTCCACCTATGCAGTGCCCAGGATGGCAGATGGCCATGGCTGGGAGGCCAAGCTCATTGGGGAGGTTCCTATACTATAGTGTGTAATTGAAAGGTTATGATTAATTATTCGCATACTAACTATGATTGATTTAGGGTTATCCTTGATGGATGTATCGAATTTTTTGATGAAGGCGTACAACCTCTACACAGTGTCAAACTATTCGAATAGCCGCGTCCGCGGTCATGGACAGTTGGAGTGGCCATATTGTTCCGTCGTCAGTTCTTTTCAAAATGACTTTCACTTGACCACAACAGGGTTGTGACTATAAAAACTAAGTTCCCACTTAGGTGATTCAGAACATTAAGTTAGCTTTCTTTACTTCTGAACTCAGCTTAAGATAAATATAGCTTTTGCAAATAAACCTAGAGCTTAGTATTCCTACTAGCACTACTTTACTTGTTAGTGATAGTTTGCGAGTACTTAAAGAGTACTCATGGCTTTGTCCCTGGCTATTCCCGTGGCCAGACTATGAGGAGGACTATCAGGAAGATGGATAGCAGGACGGCTACGACAACTAGGATCATCTCGCATCGTCTGCATTGCCTGTGACACTAGAGATGGAGCCCACTACTACGCTTTATTATTCCGCTGCTTGTTTGTATTAATACTAGATCATAAGATCCTTTATTTGTGTAAAACCTTATTATGGTTTCTAATGGATGATGTACTGTGATATCCAATCTGTTATGTCTCACAAAAATGGTAATCCTGGGATTGCGATGTATGATATAACAGGCATCTGGGATTAAAAATCCGGGTGTTGACAAGTTGGTATCAGAGCCATCCTAACCATAGGAGACCCTAGTTAGAATGGACGTCCAAACAAAAACTTAGTCTCAAAACCAAAGAAGTGAGTATTTATGAAAACCTATTCCCACTCTTATCCTTGATTCTTTCAAAAAATCATGTTCCTCAAAAATTCTTACATTCCTACATAAAATTTGACACATATGATCACCTCACTAACTTACTCATCCTAAATTCTTATAGATGGAAGTTCAGTATTGCAAAGTTCTACCAGTTGGGCAACGGAGGCCAACTGATATTTGAGAGGGATCTCGATGCACTGTCGGAGTATTTGGAGCGCCCGCATCCGGAATTCTTTGGAGCTCAACTCAACGATCTCCCAGGAGGAGATCTACAATGGCTGATAGTTGCAGATCTTTGAGGCAAGATGGAAGCCCCCCTTTCTGAGAAGATTCAATTTGATGTGCGAGAGAATAACATGCTAGATGGATTAGCCAGGGAAATGCATGAAGCTCTCACCCATCTTTGCAGACAAAACATCAACTTGATCTAGGGAACTTGCTTTGCGCACTTCACAAGGCGTGATTCTATGGGAATGCCATTGGAGATGCCAAGTCACCCAGAGATGAAGCGCCAAGTGGAGAACCTTGAATTCCTGATGTATGATAGGCAGAAGGAATTGGACAATGCTCGAGCCTATGCCAACTACAACCTTGCAATTGCCGCCCAGAAGGACCAGACTTTCGCCATGCTCGTCAAGGATCGCAAATCACTTTGTCGTCAATGCGAGAAGAAGAATCGCACCATCACTCATCTTCGCAAGAAGGTAGCCGACCTCGAGAAGGTCATCCGTGAGCAGGAAATCCAACTGGAAGCGAAGGAAGAGGAAGAAGGTGAAGACATCTAGGGTGATCTTCACTCGTATCTCAGTAATGACAATGACTACCTGGATGATGATGCCATTGATTTCTACACCGATGATGATGATTCAGACATCATTGATGATGAGTAGATGCACTTGATCACTACCATAGGAATGAGTTGTATCGGTCCCACTATATGATAGTTTCACAGAATGGTTCTTAAAACCATCTGTTTTCCTTTGTGTTGTGGTGTGTGTTGTATTGTGTGCTTGGATGAATGAATGAATGAGAAAAAGTTAGTTTTCCAAACCTGAGTCAAACTCAAAGTTTAAAGCTTTTGAAATAAGACCATTAACCTTAGAAATTTCCCTCTTATCTCATTATCTATCTCAATCTTCAGATGACTATGGAAACCCCGGAGGAAGCAGCGCATGACCCAATGTTGCAAATTCTACATATGCTAGTTTCCGATCGTGAAGCTAGTAGAGCAGAACGTCAAGCCAACCTAGCCACTCTTCAACAGATAGCTCAGATGGCCCACAATAATCAAGGCCATGGAAATCAGGATCATCATGGATCCAAGCTGAAAAACTTTCAGAATACCAATCCCCCTATCTTTAGCAAGTCTGAAGACCCTTTAGATGTTGATGATTGTCTGCAAACCATAGAGAACAACCTGGAAGTCGCTGGAGTTGACGACAACGAGAAAGTACTGTTTGCCACCAACTATCTGGTAGGAGATGCAAGAGCCTGGTGGAATAGCACCCGTACTATGAACCATGGTCAAGTGATGACGTGGGAAGCTTTTAAGATCAAGTTCAGCAGCACCCATGTGCCGCAAGGTTTAGTCACCAGAATAAGAGATGAGTTCCAAGAACTGAAGCAAGGAAGGATGATGGTAGTTGAGTGCCGTGACAAATTTCTGTCGCAAGCTAGATATGCCCCTGATGAGATCAACACTGAAGCCAAGAAGAAGGAGAGATTCCTGAATGGATTGCATGATGAGATGCAGACTATCCTTGTCAACATCTGTTTTGAAGATCTCGAAGAGGTTGTATATTCCGCCATCCAGATGTAAGGGAAGATCAACCAAGCCAATGAAAACCGCAAGCGCAGAATGATCCACCAGAGTGGATCCCACAATCACCAAAAGTATCGCCCCAACCTGTCTACAGGATATGCCCCAAGAAACAATAGACCCCAGATACATTTACAATGTATCAACATCCCCAAGCTTAACTCCTACTCGTCCTCGAGTAGGTAAGTGATAAAAAGAAAGAATAATTTTTGAGGTGACATGCACCATCATAAACTTGATCAAAGTATTTGTAAAACATGGATAGCTGGGATCATAGTACTTCAATCACAACATGAAAGATAAAGTTCTAGCAATAAGACAAAGAAACTATGTTGCAACATGAAAAGCACAAACAAAAGATTCATGAATAACAATGCTTTGCAAGATGTTTGTTTGTTCCACATAAAGAAAACATAGCATAGTGGCATTCAGCTTGTCCCTCATAGAGTAGCAAAACATAAATGCATAGGACACCTTCAAAGTTCATAAGAGTGACTAGATACAAAAAGTTTAAAACAATCAATATCAAAGTTATGCATCAAACAACTAGTCTTGGGACAATGCACATAGAACCAAGAATGGCCACTATGCTCTCAAAGAAGGTGCATAAAGAAAGAACATGGAGACTAAACATAAAAGTAAAAGAAAGGCCATCATAGAAGGAAATAGGGATTCAAGTCTCATAAAGAGCTTCCAAAAATTATGGTACATGTTAGCTTTCATGTCTCATTGCCCCTATCATAAGCATCTTGAAGGTGATTAAGGTTAAAGTGACACAACTAAGAGGATATGCTTGACAAGTTATAAACCGAAATCTCATGCCCCTTACTTATGAAAACTGAACCTCATGCTACTAAACTATAGTCACGAGTAAGCTCTTGTCATTGTAAGTACATATGTATCATAAAGAACCGCCAACGGGGTACCCCTTGCACATGATACATGAGTTATCCCGTAATCAAAATGACAAGGCAAGCAGACAATGAGCATCTCAACGATCTTTTTATTTGCTATTTGCATAGGTTTTTATTGAGGATGCTTCATAGAGTGCTCATTATGGTGATGCTGCAAGTTTCCACCATGATTAGGCATGGCTTAGTCTAGCGGCCCAGGCGTTTCTCTAACACACATACAAACTCCATGATCTTACAAGTTCCACTTTTATTTCACACCGCCGGGATCCATAAGCAAAAGAACATGATATCAACGGGGTACAAAGTACAAGGGCAATGTTGAAAGCGTTCCCCATGATACATGGTTCTGCTAATTTTAACTTATAAAGCGCAATCATATACGCAACAAAGAAGGACCCAATGCTTCAAGTTTATTAAATGCAAAAAAGTAAACTGTGCCATCAAGTTCGTGAGAGCTTTAATCACCAGTTTTCTCATAACAAATTTAATTTGGAAGGTAGAAAAAAACAAGAATATACTTGTAATAGGATATGCTAGTAGGTAGGTATGGTGGACTCTTTGGAATAACTTGGTTTAAGGAGTTGGATGCATGAGCGGAACTCATACTTGGTTGTGGAGGCTAGCAAAAGACTAGGAGCAACAAACTAAGAGAGCAATAATGGCCATAATAATGCAGATCGACAAAACATCATTGATCAAAGCATAAAGTGATACTACAAGTTGAAAACTAAAGGATCATCAAGGCTATGGTGACTTTGGATAGTCATAACATGGTGTGAGCATGCGCCAAGTCAACCCAAACAAAGCATCAAAGGAGAATACCACAATACTATGCTTTAATATGCTAAAACAATGCATGATTCATCCAAGGAACATTAAGCAATATTAATTGTTTATAACAAGTCATGCTACAGCAAAGAATACTAAGCATAAATCCAAAACAATACCAAGCATGGCATGACAAAGCATAGGCCACAGTCAAAAACAAACTCTCTTTACCACTTAAGCATGAGCTTTCCTACTCTTTTCCAATCCAAACCAAACTATTTGAAAACCAATGTATGCAAATTTGTTCAGCAAACTAAGCAAACTAAAATGAAAATGAAAACGAAAAAGAAGACACTCCAAGAACAACACAACTGTGCATGAAATAATAAAAATGAAGCGTTTAAAAGAAACCTGGGATTTTTTTTGATGAAGAGGGGGATGCCTTGGGCATCCCCATGCTTTGACGCTTGTACTTCTTGGATATTTCTTGGGGTGACACGCGTGGCATCCCCAATCTTGATCTTTAGTCCATCCTTCATCTCACTACTCATTCCTTCCATACACCTGAAAATTTTCCTTCATACAAAACTTTGCACAATCTTTATTAGCAACATTAGTGCACTCAAGATAATAAGTCTTTAGGTTCAGTTATAACACCAATAAAACTTCCTTTAAAACACTAGCTACTGTAGTACTTCCCTCAAAAAGCTCAATTCCTCAAGATGCTATATTTCTTTCAGCATTAGAGAATTTTTCCTCAATAGTTTAATCGAAAGCAGTTTGTTTACTAATAAAATCTTTAAGCATAAATTCGAGTTCAGAGGGAGCACTCCTATTATTCTTGTAGGAATTTCCATAAGCATTACCATTGTTGGGAGGATATGGCTTCTAAATGTTGTTACCAAAATTATTCCTGTAGGCATTGTTGCTAAAATTGATATTTATTATAAAGTTCACATCAACTTGCTCTTCTTGAGCAACCAAAGAAGCTAGGGGAACATTATTTGGATCAATATGGGCTTTCCCATTGACAAGCATAGACATAATAACTTAAATCTTATCACTCAAGGAGGAGGTTTCCTTAACAGAATTTACTTTCTTACCTTGTGGAGCTCTTTCAGTATGCCATTCAGAATAGTTAACCATCATATTATCTATAAGCTTTGTTGCAGCACCCAAAGTAATGGTCATAAAGGTACCTCCAGCAGTAGAATCCAATAAGTTTCTTGAAGAATAGTTCAATCCTCCATAAAAGGTTTAGATGATCATCCCAGTAGTCAGTCCATGAGTGGGACAATTCTTTACCAAAGATTTCATTCTTTCCCAGGCTTGAGCAACATGTTCATTATCAGATTGTATAAACTTCATTGTTTCACTTCTCATAGATATAATCTTAGAAGGAGGATAGTATTTTCCAATGAAAGAATCTTTGCATTTAGTCCAAGAATCAATACTATTCCTAGTTAAGGAGTTCAACCATTCTTTTGCTTTTCATCTCAAAGAGAAAGAAACAATTTAAGCTTAATAATATCTCCATCTATATCCCTATGCTTTTGCATCTCACAAAGTTCAACAAAGATATTTAGATGAGCAACAACATCTTCATTACCAATACCACAAATTTTTTCTCTCATAACAAGATTGAGTAAAGCAGGTTTAATCTCAAAGAACGTAGCTTCAGGAACACGTGGAGCAATATATGTGCTCATAAAATCATTGTTGTTGGTGCTAGTGAAGTCACACAACTTAGTGTTTTCCAGGGTAGTCCTTTTTTGTGTTTTTAATAAGGAAAGAAAACTTGTAAAACTAATTTTTTGTGTGTTTTTGATAAAGAAACAAGCAAACAAAGCAAAAAGAAACTAAGCAAAACAAAAATAAAAAAGTAAAGAGATTGGTTATGAGGGACTCCCCTTGTGAAGATGTCCTTGACTCCCCGACTACGGCGCCAGAAAAATACTTTGATGGCTCGTGATTGATGAGCTCGTTGGAGAACCCCAAGAGGAAGGTATGATGAGCACAGAAGTAAGTTTCCCTCAGTTATGGAACCAAGGTTATCGAACCAGTAGGAGAAAGGAAACACCCCAAAGGTGTTGCTAGCTAAGCCTTGGTAGGGCGCACTACCGGTGCTAGTAGCAATGTGGATACCTGCACAACACAACCACAGAACTCTGTCCCCAACTTGCGATGAGGATGTCAATCTCACCGGTTTTGCTGAAAACAAAGGATTAAATGTATCGAATGGAAAGAAGTAATAGTTTGCAGAAAGTAAACACAAAGCAGTAAACAATTGATTCTAGATTGAATGTAAAAGAAAGGACCGGGGTCCATAGTTCACTAGAGGTGGCTCTCCTTAAGATAGATAACATGTTGGGTGAACAAATTACAACGAGGGAATTGACAAACATCTAGAAAGCATACAAGCATATACTAATCATCTTGACTACTTTGAGACTTGATTGGGCATTACAACATTATACATAGACCGTCATCCAACTGCATCTATGACTAATAATCCACCTTCAGGTTATCATCCGAACCCCCTCTAGTATTAAGTTGCAAGCAACGGATAATTCCATTACGAATTGTGTGTAAAGTAAATAACACGATTGTTCTATGAACAAAGGATTGTTGTTTTCTCCCTAGTAGCAACAACACATCTAGTACCTTAGAGATTTCTGTCGCTTCCCTAGATTACCAGAGGCATGAACCCACTATCGAGCATAAATACTAACTCTTGGAGTTGATAGCATCTACTTGGCCAAGATAGCTACTAAGAAAGCATGTAAGATCACAAATAACAAAGACATGATAGAATCAATAATCAATCTGAAATAGCATCTCAATATACATCGGATCCCCGCAAACACAACATGTAGAATTACAAATAGATGATCTTGATCATGAACGGAGCTCACAAGATCTAGACATGAAAGCACAAAGGAGGAGAACAAGCCATCTAGCTACTACATGGACCCGTAGTCCAGAGATGAACTACTCACGAATCACAGATGAGGCTTGCATGATGATGAAAAAGACCTCTAGGGTGAAATCCCCTCTCAGGAAGGGTGCCGGGAAGAGCTTCAGATCCCTCCCGATCTAGGGATGGAGACGATGGCGGCTATAGACTCTTTTGTGGAGTTTTGATCGGGTACTTAGGGTTTCTGTATCGGAGGCAATATATAGGCAGAGGGAGAGGCCGAGGAGGTGCCTGGGGCGGCCAGACCACCCCCTGGCGCGGGCCAAGCCTAGCCGCGCGGCCAGGTGGTGTGGCCGGGCCCCAGCCCCTCTCTGTCTCGTACTCTGTCTCCGTGTGTCCCTTGGTAAAATATTGACTTTGGCTTTTGTCCCGTCCAATTCCGAGAATATTCATTTTCTGACTTTCCTGGAACCAAAAACAGCAGAAAACAGGCAGCTGGTACTGTGGCTCTTGTTAATAGGTTAGTCCAACAAATAATATGAAAATTACTCAAAAGAGTGAACAAAACACAAGAAAGTAGATAAAACCAAGAATGGAACATCAAAAATTATAGATACATTTGCAAAGTATCAACCCCCGATGTCCCGTCCAAGCTACCCCAATTGTAGCGGAGGAAACTTGAAGTCTGGAGGAAATCACAACAACCCCGGCAACTCCAACAACTTCAACCGTGCACAACCCAAGTCCAACAACAACAACAATACCGCCCCAAGGACTAGAAGCAATGTTGTGCATGTTGCAGCCAAAGACAAGTCCTAGATTACTTGCTTTGAATGTGGAGTCAAGGGTCACTACTCCAATGAGTGCCCCAAGAAGCTTGCAGCAGCCACCAATGCGAATGCACCCGCTTACGAGCAACGCCCTGTTCAGCCTAGAAGGAGATTTTCCCCAGGGAACTCGCTCAACCGCAACGGCCGTCTGTTCCACATGAATGCTAAAGAAGCCCAGGAAGCGCCAGATGTTGTGCTAGGTATGTTTTTTGTCAACTCAGTTTTAGCAAGAGTATTGTTTGATTCTGGAGCATCGCACTTGTTTGTTATCGAAGAATTTGCATGCACTAGTCAGATTCAACCAACCAAATTGAAGCATGTTATGATAGTTCAAATACCTGTTTCAACCACCAAAGCTAGAAAAATTTGCAAGGTTGTACCTATCAGAATCCATGGGATATATTTTTATGCCAATCTAATAGTACTTGAAACCAAAGGTTTGGAAGTAGTACTAGGAATGGATTGGATGTCGAAACATAAAGGATTGACCGACTGTGCCAAGAAATCCATCACCATGAGCAGTAGCTCTGGAGTATCAGTAGAGCATGTATCTAAAAACTTGCCCTGTCAATTCAAGTGTAACAAGAGTCTAGCCCAACCAACCATAGACCAAGTTAGAGTAGTGTGTGAATACCCTAACGTATTCCCAGATGAATTGCCTGGTATGCCCCCGGATCGGGATATCGAGTTCATTATTGAACTAATTCCTGAAACTGGATCCATAGCTCAGAGACCCTATAGCATGAACCCCTCTGAACTAGTGGAGCTGAAGAAGCAACTTGATGCTATGCTAGCGAAAGGTTTGATTCAACAAAGCGCATCGCCATGGAGATCACCTATATTGTTTGTGATTAAGAAAGATGGAGGTAACCGTCTGTGCACAGATTACCGGAATCTGAATGAGGTCACCATCAAGAACAAGTACCCACTGCCCAAGATCGAGGATCTGTTTGACCAGTTGACTGGTGTCAGAGTGTTTTCTAAGATTGATCTTAGAACTGGTTATCACCAACTCAAGATTCGTGTAAAAGATATTCCAAAGACCGCCTTTACCACCAGATATGGATTGTATGTGTATACGGTCATGTCTTTTGGATTAACCAATGCCCCCGCTTATTTCATGAATCTCATGAGTAAGATCTTTATGAACTTCCTGGATAAGTTTGTCATTGTTTTTAACATTCTTATCTATTCCAAGTCAGAAGAAGACCATGAGCAACACCTGAGAACCATCCTTGAAACCCTTAGAGAACATCAGTTGTATGCCAAGTTTAGCAAATGTGAGTTTTGGTTGAAGGAGTTTTGTGGTACAAAGGACGTATTTGTGTACCAGCAGATTCGGAGCTGAAGCAAGTTATCATGCAGGAACCTCATGATACTCTTTATTCTATCCTCCCCGGAGGAACAAATATGTATCAGGATTTGAAAGAGCAATTTTGGTGGAAAAAGATGAAGAGATAAATCAAAAGCTACATAGCCAAGTGTGATATCTGTCAGAGAGTAAAAGCGGAACATCAGAGACCCATAGGAAAATTGCAACCATTGTAGATTCCGGAATGGAAATGGCATTCTGTAGGAATGGACTTTATCACCGGTTTGCCTACTTCTAGTAGGGGAAATGACTCTATTTGGGTCATAGATGATAGACTATCCAAGGTAGCCCATTTTATACCTGTCAAGAAAACCTACCAGATTTCAAAGCTAGCAGAGCTGTACATTGCTAGAATTGTCAGTTTGCACGGAACCCCCAAGATAATCGTATCGGATAGAGGAACCCAATTTACCTCAAGATATTGGCAGAAAGTCCAAGAAGGATTAGGAACCAAGTTGAATTTCAGCACAGCTTATCACCCGCAGACCGATGGACAGACTGAAAGAGTCAACCAAATATTAGAAGATATGTTGAGATCTTGTGTGTTAGAGTATGGATCAAAATGGGAAGAGTGTCTGCCTTTCGCAGAATTCTCATACAACAACAGTTAACAAGCCAGTTTGCAAATGGCCCCATTTGAGTTTTTGTATGAAAGAAAATGCCGTAGCCCCTTGAATTGGTCGCGAGTAGGAGAGAGTCAGATTTTTGGACCCGACATCCTACGACAAGCCGAAGAGAAGGTTCACAAATTCCGTAAGCACCTCAAGACCGTCCAATCTATACTGAAGAGTTAAGCTGACAAGAGACGTAGATACCTGACCTTCAATGTCATAGATTTTGTGTATCCAAAATTGTTGCCTTTGAAAGGAATGTAGCGTTTTCAACTGAAAGGAAAGTTTGCCCCCAGATATATTGGACCCTTCAAGATTCTAAATCGCCGAGGAGAAGTATCATATCAACTGGATCTGCCAGAGGAGGTGTCAGCCATCTATAATGTCTTCCATATCTCGTTACCTCGCAAATACCTAGAAGTTCTGGAGAAGACCGTAGTTTTCAAGAACATCGATCATCGAGCCATTGATATCAACAAGGATCTGACGTATCGTGAAGTACCCATCCGTATACCGGAAGAAGCCTTCAGAACCACCAGAACCCGGAGTATAAAGTTTATCAAGATTCAATGGAGCAACCATATGGACGAAGAAGCTACATGGGAGCGGGAAGATTACATTAGGACTGAGTTTCCAGATCTCTTTAGTTCCTAGTTTTTCTTAAATCTTGAGACAAGATTTTGTTTAAGGAGGGAAGGTTTGTAACATCCAAAAACTTTAATCAAGGTTATCAAGGTCTAATCACCCAATTTAGGGTTAACAAAAACTTTTATTAAGAAAAAGCATATGAATGCATGTGTGTTTGCATTAGTGTAGAACAAAGAGTATATGCCATGCTTGATTGTTCTAAATGTTATGAAATGGATTAAAGGTGAATGCCACATCATCTAGACCATTTGCAAACAATATCCGAAGAAAAAGAAATAAAAAATGATTAAATAAACTAAATGGTCATTTTGACCATTTTAAACCACTAGGTCACTTTAGGTGTTCCTAGAGGACAATTCTTAACAGAAACAATTATATTTATTTTCACCCCTTGCTAGACCAAGTAAAAGTGTATCAAGGCCCACTTTACAAGCCTACAAAAACATCTAGCAAATCAGTTTCATGGACATTTGAAAATTGAATCAAGTGTATGTGTTAAGATCACACTTTTTAAAAAACACATCAAATGAGTTCACCTTGACTTATCCAAGCAAACCTAGTCTCTCCAGCTTAATCTAAGATCACTCAAAAATTCAAAACTAAAGTTCATGTGGCCATTAACACAAACACTTGGCATGCATATAATAATCCTTAGACTAGCTTCATATCTGGTACAGTGATTATCAACCAAATGGTTCCCTAGTTACTTCCTTGTTCACTCTAAGCCTAACCCAGCCCCAGACCAGCTTCCCCCTTCGTCGCTGGCACAGTGGAGCACTGCCCGAGAGTGGTCATCGCAGGCCGACCATGGCCAGCTCGCACCAGACAGCCCCGCGCCCAACCAGCATGTCGACTAGCGCCACCGCAGCCTACCGCCACCCCCTATCCACCCCACGGTCGAAGCCCATCCCTAGACCACACTAACACCGCCGCTTACCGCCTCTCTGCGCCGTGTCCAGAGCGCCAGTGCACCGCGCCCGACCAGCTCGCACGTACCGCGCTTGACCTCCCCTCGCGTGCATAGACCCGCCATGATCGCAGCACCCCGGCAGACACCCCCGTTCGCCGCCGCGTGACTAGTAGCTCCCGTGCACTGTCTTGAACACCGCCGCTCCTGCGCAGAGCATCGCACGCTCCCGACCAAACCAAGCCGCCCCACGCCGCGACATTAAGTCCGTGAGAACCGCCAGAGAGCACCGCACCATCCTACGCCCTCGCCCATGCCAATAGACGCCTATAGCCACACCACCATCGAGCTCACCACCGCACCGCTCGGTCCCCTCGCCGAGCTATAAAAGGAGGCCACCCCAGCCTCCATTCCTCTCACCACTCCACTCCCCACTCCTCACTAACCTTCCCCACCTCTCCTCGGAGCAAGGCGACCACCACCGCGCCGGAATTTCACCGAAGTCCGCCACTGCTGGAGGAGAAGGGCATCGTTGATTCCGACCACCCCGAGCCTCATGGTGACCACGCCTCGCCTCACCGTCATCTACCACATCGATTGCCCTGTGGCCGAGCCTAGCTAGATCCCAGGTGAGTCCCTCGAAACCCCCACCGTCGCGTTAGGGTTGATTCCTTGTCGGAGCTGTTCGTCGTCGATGATGAACCACAGCCGGTTGATTAGAATTAGATCGTAGGGCTCTGTTTGAAAGATACCGTTTTGTGTAGAGTGAGTCACTGAACAGTGGACCCCCTCTGTCAGCCGCGCACTGCGCTGTGCTATGCATCTGGGCCAGCCCGTTAGCTTTCCCGCCCAGGCCTACAAATTCAAATAATGGATTTTCCAATTTAGTTGAAATCCTATTTTGTGCCTAAATTCAAAAATCAAATTAGAGAGTTTCACTTAACCAAATTGCATGATTCAAATTTTGCTACAAAGGAAATTAAAATATCTATCCAATCCCGTTTGATTTAGATCATTTGGAGTTAGAGAGCACATATAGTAAAAATACTAAGACAAAGACTTTTGCAACATTAAACATTTTTCAAAAATCAACCATAATAGCTTTTGAGTTGATTCCAACTCTCAAAAATCACAGTTGATAATATCTATCGGAATATGAAAAATATCTAGGATTGCAGGTAGTGACATTGGACTAGTACCAAATAATGCTATTAGGGCATTTCTAGTCACTTTAAATCTATTAAATAATAGTCTTAAACTTTATAAAATGTGACCAACACTTTAAATCACATTCCCATGTATTAGAATATGTGTTGATGACATGTGCCAACATGATCCCATATTTTCATTGGAGAATATTAAATCTTAATTAATTTCAACGAGTAGAAATTACTTTTCTAAAATAAAATGAATAAAACTAGTTCTTTATTGCATATGGTGTTTGTAATGATGCTAAATCATCAAGTGTGTTCCTTAGTGTGCTAAATAGCATAGATAATTATTTTTTGGTTATTGTGTACCCCATATTTATTTATAGACAATAGTACCGACCAAGTCTGCGAGGAGGAGGAGTTCTACCCCGAAGAAGACGAGGAGAATTTGAATCACTGCACCAACCAAGGAAAGCCACCACAAGATGCAAGTTAACCTAAGCAAGATGCCTTAGGCATGGTTGGGTTATATATTTTGATTTATACCATCCCAAGTTTTAATTGCAAGCTTTACTCTCTTACTTTACCAAAGTTCTTTACTTTTAGTATAGGTAGCATAAAGAGTATAAAACTTGTCCTATCTAGTTACACTTAGATGTCATTCAATGGCATGAGATTGAAGATTAGCACCCCTCTTTAGTGAACACTCTTAACCTTAGTGGCTAGTGCTAAGCATAAAACTTGATCACTTTAGATGGGAATTCCTGGTGAAAATGATTATGAAAACCTTGGAATGATGAGTCGTTCTATTGAGATGTTTTAACACGTGTTGAGAAACACAAATGGTTTCATGATGAAAATGTTGAGGCATGAGCCTGAGCCCTTTTACCAAAAACTGATGGTTGGGTTCAGATGCGATACCATTCCAATTTTACCGTACAACCACAATACCTGAATTGGGTAAAGCTTAGCCAGAAGTTTATATGCATTAGTATGGGTTCTCTTGCGGGAGAGGTTTGAGACGAGGCTACCTCTTCATGTGTGTCCACCTATGTAGTGCCTAGGTTGGCAGATGGCCATGGCTAGGAGGCCAAGCTCATAGGGGAGGTGCCTATACTAGAGTGTGTAATTGAAAGGTTATGATTGATTATCTGCATACTAAGTATGATTGATTCAGGGTTATCCCTGATAGATGTATCGAATTTGGTGGTGAAAGTGTACCACCTCTACAGAGTGTCAAACTATTCGAATAGCCGCGTCCACGGTCATGGACAGTTGGAGTGGCCGTAATGTTCCGTCGTCAGATGTTTTAAAAATGACTCTTGAAATGAATTATGACTTTGACTTGACCACAACAGGGTTGTGACTATAAAAACTAAGTTCCCACTTAGGTGATTTTAGAACATTAAGTTAGCTTTCTTTACTTCTGAACTCATCTTAAGATAAATATAGCTCTTGCAAATAAACCTAGAGCTTAGTATTCCTACTAGAACTACCTTACTTGTTAGTGATAGTTTGCGAGTACTTAAAGAGTACTCATGGCTTTGTCCCTGGCGATTCCCGTGGGCAGACTATGAGGAGGACTATCAGGAAGATGGACAGCAGGACGGCTACGACAACTAGGATCATCTCCCATCGTCAGCATTGCCTATGACATTGAAGATGGATCCCACTACTACGCTTTATTATTCCGCTGGTTGTTTGTTTTAAGACTGGATCATGAGATCCTTTATTTGATTAAAACCTTATAATGGTTTGTAATGGATGATGTACTGTGATATCCAATCTATTATATCTCGCAAAAATGGTAATCCTGGGATTGCGAGGTATGGCATAACAGACATTTGGGATTAAAAATCTGGGTGTTGACATAAGGATCCAATTCAAAACTGATCCATTATAATGGTAGAGATACAGTGGTAAGATAAGATAAGAAATAATTAGTGGGTTGCAAGTGCCTTGCACGTGAGAATCAGATAATATAAGTATGACATATCTTTTTTTATATAAAATTATAGTAGTAGGTGAAACTCAAAAAATATTTATACATTCGAGCTTCGTTCATAAAGTATCCCGTGTGTTTGGTTCTTGTACTTTTAGTATAATCTAGAAATCAACCTATAGTCGTAAAATTGATCCGTAAATAAATCATATTCTTTTGGAGTACATGGGCGGGGCCAGGTGGAAACTGCATGCTCTTTCGTCTCCGGAACCGCTCATGCCCGCATCTCCCGATCTTCCTAGCGGTTCCTTTCTTCTCTATCCCATTCCTTTTTTGTCACCCAGCCGGACCTCTACAAAACAAAAGAAGGCGCCAATCACAGTCCATGGCGGCGCAACTGGACAAGATGTACTACTTCGTGGGCCACGGCAACACCACACTACAAGTGGCGTATACCAACAGAGCGTCGGTGGTGAACGATTACATCGAGAAAATCCAAAAGCTCCTAGAGGAAACGGATGACAAGATTGTTGGCCTCGATGTCGAGTACACCAATGAGCAATCATCGACACAGTAGGATGTTGTCATCTAGCTATGTGTGGGCATGGATTGCCTGGTCAACCACATCTGCCAGGCCGACCAGCCATGCTCAAAGCTAGCAGAGTTCCTCGCCAACCCTAACATTTCCTTTACAGGCGTCGACATCGGCAACGACCGTATTAGGCTTAGGCGTTCTCTAGTACCAGTGACGAACTTCGTGGACATCCAGAAGAGGTGGAAGCCTGTTGGCTCCACGAATGAGAAGGATTCTTTAGCTGACTACGCGGTGGCCCTCATAGACATCCCTTAGAAAGTCACGAAGAAGAAGAAGGAGGATGTGGACCACAAGCAGTGGGGGAACATGCCCCTGACCAAAGAGCAGATCAAGTATGCAAGCCTCGATGCCTACGCGTCCTACGTGGTATACAGGCGGATAGTGAACTTCGAGAGGGGTCAACAAACTCTCGAAATGTTCAACAAGAAAAGAACTAAGGAAGAAGGGCAAGGGCAAGGGCAAGCAGACCAAAGAAGAAGACAAAGACTCAAAATGGTACACCATGTGACCTACAAGTATATCTTTGCGTGTCGGTATATCCTTGCTTGATACTACTCCACTTGTACTATACTACTCACAGAAATTAATCCATGTATATATTGCAGGCATGCAAAGGACGGAGGCAAGAATTAATGTGAGGAATCGCAGCAATTTCTTTTATTTTGACTGTAGAGTGATAGTAGGAGTAGGAATCATAGAACACACCAACAGCCCACCCCACCTCAATGAATTGTCTTGTCAATCAACAACCATGGCAGATTATAATTTTATAGTGGTAGAGACTTTCTTTGAGTAATTCCATTTATACTGCTTAGGCGCAGTACTGCTGAAAGACAGAGGGTGAATGGGCACCTGAAATACTGCTAGTACCACTGTAGCAGCAGAACCGCAAGATGAACATTTGTCGATTGCCCGAATATATGTTGATTTAGTACAGTATAAACATATATATTACTACTACCTGCTATGTACTAGTACTACTACTAGCAAAAAACCACCGTCCCGACTCCAGAAAAAATATGATTTCTTCCAACCAAACTAGGACTATTCCAAAAATTCCTATATTTACTTGTCACAAAAATAGATGTATCTAGACATGTTTTAGTGCTAGATATGAGTACATCCAATCTAGTGACAATTAATATGAATCGGCGGGGAGTACTACTACTACCATAGTCCACTATTGTACTAGTACTAGTACTAGTCGTAGTAGTGCATACTAGTACTCCCGAATGTATGTTGATTAGTACTCCTACCTTTGTTTGGGATTATTGGGCCAGAGAGCTTTCTAAGATTGTTAGAAACTATAATAAGACCTATCCTCTTTATTGTCTTAATTCCTGTGACTCGTTAATTTAGATATATCTTTTTTCTCTCAATCTACCAATGCATGTTGTTTCATCGCTCATCATGTTCCCCTTTTTTAATCTAGCATCTCATGCATATAAAAATAGTCGTGCATGCATAAATTAATTAGAGTTCATCTACTTGGTAGTATTGCAAATTAGCCCTTTGGCCTTCCTAAATAGAGATCCTTAATCATATTCAGCTTACTACTCAGCAGAGTATATCCACTGATCCACCCAACCCATCGGAAGTAAAGACTTCATGAAAAATACCCAGGAGAGTACATCACGAACTCATCTAGTACCTTCGTTTCAAGGAATAAGGCGCACGCGCTCCAAAGTAAAGTTTGACAGAATAAATGGAGCAACTAAAATTTACTTATATGTGTAAAATTTGTTTCGTTGAATTCGTATTGAAACAACTTCCCAATGATGCTAAATTTATACAGTACCAACATTCTTTATATATATTTAGAGTAAATCTCGGTCAAACAAAAAACAAAAATAAGGGAGCCTTATTTCTTGGGACGGACAGAGTACTAGTACTACAGAATCCACCATTCCTGGTATGCAAACGATCGTTCTGCAATTAAACCAGTTAACAACAGCTTACATCACCACCAAAACTCCACACGAAAGAAAAAACACAGGTCCTTCGGGGTAGCAGGACCGACTAGGTAATGAGGCGGCGCCACCATTTAAGACGTAAGGTCCTCAAACGCGACCTCACCCGGCTTAGCGGAGCTCGGCGCGTCGAGCTCCACTGTCACGTTGCCGGTCCTCCTCCTACCGTCTATCCAGGAGAGCAGCGGCAGCCATTCCACCCACATCCTTACCCTGTACACCGGCAAGTCTCCCATCGCGGCCCTAACACAGACCGCAGACACGAGGGGGACTGTGCTTACCAAGCCAATCATCAGAACGAACATGGCACCGTCCTTCTCCCCAACAATGATGAGCCGGCGGGATGGATCGCCCGGTAGCAGCACCATCTCCTGGAATGGTGGTGGCATACTGGATCTTGTGCACTTGGATCGAGTGGACCGCTTCGAGGTGGGCAACAAGCACTGGCGGGGGGGGGGGGGCAGCAAAGTCGCAGCCGGTCTCCGTGCAAGTGCAGGGAGCATACCGGCACATGATTTTTTGCTCGTAGAGTTCGTAGTAGGGGTAGCAAACTACTACAGCCTTTGTGGGCGCACTCGACCATAGCCACTGATTGGACGGCGTCCATGGTGGGCTCGTGGGTGAATCCGCTGCTAGGGTGCTCGCACTTCTGGCAGGAGGTGATCTTGCGGACACAGCGGTGGCAGACTAGATGAGTATCCACGCACTATAGAAACGGAAGTTTGAAAAATAAAATAGTTGCACAGATGAACCGACAAAATAAAAATCAATGGATTATGAGGGAGAAATGGAGAGACCTTGTAGACCTGCCGGGGCTTGAGGGGCTGGGAGCAAGAGGAACAATTGAGAACAGTGTCTTCCATCTTCAGAGTGACCGTCCCAAGCATTGCGATTTGGTGGGGGAAATGAGGACTCTCTGATCCGGCCTCGAGCCGTGCCCTTACTTTCTGTACTAGGGTCCCTTTTGTATATTTTGAGGCCTTATTATTTACAAATTCCTAGTTTAGCTAGACAAGATTAGCGGCCTCTTTGCATTTGTGCACCACCCTTTTATTAGTAAGTTGGCACGTGAGACCCACATAATAATAAAGTATGACATATCACAATATATAAAATTATGCTCTATAATAGGTAAAGCTCAAAAAAATATGAAAGAGCAACATCTATAAAAAGTAATGGTGTATATTTGTTTTCACCCAGTACACTTTGAAGGTATTGTAGTAACATGTGTAAGTTTTACTAGACTAAGTTATTTAGCACTATGAAGAGCAGCCTAATATGAAAGAGAAAGAAAACATCCAGCTAGAGCTCATATTTGGGCAGAAGCACGAGGCAAGTAGAAGGAAAGTTGGCCTGGACCACCACGGGCCCCAACCTTCTCTACACTGCTGTGCCTGCACGGTTGTACTCCATTGCGTAGAAGCTTACATGGGAAGGAAGAGGTGACTATTGCGATCTTCCCACCTAAACAAGTACCAGGCATATATGCAAGAGTGGACATAGTAGATCAACGACTTAGATTAATCAATGTTGGGAAGGTTCAAGAACTGAAGGGAAAAACGAAATTCAAAAACTATTGTACTATATACTAGTATAGATATTATACATATAGAGAATCTTGGACAGGAGGGAGTAGGAAAGAGCTCACTTTATCAATTTGTTTTCACCCACAACTCAATCATCTACGTAGGGCCCACAGATGGGGAAGGTCGCGGTTGCCTTGGACGCACCACAAATTATGACTGGGCCATCGAGTGCGGGAAGCAGAGTCAGCGTTCCGTCTAATCTCTTACCCTAGTCATCGTCATCGATATTTGCCACACGCATCGGCTTCATCAACGACATTGATTGTCCCCAAGCTTCGGCAATCTGCCACATTAATATCGGATCATCTCCTTCGTACTATTTATCCTCTCCCTTCCCCGCACCACCAATCCATCTCTAATCCCCCGCTTCCAGCAACCATCTCTGTCCTCATCTGTCATCCATGGCCATCTTCTGGCTGCCGCCTGCCGTACCGGAGCGCAAAGACCTCGACATCGTCGCACATGAGGACAATTCCTTGCACATTTGGGCCTTCTCCCCGTGGAGAACAAAGTGGCAGCTGGCGTGCGCCTTCCTCGATGCTAGATACGGTCGCTGCAAGTATCGTATGTATCGCCTCCATGACAATAAAGACAAAACGTTGAAGGTCAAGTTCGTCAACTTTAGGGACGCCCGTCTCCTCTATGGCCAGGCCAACCACTGCTGTTGTGAGATGGTGGTGTTCACTTTCAACACCCGGATTTTTAATCCCAGATTCCTGTGATGTCATACATCGCAATCCCAGGATTACCATTTTTGCGAGACATACAAGATTGGATATCATAGTACATCATCCATTACAAACCATAATAAGGTCTTGCACAAATAAATGATCTCATGATCCATTCTTAATACAACAAGTAGCGGGATAAATAATAAGCATAACGGTGGGGTCCATCTTCAAGGACACAGACAATGCTGACGATGGAAGATAGTCCTAGTTATCATAGCCGTCCTGCTGTCCTTCATCTTGGTAGTCTCCTTCATAGTCTAGCCATGGGAATAGCCAAGGACAAAAGCCATGAGTACTCTTTAAGTACTCGCAAACTATCACTAACAAGTATGATAGTTCTAGTAGGATTTCTAACTCTAAGTTTATTTGTAAAGTTAAGTTTAAAACCTAGGCTGAGTTTAGAAACAAAGAAAGATAAAATAAAGTTCTAGAATCACTTAAGTTGGGAAGCTAGTGTCATAATCACAACTTAATTGTGGTCAAGTCAAAATTCATCATTGATATCATAAGTCATTTTGAAAACATCTGACAACGGAACAGTATAGCCACTCCAACTGTCCATAACCGTGGACATGGCTATTCGAATAGTTTGACACTCTGCAGAGGTGGTACACTTTCACCACAAGATTCGATACATCTGTCAGGGATAACTCTGAATCATCATACTTATTATGCAGATAATCAAACATAACCTTTCCTTTACACACCCTAGTATAAGCACCTCTCCTATGTGTATGGCCTCCCAACCATGACCATCTGTCATCTTGGGCACTGCATAGGTGGACAACATTGAGAGGTAGCCTCAGCTCAAACCTCTCCCGCGAGGGAACTAATACTAATGCATATAAACTTCTGGCTAAGCCTTACCCAATTCAGGTATTGTGGTTGTACGGTAAAATTGGAATGGTATCGCATCCGATCCCAACCATTAGTTTTGTAAAAGGGCTAAGGCTCATGCCTCAACATTTTCATCATTATAAACCATTTGTGTTTCTCAACACATGTCAAAACATCTCAATAGAATGACTCATCATTCCAAGGTTTTCGCAAGTCATTTTCACCAAGTATTCCCATCTAAAGTGAATCAAGTTTTGGTTTAGCTCTAAACTACTAAGTTAAGAGTGTTCACTAAGGTGGGATGCTAATCTCAATCTCATGCCATGTAATGACATTTAAGGTTATCTAGATGAGTCAAGTTTTATAGTTTTTATGCGACCTTCCAACAAGTAAAGAACTTTCGTAAAATAAGGAAAGTAAAGCTTGGAAATAAAACTTGGCATCAGTAGTAATTAAAGTGGTATAACCAAAGTATGCCTAATGCATCTTGCTTAGGTTATCTAGCTTGCAAGGGTTAGCTTGCATTGTTAATGATGGCTTGCTAGTATAATACTTGCAAGTGTTAGCTTGCCTTGGTTGGTGCAGTGGTTGAAGTTTTCTTCCTCCTCCTCTTGATAGAACTCCTCCTCCTCGAAAGCTTGGTCGGTACTATCGTCTATAAATACATACGGGATACACAATCACCAAACCATACTTAACTAGTCTACTTAGCACAATAAGGCACACATTTGATGATCTACTATCATCACAAGCATCACAAGGTTTTGTTAACTAGCCTCATTCTTTTTATTTGAGAAAAGTAATTTCTACTCATTGAAATTAACTAAGATTTAATATTCTCCAATTAAAATATGGGATCATGTGGACAGATGTCATCACCACATATGCTAAACATATGGGAATGTGATTTAAATGTTGGATCACATTTTAATAATTTTAAAATGTGAGTAGAGGGCGGCTGACAGGTTGGTCCCGCTTGTCAGCGAGACTTAAAACCCGAAATAGTATCAAGCGATCTGGGCCACACGATTAGAACGCGGATCAACGACTCATAGTCGTCATTGCGACGGACTCGTCGTCGGCGAGATCGAACCCAAAACGGACGGTGGGGGTCTACTAGGGACGTACCAGGGGTCCAGCTAGTGCCGTGAGGCGGGCGATGGAACTAGACAGCGACAGCGGACTCATGCGAGGTCGCGGCAGGGGCTGAGGTGGACGAAATCGATGACAGCGTCTCCTCCTCTGATGCGGCTGCCTCCGGTGAAATTCTGGCGGCCTGCTGCCCAAGCTGCTCTGGCGAGAGGTTGGGAAGGACTAGGAGTGAGAGGGGAGTCAAATGGTGTGGCGATTGAGGCTGGGGAAGGCCTCCTTATATAGGCTCGAGGAGAGGACTGAGGGGGCGACACCGAGCTCGTCGGTGATGACGTTATAGAGGGCTATCGGCATGGGCGGCATAGGCGGACGGTGGCTTGCCTCCTGGCGATCCTCTATGGCTTAATGGCGACACTAGGGGCAGTGGATTATGGTTGGGAGCGTCTCACGCTCTGAGGGACAGAGGCGGTGCTCGACGGCGATCACAGCGAATGTGGGTTGCACGGTGATGCACGACCGTGTCTGGTGGGTTGTTGGGGTCGAGGCAGAGCGGCGTGCGTGGTATGGGGTCAAGGCGCGGTCTGCTGCGTGCTGGCGGCAATCGCGCTCTGGCGTGCTCTGGCTTGCTCGCAAAGAGAAAGGGCGGCGTTGTTGGGGAGTGTTCCAGGGGCTGGGGTTGATCGAGGGGTGGACCGTGGGCGGCGGTAGGGTTGGCGGAGCTAGTGGGCACGCTGGTTTGGTGCAGCGCGGTCCATGGCATGCTGTCCGCGTCTGGCCGGCGATGACCTCAAACGGGCGGCGCTGCACTAGTGCTGTGGCTAAGGGGGAAGCTTGTTGGGGACTTGGTTGGACTCAGGGGGGACAGAAGAGAGTAGAGAGGGTGCAAGGGGGGACAATGGCTTAACTAGAAACAGTAATAGTTAGACATTTTGATCTCTGTCTGCCACCTGTTCAACAGAATGGCCGCAAGAACAAAATGTTTGAATTTTGAGCTCATTTTTGGTGGAGTGATCTAACTTATGATTAAGCTTCTAGGTGTTCTTGGGTTTTTGAAATGGAGTTCATTTGATTGGTTTTTGAATAAGTGTGATCTATACATATGAACTACATTCAATTTTAAATTGTCATTTAAATTCAGTGTTTGAAGGTTTTTGGGATGAAAAGTGGGCCTTGGTACATCACTACTTGGACTAGCATGGGGTGCAAAGAACCACAATTTTTTCTGTTAAGATTTGAGTTCTAGGAATAGCCAAAGTAGGCTAGGTGATTAAAATGGCAAAAGTGACCATTTGCTTATTTTATTCTTTTTGATTTTTTTTCTTTGGGATTTGTTTGGGAATGATCTAGATGATGTTTAATTCACCTTAGAATCATTTTACAACCAATGGATCACTCAAACATGGCAATTCAAAACAACTGCTAATTTAAATGCACACACATATGAATGCTTAATGATTTTAAATGGAAAAGTTTTTCTTAACCCTAAATTGGGTAGATTTGATCTTGATTAACCTTGGATTAAGTTTTGGGTTGTTAGAAACCTTCCCCCCTTAAACAAAATCTCGTCCCGAGATTTAAGAAGAAAACTAGGAACTAAAGAGATCTAGAAACTTTGTCCTAATGTAATCTTCTCGCTCCCAAGTGGCTTCCTCTTTGGTATGGTTGCTCCATTGAATCTTGAGAAATTCGATACTCCTGGTCCTGGTGGTTCTGTAAGCTTCTTCCAAGATACGGATGGGCACTTCACGATATGTAAGATCCTTTTTTATCTCAACAGCTCGGTGATCGATGTTCTTGAATACTTCAGTCTTCTCCGGCACTTCTAGGAATTTGCAAAGTAACGAGATATGGAACACATTGTGGATGGCTAACATCTCTTCTGGCAGTTCTAGTTGATATGATACTTCTCCTCGATGACTTAGAATTTTGAAGGGTCCAATATATCTGGGGGCTAACTTTCCTTTCAGACTAAAACGTTGGGTTCCCTTCAATGGTGAAACCTTGAGATATACAAAATCTCCAACATTGAACGTCAGGTCTCTCCTTCTCTTGTCAGCATAACTCTTCTGTCTGAATTGGGCGGTCTTGAGGTGTTCACAGACTTTGTGAACTTTCTCTTCAGCTTCTCGGAGAATGTCAGGTCCAAAGATCTGACTCTCTCCTACTTGCGACCAATTCAAAGGGGTACGACACTTTCTCCCGTATAGGAACTCAAATGGTGCCATTTCCAAACTGGCTTGATAACAGTTGCTGTATGAGAATTCTACGAAAGGCAGATAGTCTTCCAATTTTGATCCGTATTCCAACACACAAGCTCTCAACCTATCTTCTAGGATTTGGTTGACTCCTTCAGTCTGTCCATCGGTTTGTGGGTGGTAAGCGGTGCTGAAATTCAACTTGGTTCCTAATCCTTCTTGGACTTTCTACCAAAATCTCGAGGTAAATTGGGTTCCTCGATCTGATACTATGGTCTTGGGGGTTCCATGCAGACTAACAATTCTAGCAATGTGCAAATATGCTAACTTCGAACTCTGATATGTAGTCTTGACAGGTATAAAATGAGCTACCTTGGACAGTCTATCCACGATGACCCAAATTAAGTCATTTCCCCTACTAGAAGTAGGCAAACCGGTGATAAATTCCATTCCGACGGAATCCCATTTCCATTCCAGAATCTGCAATGGTTGCAACAGTCCTGCGGCTCTCTGATGCTCTTCCTTGACTCTTTGACAGGTGTCACACTTGGCAATGTAGCTCCAGATTTCTCTCTTCATTTTGTGCCACCAAAATTGCTCTTTCAAATCTTGATACATCTTCGTTCCTCCGGGGTGGATAGAATAAAGAGTATCATGGGATTCCTGCATGATAACTTTCTTCAGCTCTGAATCTGCTGGCACAAAGATACGTCCTTTGTACCACATAAATCCTTCTTCATCTTCTATGAATCCAGGTACCTTTCCCGTACCAATACGATGTTTCATTCTGTCGATACATTCATTTCCTTTCTGGGCTTTCTTGATTTGGCTAATAAAAGTGGGTTGAAGTTCAATGCTTGCTAGAAATCCTTGGCTAACTAGCTCAATTCTAAACTGCTCAAACTCCTCGTACAAACTTGGTTGCTTCTCCTTGATCATGGTGTTTAGCCTACACGGCAATCTGCTAAGAGCATCTACTACCACATTGGCTTTGCCTGGGTGATAGTGAATGTCAAGGTCATAATCCTTGATTAACTCTATCCATCTCCTTTGCCTCATATTTAGCTCCTTATGGGTGAAAATATACTTCAAGGTCTTGTGATCTGAGTAAATCTCACAGCGATTACCCATCAGATAATGACGCCATGTCTTCAATGCCAACACTACGGCTGCTAATTCAAGATCATGGGTCAGATAGTTCTGCTCATGTTGCTTTAGTTGTCGAGATAGATAAGCAATGACTTTGCCTTCCTGCATCAATACACATCCGAGAACAATCTTGGATGCATCACAATACACATCAAACAGCTTCTTGATGTCTGGCATGATCAATATTGGGGCTGAAATCAATCTCTTCTTCAGTTCTTGGAAACTAGCTTCACATTTGTCGGTCCATTCAAACTTCTTGTCCTTCTTCAAAAATTGGGTCATGGGCTGGCGATGCTCGAAAATCCTTCTACAAACTTGCGGTAAATATCCCGCTAATCCGAGAAATGAACGGACTTGGGTTTGAGTGGTTGGGGCTTCCTATTCTTCGACATTTTTAATTTTTGCAGGATCAATAGAGACTCCTTCGGCAGACACAATATGTCCTAGGAATCCTACTTCTTTCAGCCAAAACTCACATTTGTTGAACTTGGCATATAACCGATGCTCTCTTAGGGTTTCTAGGCTGATTCTCAGATGTTGCTCATGCTCTTCTTCTGACTTGGAGTAGATAAGGATATCGTCGATAAACACAACGACAAACTTATCTAGGAAATTCATAAAGATCTTATTCATGAGATTCATGAAATAAGCAGGGGCATTGGTTAATCCAAAAGACATGACCATATACTCGTATAAACCATAACGAGTAGTAAAGGCGGTCTTCGGAATATCCGTTGCATGAATCTTAAGTTGGTGATAACCAGTCCTAAGATCAATCTTTGAGAACACTTGGGCACCAGTCAACTAATCAAATAGATCTTCTATCTTTGGCATAGGGTACTTGTTTTTGATGGTGACGTCATTCAGCTTTCTGTAATCTGTGCACAAACGGTTGCCTCCATCTTTCTTGTCGACGAATAACACTGGTGATCTCCATGGTGATGCGCTTGGTTGAATCAAGCCTATTGCTAACATAGCATCCAACTGCTTCTTCAACTCTACTAACTCTGAGCGATTCATGCTATAGGGTCTCTGGGCTATGGGTCCGGTTCCAGGGATTAGTTCGATAATGAACTCAATATCCCTATCCAGGGGCATACCTGGCAATTCATCTGGGAATACATCGGGGTATTCACAGACTACTCTGACTTGGTCTATTGTGGGTAGGTCTAGACTCTTGTTGCACTTGAATTGTCGAGGTAAGGTTTCAAATATATGCTCTACTTTTACTCCACTGGTCATGGTGATGGCTTTCTTAGCACAGTCTATTAGTCCTTTATGCTTTGACATCCAATCCATACCTAGTACTACTTCTAATACTTTGGTTCCAAGTACTATTAGATTAGCATAAAAATCTATCCCATGTATTCTGATAGGCACAACTTTGCAAATTTTTCTACCTTTTGTAGTTGAATCGGGAATTTGAACTATCATGACATGCTTCAAGTTGGTTAGGTTGATCTTACTAGTGCATGCAAATTCTTCGGTGACAAATGAGTGTGATGCTCCAGAATCAAACAACACTCTTGCTAAAACCGAGTTGACAGAAAACATACCCAGCACTACATCTGGCGCTTCTTGGGCTTCTTCGGCCTTCATGTGGAAGAGACGGCCGTTGCGGTTGTGAGGGTTCCCTGGGACAAATCTTCTTCCTGGTTGAACACGACGCTGATGTTGAGCTGGGGCATTCACATTGGCAGTGGCTGCAGTCTTCTTAGTGCACTCATTGGAATAATGACCCTTCACTCCACACTCGAAACAAGTGATCTGAGACTTGTCTTTAGCTGCGATGGGCATAGCATTGCTTCTAGTCCTGGGTGCAGTGTTGTTGTTGTTGTTGCACTTGGGAGGTGCACGGTTGAAATTGTTGGTGTCGTCGGGGTTGTTGTTGTTTCCTCCGGACTTCACATTGCCTCCGCTACGGTTGGGTAGCTTGGGCGAGACATTGGGGGTCGGTTGTTTCTTGGTGCATACCCTGTAGATGGGTTGGGATGGTACTTCTGGTGACTGTTGGATCCAGCTTGGTGCATCATATGACGTTCGCGGTTGTCGTTTTCCTGGTTAATATTTCCTTCCATATGAATGGCAGAGTTGACTAGTTCTTCGAGATCCTCGAAGCGGATGTTGATGAGGACAGTATGCATCTCATCATGTAGTCCGTTCAGGAATCTCTCCTTCTTCTTGTCCTCCGTGTTGATCTCATCAGGTGCGTACCTGGCAAGTGACAAGAATATGTCACGGTACTCCACTACAGTCATTCTGCCTTGCTTCAGTTCTTTAAATTCATACCTCATTCGGGTGACTAGGCCCTGCGGCACGTGGGTGCGGCTGAACTTGATTTTGAAGGCTTCCCATGTCATCACTTGACCATGGTTCATCAGGCGGATGTTGTTCCACCAGGCTCTTGCATCTCCTACCAAGTAGTGGGTGGCAAAGAGAACTTTCTCGCTGTCATCAACTCTGGCTACTTCTTAATTGTTCTCCATTGTATGCAACCAGTCATCAGCATCTAATGGGTTCTCTGAAGTGCTAAAGATTGGGGATTGGTATTCTGGAAGTTTTTCAGCTTTGATCCTTGATGATCCTGATTTCCATGCCCTTGGTTGTTTTGGGCCATCTGGGCTATCTGCTGCAGTGTTGCTAAGTTGGCCTGGGGCTCTGCCCTGCTTGCTTCACGGTCTGCCACTAACATCTGCATAATCTGCAGCATTGGGTCCTGCAATGAGCTGCTCCCTCTAGGGTTTCCATGAGTCATCTGAAGATTGAGATAGATAAAGGGGTAAGAGGGAAAGTTATATGGTTCATGGTTTTGGTTTCAAAGCTAAAACTTTGAGTTTGACTCAGGTTTTTCAACTAACTTCTTTTCATTAATTCAAGCAAAGCACATGATACAAACACACACCACACATCAAAGGAAATCAGATGGTTTTAAGAACCATTATGCAAGCTATGATACATTGGGACCGATACATCTCATGCTACGAGAGTGCTCTAGTGCATCTACTCATCATCGATGAAGTCGGAGTCGTCATCATCGGTGTGGAAGTCCACGACATCCTCCTCCAGAAAGTCATCATCATTGTTGAGGTAAGAATCCATATCTCCCTGGATGTCTGCACCTTCCTCTTCTTCCTCCTTTGCTGCAAGTTGAGCTTCTTGCTCCTTGATGGTCTTCTCGAGGTCGAGCACCTTCTTGCGAAGACGGGCGATGATGCGATCCTTCTTTTCACCCTGGCGACAAAGAGACTCATGGTCCTTGACAAGAAGTGATAAGTCTAGGCCTTCTGGGCTGCAATGGCAAGGTTGTGGTTGGCAAACTCCCTAGCATTGTCCAACTCCTTCTGGCAGTCGTATAGCAGGAAGTCAAGGTTCTCCACTTGACGCTTCAACTCCAGGTGACTTGGCATCTCTATTGGCATTCCCATGAAGTCACGCCTTGCATAATGAACAAAACGGGTTCCTTGGATTTGGTTGACGCTCAGGGCACACAGACGTGCGAGAGCTTCATGCATTGCCTTGGCTAATCCATCTAGCCAGTTGTTCTCTCTTACGGAGAACTGGATTCTCCCGGAGGTTGGTGCTTCTATACTTCCTCGAAGATCAGCGGTGACTAGCCATTGTAATTCTCCTCCTGGGGGTCCAGGAAGTTGAGCTCCAAGAAACTCCAGATGTGGGCGTCCCAAGAGCTCAGATAGTGAATCTAGATCCCTTTCGAAGATCAGTTGGCCACCGTTGCCCAACAGGTAAAACTTGCTGAACCTGAGTCTCCATCTACAAGAATTAAGGATGAGGAAGTTAGTGAAGTGATCAAGTGTGTCAATTTTTTATGTAGTAATGCAAAAATTGGAGGAACATGATTTTTTGAGAAAGAATGAATTCCCAAGGGTAAGAGAGGAAATAGTTTTTCATAAATACTTATTTCGGTTTTTGAATTAAGTTTTTGTTCGGACGTCCATTCTAACTAGGGTCTCCTATGATGGCTCTGATATCCACTTGTCAACACCCGGATTTTTAATCCCAGATGCCTGTTATGTCATACATCGCAATCCCAGGATTACCATTTTTGCGAGACATAACAGATTGGATATCGCAGTACATCATCCATTACAAACCATAATAAAGTCTTACACAAATAAAGGATCTCATGATCCAGTCTTAATACAACAAGCAGCATAATAAATAATAAGCGTAGCGGTGGGGTCCATCTTCAAGGGCACAGGCAATGCTGACAATGGAAGATAGTCCTAGTTATCATAGTTGTCCTGCTTTCCTTCATCTTGGTAGTCTCCTTCATAGTCTGGCCACGAGAATAGCCAGGGACAAAAGCCATGAGTACTCTTTAAGTACTCGCAAACTATCACTAACAAGTAAGGTAGTTCTAGTAGGATTGCTAACTCTAAGTTTATTTGTAATGTTAAGTTTGAAACCTAAGCTAAGTTCAGAAACAAAGAAAGATAAAATAAAGTTCTAGAATCACTTAAGCTGGGAAGCTAGTGTCATAATCACAACTCTGTTGTGGTCAAGTCAAAATTCATCATTGATATCATAAGTCTTTCTGAAAACATCTAACATCGGAACAGTATGGCCACTCCAACTGTCCATAACCACGGACGCGGCTATTCAAATAGTTTGACACTCTGCAGAGGTGGTACACTTTCACCACAAGATTCGATACATCTGTCAGGGATAACCCTGAATCATCATACTTAGTATGCAGATAATCAAACATAACCTTTCCTTCACACACCCTAGTATAAGCACCTCTCCTATCAGTATGGCCTCCCAACCATGACCATCTGTCATCTTGGGCACTTCATAGGTGGAAAACATTGAGAGGTAGCCTCATCTCAAACCTCTCCCTCGAGGGAACTAATACTAATGCATATAAACTTCCGGCTAAGCCTTACCCAATTCAGGTATTATGGTTGTACGGTAAAATTGGAATGGTATCACATCCGAACCCAACCATCAGTTTTGTAAAAGGGCTAAAGCTCATGCCTCAATATTTTCATCATCATAAACCATTTGTGTTTCTCAACTCATGTAAAAACATCTCAATAGAATGACTCATCATTCCAAGGTTTTCGCAAGTCATTTTCACCAAGTATTCCCATCTAAAGTGAATCAAGTTTTGGTTTATCTCTAAACTACTAAGTTAAGAGTGTTCACTACTGTGGGATGCTAATCTCAATCTCATGCCATATAATGACATCTAAGGGTATCTAGATGATTCAAGTTTTATACTTTTTATGTTACCTTCAAACAAGTAAAGAACTTTGGTAAAGTAAGGAAAGTAAAGCTTGGAAATAAAACTTGAGGTAGGTAGTAATTAAAGTGGTATAACCAAAGTATGCCTAATGCATCTTGCTTAGGTTATCTAGCTTGCAAGGGTTAGCTTGGATTATTAATGAGGGCTTGCTAGTATAATACTTGCAAGTGTTAGCTTGCCTTGGTTGGTGTAGTGGTTGAAGTTTTCTTCCTCCTCCTCTTGATAGAACTCCTCCTCCTCGAAAGCTTGGTCGGTACTATCGTCTATAAATACATACGGGATACACAATCACCAAACCATACTTAACTAGTCTACTTAGCACACTAAGGCACACATTTGGTGATCTACTATCATCATAGGCATCACAAGGTTTTGTTAACTAGCCTCATTCTTTTTATTTTAGAAAAGTAATTTCTACTCATTGAAATTAACTATGATTTAATATTCTCCAATTAAAATATGGGATCATGTGGACAGATGTCATCACCACATATTCTAAACATATGGGAATGTGATTTAAATGTGGGATCACATTTTAATAAGTATAAGTTTAATATTTAATGATTTAAAGTGACTAGAAATGCCTATATAGCATTATTTTGGTCCAGAGTCACTACATGTAAACCTTAATATTATTACATATCCAGATAAGTATGGTTAAATGTGATTTTTGAGAGTTGGAATCAAATCAAAAGCAATTATGGTTGATTTTAGAAAAATGTTTGAATGTGCAAATGCTTCTGTCTTGTTATTTTTACTAGGAGAGATCTCTAACTCTAAATGAATTAAATCCAACAGGCTTGGATAGATCTTTTCAGAAGCTTTTCAATAAAATTGGAATCACTCAATTTGCTTCAGTAAATCTTCCTGAATTGATTTTTGAACTAAGGGACAGAAATAGTTTTAAGTCTAAATAGAAAAACACCTATTTGAATTTGTGGGCTAGCGCTGGAAAGCAAATGGGCCGGCCCAGTGACGCTCAGCGGTGCAGAGGGCGGCTGACAGGTTGGTCCCGCTTGTCAGTGAGACTTAAAACCCGAAACGGTATGAAGCTTGTGCGGTGAGGCAGGCGATCGAAATGGACAGCAACGGCGGACTCAGGTGAGGTTGCGGCAGGGGCTGAGGTGGATGGAATCGACGGCAGCGTCTCCTCCTATGCTACGGCTGCCTCCGGTGAAATTCCGGCGGCCTGCTAGTCGAGCTGCTCCGGCGAGAGGTGGGGAAGGACTGGGAGTGAGAGGGGAGTCGAATGGTGTGGCGATTGAAGCTGGGGAAGGCCTCCTTATATAGGCTCGAGGAGGAGACCGAGGGGGCGATGGCCAGCTCGTCGGTGACGATGATACATAGGGCTATCGGCATGGGCGGCATAGCCGGAAAGTGGCTTGCCTCCTGGCGGTCCTCTACGCCTTAATGGCGACTCTAGGGGCAGTGGATTGTGGTCGGGAGCGTCTCGCGCTCTGAGGGACAGAGGCGGTGCTCGATGGCGATCACGACGATTGTGGGTCGCGCGGCGATGCACGGCCGTGTCTGGTGTGTTGCCGGGGTCAAGGCGGAGCAGCGTGTGTGGTATGGGGTCAAGGCGCGGTCTGCTGCGTGCTGTTGGCAATCGTGCTCTGGCGCGCTCTGGCTTGCTCGCAGAGAGAAAGGGCGGCGCTGTTGGGGAGTGGTCCAGGGGCTGGGGTTGATCGAGGGGTGGACCGTGAGCGGCCGTAGGGTTGGGAGGAGGTAGTGGGCACACTGGTTTGGCACGGCGCGGTCCCTGGCGTGTTGTCCGCGTCTGGCCGACGATGACCTCAAACGGGCGGCGCTGCACTGGTGTTGCGGCTAAGGGGGAAGCTGGTTGGGGACTTGGTTGAACTCAGGGGTGACAGAGGAGAGTAGAGAGGGTGCAATGGGGGACAATGGCTTAACTAGAAACAATAATAGTTAGTCAGTTTGATCTCTGTCTGCCACCTGTTCGACAGAATGGCCGCAAGAACAACATGTTTGAATTTTGAGCTGATTTTTGGTGGAGTGGTGTCACTTATACTTAAGCTTCTAGGTGTTCTTGGGTTTTTGAAATGGAGTTCATTTGAGTGGTTTTTGAATAAGTGTGATCTATACATATGAACTACATTCAATTTTCAATTGTCATTTAAATTCAGTGTTTGAAAGTTTTTGGGATGAAACAAAGTGGGCCTTGGTACATCCTGCTTGTACTAGCAAGGGGTGCAAAGAACCACAATTGTTTCTGTTAAGATTTGAGTTCTAGGAATAGCCAAAGTAGGCTAGGTGATTAAAATGGCAAAAGTGACCATTTGCTTATTTTATTCTTTTTGATTTGTTTTTCTTTGGGATTTGATTGGGAATGATCTAGATGATGTTTAATTCACCTTAGAATAATTTTACAACCCATGGATCACTCAAACATGGCAATTCAAAAGAATTCCTAATTTAAATGCACACACATATGAATGCTTAATGATTTTAAATGGAAAAGTTTTTGTTAACACTAAATTGGGTTGATTTGATCTTGATTAACCTTGGATTAAGTTTTGGGATGTTACATTCACCGCCGCCAACATTTTCACCAACTACTGGGACTGGTTCCCCAACAACGGAAACTTCATCCATAGTGTCCTCTCAGGCTGCAAGCGGGCCATGATGTGGGAGCCCGCATAAGCGTCGCATGTGTCCGCTTGATTTAAGTGGGGTTATGCGGGTGGCTCACATAATCTATGCGGCGGTCCGCGGCAGCCCGCATACCCCACATAAATTACAGGAGGCAAAACACTGAGGCAAAACAAATCCCGTATGTACGCTTGCCAGCTTCCAGCTTATATACAGAGATACCAAACACAACTAGCCAACTTTCTTCTACTAATCATTAAATGTTTCAAAGTTCTCAGCCTTTCTCTGAATTTTAGAAGGGACACCAAAACATGACTGAAAGTACAGCAACGAATCAAAGCAAGCATAGGACATATACATGCCAGTTTGACACAAACTGAAGAACATCTACTGTTATCTAGTTTATCTCACAAACTGGGTGCTCCCTCGAAACCAATTGCTGATATTACTTCACGTCGACGACGCCGATCCTCTCGTGGACCTCCTATAGTTTGACACAAGCCCAAGATTTGGAGCCAGTATAAAAAAACCTACACGTAATTTCATTGAATTGAATAGGCACCTCAGGTTATCTCATTGAATTGCATTGCCACGATACAGATGAGAATGAGATAGTATCACATGAAATACTCAAAAACAATACAGTACCCCTACTTACACAATTTTGAAGCTAATGTCATTTTTAGCATGACTGTAGCTAGGACCAAACTAATGTCATATTCAGCATGACTGCAGGTAGAACCAAACTAATTTCATATCTTGCTAACCAGAGAAATTGCACATGAGCACGAGCATAGCATTTCGAAAACTGAACAAGTTACCTGTAATGATGCAATCCCACCTACCGAAAAAGGTGCTACTCACGGTCTGATTCATCTAAAAAAGTAAGAGAATTTCTCGTTAGCCATGAGGAAAAATACTAGCTAGAAGAATAATTTGATAAAGACAAATTTTACATACCGGCTGCCTTGAACCAGTCCGGGAGGCATATCAGGGCCTTGACGGTAGAGCATATGAGACTACTCCTATAGTCGCTGATGACGCGTCCTCCAGTGCTAAAAGAAGACTCCGAAGGAACGGTAGAAGCTGGGATGGCCAATATATCCCGGGCCATCTTAGAGAGCACAGGGTATTTTGAAGAACTTTTTTTCCACCATTCTAAAATGTCAACTTCCTCTTTTAGAGGTGTCAAATCTTCTTTCAAATATCGATCTAGCTCATTGCTCGAATGCCCTCTTTTGAACTTCATGTACTGATCCCACTTTGCAGGTGGATCATCATCATCTTCCACCTAAGTATCACTTTCTCTCTGTGACTGAATAGAGACCTCTTTGCTATATTCATCGAAGAGATCTTCCATGATTTTCTTCACTTCACTCATCCATTTTCTGGCCTCCTCTTCACTTCCAAAGTCATGCAAGAGAAATTCAAGGAAGTCGTTCTTGAACCTCGGATCAAGTATGACAGGAATGCAATCTGACTTGTATGTCTCTATCCAATACTGATTGAACTTGATTTGCATTTGTTTTATCATACGTGCAATTGTTAGATCCTAGGTTGATGGTTGTCCATTCAATAGCTTTCTATTCAGATTTGATTCCTCTTTGTTCAACATCTTCTTAATTTTCCAAAACTGGTGGAAATGAAGATGAGAGGTGGGATACATCGAGCCTGAAAGGATCACTATTGATGTGTAGAAAACCTGCAACAACTTGCATATAGCTTCAGGCATTTTCCATTCATAGGGCGAAGGGGCAAATGCATAATCCGTATCCTGTTTTTCTAGGGAATAGAATGCATTTCTGAGAGGCAATGCCGCTTCAAGCATCAAATAAGTAGAATTCCAGCGAGTAGTCACATCAATGGAAGGACTTTTATATTTAGCAGTCAGTCCTTCTTGTATGATTATCTCAAGAAACTTCTCAACCCTGCCTTGTGAACTTTTGACAAACTTGGCACTTTCTCTAATATTATTGACTACGGGTTTTATTTCCCGTAAACCATCTTGGACAATTATGTTGAGAACGTGTGTTCTACAGCGGACATGAAGTAACTTTCCTTCTATTGGAAAAACCCCCTTGTTCTTCAAGTTCTCTCTCAATAGATTGACCATTGCGGTATTGACTGAGGCATTATCCAGTGTAAAGCTAAACAACTTATCCTCTAAGTTCCATTCCTGAATGGTCTTTAGCACTATATTGAACATGTTCCGAGAGTTATGGGGTGTCTCCAACATGGAAAATCTTATAACCCTTTTATGGAGCACCCACTCACTAGAAATGACATGACATGTCATGCAAAAGTAACCTAATTTCTGATTCGACGTCCACATATCTCCCGTGAGAGATATGCGTGCATCAGAATTTTCCAAGCATTCTTTCAATTTATTTCCATGATCATTAAAAACAGCCATGCTCTCCTTCTTTATAGTTGTCCTAGACACTTTTTCAAACCATGGATTTAACGCAGCAGCAAACTCTCTAAAAGGCTTGTATTCAACAAAATAAAATGGCATTTCATTGACCACTATTAGTTTGATGAGTTTTTGTCTTGCAACCACAGGATCAAATTTCCAATTTCGATCACCTCTCTCAGGATGACCCATCTTACCAACCATTTCATGCATTGCTGTTTTTGCTTCGCATACCTTTAAATGTCATTTGAGAGAGCTGGTACCCGTATCTCTTGCAGCTGCAATTACTTGTTGACAATGCACGCATCTTCCTTTCACAAGTTTCCCGTCTCTATATATTGGCGTAGCCTCTGTCCATATGGATGATATGAACTTGCAGCGTTTTCTTGTTGAGGCTACATGCATGGAAAACACATAGTTAGCTTATCAAGTGTGGACTAAAACTAGATGAGTAATCTAGGAATACGTGGCGGTGGATCTTACCTTAATGAGTTATTCTTGTACCCGGGGAGAGATCCTCAATAGAGGGAGAAATATGTGGTAGATATGGTATTGGAGATGTCATGGTTCAACTTGGTGACTATTGTGATGTCTCGGGACAACCTTCCATCTTTGCTCTTTTTAGTATAGCGGACCTCGCCATTGAAGATGCCCTTCTCGATGCTTCAGATCTAGCAAGCATGTTTACCCCTGGAGAACTTGCCACTTGCATAGGAGATCGAAGTCGTGGACTGGCTGACTTTGAACCAATTGGAACGTCTCCCTGAAAACAATTGAGTCAAACAATTCAACTCAGAATTTATAAAGATCATCAACTAAATAAAGCCAAATCAGACATAAAAGGAAAACCTTTCTATTGTTGCTCTTTTTCAATCTTGGCGTTGGATGGGGTTTTTCCGTGTGAAGCTCGTCCTCTCCCACTTGCACGCGAGATACCTATAAAACATATTTATTTAATGAATATATCACACATGTTCTGTAAGATAAAACATATGTATTTAATGAATTCTTGCAATTGTAATGAGATATGAAATATATATAACCAATCCTTGTAAGTTGGTGCCGGTAATTCCCTAAGATTAGATGTTTGGATCCGTGTGTAAGAGGTATTTTTATTAACTATATGATTCAGATTGTGTCTTTGAAGAAACACAAGATACTGCTGAAATATCTTGGTCCATGTGTTGTTGAACAAGTTTATCTACTATGTTTATATAGAAAGTACAGGCTAGGAGCACTAATACCTTCACAATGCACGTAATAAATCTAACACTTCGTTTAGCCTGGACAGAGAGTGTAATGAAGATACGTTTTACTCGGAACATCAAGATTCGATACATCTGTCAGGGATAACCCTGAATCATCATACTTAGTATGCAGATAATCAAACATAACCTTTCCTTCACACACCCTAGTATAAGCACCTCTCCTATCAGTATGGCCTCCCAACCATGACCATCTGTCATCTTGGGCACTTCATAGGTGGAAAACATTGAGAGGTAGCCTCATCTCAAACCTCTCCCTCGAGGGAACTAATACTAATGCATATAAACTTCCGGCTAAGCCTTACCCAATTCAGGTATTATGGTTGTACGGTAAAATTGGAATGGTATCACATCCGAACCCAACCATCAGTTTTGTAAAAGGGCTAAAGCTCATGCCTCAATATTTTCATCATCATAAACCATTTGTGTTTCTCAACTCATGTAAAAACATCTCAATAGAATGACTCATCATTCCAAGGTTTTCGCAAGTCATTTTCACCAAGTATTCCCATCTAAAGTGAATCAAGTTTTGGTTTATCTCTAAACTACTAAGTTAAGAGTGTTCACTACTGTGGGATGCTAATCTCAATCTCATGCCATATAATGACATCTAAGGGTATCTAGATGATTCAAGTTTTATACTTTTTATGTTACCTTCAAACAAGTAAAGAACTTTGGTAAAGTAAGGAAAGTAAAGCTTGGAAATAAAACTTGAGGTAGGTAGTAATTAAAGTGGTATAACCAAAGTATGCCTAATGCATCTTGCTTAGGTTATCTAGCTTGCAAGGGTTAGCTTGGATTATTAATGAGGGCTTGCTAGTATAATACTTGCAAGTGTTAGCTTGCCTTGGTTGGTGTAGTGGTTGAAGTTTTCTTCCTCCTCCTCTTGATAGAACTCCTCCTCCTCGAAAGCTTGGTCGGTACTATCGTCTATAAATACATACGGGATACACAATCACCAAACCATACTTAACTAGTCTACTTAGCACACTAAGGCACACATTTGGTGATCTACTATCATCATAGGCATCACAAGGTTTTGTTAACTAGCCTCATTCTTTTTATTTTAGAAAAGTAATTTCTACTCATTGAAATTAACTATGATTTAATATTCTCCAATTAAAATATGGGATCATGTGGACAGATGTCATCACCACATATTCTAAACATATGGGAATGTGATTTAAATGTGGGATCACATTTTAATAAGTATAAGTTTAATATTTAATGATTTAAAGTGACTAGAAATGCCTATATAGCATTATTTTGGTCCAGAGTCACTACATGTAAACCTTAATATTATTACATATCCAGATAAGTATGGTTAAATGTGATTTTTGAGAGTTGGAATCAAATCAAAAGCAATTATGGTTGATTTTAGAAAAATGTTTGAATGTGCAAATGCTTCTGTCTTGTTATTTTTACTAGGAGAGATCTCTAACTCTAAATGAATTAAATCCAACAGGCTTGGATAGATCTTTTCAGAAGCTTTTCAATAAAATTGGAATCACTCAATTTGCTTCAGTAAATCTTCCTGAATTGATTTTTGAACTAAGGGACAGAAATAGTTTTAAGTCTAAATAGAAAAACACCTATTTGAATTTGTGGGCTAGCGCTGGAAAGCAAATGGGCCGGCCCAGTGACGCTCAGCGGTGCAGAGGGCGGCTGACAGGTTGGTCCCGCTTGTCAGTGAGACTTAAAACCCGAAACGGTATGAAGCTTGTGCGGTGAGGCAGGCGATCGAAATGGACAGCAACGGCGGACTCAGGTGAGGTTGCGGCAGGGGCTGAGGTGGATGGAATCGACGGCAGCGTCTCCTCCTATGCTACGGCTGCCTCCGGTGAAATTCCGGCGGCCTGCTAGTCGAGCTGCTCCGGCGAGAGGTGGGGAAGGACTGGGAGTGAGAGGGGAGTCGAATGGTGTGGCGATTGAAGCTGGGGAAGGCCTCCTTATATAGGCTCGAGGAGGAGACCGAGGGGGCGATGGCCAGCTCGTCGGTGACGATGATACATAGGGCTATCGGCATGGGCGGCATAGCCGGAAAGTGGCTTGCCTCCTGGCGGTCCTCTACGCCTTAATGGCGACTCTAGGGGCAGTGGATTGTGGTCGGGAGCGTCTCGCGCTCTGAGGGACAGAGGCGGTGCTCGATGGCGATCACGACGATTGTGGGTCGCACGGCGATGCACGGCCGTGTCTGGTGGGTTGCCGGGGTCAAGGCGGAGCAGCGTGTGTGGTATGGGGTCAAGGCGCGGTCTGCTGCGTGCTGTTGGCAATCGTGCTCTGGCGCGCTCTGGCTTGCTCGCAGAGAGAAAGGGCGGCGCTGTTGGGGAGTGGTCCAGGGGCTGGGGTTGATCGAGGGGTGGACCGTGAGCGGCCGTAGGGTTGGGAGGAGGTAGTGGGCACACTGGTTTGGCACGGCGCGGTCCCTGGCGTGTTGTCCGCGTCTGGCCGACGATGACCTCAAACGGGCGGCGCTGCACTGGTGTTGCGGCTAAGGGGGAAGCTGGTTGGGGACTTGGTTGAACTCAGGGGTGACAGAGGAGAGTAGAGAGGGTGCAATGGGGGACAATGGCTTAACTAGAAACAATAATAGTTAGTCAGTTTGATCTCTGTCTGCCACCTGTTCGACAGAATGGCCGCAAGAACAACATGTTTGAATTTTGAGCTGATTTTTGGTGGAGTGGTGTCACTTATACTTAAGCTTCTAGGTGTTCTTGGGTTTTTGAAATGGAGTTCATTTGAGTGGTTTTTGAATAAGTGTGATCTATACATATGAACTACATTCAATTTTCAATTGTCATTTAAATTCAGTGTTTGAAAGTTTTTGGGATGAAACAAAGTGGGCCTTGGTACATCCTGCTTGTACTAGCAAGGGGTGCAAAGAACCACAATTGTTTCTGTTAAGATTTGAGTTCTAGGAATAGCCAAAGTAGGCTAGGTGATTAAAATGGCAAAAGTGACCATTTGCTTATTTTATTCTTTTTGATTTGTTTTTCTTTGGGATTTGATTGGGAATGATCTAGATGATGTTTAATTCACCTTAGAATAATTTTACAACCCATGGATCACTCAAACATGGCAATTCAAAAGAATTCCTAATTTAAATGCACACACATATGAATGCTTAATGATTTTAAATGGAAAAGTTTTTGTTAACACTAAATTGGGTTGATTTGATCTTGATTAACCTTGGATTAAGTTTTGGGATGTTACATTCACCGCCGCCAACATTTTCACCAACTACTGGGACTGGTTCCCCAACAACGGAAACTTCATCCATAGTGTCCTCTCAGGCTGCAAGCGGGCCATGATGTGGGAGCCCGCATAAGCGTCGCATGTGTCCGCTTGATTTAAGTGGGGTTATGCGGGTGGCTCACATAATCTATGCGGCGGTCCGCGGCAGCCCGCATACCCCACATAAATTACAGGAGGCAAAACACTGAGGCAAAACAAATCCCGTATGTACGCTTGCCAGCTTCCAGCTTATATACAGAGATACCAAACACAACTAGCCAACTTTCTTCTACTAATCATTAAATGTTTCAAAGTTCTCAGCCTTTCTCTGAATTTTAGAAGGGACACCAAAACATGACTGAAAGTACAGCAACGAATCAAAGCAAGCATAGGACATATACATGCCAGTTTGACACAAACTGAAGAACATCTACTGTTATCTAGTTTATCTCACAAACTGGGTGCTCCCTCGAAACCAATTGCTGATATTACTTCACGTCGACGACGCCGATCCTCTCGTGGACCTCCTATAGTTTGACACAAGCCCAAGATTTGGAGCCAGTATAAAAAAACCTACACGTAATTTCATTGAATTGAATAGGCACCTCAGGTTATCTCATTGAATTGCATTGCCACGATACAGATGAGAATGAGATAGTATCACATGAAATACTCAAAAACAATACAGTACCCCTACTTACACAATTTTGAAGCTAATGTCATTTTTAGCATGACTGTAGCTAGGACCAAACTAATGTCATATTCAGCATGACTGCAGGTAGAACCAAACTAATTTCATATCTTGCTAACCAGAGAAATTGCACATGAGCACGAGCATAGCATTTCGAAAACTGAACAAGTTACCTGTAATGATGCAATCCCACCTACCGAAAAAGGTGCTACTCACGGTCTGATTCATCTAAAAAAGTAAGAGAATTTCTCGTTAGCCATGAGGAAAAATACTAGCTAGAAGAATAATTTGATAAAGACAAATTTTACATACCGGCTGCCTTGAACCAGTCCGGGAGGCATATCAGGGCCTTGACGGTAGAGCATATGAGACTACTCCTATAGTCGCTGATGACGCGTCCTCCAGTGCTAAAAGAAGACTCCGAAGGAACGGTAGAAGCTGGGATGGCCAATATATCCCGGGCCATCTTAGAGAGCACAGGGTATTTTGAAGAACTTTTTTTCCACCATTCTAAAATGTCAACTTCCTCTTTTAGAGGTGTCAAATCTTCTTTCAAATATCGATCTAGCTCATTGCTCGAATGCCCTCTTTTGAACTTCATGTACTGATCCCACTTTGCAGGTGGATCATCATCATCTTCCACCTAAGTATCACTTTCTCTCTGTGACTGAATAGAGACCTCTTTGCTATATTCATCGAAGAGATCTTCCATGATTTTCTTCACTTCACTCATCCATTTTCTGGCCTCCTCTTCACTTCCAAAGTCATGCAAGAGAAATTCAAGGAAGTCGTTCTTGAACCTCGGATCAAGTATGACAGGAATGCAATCTGACTTGTATGTCTCTATCCAATACTAATTGAACTTGATTTGCATTTGTTTTATCATACGTGCAATTGTTAGATCCTAGGTTGATGGTTGTCCATTCAATAGCTTTCTATTCAGATTTGATTCCTCTTTGTTCAACATCTTCTTAATTTTCCAAAACTGGTGGAAATGAAGATGAGAGGTGGGATACATCGAGCCTGAAAGGATCACTATTGATGTGTAGAAAACCTGCAACAACTTGCATATAGCTTCAGGCATTTTCCATTCATAGGGCGAAGGGGCAAATGCATAATCCGTATCCTGTTTTTCTAGGGAATAGAATGCATTTCTGAGAGGCAATGCCGCTTCAAGCATCAAATAAGTAGAATTCCAGCGAGTAGTCACATCAATGGAAGGACTTTTATATTTAGCAGTCAGTCCTTCTTGTATGATTATCTCAAGAAACTTCTCAACCCTGCCTTGTGAACTTTTGAAAAACTTGGCACTTTCTCTAATATTATTGACTACGGGTTTTATTTCCCGTAAACCATCTTGGACAATTATGTTGAGAACGTGTGTTCTACAGCGGACATGAAGTAACTTTCCTTCTATTGGAAAAACCCCCTTGTTCTTCAAGTTCTCTCTCAATAGATTGACCATTGCGGTATTGACTGAGGCATTATCCAGTGTAAAGCTAAACAACTTATCCTCTAAGTTCCATTCCTGAATGGTCTTTAGCACTATATTGAACATGTTCCGAGAGTTATGGGGTGTCTCCAACATGGAAAATCTTATAACCCTTTTATGGAGCACCCACTCACTAGAAATGACATGACATGTCATGCAAAAGTAACCTAATTTCTGATTCGACGTCCACATATCTCCCGTGAGAGATATGCGTGCATCAGAATTTTCCAAGCATTCTTTCAATTTATTTCCATGATCATTAAAAACAGCCATGCTCTCCTTCTTTATAGTTGTCCTAGACACTTTTTCAAACCATGGATTTAACGCAGCAGCAAACTCTCTAAAAGGCTTGTATTCAACAAAATAAAATGGCATTTCATTGACCACTATTAGTTTGATGAGTTTTTGTCTTGCAACCACAGGATCAAATTTCCAATTTCGATCACCTCTCTCAGGATGACCCATCTTACCAACCATTTCATGCATTGCTGTTTTTGCTTCGCATACCTTTAAATGTCATTTGAGAGAGCTGGTACCCGTATCTCTTGCAGCTGTAATTACTTGTTGACAATGCACGCATCTTCCTTTCACAAGTTTCCCGTCTCTATATATTGGCGTAGCCTCTGTCCATATGGATGATATGAACTTGCAGCGTTTTCTTGTTGAGGCTACATGCATGGAAAACACATAGTTAGCTTATCAAGTGTGGACTAAAACTAGATGAGTAATCTAGGAATACGTGGCGGTGGATCTTACCTTAATGAGTTATTCTTGTACCCGGGGAGAGATCCTCAATAGAGGGAGAAATATGTGGTAGATATGGTATTGGAGATGTCATGGTTCAACTTGGTGACTATTGTGATGTCTCGGGACAACCTTCCATCTTTGCTCTTTTTAGTATAGCGGACCTCGCCATTGAAGATGCCCTTCTCGATGCTTCAGATCTAGCAAGCATGTTTACCCCTGGAGAACTTGCCACTTGCATAGGAGATCGAAGTCGTGGACTGGCTGACTTTGAACCAATTGGAACGTCTCCCTGAAAACAATTGAGTCAAACAATTCAACTCAGAATTTATAAAGATCATCAACTAAATAAAGCCAAATCAGACATAAAAGGAAAACCTTTCTATTGTTGCTCTTTTTCAATCTTGGCGTTGGATGGGGTTTTTCCGTGTGAAGCTCGTCCTCTCCCACTTGCACGCGAGATACCTATAAAACATATTTATTTAATGAATATATCACACATGTTCTGTAAGATAAAACATATGTATTTAATGAATTCTTGCAATTGTAATGAGATATGAAATATATATAACCAATCCTTGTAAGTTGGTGCCGGTAATTTCCTAAGATTAGATGTTTGGATCCGTGTGTAAGAGGTATTTTTATTAACTATATGATTCAGATTGTGTCTTTGAAGAAACACAAGATACTGCTGAAATATCTTGGTCCATGTGTTGTTGAACAAGTTTATCTACTATGTTTATATAGAAAGTACAGGCTAGGAGCACTAATACCTTCACAATGCACGTAATAAATCTAACACTTCATTTAGCCTGGACAGAGAGTGTAATGAAGATACGTTTTACTCGGAACAAAACTCGTCTACTTGATTTCTCCCTGGCTTCACTAGAAATAATTCGGCGAGGACATTGGAACTTCTACATGTATTTGAAACTAGTATACAGCTGCAATCATTCTCTTCAACTTGGTTTTTAGCCAGTTTTAAAATTTTAGTGTTTTAGTTATAACTTGGGTACAACGTTGACTGTAGGCTGGAGAATGAACACTTGAACAATGTTGGCAAGTTCAGAGCGGTGAAGACTGTCCCATTACCATTCGGGGAACTCGAAACTGACTGACAAGACAAACATAATAGTGTGACAACAATGCTCCTGATATCAAGGGACTTTAGGATCAAGATTCCAGGAATGGTACGCTCACCCTAGTAGTGCTTGCTTCTAGATTTGTGTCAAGGTGAAAATAAAAGCCTTCAGGGAGCATATTCACAAGATGATGGTGTTGCTGATCTTAAGATGGAATAAGCTCAGATGGTGCATCATACCAAGTTCACCGAGGCACGGCTAACTGAGGCATTCTGGTTGAGAAAGAGGGAATAATCCTCATTATCAAGAACTTCAGAGACATGTGCGATACATTCAGAGACATGTGCCAAGAACTAGTTCAACCAAAAAAATAGCTATGATTCAAAGACATGTGCGATACATTCAAAAGGACTTCTCTGAATCTAACTCTCAGATGATGACAGGAACTTAAATAATTAAGAAACAAAACAGCTCACCATGTTATTGCACTGCTGCAGCTTCCCATCGTTGTCCCTGCCCATATGAGGATCGTCGCCAACGACATCGTCTTGGCCGCCCACCATCCCCATGATGTCCGTGCCCATCTCGCATCCCTTTGACCCTGGGTCTGCCATCCTCCCCACACCACCGTGTAGCAGGTTCTTTGTTGGTGCGGGTGGAAGGGGAATAGAGGGAGGGGAGGAGCCGGAGGAATGGTGGCCATGGTGGATCTAGCCTGCTCATCGAGGGCCTTGCTACTGAGGACTGGAATCGGTGTAGGCAGTAGGGGAATAGAGGGAGGGGGAGGGGCGGAGCCGGAGGAGGGGCGGCGGCCATGGCACATCTAGTTCTTTCACGACCTGGTCGAAGGGAGAACGGGGAGATAGACGGGGCTATGCGGGAGATATGTTGGATATGCGGGCGGCCCGCAGATGCGGCTTATTTCAACTGACGTTACACGGGAGCCCGCATAAGCGATTAAGTGGGCTGAAATACGCGGCGCCACCGACGTCCCGATTCCATTTGCAGAGTTACTGCCGCCATATCCGCAGGTGCCGCTGATGGCTGAGGAGGTACCGCCGCCTTATTTGGAGGTGTCGCCGTGTTATCCGGAAGTGCCGCTCATGGCTCAGGAGGTGCCGCCGATGGCTCAGGAGGTGCCGCCGATGGCTCAGGAGGTGCCGCCGTGTTATCCGGAGGTGCTGATGAGTCTGGAGCCGGTTGTGTCGCTGGAGCTGGCGTTGGTGTCGATTTCACGAGCTGCCGCTAGCAGCGCGGACTAGTGCTAGGAGGCGACGGACCTACACTAGTTCAGTAATGAATCCTTTATATGTAAACTCGTGCTGTTATGTTAGGGGATATTTGGTTTAGAGGATGTCATTTAGGGATGAGGATATCCCCAACCAGCTGGTTAGGGGTAGTCCTTTTCATTTGGTAATGTGGGATAAAAAGTGGTTAGGGATATCCAGTCAAAATCTATTGGCCCAATTGTTTTTTTTTTAGTTTCCTCTTTCACCTTTTCTTCTTCATCCGCCTCACCACTTCCCTAGCAGCGGCCATGACCGCTGACAGCTCGCCACCCTTTTGCCTTCGATCCTATGTCAACCTGCCCGCATGCGCCCCTTTTGCCTGCCCACTCTGCCCGGTGGCCTACGCCAGGGTGCGTATTCGAACACCCGCTCTGCCCGACGTCTTATGTTATGGCCGCCTCATGTCGAGCCCATATGCAAGAAAAGATGGTTAGTTTCTCTCGAGAGGAAGGGTGAACGAACAAAAAAAAGCTTCCGAGGAGCTATCCATAAGTGGTTGTGCTCATCCAGCTCTTTTTGTGGGATATGCTCAACCACCATTTTGAGCCAAAAGTGGTTATCCATATCTCATCCACCCTCTAAACCAAACGCTGGATAACCAAAAAAAGTGGATATCCCGTGTTATCCACTGGATAACCACTGAACCAAACAACCCCTTAATGGTTGAATGCAGTTTCTTTTGGGACGTCGTTTCTTTTGGTGCTATCGTCAAAAAAAGTTTCTTTTGTTACTACTCACTGTACCGTGTAGTACTAGTAGTACTACAATGACAATCTATTGAATATCCTTCCCCCGATGTCTGTGAAGGAAGTTAAAATTTCTAAACTCGGAAAGTTTGAATTGCTACTCTATTGTACTCCCTCAAATTACTTTACTCAAAGTTGTCCAGATTCAGATGTATATAAACATGTTCTAGTGCTAGATGCATTCGAATCTGATAAATACAAGTCAATTAATTTGGGCCGGAGGGAGTAGTAGTTGGGTTCGGCTCCTTCTCGAGAGAGCAGCTGATCGAGCCATACATTTCATACTACTTCCTCTTTGCTTGTTTTACAAATATGACCAAATCGGTCGCCATTCAAATTCTTGGATATGGGATCATAAAGTTTGATGTAGAGATATGGCCTTGACCTTGTGGTCGTTCGGCTTAAAATCCAAGAAAGTTCATACTCGTTGACATCTAAGCTTAAATTCGTTTAAATTTCACCACTTACACTGTTTGGTTAGAATTTTACATTGATGGTGGGACTACATTTTACATCCAGGACCTAAAAACGGGGAAAATTGCATCGAGGTCCATACATTTAGCACAAAGGACCCTAAAACCAAACAAGGAATTAAAGACGGTCAGGTATGGCTCCACGAGAGAGCAGCTGATCGAAAAAATCTTCTTACTTGCTTTTCAGAAAATAAATTCATGTCACTTGGAATAATGAAATTGATTATTTTTTGTTTTTAATAACTTCGATTGTTTTCAAAAGATGGCCAAATTTGCCGGCATGGAAATTCCTTGATATGGGATCATAAGCATAAAGCACATTCTACATAAAGGACCTACAAAGGGAAACTTACATCAAGCTCCATACATTTAGCACAAAGAACCCTAAAATTGAGCAAAGAAAACAATCGGGTTCGGCTCCTTCTCGAGAGAGCAGCTGGTCGAGCTATACTCTTCATACTAATTCCTCTTCGATTGTTTTCAAAATATCGCCAAATCTGTCTCCATGCAAATTCTTGAATATGGGATCATCAACATAAAGTATGATGTAGAGATATGGCCTTGACCTCGTGGTCGTTCGGCTTGAAATCCAAGATTTTTTCATACCCATTGACAACTATGATTAAATTCGTTAAAATTTCATCACTTACTTATAGGTTAGCATTTTACAATGTTGGTGGGAGTACATTCTACATCAAGGACCTAAAAAAGGAGGAAATTACATCGAGGTCCACACATTTAGCACAAAGGACCCTAAAATTAAGCAAGGAAAACAGTCGGGTCCGGCTCCTTCTCATGAGATTTGATGATCGAGCCATACTCTTCAGACTACTTCATCTTTGATTGCTTTCAAAATATGGCCAAATTTGTTGGCATGCAAATTCTTGGATATGGGATCATGGGCATAAAGTATGATGTAGATATGGCTTTGACCTTGGTGGTTCGTCTTGAAATTGAAGATTGGTTCATACTCAGTGCCAACTAAGCTTAAATTCGTGTAAATTTCACCAATTACTTTTAGGTTAGAACTTTACATGGTCGATCGGAGTACATTTTACATCAGGAACCTCAAAAAAGAAAAAATTATATCGAGGTCCATACATTTAGCATAAAGGACCCTAAAAGGAAAAATTTCTGGTTCGACTCCTTCTCGAGAGATCAGCTAATCAAACTCGTAATACTACTTCCTCTTCGATTGTTTCCAAAACATGGCCAAATCTGTTGCCATGCACATTCTCTAACATGGGATCATGAGCATAAAGTATGATGTTGATACGGCGTTGATGACCATGGTCGTTCGGCTTGAAATCCAAGAATGTTCATACTCGTTCACAAGTAAGCTTAAAGTAATCCTATAAATGTCACCACTTACACTTTTAGACCTAAAAGGGGGTAAATTACATCTAGGTCCATACATTTAGCACAAAGGACCATAAAATCAAGCAAGGAAAACAGTCGGGTCCGGCTCCTTCTCACGAGAGTAGCTGATCGAGCCATACTCTTCATACTACTTCCTCTTTGATTTTTTCAAAATATGGCCAAATCTGTTGCCATGCAAATTCTTTTATATGGGATCATCATCATAAAGTATGATGTAGAGATATGGCCTTGACCTTGTGGTCGTTCGGCTTGAAATCTAAGAAAGTTCATACTCGTTGACAACTAAGCTTAAATTCATTAAAATTTCACCACTTACTTTTAGGTTAGCATTTTACACGGCCGGTGGGAGCATATTTTACATCAAGGACCTAAAAAGGAGAAAATTACATCGATGTCCATACATTTATCACAAAGGACCCTATAAGGAAAACCTTTTGTTGCATTGGTTCGGCTCCTTCTCGAGAGATTATTAGCTGATCTGAGCTAAACTCTTCATACTACTTCCTCTTTGATTGTTTTCAAAATAATATGGACAAATCTGTTGCCATGCAAATTCTCTGATATGGGGTTATCAGCATAAAGTATGATGTTGATATGGCATTGACCGTGGTCGTTCGTCTTGAAATACAAGAATTTTTCGTACTCGTCGACAACTATGCTTAAATTCTCTTCAATTTAGGACAAATGACCCTAAAATCGAGAAAATAAAATAGTCGGGTTCGGCTCCTTCTCGAGAGAGTAGCTGATCGAGCCATACGTTTCATACTACCTCCTCTTCGACTGTTTTACAAATATGGCCAAATTTGTCGCCATGCAAATTCTTGGATATGGGATCATCAACATAAAGTATGATGTAGAGATATGGCCTTGTCCATGTGGTCATTCGGCTTGAAATCCAAGAAAGTTCCTACTCATTGACAGCTAAGCTTAAATATGTTTAAATTTCACCACTTACTTTTAGGTTAGCATTTTACACCGTCGTGGTGGGAGCATATTTTACATCAAAGACTTAAAAAGGGAAATTTACATTGGGGGTCCATACATTTAGCCCAAAGGACCGTAAAAGGAAAACTTTCTGGTTCGGCTCCTTCTCGAGATATCAGCTGACCTGAGCCAAACTCTTCATACTACTTCCTCTTTGATTGTTTTCAAAATATATGGCCCAATCTGTTGGTATGCAAATTCTCTCGTATGGGGCCATCAACGTAAAGTATGATGTTGATATGACCTTGACCTTGGTCGTTTGGCTTTAAATCCAAGAATGTTCATACCCGTTGAGAAGTAAGCTTAAATTCGTTTAAATTTCACCACTTACACTTACTGGTTAGAATTTTACACGAATGGTGTAACATCCCAATTTCAGCAACCCTGATTAGTTGTCCAGAATGCAAAAATCAAGGGGAACAAAAAAAAATTCTTGCTCATTTCTGCATTGTTTGCTTGTTGTTTACTTGTGCTTATGCAGGTGAGTGTATACCATATGATACTCCTTACCTCACCATCAGTTGACAAAAGCTATTTAACAAAACTATCCTGGCTCATTTTACCTATTCTCAAATATTCTGGCATTTCAAAAACATGAGCCAAGATGCTTATGTACCGAAAACTAGTTTAGTAGCTTCCATTGGAAAAACTATGGAGAGCTATAAAACTCCTTATGTTTCCAAGATAGAACCTTCAACTACTCTTACCTCTAGTATCTCCAAAACCTTTTAGTAAGCTTTTGAATTCTACCCTTGGTAAAGATACCAAGGACTCTCCTCTTAGTCAAAATCCGACCTCTTCAAAATGCCTCAACCTTACCTCAAGCTAGGCTTGATGGTAACCCTAGTAGTGGATTTACTTAGTGTATAAGATGAGTTGCCTTGATCGGCTGTCTGATGAATTGCCTTGATCTGCTGTTTGACTTGATTGCTTAGAAGTAGTATGAGCTACCCTAGGAGCTCATCCTCTAGTATCAAGGAACCTTAAAATCCCCAAACCTTAAGCAAGAATACAATCTAGATCTAATCTCTAGATACTAGGTGACCATCTAAAACCCTTAACCAGATCAGTTCTGAAGTGATCCATTCTTGAAGCCTCCAACTCAATGAGGACCAATATCAAGCATGGATCCCTTATACTCAATCTACTCTTCAACCACATCCACTTGATGATTCTTTGGTGCCTTGCAACCCATCAAAATCATCACCACCCACATTCTAGTCAAAAACCCTAAATCTGCCAAATTTGTCTAAGTCTAGAAAACTATTTCCAACATCACCTCTTTGAATGTCTCCCTTTCTCAATCCTTGTGAATTTTTGGAAATGCAGGTAAACCATCTTGTTAACCATCCTAAGGAATACCAAGGACCACACTTTCCCTTGGTTAGATCATCCTTCAACCCACTTGTTCTTGATGGTTTTGCAGGCAAGGAAATAACTATTCCTGCCGATCTAGTCAACATGCCTACTTTGATAGATGCTCACACCAGGGGAGCCCTGAGCTCCAAGATCCAGCAAGGTTTTGGTGGCATGAAAACAATCTTACCCAAGATCCTTAAATCTCTAGTTTTCACCAAAATAAACTTGGATTCTCCAATACCAAGGGTGCAAATGCTTGATAAACCTTGTCTACATTATCTACCTTGATCACCAAGATTTATCAAATGTTATCCATAATTATTATGGCTCCAAATCTATTTAATTCCTTTAATAGACAAAATCTCCAAAACTCCTCTCCCAAGGGAAAGTTTGGTTTTTGCCAAAACATTTCTCCAACTCTAAGCACTTTTGAGTCCTATATATCATACCCTACACTCCCATATCAAGAATAAATATTTTTGAGATTCTTTATTATTTGTTTTTGCCCTTTTTCTTAAATGGCAGAAACAAGAAATAATCCTTTAAAAATACTTTCCCAACTCAATAAACCCCAATAAAATTCCCCAAGGTGTAATATGGTATCTAGGACCATTTGACACCAAAATCTCCCTTTGTCTATTGTAAAAATATCACATTAGCCTCTATAAACCATTTCTGCACTTTTTGAATAAATGATACAAAAGTGATCTAGAATTCCCTAAAAAATCCCAAATAAATCTTGGAGGTGTATCCTAACCCTACCCATCTACCAGAATCCTTACCTCAAGTTGTCAAGATAAAAATCAAGGTGGAACCTTTGATCATCCCTTATGGCAATTTGGGACATTTAACCTTTGGATATAAAAAACAAAACCCAAGCACCACCAATCTTGCAAAGCAATGCACATTAGCACCTAGTACTCGTCTCTGGTCGTGTGCACTGTAGCTAAGCTATTGTAGCAACCCCTCTCCCTTGTCCCATGTGTTTGGAAGTTAGAAGGAGAGAGAGAGACAAGCATGTGAAGAAAAATATTTTGCAACTGTTGCTACTCCCTTCCTCTTTGAGCTCCAGCACGACCAGAGCACCCCACCTCCCTCCTCAGCACCTCCCAACCCGACTAATCCCCTGTCTAGCCACCTCCATGTCCTTCCCATGGAACAAGTCCACCATGGACCCATCCCCTTCGCTTTATAAGGGCCAGAGGCCACCAACTCCCCTCCCGTGCCCTCATTTGCTCCCTTACCTCCCCAGAGCACACTCCCCTCTTCCCCTGCCCTATCTAGATCGAGATAATTAGCACAGGGAGCTCTCGGTCACGAGTGAATTTTGAGCGTAGCTCCTCCTCCTTTTCTCACCTCCATCTGCATTGTCACGGTGTCGAGATCCTTCCCTCCTCCTGCATCTGACCTGGTCTTATTTTCTGCCCAGGTCCCTCTCAGGTGATACCACGGATGAGCTCGAGGTCACCCTTCCTCTGACCGACGCGGGACCAGCAGATCTGGACCAAGGGGGTCTCTTCCTCCCATCCTTGGAGTCACAAATGAGAGCCACGTCTCCTCCGGCATCTCCCAACCTCCCCCGAGCCCCCGGTGAGCCTCCCCGCTTCACCCTGAGCATTTCCCCGCCACCATCTAGGGTTTGCTTCTCGCTGTTCTACTCCAGCGAGGATGACGACTCTCCACCGTCCAATCCAACTATCACCAACGCCCCTGATCTCCCCATACCCCTTCGCCACCCGCGCTCCCTGACAGCTGGGCCCCGCGCCGGCATTTGATCGAGCCCAGCCGTGCACTGCTAGTAGCCCGGGTGGGCTGAGCTCGAGCCTTGAGGCCCAGATCCGGCCAGATCCCAGCCCGCGACCACCTCACCTTTTTCTTTTTCCTCAAATCCAAAAGTTTGTCTTTCAGATTAAATCCTTTTGAAAATGCAAAACAGCTCCAATTTCCCCGGTCAAAAATTTCTACAGTTTAGGGTTGTTTTCCCTAACAGGAAGTATCTAGGGTTGACCCAGATAATGTCCAGATTAATTTCAATAAATCAACTAACTAGAGGTACCCTTTTCACTAATAAATTCTTTCTGTAAGTTTTAGAACTCCAAATGATTTGAGACCTTTTGTCGCTGAAAGGTATAAGTGATACCTTACGTGTCGCACAAGTATTATATTAATTTGTTTCCTAGATTACCTGTAATGAAAATAACAAAATTAGCCATAATCTTCCTTTAGGAATTTCTCTAGGACAAACCAACAGAGGTATTGGCCCAATTCCAACTCCCAGAGATGTAGTACATAAATACCTATCTAAAACCAAGAATAAATATTTGTTGATCCTCTATTAAATTTTAGTGAATTAAATACTTCTGTATGTAGTATTATCACTAGTTAAATTATCACAGTACCTCTGAAATCCAAAAAGGTTAATTCCAATTTCCACAAAAAGGTGTTCTAAATGACTACCTTGTGCCCTTGGAATCAACTCAAAAGCTTCTGTAGATTTAATCTGGTGAAAAAGACAAAAACCCCAGAGACCTGCCTTTGGGAATTTCCTGAGGGCATTATAGTAATTATTTGGACATGATTCCAACTCTCAATGAAAAAGTACATCAAACACTACTTAACCACCCAAGGAAATAATTTTTGGACATACAGAACCTTTCTGGTGCATTATTTTCCTAAAACTAGAGTTTTATTCACTATAAATATTTGGTAAGTGATAAAATAGTGAAACCACTTTTGTTGGTTTCATTTTATCAAATCCTATCTGATGGTATCATTTTTACACCATGGTATCATACAGAATATGTCCTTGGTCCAAAACCCCATCTTAGGTAGTTCCTCGACAATAAACCCTAAGGGGTGCTCATTCCCTTCTCCAAGGCCACCTCAATCTCCTAAATCCAATCCTCTAAAAACCATCTGAATCTTAATCCGGTATTATTCAATTGCTTGATGTATGTATTGATGTTTGTATGCCTTGTTTTGATTGTGGTCTTGCTTGTTTGCATGTGTGCTCCCTGACGACGATAGTTGCGATTATCTCGGAGATCAAAAGAAGATGGTTATTATGGTTAAAATTATGGTATTCTAAGAAGAAGTCCAAGGAAAATTATTTCCATATTGCTGATCATCAGGCAAGCCACCATCTTGCTCATAAGCCTTGTCCTACTGTTTTACTTATGAATGTTTTATCTTCCGTTTATTTAAAATTGCATCGTTTTGCTATATGTTGATGTATATGGTAGTGGTTTGGCTCCTCCGAACTTTTACACTTCTGAACTATTAAGTACAACCCCCTTGATGACACTTACTTGTCCCTAGTAGAATAGATGGTGTATTACACCATACCCTTTAGAGACCCCGTTTTAGCCGAAGCAAAAACTAGAGGATGGGAAGACCCTGGAAAAAGGTTTTACCAAAGGTTTTCTGATAAAACATTGGTGTGGTGGGACCTCCCAAGAGATGTTGAGAAAGAAAAAGGTTTAGTTATACAAAATGCTGAAGGAAGGATGGAGAAAAAAAAGTTTACGAAAACGCACCCGGTTCTTTGAAGTTTTGCTAGAACAATTAACCCGTGCAACCACATTACTTTGGAATGGGACAAGGCTGGATTTGATGGTTGTCTATTCTGATATAAGCTGCCTCGTAACTACTACAGGGTGTTGCGATCCCTGGAGGGTGGGCCTTCTCCGATAAAGGTCGATGTGGGACATCGACCTGGAGAAGGAACCAAGGGTCTGCTGGCCTCCACGCGTTACTATGAGCCCCTCATTGAAAGCGCCCACTGTGCGCAGTGTAAAATGTGCTCCGGTTGGTCCTCGGTACCCGACGTTCTGGTGTTGAGGGGAACAACACTCATAGGGTAGGCACTTATATTGGAGTGGGCATCCGAAGAGTCTTGATCGGTTACTCGACCCACGATCGGTGTAGATCAGGGTAGTGTACTCGGATGGTGTGGGTAAACTGCGCAACCTCTGCAGAGTGTAAATCTATTCGAATAGTCGCGTACGCGGTCATGGACGGTTGGGAAGGTTGCTGTAAAGCGGTGCTGGTTTTGTTTTCGAAAAGGATTTCTGAAAGGCAATGGCTTTGAAATGTTTTGACCATGGGATGGTCGGAAAGGATATCTGTTCTGACCATGGGATGGTCAGAACGGAATGAAAGGAGTTTGGTCGTGGGACGACCAGAAGAAAGGAACAAATGGGTGACCCAGTCCTAAGGTTTTCCAAAACTTTTCAAAACGGTTTCCAAAATGTTTTACAAAAGTTTTCAACAAAGATATGTAGATGCTATATCTACAAGAGAAACTAAGTGAGAAAAGAACTTCCCTTGAAGCCCTCCTACCACCACAACCATAATGCATATCCTCCTGTTATTATTGTTATCTTAAGGTGGTTTGCGAGTACATTCAAAGTACTCACTGGCATTGTCCCTGGCTATTGACTTGGTCAGATATCAACAAGAGGGGAAGTGGACGACTATGCGAGCTAGGACGTTCTCCCAGTCAGTTATCTGTAGGTTAAGGCATGGATCGGGCTCCATGCTTGATGAAGTTCCGCTGATGTTGATCGAGGTAGCCTTAATGGAAAATAAGGTATGGCAGGTATTCGTTATGTATTGGATGACTACTTTGATACTTGTCGATTATGTGCCACGACTAACTAATCATGGGATCGTGGTTGTATGCATAATAGGGATTCTCGGAGGATTAATCCGGGGGCCTCACAGATGGTGGGACTACATTTTAGATCAAGGACCTAAAAAAGGGAAAAATACATCGAGGTCCATACATTTAGCACGAAGGACCCTAAAACCATACAAGGAATTGAAAACAGTCGATTACAACTCCTCGAGAGAGCAGCTGATCGAGCCATACTCTTCACACTGCTTCCTCTTTCACAATTTTGGACGCATACTAGGTTTGGTCAAAGTCAATCTTTATAAAGTTCAACCAACTATATGTAAAAACATACTAACTTTTCTAATGACAAATGCATATAATATGAAAATATAGTAGTCCATAAGGCTATCCATATACATAGTGGAGGTTCACTTTAGGGGAATTTCCTTAAGGGTGACCTACAAGCTTGTGGGTTGTCCATAAGCAATAAACAACTATTTTACTCTCTCCTCTCTCTTGCTTGTGTGTACTTTTAATAGATAAGTGGGTCCCAACTTATGGTGAACTTGACCTTATACATTGTAGCTATTTCCATAAGCTACGTGGATCCCATCTCATGGCAAAAGTTCACCTTATACATAGGTGACATTGATTTGATATCGTACATTTAGTCATGTTTATTAAATTTGACTCTGACCAGAAGTAATACGCATCCTAATTTGGGAAGGAGGGATTACTACTTGCTTGACGAAAGAAAAAAAAAGGAGTGCTCCTCACTTTCGAACCATCTTGCTATGGGTGTGCTTGGTGCTTCCTCTTCCTAGGGTACGGAGGTGGAGTAGTGCGAGTAGGTAGGCTAGTCAGATAATAATGGTGAGCATCCAATGCGATAGGACGTTTTTGTTTTTTGCTGGCCAGATCAACCAATCCCTTGTCCAGCACTTAAGTAGTAATGTGAATGGCGATCTTTTGAATATCCTTCCCCCCTCCCCTCGATGTTTGTGAAGGAAGTGAAAATTTAGAAATCGGGAAAGTTTGAATTGCTACTCTATTGTACTACTACTACTATATTGCCACCAAGGACATAAATGGTTCCCACCGACGCAGCTGACGAACACGCCAGCCACAGACATGGAGCCACTGACACAAGGCAGGTTGTCGGTCGACACGTGTACGTAGTGCCACTTGGTGGACGAGAGAGAGATCAGCCGACCGGGCTATGGGGTGGTGATGGGGGAGTGAAGGAGAGAGAAAACACATTTTGTTTTGCGTGCATATATATTGTGGTCCTGAAATTTACTCTACTCATTGTACCCTGTACCTCGTGTCAGGAACCCATCCAGCTTTGCTCTAACATCGCACCGCCTTCAAATCCTCCTGTTCGCAGCTCTCTCAATGCCTCCTCTATGCTCATATAGTCTCTTCTCGCTCTTTATTTTTTAACAGAAAAAGGAAATAAATTCTTCTTACTTGCTTTTCAGAAAAATTCCTGTCACTTGGAAAAGTGAAATTGATTATTTTTCGTTTTTAATATCTTTGATTGTTTTCAAAAGATGGCCAAATTTGTCGGCATGCAAATTCTTGGATATGGGATCATAAGCATAAAGAACATTCTACATAAAGGACCTAAAAAAGGTAAAATTACATCGATGTCCATACATTTCGCACAAAGGACCCTAAAATTGAGCAAAGAAAACAGTCGGGTTCAACTCCTTCTCGAGAGAGCAGTCGGTCGAGCCATACTCTTCATACTACTTCCTCTTTGATTGCTTTCAAAATATGGCCAAATATGTTGCCATGCAAATTGTTGAATATGGGATCATAAACATAAAGTATGATGTAGAGATATGGCCTTGACCTCGTGGTCGTTCGGCTTGAAAATCCAATATTTTTTCATATTTGTTGACAACTATGCTTAAATTTGTTGAAATTTCATCACTTACTTTTACGTTCGCATTTTACATGGTCGGTGGGAGTACATTGTACATCAAAGACCTAAAAAAGGGGGAAATTACATCGAGGTCCATACATTGAGCACAGAGGACCCTAAATTTGAGCAAAGAAAAAAATCGGGTTCGACTCCTTCTCAAGAGAGCAGTTGATCGAGCCATACTCTTCATACTACTTTCTCTTTGATTGTTTTCACAATATGGCCAAATCTATCGCCATGCAATTTCTTGGATACTCGAGCATCAAAATAAAGTATGATGTAGAGATATAGCCTCGAGCTTGTGGTCGTTCAGCTGGAAATCAAAGAATGTTCGTACTCGTTGACAACTATAAGCTGAAATTCGTTTAAATTTCACCACTTACTTTTAGGTTCGAATTTTACACGGTCGATGGGAGTACATTTTACAACACGGACCTAAAAAAGGTAAAATTACATCGATGTCCATACATTTAGCACAAAGGACCCTAAAATTGAGCAAAGAAAACAGTCGGGTTCAACTCCTTCTCGAGAGAGCAGTCGGTCGAGCCATACTCTTCATACTACTTCCTCTTTGATTGCTTTCAAAATATGGCCAAATATGTTGCCATGCAAATTGTTGAATATGGGATCATAAACATAAAGTATGATGTAGAGATATGGCCTTGACCTCGTGGTCGTTCGGCTTGAAAATCCAATATTTTTTCATATTTGTTGACAACTATGCTTAAATTTGTTGAAATTTCATCACTTACTTTTACGTTCGCATTTTACATGGTCGGTGGGAGTACATTGTACATCAAAGACCTAAAAAAGGGGGAAATTACATCGAGGTCCATACATTGAGCACAGAGGACCCTAAATTTGAGCAAAGAAAAAAATCGGGTTCGACTCCTTCTCAAGAGAGCAGTTGATCGAGCCATACTCTTCATACTACTTTCTCTTTGATTTTTTTCACAATATGGCCAAATCTATCACCATGCAATTTCTTGGATACTCCATCATCAAAATAAAGTATGATGTAGAGATATAGCCTCGAGCTTGTGGTCGTTCAACTTGAAATCAAAGAATGTTCGTACTCCTTGACAACTATAAGCTGAAATTCGTTTAAATTTCACCACTTACTTTTAGGTTAGAATTTTACACGGTCGATGGGAGTACATTTTACAACAAGGACCTAAAAAGGGGGAAATTACATCGAGGTCCATTCATTTAGCACAAAGGATCCTAATATTAATCAAGCAAAATAGTAGGTTTGGTTCCTTCTCGAGAGAGTAGATGATCAAGCCACACTCTTCATACTACTTCATCTTTGATTGTTTTCAAAATATGGCCAAATTTGTCGATATGCAAATTCTTGAATATGGTATCATCAGCATAAAGTATGATGTAGATATGGCCTTGACCTTGGTCGTTCGTCTTGAAATACAAGAATGGTTCTTACCCATTGACAACTAAGCTTAAATTCGTTTAAATTTCACCACTTACTTTTAGGTTAGATCTTTACACGGTCAATCGGAGTACATTGTACATCAAGGACCTCAAAAAAGCAAAAATTACGTCGAGGTCCATACATTTATCATAAAGGACACTGAAAGGAAAAATTTCTGGTTCGACTCCTTCTCGAGAGATCAGCTAATCTGAGCCAAACTATTGATACTACTTCCTCTTCGATTGTTTTCAAAATATGGCCAAATTTGTTGCCATGCAAATTCTCTCATATGGGATCATCAACATAATGTATGATGGTTGATATATATGGCCTTGACCTTGGTCGTTCGGCTTGAAATCCAATAATGGTCATACTTGTTGACTGGCAAGCTAAAAAATCGTCGAAATTTCACCACTTACACTTTAGACCTAAAAAGGGGGAAAATTACATCGAGGTCCACACATTTAGCACGGACCCTAAAATTAAGCAAAGAAGACAGTCGGGTCCGGCTCCTTCTCACGAGAGTAGATGATCGAGCCATACTCTTCAGACTACTTCATCTTCGATTGTTTTCAAAATATGGCCAAATTTGTCGGCATGCAAATTCTTGGATATGGGATCATGAGCATAAAGTATGATGTAGATATGGCCTTGGTGGTTCTTGTTGAAATTGAAGAATGGTTCATACTCATTGACAACTAAGCTTGAATTGGTTTAAATTTCACCACTTACTTTTAGGTTAGAACTTTACACAGTCAATCGGAGTACATTTTACATCAGGAACCTCAAAAAAGAAAAAATTACATCGAGGTCCATACATTTAGCATAAAGGACCCTAAAAGGAAAAAATTCTGGTTTGATTCCTTCTCGAGAGATCAGCTGATCTGAGCCAAACTCTTGATACTACTTGCTCTTTGATTGTTCCCAAAACATGGCCCAATTTGCTGCCATGCACATTCTCTAACATGGGATCATGAGCATTATGTATGATGTTTATATGGCCTTGATGACCATGGTCGTTCGGATTGAAATCCATGAATGTTCATACTCGTTGACAAGTAAGCTTAAATTAATCCTATAAATTTCACCACGTACACTTTAGACCTAAAAAGGGGGAAAATTACATCGAGGTCCACACATTTAGCACGGACCCTAAAATTAAGCAAAGAAGACAGTCGGGTCCGGCTCCTTCTCACGAGAGTAGATGATCGAGCCATACTCTTCAGACTACTTCATCTTCGATTGTTTTCAAAATATGGCCAAATTTGTCGGCATGCAAATTCTTGGATATGGGATCATGAGCATAAAGTATGATGTAGATATGGCCTTGGTGGTTCTTGTTGAAATTGAAGAATGGTTCATACTCATTGACAACTAAGCTTGAATTCGTTTAAATTTCACCACTTACTTTTAGGTTAGAACTTTACACAGTCAATCGGAGTACATTTTACATCAGGAACCTCAAAAAAGAAAAAATTACATCGAGGTCCATACATTTAGCATAAAGGACCCTAAAAGGAAAAAATTCTGGTTTGATTCCTTCTCGAGAGATCAGCTGATCTGAGCCAAACTCTTGATACTACTTGCTCTTTGATTGTTCCCAAAACATGGCCCAATTTGCTGCCATGCACATTCTCTAACATGGGATCATGAGCATTATGTATGATGTTTATATGGCCTTGATGACCATGGTCGTTCGGATTGAAATCCATGAATGTTCATACTCGTTGACAAGTAAGCTTAAGTTAATCCTATAAATTTCACCACATACACTTTTAGACCTAAATAGGGGGTAAATTACATCGAGGTCCATACATTTAACACAAAGGACCCTAAAATCAAGCAAGGAAAACAGTCAGATCCGGCTCCTTTTCACGAGAGTAGCTGATCGAGCCATACTCTTCATACTACTTCCTCTTCGATTTGTTTCAAAATATAGCCAAATCTGTCACCATGCAAATTCTTTGAAATGGGATCATCACCATAAAGTATGATGTAGAGATATGGCCTTGACCTTGTGGTCGCTCGGCTTGAAATCTAAGAAAGTTCATACTCGTTGATAACTAAGCTCAAATTCATTAAAATTTCACCACTTACTTTTAGGTTAGCATTTTACACGGCCGCTAGGAGCATATTTTACATCAAGGACCGAAAAAGGGGGAAATTACATCGATGTCCATACATTTAGCACAAAGGACCTTAAAAGGAAAACCTTTTGTTGCATTGGTTCAACTTCTTCTCAAGAGATAATTTGCTGATCTGAGCCAAACTCTTCATATTACTTCCTCTTCAATTGTTTTCAAAATAATATGCACAAATATGTTGCCATGCAAATTCTCTAATATGGGGATAGCAGCATAAAGTATGATGTTGATATGGCATTCACCTTGGTCGTTCGTCTTGAAATCCAAGAATTTTTCATACTTGTCGACAACTATGCTTAAATTCGTTTCAATTTAACCACTTACTTATAGCTTAGAATTTTACATGGGCGGTGGGAGTACATTTTACATCAAGTACCTAAAAAGGGAAAATTACATTGAGGTCCATACATTTAGCACAAATGACCCTAAAATTGAGCAAAGAAAATAGTCGGGTTCCGCTCCTTCTCGAGAGAGCAGCTGATCGAGCGAGATGTTTAATACTACCTCCTCTTCGACTGTTTTACGAATATGGCCAAATTTGTCGCCATGCAAATTATTGGATATCGGATCATCAGCATAAAGTATGATGTAGTGATATGAACTTGACCACGTGGTCGTTCGGCTTGAAAATCCAAGATTTTTTCATACTTGTTGACAACTATGCTTAAATTCATTGAAATTTCATCACTTACTTTTAGGTTAGCATTTTACACGGTCGGTGGGAGTACATTCTACATCAAAGACCTAAAAAGGGGGAAACTACATCGAGGTCCATACATTTAGCACAAAGGACCCTAAATTTGAGCAAAGAAAACAATTGGGTTCGGCTCCTTCTCAAGGGAGCAGTTGATCGAGCCATACTCTTCATACTACTTTCTCTTCGATTGTTTTCACAATATGGACAAATTTATTGCCATGCAATTTCTTGGATACTCGATCATCAGAATAAAGTATGATGTAGAGATATAGCCTCGACCTTGTGGTCGTTCGGCTTGAAATCAAAGAATCTTCATACTCGTTGACAACTATGAGCTGAAATTCATTTAAATTTCACCACTTACTTTTAGGTTAGAATTTTACACAGTCGATGGGAGTAGATTTTAGAACAAGGACCTAAAAAGGGGGAAAATTACATCGAGGTCCATATATTCGGCATAAAGGACCCTTGTATTCAGCAAGCAAAACAGTAGGGTTCGGTTCCTTATTGGGAGAGTAGCTGATCCAGCCACACTCCTCATAATACTTCATCCTCAATTGTTTTCAAAATATGGCCAAATTTGTCGATATGCAAATTCTTGAATATGGGATCATCAACATAAAGTATGTAGATATGGCCTTGACCTTGGTCGTTCGTCTTGAAATAGAAGAATGGTTCGTACCGCTTGACAACTAAGCTTAAATTCATTTAAATTTCACCACTTACTTTTAGGTTAGAACTTTACACAGTCAATCGGAGTACATTTTACATCACATACCTCAAAAAAGAAAAAATTACATCAAGGTCCATACATTTAGCATAAAGGACCCTAAAAGGAAAAAATTCTGGTTCGGCTTGTTAGGAATATGCCCTAGAGGCAATCATGTATGAGGTTATTTCCAATGATTCATAGAGTTATCGTCTAAACTACTAATATATATCATTGAATATATGATCTCATTGTGGAACTATATATTCATGTTGCTTATACTGATTGTCCGTGGTCGTTGAGGTTGTGCTGGACACACAACTTAGACTAATGTGAAAGTCGGCTGATGACTCAGTTCCACTTGTCATGGGTATAGAGATGTTATTCCGACTTACATGGATTTGCTAAAGCGTTTAGCAAGTCAGACTGACCCATATTGAGATATAGAGAATAAGTCGTCATTTGTATAGCTCAATCAATGTAATCCTTAGACCTAAGGTTATTGCGGAATCCGAGTTGAGGATCACCAACTTAGGTTCTATCAAACGTTATTCTGTCACTAGGAAGTTATAAAGGCGGAGTTCGGGTCGACTGAGAATCAAGCTGCATGATGTGAAAAACCAAGATTCGACTTTGCCCCTTCGTCTGGAGAGATATTATCTAGGCCCTCTCGGAAGATATGATTCGGAAAGCATGGCCATGCATGATTCGGTTCAGTGTTAACCGAGGCGATCGACTAAGAGTTAGTCGGATGAATCACTTATCTCAGATCGAGAAAGAGAGTCAAACTATTTAAGGGATGACGATTATTCGCCTATAGTTCGACAAGGTATATCGTGAGGCAAAAGGGACTCAAACGAAAGTCGCATTGGAAGTTATGTCATCATGACTCTTTGGTACTTGGGAGTTAGCACGTTCTGCTAGGAGCCGCTACCAACTAATCGGTCATGAGTGAGACTCGGATCGTGTCCGGGGCGTCATGAGCCTTTTAGTGAAGGGGCCACAAGTGAGTGGACCTAAAAAGGAAACAGACAGAGTCAGTGAGTTGGACTCGCAGTGACTAATATAGGGCTTTTAGTGAATGGGCCACAAGTGAGTGAAGCCCACTTTCACTCCCTATATAAGCTGGGGCACAAGTGCTTAGAGTACACGGTTAGGTCACTCCATGTGTTGGAAACCCTAGCTCTAGTCCAGTCCTGTTGCCACCGTACCGGACCTAGCAGTCCATCACCGACGCTCCTCCTCACACTTGTGGATACTGGCGGAGGTGTTGTACGTTCAACACTTTGACGATCATGGATCGGAACGGATCGTGAGGACTACACTGCATCAAGCGACGCGCTACATCGATTCCGCAACCGCGTGGCTAGTGGTAATTCTCGTGGCCTACTTCCTCAGCTAGATCTTGGGATCACCGCGTAGGGAAAAAGTCTTGTTTATCTCTGCGTGGCACAACAGTGGTATCAGAGCATTGGCTTCTGATTTTAGGCTCGAGATCATGCATATGTGATATGCAGTTGGCGTTAGATTGGATCTGATTGTAGTTTTTGTGGTCGATCTATGAGATAGATCGGTTTTGTACGAAGTTGATTGGATCAACTGTACTCGGGAAATGGATGATCTGGTTTCCGTGATATAACTGCTAAGGTCGTGGAACGACATACCCCTACCGGTCGGCTTCCGCCATCGGGGTAAATTGTGACACGTAAATCTAGATGCTGTGATCGAAGATCAAAGAGTTTGGTCGAATCGGAGTCCGGATCGGATTTGGTTAAAATTATTTTATCCGATGAAGAAATCCGTGTCCGGACCGCCCGCTTCGCCCTGTCGTAGCGCCTTAGATGTCATTGCGAGTTTCACAACACCGGTAGATATCGTATCTATGCATAACTTATTTTTGCAGGATAATGTTGTGAATGGTACGGCTTATGTGCATGTGATGTGTGTAATCCATACGTGATCTGCGTCTAACGGTTTTTGTCAGCCGGCTGGAGCCTAGGAGTTGTTACTTTATTGTATAACGACCTACATGTCGGATTCTCTATGTAATTTACATTACTTGCTAGTGTAGCTATTTGGAGAACCCGGGTGGCATGCAAGTCGATGTACAAGTCGGCTACATGGTGTAAGGCGGCACGTGACAAGAGTTGACACGAGTCGAATTACAAGCTTTGTGGAGATGGAGATCGCGATGAAGAGAGCCATACCATTTCACAGTATAATTGTTTTATTTTGTGTTATTGTTATGTCTCTATTTTACCTCTATTAGATAGTTGGTAGAAAGTAATCCCTCAAAGAAGGTCTAGTCGTTTTCCCCGCCAATGCTACACCATCACAAGTCGGACATTTTTGGTAGTGGGCTCATAAAATTGAGGTGCTATCAATTCTTTGCGACTAGGTGGGTTCGAGTCGGACTCTTACAGCGGAAGCACTTGGTAATCTAGACGGGTCTATCACAATGGTTGTGGGACTCGGGGAAAGGTCGGATGGGAGCCGGGGCATGTGATGCCCCCATCCAACAGGAGTCGTATGAGATACGATTAACAAGGAGTTGTCTACCTAGATCACTTGACGACTACCGGTGATGCTAAAGCTCACTAGCCGACTTGCTTATTTAGGGTCCTGAATCACTAAGTAACCATCAGAGGGGTGTTGGTTCTAGTGGGAGCATAAGTATTAAAATGTTTAATATGCTTGCTCTTTTATGGATACATGTCTTAAGTGTTTTGCATATTTTTCTGTTGTAGATCAAGGGCACCTAGCAGTCTCCCTCAAATTTCCAGTTTTGCTTTGAGAACCATCTTAGAGAAAGATAAGCTAAATGGAACTAACTTCACCAACTGGTATCGTAATCTGAAAATTGTTCTCAAGCAAGAAAAGAGGGACCATGTCCTAGACAACCCACTTCCAGATGAGCCAAATGAGAATGCGACTGTCGCAACCACCAATGCCTATCATCGGATTTGTGATGAATCCACGTAGATTAGCTGTCTTATGCTTGCTCACATGGAACCGGACTTGCAGCAGCAGTTCGAGAATGTGGAGGCCTATGATATGATCGAAAGCCTCAAAAGTATGTTCCCGGCTCAGGCAAAGACTGAGAGGTATCAAGTCTCTCAGGCCTTGTTGAGTTGCAAGCATAAGAATGGCAATCCACTAAGTCCGCGTGTGATCAAGATGGTTGTTTACGTGCAGTCTCTAGAAAGGCTGGGCTACCCAATTAGCGAAGAGTTCGCTACGGACATAATTCTGAACTCTCTTCCTAGTGCGTATGGTCAGTTAATATTGAACTACCACATGCATGGTATGGATAAGAAGCTCACTGAATTACATGGGATTCTCAAGTAGGCTGAGGTGGATCTCAAGAAAGGCGCCAGTCAAGTGTTGGTGGTGTAGAATATGGCTAAGTTCAAGAAGAGTTCTTGGACTAAGAAGAAGAAGCCTAAGTCGGGAGGTAAGGCTGAGGACCCGGTCCAAAGCGCTTCCTCAGGGACTAAGTCATCTCCTGCAGCCGGATCCACTTGCTTCTACTACAAGGCGGATGGCCACTTGAAGAGGAATTGCAGCAAGTATCTGGCTGACAAAGCCAAGAGTGGAGGTGTGACTTCTGGCTCAGGTACGCTTGTTTGCAATGTTATAGACATTTATCTTGCTGATGCACCTGGTAGTTCTTGGGTATATGATACCGGATCAGTTATTCACATCTGCAACTCGCTGCAGGGACTGGTAAGAACTAGGAGCGTGGTGAGAGGCAAGGTTGACATTCTAGTCAGCAACAAAGCGAGAGTCGCTGCATTGGAAGTTGGCACGATGCAAGTTCATTTACCTTCTGGATTCTTAATGGAGCTGAATAATTGTTATTATGTTCTAGTGCTTAGTCAAAACATTATTTCTGTCTCATGTTTGATGAGACAAGGCTATGAGTCAAATATTAAGAATAATGGTTGTTCTTTGTATTTGAATGATACGTTTCACGGCTTTGCACCCGTCCAGGACGGGTTATTTATTTTGAATCTTGAAGGTGAATCTGTCTATAACATAAATGTGAAAAGGTTGAAACCAAATGATCTGAATATGACTTACTTTTGGCATTGCCAGCTTGGTCATATAAGTTGGAAAACATGAAGAAGCTCCATGATGATGGACTCATAACTTCGTTCGACTCGGAGTTGTTCGAGACATTTGAATCATGCCTACTCGGTAAGATGACCAAGACACCTTTTGCAAAGAGTTGTGAAAGGGCGTCCAACTTATTGGGACTACTACATAGTGATGTATGTGTCCCGATGACCACGACAGCTAGAGGTGGTTATGAGTACTTCATTACATTCAATGATGATTTGAGTTAGTATGGATATATCTACTTGATGAAACATAAGTCGGAAGCCTTTGAAAAGTTCAAGGAGTTCCAGAATGAGGTATGGAATCAACTCGGCAAGAAAATAAAGTTTCTTCGGTCAGAGCAAGGAGGCGAGTACATGAGCCATGAGTTTGATGACCATCTGAAGAGTTGTGGAATAGTTCCCCAGCGCACTCCTCCAAGAATGCCGCAGAGAAACGGTGTCTCGGAAAGGAGAAATTGGACCTTGTTGGACATGGTACGATCAATGATGAGTCGGACAGATCTGCCTTTATCATTTTGGGGTTATTGTCTAGAAACTGCACCGTTCACACTAAACAGAGTACCATCAAAGTCGGTAGAGAAGACACCGCATGAGATGTTGACTGGCAGGAAGCCGAGTTTGTCTTTTCTTCAGATTTGGGCTGTGAAGCTTTTGTCAAGCGACTTCAGTCGGACAAGCTTACAGCCAAGTCGGATAAGTATATTTTCGTGGGGTATCCAAGGAAACCTTGGGTTACTACTTCTACAATCGAGAGGAGGGCAAAGTGTTTGTCGCTCGGAACGGTGTCTTCCTTGAGACTGAGTTTCTCAGTCGGGGAGTCAGTGGGAGCACGATGCAACTCGAAGAAATTCGAGAGTTACCGGCCAGTAGGGAGTCGGCAAAAGCCTTGGAGGTTGAGCCGGTCGTGGTACCTGAGCCAGCAACAACACCGACACTACAAAGATCGGCCACATTGCGAAGTGTTCGTGATGTGTTACTATTGGACAGTGATGAACCGACAACTTATTCGGAAGCGATGGTGGGTTCTGATTCTGAGTCATGGCTTGGAGCCATGAGATCCCAGTTAAAGTCCATGGATGAAAATCAAGTTTGGAACTTGGTTGATCTGCTAGATGGTGCAAGACCCGTCGAGTGAAAATGGGTCTTTAAGAAGAAAACTAATAAGGCACGGATTGTCGTGAAGGGGTTCCGACAAGTTCAAGGAGTTGACTACGATGAGACTTTCTCTCCGGTGGCGATGCTTAAGTCATATCGGATCATGTTAGCTATAACTGCCTATTTCGACTATGAGATATGGCAGATGGATGTCAAGACGGCTTTCCTTAATGGAAATTTAACCGAGTATGTGTATATGATACAGCCTGAGGGTTTTTTTCGATCCGGCTAATGCATACAAGGTATGCAAACTTCGGAAATCCATTTATGGGTTGAAGCAAGCATCTCGGAGTTGGAACATTCAGTTTGATGAGGTAGTCAAATCGTTTGGCTTCATCAAGAGTGATCATGATTCTTGTTTATACAAGAAGTTTAGTGGGAGCAAAGTAAACTTTCTGATTTTATATGTGGATGACATATTACTGATTGGAAATGATGTCCAGATGCTGCAAGAGACCAAGGAATCATTGGAAAGGAGTTTTTCAATAAAAGACTTGGGTGAGGCGACTTACATACTAGGAGTCAGGATCTATAGAGATAGATCAAGGCGGCTCATTGGATTGATTCAGAGTAAATATTTGGACAGAGTGTTGAAAAAGTTCAACATGGAATCATCTAAGAAGGGGTTCTTACCGATGTCCCATGGCGTAAAACTTAGCAAGACTCAGTGTCCTTCGACAACTGATGAGCGAAGTCGGATGAGTGCGACTCCGTATGCTTCTGTAGTCGAATCCATCATGTACATTATGATTTGTACCAGGCCGGATGTTTCCTATGCTCTAAGTGTTGTGAGCAGATACCAGGCTGACCCTAGAGAGATACACTAGGCAACGGCTAAAAATATCCTCAAGTACTTGAGAAGGACTAAGGATATGTTCCTGGTTTATGGAGGTGAGGATGAACTCAGTGTAAAGGGTTACACAGATGCGAGTTATCTCTCTGACTCGGATGATTCTCGTTCGGAATCCGGATATGTGTTTATGATAAACGGATGGGTTGTGAGCTGGAAGAGTTCCAAGCAAGAGACAATGTCTGCGTCTATGACAGAGGATGAGTATATTGCTGCCTCGGAGGCGGCAAAGGAAGCCGTTTGGATGAGGAATTTCCTCATGGATCTTGGTGTGGTTCAGGGCTCGTCCAATCCATTATACGTGTATTGTGACAACAATGGTGCTATCGCACAAGACAAGGAACCTAGACAACACCAGAAGAACAAACATATACTCATGCAGTACCAACTTATTCACTAGTTCGTGGATCAAGGTGATATCAAGTTATGCAAGGTACAAACGGATGCAAACATTGTGGATCCGTTGACAAAGCCACTTCCACAGCCGAAGCATGAGGTGCACCTAAGAGCTATTGACTCTAGTGCAAGTGGGATACTATTGGGAATATGCCCTAGAGGCAATCATGTATGATGTTATTTCCAATGTATTCATAAAGTTGTTGTCCATGTATGAACTACTGATATATATCATTGAATATGTGATTCGATTCTGGAACTATATATTCATGTTGTTTGTACTGATTGTCCTTGGTCGTTGAGGTTGTGCTGGACACACAACTTAGACTAATGTGAAAGTCGACTGATGACTCGGTTCCACTTGTCATGGGCATAGAGATGCTATTCCGACTTATACGGATTCGGCTAAAGAGTTTAGCGAGTCAGACTGACCCATATTGAGATACAACGAATACGTCATCATTTGTATATCTCAATCAATGTAATCCTTAGACCTAAGGTTATTTCACAATCCGAGTTGAGGATCACCGACTAGGTCCTGTCAAACGCTGTTCCGTCACTGGGCAGTTATAAAGGCGGAGTTCGGGTCGACTGAGAATCAAGCTGCGTGATGTGAATAACCGAAGATGGGATTTTGCCCCTCCGTCTGGAGAGATATTCTCTTGGCCCTCTCGGAAGATATGATTCGGAAAGCATGGCCATGCATGAATCAGTTAAGTGTTAACTGAGGCGATCAACTAAGAGTTAGTCAGATGAATCACTTATCTCGGTTCGAGAAAGACAGTCGAACTATTTATGGGATGACGATTATTCGCCTATAGTTCGACAATGTATATCGTGAGGCAAAAGGGACTCAGACGAAAGTTGCATTGGAAGGTATGTCGTCATGACTCTTTGGTACTTGGGAGTTGGCACGTTCTGCTAGGAGCTGTTACCAACTAATCGGTCACGAGTGAGACTCGGATCGTGTCCGGGTCACCATGAGCCTATCAGGTCACACACTCAAGAGCGGGAGCATATTTGGGTATGAACCGAAAAGGAAACGGACAGAGTCAGTGAGTTGGACTCACAGTGCCTACTCTAGGCCGTGGAGCCCACTTTCACTCCCTATATAAGCTAGGGCACATGTTCTTAGAGTACACGGTTAGGTCACTCCATGTGTTGGAAACCCTAGCTCCAGTCTAGTCATGTCGCCGCCGTACCGGACCAGGCAGTCCATCGCTAGCGCTCCTCCTCGCACGTGTGGATACTGGCGGACGTACAGCACTTCGACGATCGTGGATCGGAACGGATCGTGAGGACTGCACTACATCACGCGACGTGCTACATCGATTCCACAACCGCGCGTCTAGTGGTAATTCTCGTGGCCTACTACCTCAGCTAGATCTTGGGATCACCGTGTAGGGAAAAAGTCTTGTTTATCTCTGCGTGGCCCAACATGGCTCCTTGTCGAGAGAGACTCTAATTGAGCCAAACTCTTGATACTACTTCGTCTTCGATTGTTTTCAAAATATGGCCAAATTTTTTGTTCATGCAAATTCTCTCATCTGGGATCATCCACATAATGTATGATGGTTGATATATATGGCCTTGACCTTGGTCGTTCGGCTTGAGATCCAATAATGGTCATACTCGTTGACCAGTAAGCTAAACAATCATCGAAATTTCACCACTTACACTTTTATGTTAGAATTTTACACGGATATGGAAGTACATTTTACATCAAAGACCTAAAAAGGGAAAATTACATCGAGGTCCATACATTTAGCACAAAGGACCCTAAAATCAAGCAAGGAAAACAGTCAGGTTTGGCTCCTTCTCGAGAGAGTAGCGGATCGAGCCATATTCTTCATTCTACTTCATCTTCAATTGTTTTCAAAATATGGCACAATTTGTCGGGGTGCAAATTTTTGAATATGGGATCATTACCTTGGTCGTTCATCTTGAAATCCCAGAATGGTTCATACTCGTTGACAAATAAGCTTAAATTTGTTTCAATTTCACCACTTAGTTTTAGGTTAGATTTTTACACGGTTTGTTAGAGTACATTTTACACCAGGGACGCGAAAAAAGCAATAATTACATTGAGGTCCATACATTTATCATAAAGCTCCCTAAAAGGAGAAAAAAATCTGGTTCGGCTCCTTCTCGAGAGATCAGCTGATCTGAGCCAAACTCTACACACTACTTCCTCTTCGTTTGTTTCCAAAATAAGGCAATTTGTCGCTATGCAATATCTCTCATATGGGATAATCAACATAAAGTATGATGTTGATATGGCTTTGACCTTGGTCGTTCGGCTCGAAATCCAATAATGGTCATACTCGGTGACAAGTAAGCTTAAAATCGTCGAAATTCACCACTTACACTTTTAGGTTAGAATTTTACACGGGTATGGAAGTACATTTGATATCAAGGACCTAAAAAAGTGAAAATTACACCGAGGTCCATACATTTAGTACAAAGGACCCTTATATTAAGCAAGAAAAATAGTCGGGTTTGACTCCTTCTCTAGAGAGCAGCTAATCGAGCCATACTCTTCACACTACTTCATCTTCGATTGTTTTCAAAATATGGCCACATTTGTCGGCATGCAAATTCTTGGATATGGGATCATATGCATAAAGTATGGTGTAGATATGGATTGACCTTGGTTGTTTGTCTTGAAAATCCAAGAATATGGTTCCTAATCGTTGACAACTAAGCTTAAATTCATTTAAATTTCACCACTTACTTTCAGTTTAGATTTTTACACGGTCGGTGAGAGTACATTTTACATCAAGGACCTAAAAAGGGAAAATTACATGGAGGTCCATACATTTAGCACAAAGGACTCTACAAAGGAATTTTTTTTGTTTTGTGTCCTTACCGAGAGACCAGTTGATCTGAGCCAAACTCTTCGTACTACTTCCTCTTCGATTATTTTCAAAATATGGCCAAATCTGTTGCCATGCAGATTCTCTGATATGGGATCATCAGCATAAAGTATGTTGTTTATATGTCCTTGACCTTGGTCATTCAACAAAAATCCAAGAATGTTCATACTCATTGACAAGTAAGCTTAAAATCATCTAAATTTCACCACTTACACTTTTAGGTTAGAATTTTACACGGTGTGTGGAAGTACATTTTACATGAAGTTCCCAAAAAGGGAAAATTCCATCGATGTCCATACATTTAGCACCCCCTAAAAATAAGCAAGGAAAACAGTCGTGTATGGATCTTTCTCGAGAGAGCAGCTGATCGAGCCATACTGTCTGTACTACTTCATCTTCAATTGTTTTCAAAATATGTCCAATCTATCGGCATGCTAATTCTTGGGCATAGCATAATCACCATAAAGTATGATGTTGATATGGCCTTAACCTGGTCGTTCGGCTTGAAATCCAAGAATTTTCATAGACGTTGATAACTAAGCTTAAATTTGTCAAATTTCACAACTTACACTTTTTAGTTAGAATTTTACATATATGGTGGGGGTACATTTACAACAAGGACCTAAAAAGGGTAAAATTACACTAAGGTCCATGCATTTAGCATAAAGGACCATAAAATTTAGCAAACAAAATAGTCGGGTTTGGCTCCTCGAGAGAGCAGATGATCGGGCCCTACTCTTCATACTACTTCCTCTTTGATTTACAAGAAATATTTATTGTGGAGGGAACTAGGAGCAGAGTAGTACTATTATGAAGGGAACTGGAGCAGAGGAAAATGCGTCCGTTTTCATTTTATTCAACCTCGCATATACGTTCTATCCCCACTTCTACGCCAAGCGTCGCCGTTCTTCTCCTCCACAATGTCGCTTTCTGATCCTGTTCACCGCATAGTATGAGAGTGTTTGTTCTTCTCCCTATCCTGCAGTCCACCATCGATCTTCCCTCTTTTCTAGAAAACCAAATCAAGCCATTGTCCCAACTTCCATCAGCTCCCTTGTGATGGCAGGACCGAGAAAGGACATTGATGATTATGAGCTGTTCCAGCATCTTTTTAGTGAAGGCCCGCTCGAAGAACTCATAACCAGATGCGACGTCATCACTGCCGCGAGCCTCGTCGGTTCGTCCAAACATCTTCTTGACTCAGCAAAATAGAGTGCAACTTTACATGCTTCTCAATCATTTGTCCTCCCCTGTGTTCTTCATTCTCGCCCGACTAAGAAAACATGGGAATGCAATGAGTACTTCGAGGGCAAGGGCACGACATGCAAGCTGACGCCGCTGGACAGGTTCACCTCCGATGCTGTGTTCCTGAATTGTATGGGCAAGTAGTGGGTATGTGCCAATGGATATTGGATCGCCACTATTGGGTCCGAGTGAAAGTGGGAGCTTGTCAATGTGTACACTCATCAACGCATTCCTCTACCACAAGTCAATGAGTTTGTACCCACCAATGATCCGTTTACATTCATGCATAATGATCGCCCTATTCTCCTCCGGAAGATTGCGACTGATTATTTAGATTTCTCTCTTGTCGCTATCTTCGACTACTCAATTATTACCCTTGATGGCGATGAGTATGCATGGACAGTTCTTGAGAACCAGTTCTAGTGCTATTTCAGATATAGCGATGCACTTATCCACAAGGGTCTAGTGTTTGCAGCCACTGAGAGTGGCAATATTTATGTTTGGAATCATTTGTATTTTGGTAAGTTTGATCCATTCCTATTCTAAACACTAGATTCAGTTTTAATGGATGTAAACTAGTGTTGGCTGATTTGGCCGTCATTTCTTTTTGTAGGTCCTATTCTGCTCCCGTCACCACCTATCGTGCATCTCGAGGTGGGAAACCTTGATGCCATAGATGATAACGAGCATGAATCTGGTTGATGGTTCTTAGCAATATCTGTAGATGAATCTCGCCTTCTTCTTATCCATACCGTGGGCGTTACTGTTGAGGATTTTTATGGCGGTACTTGTTATGGTCATGGCAATCCTGTTGCTGATCATAGTGTTGTTCACTGTGGTCGCACTTGTGGCACCTATGCTATTGGGTTTGGCTGCAAGGTGTGCTGAAAGGAAACTGCTTACTTGTATCCATCTAAGCAATGGATAGAGATTGCTAACCTGGGAGCATATTCCCTTTTCCTTGGATTGAACTATCCGATTAATATTGCTGTAGGCGGTGCAGATGTTGCCCCAGGATATTTGACGAGAAGCAACTATGTCTACACCTCCCACCATGCAATAGGACTTGGATATACGTTGTTTCCTAAAATATGCTGCTTCAGTCTAAATACCGAAGAAGCAGCCGTTGGTTTCTCAACCAACGTTGCATGGGAATCTCTGCACACTCCATTATGGTTAATCCTGAGCGTCGCTAATGCCCGCGATTAGAACCAGACTACCGTAAGTAATCGTAATACTATGTAATAGGATAGCTTAGTTTAGATCAAGTACAGTAGATGGCCTTGCTTTTCTTTTGTAACTTGGCCTTGTCATAAACTCATAATCTAGAAAAGGCTTTGGGCATTTTGAGTTGCCTATATAGCAAACACATGCATTAATGCAAGAAGGAGGCATGCACACAAAAGCATACTTGATCGTCAGTTTTGTTTCTTCCAATGAAGAGTGTTCAGAGAAAAGGGCAAACTGAATCTGTCGCTTTGAAATGCTGCTGAATATGTCCAAGTGATGCTAAATGTGAACTCTGAATCTGTCGATATTTTTCTTTCTTATTATGTACTGCTGCATCTTTCAAATGCTACTGAACCTATCAAAAGTTTTGTTCGGTACTTGTTCAGATCGACCGGTCGAGTGCAGAATATGGTCTCGCTTTCCTTTTGAATCAATCCTTGCTACATCTATTGAATTTCAATGTCTGCATTGCTAAATCTGTCAAATCTTTTGGTCACTCTCTATGTACTACCACAATCTGTCAAGTGCGGCTGAATATGAACCAGGAACCTATCTGATATTTTTATGGTCTATTCTATACTGCTGAATCTTCCAAATGCTACTGAATCTATCAAATGTTATGTCGTTACTATTAGTACAATATTTTGTAGAAGGAACTGTGATGTACTGGTACTTGGCTAGATGAAGTGCATCAGATTGTCTTGCTTTTCTTTTGAAGCTTAGCATTGTTACAATTATTTGGATGAGTCTTGGGTATTTTGGGTTGCTATGGGCGGTCATAGAGGCATTGACGTAAGGAGCAGGTACTCACATAGAAGCAGACTTGATCATCAGTTTTACTTGCTCCAGTGATTGAGTCTATTCTAAGAACAGGCCAAACTGATCGTGGGACAAGTTTTTTTTAGCTGGAACAAGAACTGATTCTCTCTGTACTGCTATTGAATTTCAAGTAGGAAAGCTACTGAATCTCTCAAATATTCTGTCGTTTCGAATCCGGCAGAGCACATGACAATGCAATTTTTATTAACCAAGAGAAGAAATCTAGTACTCCCTCTGATCCAAATTAATGTTCTCACATTTGTCTAGATTCTGACATATCTAGTCATTTTTTAGTGCTAGACACGTCTGAATCTAGCAAAATCCGAGAACATTAATTTGGATCAGAGGGACTGGAGTATCTCATTCGGCCCCTCTTTAGCCTAGAACATTTTAATTCAGTTTTGGTCAGGTACTGCTGACCACAGGCCAGCGAAATTTTTAGAAAGGAGCCCATGGAGCATAGCTAAGAACATATTAGTTCGGCCTTTTACGGTTCAACGGACTGCTGAGCATATGCCAGTGAAATTTGAGAATGAAGCCCATGGAGCATAGCCTATGGAATATAACCCATGTAGAGCAATAGCCAAACTCTTTTTAATTTGGACTTTTGGGCATTGCCCCCCCCCACCTCTCATAATAAAAAACTCTGCCTACCCATGTTTTTAAGAAAATTCCCCATTATGTGGCATTTTATAAATTGAGATGCCAGGAGCGCTGCCCTATTATATTTTAAAAGAGATAAATATAGACACACAAAATATATTAAGAAGACTAATACAGAAGTTGTAGTACTAATAAAAGTTTAATGACATTTTTTCTATAAATATCTTTGTTGTATTTGGCACTCAGTTTTCGTTTATTTGATTTGGAGGTCTTTTGTTCGAATCGCCTTTGTGTGTGTGTGTGTGTATCTTGGGTTTACATTTTTTCTTCTAGCAATATCGCATTACGGAGAGGCTGACATCATGGACCCACCAGCATGCAACATCGCTAGAGTTTGTTTTGAGGGTGGGTTCGAAACAAAAGTTTAAATACTTGTACATAGAGGCTCGCATCAGGGACCCACCAGACAGAACATACAAGGCTACATCGGGGACTCTTAAGCCAGAACATGTCAGAGAGGCTGACATATGGGCCCTAGCAGTAAGACCATACACGACTGCCATGGTGAAAACAGCGGATGCGGTAAAAAAAAGTCCATCACACACACGTTTCCCTTACAGAGAAGCTGACATGTCGGACCCAGCAGGCCCAAGCATAGCCCATGAAATTAGCCTATCATACCCAAGGATAGACCAATACCTTGTAATTCGGCCTTTTCGTGGTCTTGTGGCCACCGACCATAGCCCATTCAATTTAGGAGTGAGCCCATGGAATATAAGCCATGACGATTAGGGCATCCGCCCCGAGTTAGCCTAGAATATTTTTAATTCGGCATTTCTGAGCATTTTTTGTATTCTGAGGCTGACATCTGGGACCCAAAAAACAGTCCAACATACACACATTTCTTTCAAATAGAGGCTATCAGCTGGGACATAGCATAGACACATTTTTCGAAAAGAGGTGGTTGACTTCTGGGACCCAACAAGTTTCCATGGTCAAAACAACGGATGTGGACAAAAAAAGTACATCATACACACGTTTCATTTATCGAGCAACGTAGCCATTTCGAAACAGGGAGGCGCGAGCAAGAAAAAAGTTCAGCATGTATACGTTTCTTTTAATGAGAGGCTGAAATGGGGGACCCAACAGCGTGAGCAAACGACAGATTCGTCGAGCAACGCTATCTAGTTCGGAACAGGGTAGCGCTAGAGAAGAAAAAAATTCCATCATACCCACGATTCTTCTAATGTGAGGCTGACATAAGGGACCCACTAGCCTGAATAAATGGGTGATGCAGCAAGCAAAGCTATCAAGTTCGGAACACAAAGGAACGATAGAGGGTAAAAATCCATCATACACACGTTTCTTCTAATGAGAGGATGACATGTGGGGCTCAGGAGGTTGGTTAAACGGTAGATGCGTCGAGCAGCGCTATCAACTCGGAATGGGGTAGCACCATCGAAGGAAAAATATCCATCATCCCACATTTCTTCTAATGAGAGGATGACACGTGGGTCCCAACATCGTGATTAAACGGTAGATGCATCGAACGATGCTATCAAGTTTGGAACAGGGTAGTGCGAGACAAGGAAAATAATCCATCATACACATGTTTCTTCTAATGAGAGGATGACATGTGGGGCTCAGGAGGTTGGTTAAACGGTAGATGCATCGAGCAACGGTATCAACTCGGAAAGGGCTAGCGCCAGCGAAGGAAAAAGTTCCATCATACACACGTTTCTTCTAATGAGAGGATGACTTGTGGGTCCCAGGAGGTTGATTAGACGGTAGATGCATCTAGCAGCGCTATCATCTTCGGAACAGGGTAGCGCAAGTGAAGGAAAAATATCCATCATACACACGATCCTTCTAATGAGAGACTGACATGTGGGACATAGCAGCCTGACTAAACGGCAGACGCCTCAAGCAACGTTATCGAGTTCAAATAACGGAGGCGCGACCGAAAAGTATGGTCCGCTAGAGACACTGACATCCGGGACCCACACGCCTCAAAAGACTTCGGCGAGTCAACATGGCGCGAGGAAATGAAAATCTTGCTTCTTCCACGTGCCAGCCGAGCTTCCTCCATGTTTTTAGCAGATCCGTCGTAGTAGAGGGCCATGAAACCGGAAAAAAAAATCATCGGCCACGGCCGAGTGGAGAATTTCGTCACGGAAGTCACGCCTTCTACAACGACTGTCCAGCCAATTCGTTGCGGAAGGAAACTTTTCTTGTAGTGATATTTTACATCAAGGACCTAAAAAGGGGGAAAATTACATTGAGGTCCATACATTTAGCATGAAGCACCCTAAAATTAACAAGGAAAACAGTCGGGTTTGGCTCCTTCTCGAGAGAAAAGGTGATTGAGCCATACTCTTCATACTACTTCTTCATTTGTTTTCAAAATATGGCCAAATTTGGTGGCATGCAAATCTTGGATATGGGATCATGATCAACATAAAGTATGATGTAGATTGGCCATGAGATTGGTCGTTCGACTTGAAATCCAAGAATGTTCATAATTATTGACAACTGATAAGCTTAAATACGTTTAAATTTTACCGATTGCTTTTAAGTTTACATTTTACACAGACGGTGGGAGTACATTTTACATCAATGACCTAAAAGGGAGAAAATTACATCGAGGTCCATGATACATCCATTTTGCATCACTATTCTATATCATTATTTGCTGCTATTGATTGATATATTTGATAATAAGAGATGATACTTATGTTATTTCATTTGTTTTTGCATGGTTGATGACTATTGGAGGATGGACCGCTAAAGTCTGGATTCTGATGGAAAAGGCACCGTTTGGAGTCGAAATTCGCGAACATCAGAAAATGCCAGAAAATATATGGAAAATCCTATTTTTTCCAGAAGACGAAGGATGCTAGAAGGGGGAGTGCAGATGGGCCACAGGGGGCCCACACCACCCCCTCGCGCGGGCCACCTTTGGTCACGCCACCAGGTGGTGTGGCCACCCGGGCCCACCTCCATCTCTCCCGTTTGGCGTATATTATCCCCACGAAACCCTAACCCTCGGGGAGTTACCACACAAAGATTCCGCCGCCTCTGCAGGGCGGAAAACTACAGAGAGGGAAAGATCTCCCCGGCAGACAGAATTCTGCCGTGGAAATTCCTTCCCAGAGAGGGGAGATCGTCGCCATCAACACCATAATCAAGATGGACTTCATCAGAATCGTCATCATCACCACCACCAGCACCATCATCACCACTCCATACCGCTATAACAATTGGGTTGAATCTTGCATAGTTCTTAGGGGAAACTTTCTCGGTGTTGATTACTTGTTGTAGTCGATGCTATTGACTTGAACCATTGAATTATCATTTATGTTCAGATTGTTACTCATAATTATTTCATCTTTAATCCATATCCATATGATGTCTCGTGAGTAGTTCGTTTAGTTCTTGAGCACATGGGAGAAGTCATGTTGTTAGTAGTGGAATTGTGTTGAGAAAGATTCAATGGTTTGATAATTAAGTTGTGGTGTTATTCTTCTAGTGGTGTCACGTGAATGTCGACTACATGACACTTCACCTTTATGGTCCTAGGGGAATGCATTGTGTATTTGGCTACTAATCGTAGGGGTTGCCGGAGTGATAGAAACCTCAAACCCCCGTTAGGAAACCTTTGCACAAGGCATGTTAAGTTCTTAGAGTTTAAAGTTGTGGTTAGGTTTTTATATTAATTACTTTCTTGTACTTGCGGATGCTTGCAAGGGGTATAATCACAAGTATGTATTAGTCCTAGGAAGGTCGGTACAATAACATAGGTTCACCCACACGACACTTATCAAACTAAAGAAGATTAATCAACTATATGAAGCGAAAGCACTTGACAATATTCCCATGTGTCCCCGAGAATGTTTGGTCATCTTAAGTAATACAACCAGCTTGTCCTTTGCTAAAGAAAGGACTGGGCCACTTGCTACATTTATTATTGTTGTCTTTCATTCACTCGTACTTTATTTATCTACATTATCAAAAAACCCTAAAAATCCGTTTGTTAAGTATTTACAGAGAATTCCTGCTCCAAGCCACTAGCCAACACCTTCTGCTCCTCGTTGGGTTCGACACTCTTACTTATCGAAAATACTACAATACACCCCCTATACTTGTGGGTCATCAAGACTATTTTCTGGCGCCGTTGTCGGGGAGTGAAGCGCTATTGGAGAGTGGAACTGGTAAACGAAACTTCTATTGTGAGTATTGTTTATTTTTGTTAGTTACTTTATTTCAATATGGATAATTCACTTAGTTTTTTATTTCGTAATGCTACTACACTACTAAGGTAGTAGATGAACCACCGCCTGCTGAGAATGATACTGTTAAGATACCTACCAGAATTATTGATCGTGTTATGGATAACTACTATTTTGGAGATGGAACTGTCCATCCAGGTGATCATTTTCTCTTTATACACGAATTATGCGGGTTGTTCAAGTGTGCTGGTATTACAAAAGATCAAGTCAAGAAGAAGTTATTCTCATTATCACTGAAAGGAAGAGCTGAGGAATGGTATAAGCTGCTGAAGAATGGTCAATCTCTTGAATGGGTGGAAGTAGTGCCTCTCTTTTATTCAAAATTTTATCCTCCTAGTGAGATTCATAAAGATCGGAATCAAATATACAACTTTTGGCCTCTTGATGGAGAGAGTACATCTCAAGCTTGGGGGAGATTGAAGTTACTAATGCTCAAATGTCCTATTCATGAGCTCCCCAACAATATTATTATCAATAACTTTTATGCAATAATTTCTCTTCATGATAAGGATCTATTGGATGCCTCTTGTGCTGGATCATTTACACGCATGGAAGAAGAAGCTAAATGGGATCTTCTAGAACGTATTCAAGACAATGCTGAAGCATGGAAGAATGATAAAGGAAGAAAGTCAGGTATAACTTATGATTATGAATGCATTGAATCTTTTATGGGAACTAATGACTTTCAAAATATTAGAAATGCTTATGGACTACACTCTCAAGATATTGCAAGTTATTTTAAAGCTTTTGCTTCTTATATTGAAATTCCTTAAAATAAGTGGAATAAGTATCATGCACCTTATAAAGATATTGTTAATTGTGTTCCTGCAAGAAATACTAAAGTTTATACTACTAATCATATTTTACCTGAACCTTACAATGAGAAAATGCCTTTCCTAGTTAAGGTAAAGGAACATTCTATGATAGCTAGTATGGTTAATGAAAGTACAAATAAAGCTGTTGAACCTGATGAACAAGTAGCTGTTGAACCTATGATAGCAATTGTGAAAGACTTTTTCACTAAATATGTAGAATATGGACACACTATTCTTTGTAAGGATACTTCTAAAACTGATTAACAATGTAGTGTTATAAGAACTGGTGTCCCTGTGTTTTCTGTTAGGCTAAGTGTGTTCGGTTCGCAGCATAGAAAACAAAAAAAATCCTATGATGGGAACTATACGCCAAGATCTATCTACTAGATACAAGCAACAGGTGGATATGCATCCATAGAGAACTTACCCTCAAAGACAACAAAGCTTTGTTGACAAGATGGAACTCGTGGATGATGTAGTCGTACACTTGTTGATCACAACATCGTGATGAAGTCCAGGAGGTCTGGCTACATCATGTCCATCAGATCCAGCTCCAGCAAGTCCAGCACCACCAAGTCCAGCACCGCAAAGCAGCGGGGCATCCGTGATCGCACACATGTCCGGTACCCCGACAACCTCCATCCCTCGCTCCAGCAAAGCAGCGGAAGCAGCAACTTCTTTCCAGATAAAGACATCGGGAACATGTATCTCGTTAATCCGAGACCATGGGGAATAACTAGAGGGGGAGAGAGATCCTTCACGAGGAGGTGTATGTTGTGAGGAGGAGAGGGGGGCCTTTTATAGGGAAGAGGGGGGCAGCCAAGGGCCATGGCATGGCAGCCATGGTGGTGCCCCCACTTCTTCCATCATTCTGTGGTGGATGCTCCACTCACATAAATATGCCTCCACTCACACTTCCACTCACCTGCACTAAATTTCCACCAAATTTAATGCAAGCTCTCATTAAATAAAACTATTTTATTTATTTTATTCAGAATTTTGTCAATTCCATTAATTAACAAACATTCACATAAAACCCCCTGCAACATTTCAATATCACATGCAGAATGAGTTTCTGCAATTTCACTCAAAACAGTTTCCGTGTCTATTGAAATAATTCTAGCGGTGAAACATATTTTCTCCAAATGGTGTCGGTATTCCTTAAGTGTGTCAGCCTACAGTTCGTGAATAATGCAGACATGATCAAGACCCCTCTCCGATCAATAATCAGCAGCAGGACCTGGAGATCCGTACTGACACCCACATATTCAATGATGACTCTTGTGATCATGTGAACCTTTAACGTCATAACTAAATCCCTTTGTCTCGCGATATATTACATGTTCGAGATTCGATCATCAGTATCCCAATACCTAGTTTGATCTCGTTACCGACATGCACTATGTTCTCGTTCCTGTGATATAACATTCTAATGATCACATCATTTGCTTGCAAGCTATTTCAATGTGATATCACCGAGAGGGCCCCGAGTATATATATCCGTCATCGGGATTGACAAATTCCACTCTTGATCCATGAGCCTAAACATAACACCTTCGGAGTGTCTGAACCCACCTTTATAGTCACCCTTTTACGGTGTGATGTTTGATGTTATCAAGATACTCTTCATGTGTTAGTGATTAACATGATCTCATGGTCTAAGCACTAAGATTACTTCATATGATGTTTGATACATCCATAACGTATCTATATTTTTTGTTGGTTTTATGCTAATAATATGCTTTTGATATTCCTTTTTATATAAAGTTTATGATTTATTTCGACTAACCTACTAATAGTTGCAAAAGTGCACAATGTTCTTGTGTTATACTTTGATGTGTAGGAATTACCAAGAATACAAGTGGAAACCTTTTGGAGTCAAATTGAGATTTTTCAGAAATCTGCCTTAGAACTCTTTTTTAAGATGGTCACGTTTTGGGTCGAAGACAGCGTCAAACGGACAACTCTTCAACTACATAGTTGTTGCCAATTTTGCGACAGACGTTCTAGACATAAAATTTACCTGATTCCGAGTCCGGACGGTCCCTATAGACCCGATTTACTGCAGCCCAAGATGGGGTGACGGGAATCCGAGAAGCTATATAAAGGAAGGAAACCTAATTCGTGGGAGACACCTCCACCCACGAATTTGCAGCCACCAAAGGCATGTTTTTGCTTCCCCCACAGATCCCATCTACATAGGAGAGGGCTCCCAATAAGCTATGAAGGAAGGGGGCTAAGGGGCGGTGTTCCCCTGTGATACCGGTGGTGGGGAAGGAGGCCTCCGTGCCGCCGCCGCCTCTTCACCATCTTCACCGCCATCTGCATCGACTCCACCGCCATATCCATCACCATTGCTGATTCCCATGATGAGGAGGGAGTAGTTCTCTCATGAGTCTAAGGGTTCTACCGGTAGATATGTGTTCATCTCTCTCTCTATGTATGATCTTATTGTGATCATGAGCTTGTAATCTATAGATCTACCTTGCTACTCAAGTGCTTTAATAGATCTCTGCTCTTTCCATGTGTGTGAAAGTGACAGCGTTCATACCATGGTGGCACTTAGGCTAGAGATTACAAATACTTGTTATGAGTTATATTTGGAGTTGGATGTCTCTATGAAATTGTGGTGTTTGTTGGAACCATCTAGTGCTCAAGGTGACAATGTGGGGTTATCTAGATGGGAAAGGCTTACTTTGAGGTGTGTTGTTATAGCCCCACCATCGATTAGAGTGTCCAACCAGAGAGTAGTTAAGAGTAGTATCATAAAGAGATGATATTTATATGAGAGTGTTCACTAGTGAAAGTATGATCCCTAGGCCTTGTTTCTAAGCATTGAAACATCGTTTGCAACTAGATCTGTTACATGTTTGCTTGCTTCCATCTTTATTTCAGTTTGCCTTTAGTCTCTTCCACGCCATCAAGCTATTTTTTAGCACCGTTACCACTTATAATTATCCATACCACTTGTCTTTCACTATCTCTTTGCCGAACTAGTGCACCTATACACCTGACAAGTGTATTGGGTGTGTTGGGGACACAAGAGACTTCTTGTATCTTGATTGCAGGGTTGCTTGAGAGGGGATACCTTTGACCACTTCCTTCCTGAGTTCGATAAACCTTGGGTGACATGGGTATACCCTACAGGTACTCGAGTTTGGTATATACGGTCTAAATACGTAGATGCCCACAGTGTCGCCGAGGCCCAGATGAAAGGACTCGAGTAACCTGCGGACTCTCGATTGCTTGAAGGACAAGAAGAAACTAAAGATAGAAAGTTTGAATGGGAAAACCCTAACTTGTAACCGACTTGACCCGCTACCCGAGACCTAGCCTATCTATATAAAGTCTAGGAGGGGGCGGCGAGATGGATACATGCAACCCTAGTTTCCACAACCCTCGTTAGATTGCATCTGCGCACCATTGTAACTATCGACTCCTTCGATAATTCCACGAGTAGACAAGCAGGAGTAGGGACCTCTACGAGTCCTGAACTTGGGTAAATCCTTTTCCCCTGTGTGCTTGTTTGCTAGCCGATAGATGTCTCTAGCGCTCCCTCCTTCTCCAAAACCCAAGTCCATAACAATGGGCATTGATGAGTTAAACCCTCGTGAATTGGCGCCGTCTGTGGGAACTGGGAGTGCTGATGTTGCGGCTTCTTTGGCTCCATCGACTGTGATCTACAACTCCGCAACAGTGGAGATTCGCCAGCTCTTCGACGCGTTCGACTTCACCGTCCACACGCCCGCCACCCGCGCATCCTTCAAATCCGTGGGCGACGGAATCGGTCTGGCGATTGGGAGATTCCGCTTCCAAGTTGGCTAGATGGGCACGCTTCGCATGCCCGATCAGATGAAAGCACCGGCGATTGCCCCGGCATCGTGGTTCCTTCCATCAATGAGCACCCTCAGCGAGCTCAACGCTCTGGTGGCAGTCGAGAACACGATCAGCGACAGCAGTCGCGACTCTGATCTGAGCGATCTGGCCATAGAAGATGGAACCTACGGTTCCGAATCTGAAAGTTGTGGAAGCAATAGCTTCCCCAATCACTTCATGTGCGCCGTCATTAACGCAGGCGACACCTCCGCCAATCGCGGCAGCGGTGGTAACACCGGCAATGGCACCGATCCACCCAACGGTGGCAATGGTGGCAACGGCGGTAACGGCGCCAACGGGGAAGCAATCGAACCTCCCAGCATAATCAATGAGCAAACCGACGAACGCGTCGTAATCAGGCTCAACGAGCAAGAGTGGGAGCCCTGCCGCGAAGCCCTACGAGGTGCACCTCTACCCCTTGGGTCCCCGCAGGAACTGCTGATGGGCTACCACTGGCTCCTAAAAGAAGAATTCAAGCGCCAAAAACAAGTAATCGCGCAACTTGAGGCGCGTAAAAGGCAGCGGACGAGTCAAGCCTTCATCGTGCTGGGCTCTCCTCCTACGGAGGATCCTCCTTTAGAGGCAATGAGTACCTCACCAAGAAGAGGCAGTAACGGATGGCTCACCTCACCGAGCAAGAACGCATAGAGGCCGCAAAAGTCCTCAACTTCGGCTCTATGACAGTCGACACGAGAGGCAGCGTTGTTCCCAGGACGCCGCAGGCTGCGGTGACAGCAGCCACCATGTACCTCCTCAATAACCAGCCCCAAGATGGAGATCCCCGAACTGCCATGCACCGATCTACGATCGCGGGTTAGGGGCTAATCGAGGCCTCCCTCAACAAGGAGCCGGTACCAGACCCAAAAAAGGGCAAAGCACTAGCAAAGCACTACTCCTCGCCCTCATCCAGCGATGACAGTCACGACCTGTCTTGACGCCGTCGCTCACGGCGACACGATCGCGACTACAATGCGCGCAACGACCTCACGCAACGGAAGATCGACAAGTCAAGGGCACGACGTGGTCGGTCGACTGACTCGGAAGAGGAAGATGGGGAGCTCTGCGGCGCCAGATGCTTCAGCAGATCTATTAGGCAGAAGAGAATGCCTAAAGGGTTTAAACTCCCGTCGGAGAATCCGAAATTCGACGGTCTACAAGACCCAAAAATCTAGCTAGAGGATCACATCTCCTCCGTCAGGATCCACGGAGGCAGTAGTACTGCCATGCAATGTTTGCAGCTACAGCTGCAGGGCGCTGCCCGAGCATGTCTCAATAACCTCCCACGCGGATCCATTTGTAGTTGGGATGAGCTGGTTTACAGCTTCGTGCGCAACTTTAAGGGCACGTACAAACGGCCCGCATCAATCGAAGAACTGAGATGCTGCCAGCAAAGATCTGGCGAATCGCTGCGCTCATACATCCAAAGGTGGTCCATCATCAGCAACTCTGCGGAAAACATCTCGGAGGACCTCGCGATTGATGCATTCAACTGTGGCGTCCACCGCCTAGAGCTCAGGGAGGAGCTGGGCCGCTCGAAGCCCCAGACCATCGACCACCTGATGGAGATCGCGAATCGGTGGGCCGATGGAGAAGATTCGGTGAAGAACCGCGCTCACTCCGACGAGGAGGCGGAACTCGAACGCAAACGCGACCGCCGGGGCAAGCGTCGCATGCGCATCTACGACGACTGCGACGACGTCAACATGGTCGCAGCCGGCTACGCTGATAGACGCAACGACAACAGCAACAACGGATACCGCAACAATGGATACCACAGCGGCGGATACCGCGACTCCGGGAAAACCACGCAAGTGTGGCAACGCCGCACTCGCGACGAGGCACCCGCGACCTCCATCGAGGACAAACTGTCTGGGCCATGCACGGTACACTTCTACATCGACAAGCATGACGGCAAGAGAAAGTCTAGCCACCTCCTCAAGGACTGCCGCGAGTTCCTCAAGCTACACGAGGGATTGGTTTGGATGAACCGCAACACAGTCGAAAGAGGGTACGGAGCCGCTCTAGGCGCCGTGGCACATGGCGCACCGCCACCACCACCTGGGCTGCCCCCGAACGGAGCTGCACCGGACCAGCACCACGGAGGAGAACCATACCCACAGGCCATGGGTACCATGATGATCCAAAAGGGGCGCCCCTCCAACAGGGTGCAGAAAGCCATCACTTGCCAAGTCAACCTGGCCACGCACTCGCCACCATCCACCACTGAGTACCTAAGTGGCAGTGAGTCGTGCATTACCTTCGATAAACGCGACCACCTGCCTCAAGTACCTCGCCCAGGTCATTGCCCCCTTGTACTCGAGGCACAAATTGGAGGCTTTGACATGAGTCGCGTCTTCATGCATGGCGGAAGCGGCATCAACCTCATATTTGCGAGCACCTTGCGAGCAATGAGGATCCCGCTAACCTGCTTGGACGAATCGGACACAACGTTCCATGGCATCGTCCCAGAGAAAGGAGTATACCCTCTGGGAAAAATCAACCTCAACGTCATATTCGGCACGCCAAAGAACTTCCGGCGCGAGCGCATCGACTTTGAGGTCGTCGACTGGCCCTCACAATACCACTGCATCCTCGGACGCGTCGCGTTCGCTAGGTTCATGGTAGTACCCCACTACGCCTACCTGCAGATGAAAATGCCAGGTCCCAACGGCGTCATCACGATCAACGGGAGCTTTGAGCGATCTGACAGTTGTGACAGGGAATTCAACAGAATCTCCCAGTCCTTCGGCATGCAGGAGGAGCTCGCGCGATTGAAGGAAACGACATACAACAGTCTGCCTCCCCTGAGTAGGCCAAGCTCACCTGATCTCTCCTTTGACTCATCTGTGCACACAAAGAAGGTGCAGGTCCATCCGTCAGATCCCGCCAAAACGGCCATCATCGCCAACAACTCGAGTCCCGCATAGGAACTCGTGCTCATCGAATTCCTCCGTGAGCACTGGTAAATTTTTGCCTGGTGTCCTGCGGACATGCCAGGAGTTCCGAGGTAATTCGCCGAGCACGCACTCAATGTCAACCCCGATGCAAGGCCAGTCAAGCAAACAATCAGGCCACTGTCTGAGCCACGAGCGCAGGCAGTCGAAATGGAGATCAACAGACTCCTCGAGGCCAAATTCATACGCGAGATCAAGGAAAGCACTTGGCTCGCCAATACGATGCTGGTGCCAAACAAGGACACAGATATCCTACGAATGTGCGTGGACTTCACTTCTTTAAACAAGCACTGCCCAAAAGATCACTTCCCGCTGCCACGGATCGATCAAATCATCGACTCCACCGCTCGATGTGAGCGCCTCTACTTCCTCGATGCCTACTCAGGCTATAACCAAATTCTAATGAAGGAGGAAGACCAGGAGAAGACCGCGTTTACAACGCCCTTCGGTGTGTTCTGCTACAACACAATGCCCTTCGGGCTAAAAAACGCGGGAGCCACCTACCAGCGGTGCATGCAGGCTTGCCTCAAGGAGCAACTAGGTCGCAACATCCAAGTCTATGTCGACGACATAGTAATCAAAACCAAGGAGGAGGCCTCTCTAATCGACGACATGGGCGAAACATTCGCCAATCTCGATCATTACCGGATTAAGCTCAATCCGGACAAATGCGCCTTCAGCGTACCATTTGGGCAGCTGCTCGGGTATCTCATCTTCGCGAGAGGGATTGAGGCAAACCCGAAAAAGATAAAGGCCATACTGGCCATGGAGAAGCCAAAAAACATAGGAGGCGTCCAACAACTAGCTGGACGAATCGCGGCCCTCAGTCGATTTATCAGTCGAATGGGAGAAAAGGCACTGCCCTTCTATCAGCTCCTCCGCAAAGCTAGAAAAATTCGAGTGGACCAATGAAGCGCAAGAGGCATTTGAAGATCTCAAGCGCCTGCTATCCACCTCACCAGTACTGGTGAGTCCACGAGAAAGGGAACCACTACTGCTGTACATCTCCGCTACCAACCAAGTGGTTAGTACAGTGCTCGTCGTCGAGCGAGCCGAGGAAAACAAGGTCCATGGTGTACAATGTCCGGTATACTACCTCAACGAGGTCCTCACGCCAACAAAACAGCGGTACCCGCACTACCAGAAGCTGGCGTACGGCGTCTTCATGACCGCCCGGCGACTACGCCACTATTTCCAGGAACACCCAATTGTGGTAGTCAGTGACGCCCCATTGGGACATATCCTTAATAACCTCGACGCCACGGGACGAGTCGCGCTTTGGGGAATCGAACTGTCTCCACGAGACATCACATACGAAAAGCGCGACGCAATCAAGTCGCAAGTTCTCCCTGACTTCCTCGTGCATTGGATGGAAAACCAACTCCCGGACAAGCCAGATATGTCCTACCTCTGGACAATGCACTTCGATGGATCCAAGCGGAAAGATGGAGCAGGAGCAGGTGTCATACTGACATCACCTCAAGGGGACAAGCTGAAATACATCCTGCAAATGCAGTTCACAGCCTCAAACAACGAGGCTGAATATGAGGCCCTGTTGCACGGGATGAGGATGGCAAAGGCCTGCGGCGCAAAGAGGCTCATCATATATGGCGACTCCAAGCTCGTCGTCAACCAAACAATGCACGAGTGCGACGCACTAAATGACAACATGATCGCATACCGCGACCTCTACGATACACTCGAGGGAGACTTCGATGGTTGCGAGTTGCGACATGTGGGTCGCGAAAGCAACGAGGAGGCGGACGCACTCGCCAACATAGGCTCTACCTGCGCCCCCATACCACCTGGGGTATTTCTCGAGCGCATCTGCAAACGCTCCATCAAGCCAAAGGCCGCCAAGAAGAAAACAAGCGCAGCAACGGACTCGGGGGCTATGCCACCCAATGAGCCAATGACACTCGATGACTTGGAGCTAGACACAGGACTCGAGGGACCAATGAGCGTCATGATGATCGAACAATCCTAGACGCAGCCGTACATTACGTACCTCCTCAGCAAGCGCCTACCGGACGACCCGACAAACGCACAGCACATCGCGTGACGCTCCAAAGCATTCGCCGTTATCAACGGTGAACTGTATAAACGCAGCATCACAGGCATGTTACAGCGATGCGTCTCCCTGTCCGATGGAAGAGCGGTCCTCCTCGACATCCATGAAGGGACCTGCGGGCACCACGCCGGCAGTCGCGCCCTCATTGCCAAAGCTCTACGAGCTAGATTTTACTGGCCCACGGCCATGCACGACGCCAAGGACATAGTCCAAAAGTGCAACGCTTGTCAGCGCTTCGCGGACAAGCCACATGCACCAGGCGCAGAACTACGGCCTATTTCATTGGCCTGGCCCTTCGCACAATGGCGGATCGACATGGTGGGCAAGCTCCCAAGGTTCTCGCAAGGAGGCTACGTCTACCTCTTGGTTGCAGTCGACAAGTTCACCAAGTGGATTGCGGCCATGCCAGTGACCAAGCAATCAGGGCACAGCGTGGTCAAGTTCTTCGAGTCCATCGTCTACCGCTTCGGCGTGCCGCACAGCATCATCACTGACAACGGGACGAACTTCACATCCAAAGAGTTCCAAGAATTCTGTGAAACCTAGGGATCAACATCAGTTACGCCTCAGTCGCGCATCCACAGACCAACGGTCAGGTGGAAAAAGCAAACGGGCTCGTCTGCAGCGGCATCAAGAAGCGACTCCTTCGACCACTCGAGCAGGCTGCGGGTTGCTGGCCAGATGAGGTCCAAACCGTACTCGGGAGCCTACGAACAACTCCAAACAGCGCCACAGGCTACACGCTATTCTTTATGGTGCACGGAGCAGAAGCAGTACTACCTGCCGAAGTTCCGTACGAGGCGCCGCGCGTAGTCGCTTACAGCGAACAAAAGTCATCTCTTGCACTCGAAGACTCCATCGACCTCCTCGACGAGGCAAGAGAAATTGCCACAGAAAGATCCACGATCTACTAGCAGAACCTGCGCAACTACCACAGTAGAAGGCTTCGCCCCAGATCCTTCGTCGAAGGTGACCTGGTGTTGCTACTGAAGCAATAGGGGCATCTCAAGCCCGAGTCACCATAGGAAGGACCATACGTGATTACATAAGTAATCCCAGGTGGCGCCTATTGCCTTCAAGATTTAGAGACAGGAGTCGCATACCCCAACCCTTGGAACGTAGCACAACTACGACACTTCTACCCCTAGCTGTTTTTTACTTGTACATCACAAATAAGGCTACTCAGCCAAGGCTACTTAGCCACACATTGTACCATGTAATGTTCTTCAAATAAATAAAAGCTAAGTGCCCCAAAACTCTGTGTTTTTCTTTTCACTTCTATCAATTTTATATTCGGGGGCTATGCCACCCTACATACATCTGTTCTTCGAACCAATAAACACGATATCCTGAGTAGCTGGCACATCAATCAAACCCCTTAACGCAAACTCAACCCAGCTGCAACGCACCTGGCAGGTTGACAAAGGGATGGCCAGGCTAACGAAAAGGACTCGCATAGTGCAACGCACCTCACGCCAACAAAGCTGTTTATACACATTCAACAATAAAATATCTACAACCTATACACGAACTTTACAACACAAATACACTTATGTGCATGATACAAATCTGGCTACTACTGCAACAGAAGAACATTAGTTTGTTCGTCGAAGAAGTCGACAATCTCCTCTGCTGGACGGTCCACCGCCTGATAGTGCGGCACCATATTCCAAGCAGATCCGGCTGGGGGCGCTGGCAGACCGGAAGCAATGGCGGCGACATCCACGTCAGGCCTGTGCAATCTCACCATCGAGAGGGTAGCCTTGGCACTAGCCACCAACTGCTGCTTCACGCACTCGCGAATAGCGGACATATCTTGAAACTTGTCCAGAAGAGCCAACAGGCTTGATGGAGTGTCATCCAACGGGAACATCGCCCGATAGATGTTCTTAAAACATGCTGCGACTTCTTCAGGAAGAGCAGCACTCGTGAAGCGCGATCCAGCAGGGTCGCCAATGCAGTCGCACGATCATGATCTACCCAGAAGTATCCACTCTCTTGAAGTTGCTCCTGAGTGAGATCATGAAGGCGGATGGCAATCCTATCCCTCTCCTCCTCCGGATGGCGTGCGCTAACAACTACACAAAGCAGCACCAACAGCATGAGTACAACGTACCATTGCGACTATCTACAAAGGAAAAGACGAGGACGAGAAAACTAACACTTAAACTGGTCGCCCAGCTGCATCACCTCGCCAAGCAGATATTCCTCGCGGGCCGCGGATTTTTCCGCCTTCGACTTCCACACGTCTGCATTACCACGGATCAGGGGCAACTCACGCTCCAGTTCCTTCACGCGATCACGAAGTCGCGACAGCAAGGACAGCTCCTCTACCCTGGAGCGCGGCGGTGCCACTGTCTCATCAAGACATTGCGAATCCTGGTTCCACCCCACAGGACCACTCGATGCACCCTACCACAAGTCAAGACAAAGGCAATTAAGGCGACCAAATTAACTCAAAGGCAAGGGGAATAGATGCATTCAAGATAAGCATAAGTGTTTACAAACACACTCGCCAGCAGGCACGTCCTTAGGCTAAAAAGGCAACTGATCAATTATTACAACAAGCTAACTACGGAGCAGCTGGATTCTTCGACTTCGACAGCTTTGGGGGCTTCATCAAGTCCGTGGAAGTATCATATGCCACTGAATTTCCGCCGTCCCCTAAGGCCGAAGCTTTCGCCGCCTTCTTCGCACGTTGGAGCTCCTCCGAATACTTGGCAACAGTATTTATCAAGGAATGGCCATATTTGGCACAAGGAGTCGCAAAGGGAGTGACATCGTCGCACCAGCAGCCTAGAGGGAGTTCTTGTAGGTAGCAGGCACACCCCCGGTGAGTGACTCCACCAGCTTGTCCATATTATCAACCAGCTCCGCCTTCGGCATCAACTCCTCTCGGAGGCGACTACGGGCGACCGTGGCCTTGGACAATGTATCATGGATGGCGGCGCTTCAGTCCTCGACCGCAGATACCACACCGGCCAGAGCGTCATCACGACGAAGGGCCTGCGGGTCAAAATTCAAGTCGCCAGCATCTACACCGAAAATACACACATGGATCAAACTTCCAGTGCCATCGGCAAAACTCTAGTGCAGATAGGAACATCAATAAAATATCGACCAGTAAAGGTACCTGAGAGGGCCTTGGCGACTGAGAATAGTTGCTCTTCGAACAACTTTTCCCTGGCCGTAAAGGAGGCGCGCAGATCCTCTTCACGCTTCTGGGCATCATCACGAGCCGCGATTGCCTTGTCGCGCTCCTTCACAGCTGCGGCTAATGTCTTCTCCAACGTGGCGACGTTGCATAGTAAAGCATTATGCTCAGCTACATGGCAGTCAATAATTGGCTATCAGTCGATTACACCAAAACAAAGAGAAGACGAAAAGATAAAGTGTAGAAGCACTCACTTTCGACCACGCGGTGACGCGTCTCCAGCATGGCATGCTGGCGACCCATCGCCATCACCTGCTCCGCCACTTGTGCAGCTTCCTTTACAAGGAGCTGTCACACAAAACAAGAAGTCAGAAGACGACAACAGAAGGCGTCTACTGCCACACTAAAAAAGAAGGAAAGATATACTTACATGGTCCTCTAGCGACTCCAAAGAAGTTTGCTGAACCGACCTCCGAGCAACTATTCGATGCTCCCCTACGTGAGGAGAACTCGAAGAATTGTGCCCGGAGTGGGCCGCCGCCGGAGGAGAAGGAGCGCGCTCGACCTCTACTTTGGCCCTTGAGGTTGCGACTCCAGAATCCTTCACAAACTCGACGTCGCCAGAAGAGGAAAACTCCAGGGCAAACCCAACAAGAATAAAACAGAAAAGAACTAGTGAAATCGCAAATTTACCAGTCAAAGTTGTCAAGACTAAACATGGCCTCCGCCGACTCTGACGAAGACTCCTTCGGCAATCGCATCTTCTTGTGAGAAGGTGGTGCCACAGCCCTCACAGGAACGGCGGGAATTGGTGACTCCGCACCAGCAGCTGTGCCTTCTGGAGTCGAAGGAGTCGACGCATCGGAGCCCTCGCTGCACGAACGCTTGCGAGTATCCGGGCTCTCGAACTAGGGGGCTTCCTCCTCCACATCAGAAGGGACAGTCGACTCAGACTCGTCCTCTTCCAAAGCTTTGGGAGGAATAATACCCTCAGGGAGAGGAGGCATACAAGGCGACACCGCCCAATCCTGCATACAGACAGTGAAGATCAGCAAACATAATAGGTAAGCAACAGAAAAAGCAATCGCGAAAGTAAGCTACTGCGTAGCACAACTGTACCTCAGGAGGAGGATTCGAAGCATCGAAAGGAGGAACAACTGGGTCATTCATAAGCACATCCTTGAAGGTGTACTTCGTGAACAGTCGCACCCTCTTATCTACCTCACTCGCGGACATGCCATCGGCAGACACGCGAGTGGCATCATCAGCGCCACCCCATTGAAACATGGGATGGACTCTGGCCTAGAGAGGCTGGACGCGACGATGCAGCCAAGTCCTGACAAGGGCGCAGCCTCCCTCTTCTGCTCCTATGCGACTCTCGAGATCGCAGATGCATTGATATAGCACGTCTATCTTCGTGAGTTCGGAAGGCATGATCACGTTCTTCCAAGAACGCATCTTCTTGCAGGGAGTCGCGGGATCGAAAGGCGCGAGTCCAAAGTGCTCGTCCTTGGCCTTCTGGTCGCGAACATAGAACCATTTGTCCCTCCATCCCTGGACGGACTTGGCGAGCTTGATGTCGTAGTAGGTGGCGGATGGGTCGACCTGGATTCCATAACCACCTACGTCGTAAACTAGAGAGCCAGATGCGGACTAACGCTTCAGCTTAAATAAGCATTTGAAAAGGCAAAAGTGCGGCTCGATTCTGAGCCAGCACTCGCAAAGAGTTATGAAACAGGAGATGTGAAGAATCGAGTTTGGGGACAGCTGATGGAGCTGGAGCCCATAGAAGCAAAGGAGACCCCTAAGAAAGGGGTGGAGAGGCAAAGAAAGGCCGCGAATGATGAATGCAAAAAACATCGCTTGAAAACCGGCGGGAGGCACAGGAATGGTCTCACCGCTGGGGACGCGCGCATTGGCGACTGCTGTAGAAATAACTCCGTCTTGGCGAAGAAGAAAGAGATCCGACGCCTTGATGATAGAGGGACGCCACGCGCCATTGGTCACGCGGGTACCCGCGACCTTCTTTTTCCCGCCGGCGGCGGCACTGGTGCCCGCAGCAGCAGGGCCACCCTTCTTCTTCGTCGCAACGACGGTGGCCGCGGATTCAGCGGCAGCGCCTACTTTATTCTTTCCCATTGTGCGGCGGCGATGAGAATGCAGAAAATAACTTGGAAATGAGCGGAGGTGGTCCATAGTTTAGGAGGAGATGAGCGCAGGGAAAAGCAGATGAGCAGCAACAATGGCGATGGCAGCGAGGAAGAAAAGAGTCCAGATGGAAAATTAACGCCATAGCGCCGCTACTTAACCCCTAGGATATGCAATCCAACGGCTCACAAAAACACTACTAGGCGCGTGGCACGCATCGCGTTCGACAGTGGAGAAGAGGAAGGGCGAACCGTCCCTCCACTGCTCCCATTACGCGCGGAAATCGAGGAGGCACAGTTAATAATAAGATTACGCACGCCCAGTCAAATCAAAGTCAGAAAGTGGGACCCACCGCTCGTCACGTCCCGTCAAAATCGCTCACGCGGGCAACTGAGGTCATGCAAGCGTCAGCACTGACGTCATCAATAGCTACATAGCGGAAAACTTCGACTACTTTAGTCCTTGCTGGAGTCTTCGACTCCACCAAGCATTCAGGGGCGACTCCCATAGGGAGCGCTGGCCGCGCACCCTACGATTTTTTCTTTTCTTATTGCAGGGATATAGGCTATCAAATTCAAACCTAACCACTCAAAAAAATGGTTCGACTATGGACATGGGTTACTCCCATAGGGAGCACCGGAAACAATTTCGACTGAAACAAACAAGCAAAGATGATAGCAGTCGCAAAAATTCTTTAGTCCCTGCCTGAGACTTCGACTCAACCAGGCACTCGGGGGCTACTCCCATAGGGAGCGCTGGTCGCGCACCCTATGATTATTTGCACAAAAACTATGTGTTGATAACATCCGCACTAGCAGATCATGGCGACACCGTCTCATAATTTTCCCTACAAAGAGACTATGTCTCCAAGGTCACCCGAATCGTCTCCGCGATGATAAAATTCGGATGCCACGCTTACAGCGTGAAGGTAAGACCTGAATAAGGCCTGGCAACGCATTTAACTGCGCACTACCAGAAAAATATCCGTGCCTGCAGGCACGATGAACATGCCTTGACGGACGCGTCAAGTGCTCACACCCATATAACTGGAATTCGACTCCTGTAAGACCTCCACGGCCTGAGTCGAATTACGCTAGCACTTTTCCGGATTCCTGTCCGGGGACTCGAGTTCGAGTAGATTGCGTTGTTTCACCCTAAGGTGGTTAACTGATACCGATACTTCGGCTATATCAGGCACGTATATCAACAATCCCTATGACATAAATGAAAGCAGTCGAAATGTACTCATTCAGGCACTCGAAGACTTCAAAAAAGTACCCAGTCGAATCTGCGATTCCACTGGATACTCGAGGGCTCTTGACATGGGTATACCCTACAGGTACTCGAGTTTGGTATATACGGTCTAAATACGTACAGACTAGCTTCTTCTTGTCCTTCAAGCAATCGAGATTGACTCGAGTCCTTTCATCTGGGCCTCGGCGACACCGTGGGCCTGTACGTATTTAGACCGTATATACCAAACTCGAGTACCTATAGGGTATACCCATGTCAGTAGCCCCCGAGTATCCAGTGAAATCGCAGATTCGACTGGGTACTTTTTTGAAGTCTTCGAGTGCCTGAATGAGTACATTTTTGACTGCTTTCATTTATGTCGTAGGGATTGTTGATATACGTGCCTAATATAGTCAGCCGAAGTATCGGTATCATTTAACCACCTTAGGGTGAAAAAACTCAATGTACTCGGACTCGAGTCAACGGACTCGAATCCGGAAAAGTGCTGGCGTAATTCGACGCAGGCCGCGGAGGTCTTATACGAGTCGAATTCCAGTTATATGGGTGTGAGCACTTGACGCGTCCGTCAAGGCATGTTCATCGTGCCTGCAGGCACGGATATTTTTCTGGTAGTGCGCAGTTAAATGCGTTGCCAGGCCTTATTCAGGTCTTACCTTCACGCTGTAAGCGTGGCATCCGAATTTTATCATCGCGGAGACAATTCGGGCGACCTAGGAGACGTAGTCTCTTTGTAGGGAAAATTATGAGACGGTGTCGCCATGTTCTGCGAGTGCGGATGTTATCAACACACAGTTTTTGTGCAAATAATCATAGGGTGCACGGCCAGCGCTCCCTATGGGAGTAGCCCCCGAGTGCCTGGTTGAGTCGAGGACTCAGGCAGGGACTAAAGAATTTTTGCGACTACTATCATTTTGCTTGTTTGTTTTAGTCGAAATTGTTTCCGGCGCTCCCTATGGGAGTAACCCATGTCCATAGTCGAACCATGTTTTCGAGTGGTTAGGTTTGAATTTGATTGCCTATATCCCTGCAATAAGAAAATAAAAAATCGTAGGGTGCGCGGCCAGCGCTCCCTATGGGAGTAGCCCCCGAGTGCTTGGTGGAGTCGAAGACTCTAGCAAGGACTAAAGTAGTCAAAGTTTTCCTCTACGTAGCTGTTGATGACGTCAGTGTTGACGCTTGCATGACCTCAGTTGCCCGCGTGAGCGATTTTGACGGGACGTGACGAGCGGTGGGTCCCACTTTCTTACATTGATTTGACTGGGCGTGCGTAATCTTATTATTAACTGTGCCTCCTCGATTTCCGCGCGTAATGGGAGCAGTGGAGGGACGGTTCACGCTTCCTCTTCTCCACGTGTGGAACGCAATGCGTGCCACGCGCCCAGTAGGGTTTTTGTGAGCCGTTGGATTGCATCTCCTAGGGGTTAAGTAGCGTCGCTGCAATGAAGAAGAAGGGTGGCCCCGCTGCTGCGGGCACCAGTGCCGCCGCCGGCGGGAAAAAGAAGGTCGCGGGCACCCGCGTGACCAATGGCACGTGGTGCCCCTCTATCATCAAGGCGTCGGATCTCCGTCTTCTTCGCCAAGACGGAGTTATTTCTGCAACAGTCGCCGATGCGCGTGTCCCTAGCAGTGAGACCATTCTTGTGCCTCCCGCCGGTTTTCGAGTGATGTTTTTTGCATTCATCATTCGCGGCCTTTCTTTGCCTCTCCACCCCTTTCTTAGGGGTCTCCTTTGCTTCTACGGGCTCCAGCTCCATCAGCTGTCCCCAAACTCAATTCTTCACATCTCCTGTTTCATCACTCTTTGCGAGTGTTGGCTCGGAATCGAGCCGCACTTTGGCCTTTTCAAACGCTTATTTAAGCTGAAGCGACAGTCTGCATCTGGCTCTGTAGTTTACGACGTAGGTGGTTGTGGAATCCATGTCGACCCGTCCGCCACCTACTTCGACATCAAGCTCGCCAAGTCCGTCCAGGGATGGAGGGACAAATGGTTCTATGTTCGCGACCAGAAGGACAAGGACGAGCACTTTGGACGCGCGCCTTTCGATCCCGCGACTCCCTGCAAGAAGATGCGTTCTTGGAAGAACGTGGTCATGCCTTCCGAACTCGCGGAGACAGACGTGTTATATCAACGCGTCTGCGACCTTGAGAGTCGCACAGGCGCAAAAGAGGGAGGCTGCGCCCTTGTCAGGACTTGGCTGTGTCGTCGCGTCCAGCCTCTCTAGGCCACAGTCCATCCCATGTTTCAATGGGGTGGCGCTGATGATTCCACTCGCGTGTCTGCCGATGGCATGTCCGCAAGTGAGGTAGATAAGAGGGTGCGACTGGTCACAAAGTACACCTTCAAGGATGTGCTTCCGAATGAGCCAGTCGTTCCTCCTTTCGATGCTTCGAATCCTCCTCCTGAGGTACAGTTGTGCTGCGCATTAGCTTACTTTCGTGATTGCTTTTTTTGTTGCTTACCTGTTCTGTTTGCTGATCTTCACTGTCTGTATGCAGGATTGGGCGGTGTCGCCTTGTATGCCTCCTCTACCTGAGGGTATTATTCCTCGTGAAGCTTTGGAAGAGAACGAGTCTGAGTCGACTGTCCCTTCTGATGTGGAAGAGGAAGCCCCCGAGTCTGAGAGCCCGGATACTCGCAAGCGTTCGCGCAGCGAGGACTCCAATGCATCGACTCCTTCGACTCCAGAAGGCCCAGCTGCTGGTGCGGAGTCACCAATTCCCGCCGTTCTTGTGAGGGCTGTGGCACCATCTTCTCGCAAGAAGATGCGATTCCCGAAGGAGTCTTCGTCAGAGTCGGCGGAGGCCACGTTTAGTCTTGACAACTTTGACTGGTAAATTTGCAATTTCACTAGTTCTTTTCTGTTTTATTCTTGTTGGCTTTGCCCTGGAGTTTTCCTTTTCTCAATGTGAATTTGGTCTTGTAGCCAAAAGGCGTCGTCATCTTCTGGCGAAGTCGAGTTTCTAAAGGAATCTGGAGTCGCAACCTCAAGGGCCAAAGTAGAGGTCGAGCGCGCTCCTTCTCCTCCAGCGACGGCCCACTCCGGGCACAATTCTTCGAGTTCTCCTCACGTAGGGGAGCATCGAATAGTTGCTCGGATGTCGGTTCAACAAACTTCTAGGGAGTCGCTAGTGGACCCTGTAAGTATATCTTTCCTTCTTTTTTAGTGTGGCAGTCGACGCCTTCTGTTGCCGTCTTCTGACTTCTTGTTTTGTGTGACAGCTCCTTGTAAAGGAAGCTGCACAAGTGGCGGAGCAGGTGATGGCGATGGGTCGCCAGCATGCCATGCTGGAGACGCGTCACCGCGTGGTCGAAAGTGAGTGCTTCTACACTTTATCTTTTCGACTTCTCTCTGTTTTGGTGTAATCGACTAATAGCCAATTATTGACTGCCATGTAGCTGAGCATAATGCTTTACTGTGCAACGTCGCCACGTTGGAGAAGAAATTAGCCGCAACTGTGAAGGAGCGCGACGAGGCAATTGCGGCTCGTGATGATGCCCAGAAGCGTGAAGAGGATCTGCGCGCCTCCTTTGCGGCCAGGGAAAAGTTGTTCGAAGAGAAACTGTTCTCAGTCGCCAAGGTCCTCTCAGGTACCTTTACTGGTCGATATTTTATTGATGTTCCTATCTGCACTAGAGTTTTGCCGGTGGCACTGGAAGTTTGATCCATGTGTGTATTTTCGGTGTAGATGTTGGCGACTTGAATTTTGACCCGCAGGCCCTTCGTCGTGATGACGCTCTGGCCGGTGCGGTATCTGCGGTCGAGGACTGAAGCGCCGCCATCCATGATACATTGTCCAAGGCCACGGTCGCCCTTAGTCGCCTCCGAGAGGAGTTGATGCCGAAGGCGGAGCTGGTTGATAATATGGACAAGCTGGTGGAGTCACTCACCGGGGGTGTGCCTGCTACCTACAAGAACTCCCTCTGGGCTGCTGGTGCGACGATGTCACTCCCTTTGCGACTTCTTGTGCCAAATATGGCCATTCCTTGATAAATACTGTTGCCAAGTATTCGGAGGAGCTCCAACGTGCGAAGAAGGCGGCGAAAGCTTCGGCCTCAGGGGCCGGCAGAAAGTCAGTGGCATCTAATACTGCCACGGACTTGATGAAGCCCCTGAAGCTCTCGAAGTCGAAGAAGCCATCTGCTCCGTAGTTAGCTTGTTGTAATAATTGATCAGTTGCCTTTTTAGCCTAAGGACGTGCCTGCTGGCGAGTGTGTTTGTAAACACTTATGCTTATCTTGAATGAATCTATTACCCTTGACTTTGAGTTAATTTGGTCGCCTTAATTCCCTTTGTCTTGACTTGTGGTAGGGTGCATCGAGTGGTCCTGTGGGGGGGGAACCAGGATTCGCAATGTCTTGATGAGACAGTGGCACCGCCGCGCTCCAGGGTAGAGGAGCTGTCCTTGCTGTCGCGACATCGTGATCGCGTGAAGGAACTGGAGCGTGAGTTGCCCCTGATCCGTGGTAATGCAGACGTGTGGAAGTCGAAGGCGGAAAAATCCGCCGCCAGCGAGGAATATCTGCTTGGCGAGGTGACGCAGCTGGGCGACCAGTTTAAGTGTTAGTTTGCTCGTCCTCGTCTTTTCCTTTGTAGTTAGTCGCAATGGTACGTTGTACTCATGCTGTTGGTGCTGCTTCGTGTAGTTGTTAGCGCACGCCATCCGGAGGAGGAGAGGGATAGGATTGCCATCCGCCTTCATGATCTCACTCAGGAGCAACTTCAAGAGAGTGGATACTTCTGGGTAGATCATGATCGTGCGACTGCATTGGCGACCCTGCAGGATCGCGCTTCGCGAGTGCTGCTCTTCCTGAAGATGTCGCAGTCGTGTTTTTAGAACATCTATCGGGCGATGTTCCCGTTGGATGACACTCCATCAAGCCTGTTGGCTCTTCTGGACAAGTTTCAAGATATGTCCGCTATTCGCAAGTGCGTGAAGCAGCAGTTGGTGGCTAGTGCCAAGGCTGCCCTCTCGATGGTGCCATTGCACAGGCCTGACGTGGATGTCGCCGCCATTGCTTCCGGTCCGCCAGCGCCGCCAGCCGGATCTTCTTGGAATATGGTGCCGCACTATCAGGCGGTGGACCATCCAGTAGAGGAGATTGTCGACTTCTTCGAGGAAGAAACCAATGTTCTTCTGTTGTAGCAGTAGCCAGATTTGTATCCTGCACCTATGTGTATTTGTGTTGTAAAGTTCGTGCATAGGTTGTAGATATTTTATTGTTGAATGTGTATAAACAGCTTTGTTGGCATGAGGTGCGTTGCACTATGCGAGTCCTTTTCGTTAGTCTGGCCATCCCTTTATCAACCTGCCAGGTGCGTTGCAGCTGGGTTGAGTTTGCGTTAAGGGGTTTGATTGATGTGTCAGCTACTCAGGATATCGCGTTTATTGGTTCGAAGAACAGATGTATGTAGGGTGGCGTAGCCCCCGAATATAAAATTGATAGAAGTGAAAAGAAAAACACAGAGTTTTGGGTCACTTAGCTTTTATTTATTTGAAGAACAGTACGAGGTACAATGTGTGGCTAAGTAGCCTTGGCTGAGTAGCCTTATTTGCAATGTAAAAGTGAAAAACAGCTAGGGGTAGAAGCGTCGTAGTTGTGCTACGTTCCAAGGGTTGGAGTATGCGACTCCTGTCTCTAAATCTTGAAGGCGATAGGCGCCACGTGGGATTACTTATGTAATCACGTACGGTCCTTCCCAGGGGGACTTGAGCTTGAGATGCCCCTGTTGCTTCAGTCGCAAGACCAGGTCACCTTCGACGAAGGATCTGGGGAAAGGCCTTCTACTGTGGTAGTTGCGCAGGTTCTGCTGGTAGATCGTGGATCTTTCGGCGGCGATTTCTCTTGCCTCGTCGAGGAGGTGGACGGAGTCTTCGAGTGCAAGAGATGACTTTTGTTCGCTGTAAGCGACTACGCGCGGTGCCTTGTACCAACTTCGGCGGGTAGTACTGCTTCTGCTCCGTGCACCATAAAGAATGGCGTGTAGCCCTGGCACTGTTTGGAGTTCGTAGGCTCCAGAGTACGGATTGGAGCTCATCTGGCCAGCAACCTGTAGCCTGCTCGAGTGGTCGAAGGAGTCACTTCTTGATGCCGCTGCAGACGAGCCCGTTTGCTTTTTCCACCTGACCGTTGGTATGTGGATGTGCAACTGAGGCGTAACTGATGTTGATCCCCAGGTTTCTTCAGAATTCTTGGAACTCTTTAGATGTGAAGGTCGTCCCGTTGTCAGTGATGATGCTGTGCGGCACACCAAAGCGGTAGACGATGGACTTGAAGAACTTGACCGCGCTGTGCCCTGATTGCTTGGTCACTGGCATGGCCTCAATCCACTTGGTGACCCGCAGGCCCTTCGTCGTGATGACGCTCTGGCCGGTGTGGTATCTGCGGTCGAGGACTGAAGCGCCGCCATCCATGATACATTGTCCAAGGCCACGGTCGCCCTTAGTCGCCTCCGAGAGGAGTTGATGCCGAAGGCGGAGCTGGTTGATAATATGGACAAGCTGGTGGAGTCACTCACCGGGGGTGTGCCTGCTACCTACAAGAACTCCCTCTGGGCTGCTGGTGCGACGATGTCACTCCCTTTGCGACTCCTTGTGCCAAATATTGCCATTCCTTGATAAATACTGTTGCCAAGTATTCGGAGGAGCTCCAACGTGCGAAGAAGGCGGCGAAAGCTTCGGCCTCAGGGGCCGGTGGAAAGTAAGTGGCATCTGATACTGCCACGGACTTGATGAAGCACCCGAAGCTGTCGAAGTCGAAGAAGCCAGCTGCTCCGTAGTTAGCTTGTTGTAATAATTGATCAGTTGCCTTTTTAGCCTAAGGACGTGCCTGCTGGCGAGTGTGTTTGTAAACACTTATGCTTATCTTGAATGCATCTATTCCCCTTGCCTTTGAGTTAATTTGGTCGCCTTAATTGCCTTTGTCTTGACTTGTGGTAGGGTGCATCGAGTGGTCCTGTGGGGGGGGAACCAGGATTCGTAATGTCTTGATGAGACAATGGCACCGCCGCGCTCCAGGGTAGAGGAGCTGTCCTTGCTGTTGCGACTTCGTGATCGCGTGAAGGAACTGGAGCGTGAGTTGCCCCTGATCCGTGGTAATGCAGACGTGTGGAAGTCGAAGGCGGAAAAATCCGCCGCCCGCGAGGAATATCTGCTTGGCGAGGTGATGCAGCTGGGCGACCAGTTTAAGTGTTAGTTTGCTCGTCCTCGTCTTTTCCTTTGTAGATAGTCGCAATGGTACGTTGTACTCATGCTGTTGGTGCTGCTTTGTGTAGTTGTTAGCGCACGCCATCCGGAGGAGGAGAGGGATAGGATTGCCATCCGCCTTCATGATCTCACTCAGGAGCAACTTTAAGAGAGTGGATACTTTTGGGTAGATCATGATCGTGCGACTGCATTGGCGACCCTGCAGGATCGCGCTTCACGAGTGCTGCTCTTCCTGAAGAAGTCGCAGTCATGTTTTAAGAACATCTATCGGGCGATGTTCCCGTTGGATGACACTCCATCAAGCCTGTTAGCTCTTCTGGACAAGTTTCAAGATATGTCCGCTATTCGCGAGTGCGTGAAGCAGCAGTTGGTGGCTAGTGCCAAGGCTACCCTCTCGATGGTGAGATTGCACAGGCCTGACGTGGATGTCGCCGCCATTGCTTCCGGTCTGCCAGCGCCGCCAGCCGGCTCTGCTTGGAATATGGTGCCGCACTATCAGGCGGTGGACCGTCTAGCAGAGCAGATTGTCGACTTCTTCGAGGAACAAACTAATGTTCTTCTGTTGCAGCAGTAGCCAGATTTGTATCATGCACATAAGTGTATTTGTGTTGTAAAGTTCGTGTATAGGTTGTAGATATTTTATTGTTGAATGTGTATAAACAGCTTTGTTGGCGTGAGGTGCGTTGCACTATGCGAGTCCTTTTCGTTAGCCTGGCCATCCCTTTGTCAACCTGCCAGGTGCGTTGCAGCTGGGTTGAGTTTGCGTTCAGGGGTTTGATTGATGTGCCAGCTACTCAGGATATCGTGTTTATTGGTTCGAAGAACAGATGTATGTAGGGTGGCGTAGCCCCCGAATATAAAATTGATAGAAGTGAAAAGAAAAACACAGAGTTTTGGGGCACTTAGCTTTTATTTATTTGAAGAACATTACATGGTATAATGTGTGGCTAAGTAGCCTTGGCTGAGTAGCCTTATTTGTGATGTAAAAGTAAAAAACAGCTAGGGGTAGAAGTGTCGTAGTTGTGCTACGTTCCAAGGGTTGGGGTATGCGACTCCTGTCTCTAAATCTTGAAGGCAATAGGCGCCACCTGGGATTACTTATGTAATCACGTATGGTCCTTCCTAGGGTGACTCGGGCTTGAGATGCCCCTGTTGCTTCAGTAGAAACACCAGGTCACCTTCGACGAAGGATCTGGGGCGAAGCCTTCTACTGTGGTAGTTGCGCAGGTTCTGCTAGTAGATCGTGGATCTTTCTGTGGAAATTTCTCTTGCCTAGTCGAGGAGGTCGATGGAGTCTTCGAGTGCAAGAGATGACTTTTGTTCGCTGTAAGCGACTACGCGCGGCGTCTTGTACGGAACTTCGGCAGGTAGTACTGCTTCTGCTCCGTGCACCATAAAGAATAGCGTGTAGCCTGTGGCGCTGTTTGGAGTTGTTCGTAGGCTCCCGAGTACGGATTGGACCTCATCTGGCCAGCAACCCGCAGCCCGCTCGAGTGGTCGAAGGAGTCGCTTCTTGATGACCTTGCAGACGAGCCCGTTTGCTTTTTCCACCTGACCGTTGGTCTGTGGATGCGCGACTGAGGCATAACTGATGTTGATCCCTAGGTTTCGCAGAATTCTTGGAACTCTTTGGATGTGAAGTTCGTCCCGTTGTCAGTGATGATGCTGTGCGGCATGCCGAAGCGGTAGACGATGGACTCGAAGAACTTGACCACGCTGTGCCCTGATTGCTTGGTCACTGGCATGGCCGCAATCCACTTGGTGAACTTGTCGACTGCAACCAAGAGGTAGACGTAGCCTCCTTGCGAGGACCTTGGGAGCTTGCCCACCATGTCGAGCCCCCATTGTGCGAAGGGCCATGCCAATGGAATAGGCCGTAGTACTGCTCCTAGTGCGTGTGGCTTGTCCGCGAATCGCTGACAAGCATTGCACTTTTGGACTATGTCCTTGCCATCGCGCATGGCCGTGGGCCAGTAAAATCCATCTCGTAGAGCTTTGGCAACGAGGGCGCGACTGCCGGCGTGGTGCCCGCAGGTCCTTTCTTGGATGTCGAGAAGGACCACTCTTCCATCGGCCAGGGAGACGCATCGTTGTAACACGCCTATGATGTTGCGTTTATACAGTTCGCCGTTGATAAAGTAGAATGCTTTGGAGTGTCGCGCGATGTGTCGTGCGTCTGTCGGGTCGTCCGGTAGGCGCTTGCTAAGGAGGTACGTAATGTATGGCTGCTTCCAGGATTGTTCGATCATCATGACACTCATTGGTCCCTCGAGTCATGTGTCTAGCTCCAAGTCATCGAGTGCCATTGGTTCATTGGGTGGCATAGCCCCCGAGTCCGTTGATGCGCTTGTTTTCTTCTCAGCGGCCTTTGGCTTGATGGAGCGTTCGCACATGCGCTCGAGAAATACCCCAGGTGGTATGGGGCGTAGGTAGAGTCTGTGTTGGCGAGTGCGTCCGCCTCCTTGTTGGTTTCGCGACCTACATGTCGCAACTCGCAACCATCGAAGTCTCCCTCGAGTGTATGGTAGAGGTAGCGGTATGCGATCATGTTGTCATTTAGTCCGTCGCACTCGTGCATTGTTTGGTTGACGACCAGCTTGGAGTTGCCATATATGATGAGGCTCTTTGCGCCGCAGGCCTTTGCCATCCTCATCCCGTGCAACAGGGCCTTGTATTCAGCCTCGTTGTTTGAGGTTGTGAACTGCATTCGCAGGATGTATTTCAGCTTGTCCCCTTGAGGTGATGTCAGTATGACACCTGCTCCTGCTCCATCTTTCCGCTTGGATCCATCGAAGTGCATTGTCTAGAGGTAGGACATATCTAGCTTGTCCGGGAGTTGGTTTTCCATCCAATGCATGAGGAAGTCAGGGAGAACTTGCGACTTGATTGCGTCACGCTTTTCGTATGTGATGTCTCGTGGAGACAGTTCGATTCCCCAAAGCGCGACTCGTCCCGTGGCGTCGGGGTTATTAAGGATATGTCCCAATGGGGCGTCGCTGACTACCACGATTGGGTGTTCCTGGAAATACTGGCGTAGTCGTCGGGCGGTCATGAAGACACCGTACGCCAGCTTCTGGTAGTGCGGGTACTGCTGTTTTGTTGGCGTGAGGACCTTGCTGAGGTAGTATACCGGGCATTGTACGCCATGGACCTTGTTTTCCTTGGCTCGCTCGACGACAAGCACTGTACTAACCACTTGGTTGGTAGCGGAGATGTACAGCAGTAGTGGTTCCCTTTCTCGTGGAGTCACCAGTACTAGCGAGGTGGATAGCAGGTGCTTGAGATCTTCAAATGCTCTTGCGCTTCATTGGTTCACTTGAATTTGTTAGCTTTGCGGAGGAGCTGATAGAATGGCAATGCCTTTTCTCCCATTCGACTGATAAATCGACTGAGGGCCGCGATTCGTCCGGCTAGTTGCTGGACGCCTCTTATGTTTTTTGGCTTCTCCATGGCCAGTATGGCCTTTATCTTTTTCGGGTTTGCCTCAATCCCTGTCACGGAGATGAGATACCCAAGCAGCTGCCCAGATGGTACGCCGAAGGCGCATTTGTCTAGATTGAGCTTAATCCGGTGACGATCGAGATTGGCGAATGTTTCGCGCAAGTCGTCGATTAGAGAGGCCTCCTCCTTGGTTTTGATTACTATGTCATTGACATAGACTTGGATGTTGCGACCCAGTTGCTCCTTGAGGCAAGCCTGCATGCACCGCTGGTAGGTGGCTCCCGCGTTTTTTAGCCCGAAGGGCATTATGTTGTAGCAGAACACACTGAAGGGCATTGTAAACGCGGTCTTCTCCTGGTCTTCCTCCTTCATTCGAATTTGGTTATAGCCTGAGTAGTCATCGAGGAAGCAGAGGCGCTCGCATCCAGCGGTGGACTCGATAATTTGATCGATCTGTGGCAGCGGGAAGTGATCTTTTGGGCAGTGCTTGTTTAAAGAAGTGAAGTCCACGCACATCCGTAGGATATTCGTGTCCTTGTTTGGCATCAGCACCGTATTGGCGAGCCAAGTGCTTTCCTTGATCTCGCGTTTGAATTTGGCCTCGAGGAGTCTGTTGATCTCCATTCCGACTGCCTGCGCTTGTGGCTCAGACAGTCGCCTGATTGTTTGCTTGACTGGCCTTGCGTCAGGGTTGATGTTGAGTGCGTGCTCGGCGAATTCCCTGGGAACTGACGAGCGTGAGTTCCTATGCGGGACTCAAGTTGTTGGCGATGAGGGCCGTTTTGGCGGGATCTGACGGATGGACCTGCACCTTCTTTGTGTGCACAGATGAGTCGAAGGAGAGATCAGGTGAGCTTGGCCTACTCAGGGGAGGCAGACTATTGTCTGTCGTTTCCTTCAATCGCCCGAGCTCGTCCTGCATGCCAAAGGACTAGGAGATTCTGTTGAATTCCCTGTCGCAACTATCAGATCACTCAAAGATCCCGTTGATCGTGATGACGCTGTTGGGACCAGGAATTTTCATCTGCAGGTAGGCGTAGTGGGGTACCGCCATGAATCTAGCGAACACGACACGTCCGAGGATGCAGTGGTATTGTGAGGACCAGTCGACGACCTCAAAGTCGATGCGCTCGCGCTGGAAGTTCTTTGGCGTGCCGAATATGTCGTCGAGGTTGATTTTGCCTAGAGGGTATACGCCTTTCCCTGGGACGATGCCGTGGAACGTTGTGTCCGATGCCCCCAAGCAGGTTAGCAAGATCCTCATTGCTCGCAAGGTGATCGTGAATATGAGGTTGATGCCGCTTCCGCCATCCATGAAGACGCGACTCATGTCGAAGCCTCCAATTTGTGCCTCGAGTACGAGGGGGCAATGACCTAGGCGAGGTACTTGAGGCGGGTGGTCGCGTTTATCGAAGGTAATGCACGACTCACTGCCACTGAGGTACTCAGTGGTGGATGGTGGCGAGTGCGTGGCCAAGTTGACTTGGCGAGTGATGGCTTTCTGCACCCTGTTGGAGGGGCGCCCCTTTTGGATCATCATGGTACCCATGGCCCGTGGGTATGGTTCTCCTCCGTGGTGCTGGTCCGGTGCAGCTCCGTTCGGGGGCAGCCCAGGTGGTGGTGGAGGTGCGCCATGTGCCACGGAGCCTGGAGCGGCTCCGTAGCCTCTTTCGACTGCGTTGCGGTTCATCCCAACCAATCCCTCGTGTAGCTTGAGGAACTCACGACAGTCCTTGAGGAGGTGGCTAGACTTTCTCTTGCCATCATGCTTGTCGATGTAGAAGTGTACCGTGCATAGCCCGGACAGTTTGTCCTCGATGGAGGTCGTGGGTGCCTCGTCGCGAGTGCGGCATTGCCACACTTGCGTATTTTTCCCGGAGTCGCGGTATCCACCGCTGCGGTATCCGGTGTTGCGGTTGTCGTCGCGTCAATCAGCGTAGCCGGCTGCGACCATGTTGACGTCGTCGCGATCGTCGTAGATGCGCATGCGACACTTGCCCCGGCGGTCATGTCTGCGTTCGAGTTCCGCCTCCTCGTCGGAGTGAGCGCGATTCTTCACCGAATCTTCTCCATCGGCCCACCGATTCGCGATCTCCATCAGGTGGTCGATGGTCTAGGGCTTCGAGCGGCCCAGCTCCTCCCTGAGCTCTAGGCGGCAGCCGCCACCATTGAATGCATCAATCGCGCGGTCCTCCGAGATGTTTTCCGAAGAGTTCTTGATGATGGACCACCTTTGGATGTATGAGCGCAGCGATTTGCCAGATCTTTGCTGGCAGCATCTCAGTTCTTCGATTGATGCGGGCCGTTTGTACGTGCCCATAAAGTTGCGCACGAAGCTGTAAACCAGCTCATCCCATATGCGAATGGATCTGCGTGGGAGGTTATTGAGCCATGCTCGGGCGGCGCCCTACAGTTGTAGCTGCAAACATTGCATGGCAGTACTTTGACTGCCTCCGTGGAGCCTGACGGAGGAGATGTGATCCTCTAGCCAGATTTTTGGGTTTTGTAGACCATCGAATTTTGGATTCTCCGACGGGAGTTTAAACCCTTTAGGCATTTGCTTCTGCCTAATGGATCTACTGAAGCATCTGGCGCCATAGAGCTCCCCATCTTCCTCTTCCGAGTCAGTCGACCGAGCACGTCGTGCCCTTGACTTGTCGATCTTGTGTTGCGTGAGGTCGTTGCGCGCATCGTAGTCGTGATCGTGTCGTCGTGAGCGACGGCGTCGAGACAGGTCGTGACTGTCATCGCTGGATGAGGGCGAGGAGTAGCGCTTTGCCCTTTTTTGGGTCTGGTACCGGCTCCTTGTCGAGGGCGGCCTCGATTAGCCCCAAACCCGTGATCGTAGATCGGTGCATGGCAGTTCGGGGATCTCCAGCTAGCGGCTGGTTATTGAGGAGGTACATGGTGGCTGTTGTCACCGCAGCCTGCGACGTCCTGGGAACCACGTTGCCTCTCGTGTCGACTATCATAGAGCCGAAGTCGAGGACTTTCGCAGCCTCTATGCGTTCTTGCTCGGTGAGGTGAGCCATCCGCGACTGCCTCTTCTTGGCGAGGTACTCATTGCCTCCAGAGGAGGATCCTCCGTAGGAGGAGAGCCCAGCGCGACGAAGGCTTGACTCGTCAGCTGCCTTTTTACATGCCTCAAGTTGCGCGATTACTTGTTTTTGGCGCTTGAATTCTTCTTTTAGGAGCCAGTGGTAGCCCATCAGCAGTTCCTGCGGGGACCCAAGGGGTAGAGGTGCACCTCGTAGGGCTTCACAGCAGCGCTCCCACTCTTGCTCGTTGAGCCTGATTACGACGCGTTTGCCGGTTTGCTCATTGATTATGCTAGGAGGTTCGACTGCTTCCCCGTTGGCGCTGTTACCGCTGTTGCCACCATTGCCGATGTTGGGTGGATTGGTGCCATGCTAGGAGTTGTCGCCTGCATTAATGACGGCGCACATGAAGTGATTGGGGAAGCTGTTGCTTCCACAACTTTCAGATTCAGAACCGTAGGTTCCATCTTCTGTGGCCAGATCGCTCAGACCGGAGTCGCGACTGCTGTCGCTAATCATGTTCTCGACTGCCACCGGAGCGTTGAGCTCGTTGAGGTTGCCGATTGGTGGAGGGAACCACGATGCCGGGGCAATCGCCGGTGCTGTCGGCTGATCGGGCATGCGAAGCGTGCCCATCTGGTCAACTTGGAAGCGGAAGCTCCCAATCGCCAGACTGATTCCGTCGCCCACGGATTCGAAGGATGCGCGGGTGGCGGGCGTGTTGACGGTGAAGTCGAACGCGCCGAAGAGCTGGCGAATCTCCGCTGTTGCGGAGTTGTAGATCGCAGTCGATGGAGCCAAAGAAGCCACAACATCAGCACTCCCAGTTCCCACAGACGGCGCCAATTGACGAGGGTTTAACTCATCAATGCCCATTGTTATGGACTTGGGTTTTGGAGAAGGAGGGAGCGCTAGAGACATCTATCGGCTAGCAAACAAGCACATAGGGGACAAAGGATTTACCCAGGTTCAGGCCTCGTAGAGGTCCCTACTCCTGCTTGTCTGCTCGTGGAATTATCGAAGGAGTCGAAAGTTACAATGGTGCACAGATGCAATCTGGCGAGGGTTGTGGAAACTAGGGTTGCATGTGTCCTTCTCGCCGCCCCCTCCTAGCCTTTATATAGATAGGCTAGGTCTCGGGTAGCAGGTCGAGTCGGTTACAAGTTAGGGTTTTCCCCTTCAAACTTTCTATCTTTAGCTTCTTCTTGTCCTTCAAGCAATCTCGAGTCCGTAGGTTACTCGAGTCCTTTCATCTGGGCCTCGGCGACACCGTGGGCCTGTACGTATTTAGACCGTATATAACAAACTCGAGTACGGTAGGGTATACCCATGTCACTTGGGAAGCTAGTTTTGATGAAAATGATATTTTTAGTCCCCCATCATTAGAGGAGAAAATTTGCTTTGATGATACTATACCTCCAATATATGATGATTACAGTGATGAATATGATATTTTAAGTCCACCTACTATTGAGGAGAAAATTAATTATGATTACAATATGCCTCCTATATTTGATGATTATGGTGATGAGAATAATAATGATAGCTATTTTGTTGAATGTGCTCCCACCACAATTAATAAGAATGACTATGCTTATGTGGAGAGTAATAATTATTATACGCATGTGGCTCATGATAAGAATGTTTTATGTGATAGTTATATTGTTAATTTTATTCATGATGCTACTGAAAGTTAGTATGAGCTAAACAATATTAAGTTTCCCCTCTTTATGTTGAAAATTTTGAAGTTGCACTTGTTTTGCTTTCCTATGCTTGTTGCTTTGTGCTTTCATGACTTGTTTCTTTACAAGATTATTTTTCATAGGAAGTGGGTTAGACTTAAATGTGCTTTGAATTTGCTTCTTGATGCTCTCTTTTACTTCAATTCAGATTTCTTATGTGAGCATCTTCTCAAACTATCAAGCATAACTTAAAGGCATTAAAGAAAAGTACTTATTGGGAGATAACCCAAAAGTTTTAGATGAGTCTTGGAAGTTATTACCTCTGTAATAACCACTCCTTATCCTTTTTATTTGCTTTTTGTGCCAAGAGTAACCTCTAATGAGAGAGAAGTAGTGCTTGGGAAAGTTGCTATCCCGAAACAGATATTTGTGCTTCGCTATAAAAATTCGTGAACAATCTCTGTACGTTGGTTTGAGCTATGATTTTTTGTGTTTCTGTCCCAGGTTGTTATCCAACTTTCGTTAGTTCAACACTTTTCGATTTGAGCAACAGAAGGTCTTCAAAAAAATTGATTTTGACCTGCTGGTCTGTTTTGACAGATTTCTGCCATTATTTGCATTTGCCTCTTAATCTCTTTCTCTTTGAGTTCTCTTTGATCATTTGAACTTTTTAAAGGAAGTGCTATAGTATCTTGTGTTTTAATGGAAGTTTTGCTGTTTAAAAACTAAAACCCAAAGGTTTATTGTCTTTTGAATGCACTAATGTTGCTAATGAAAATTGTGTGAAGTTTTGTATGAAGAAATTTTTTTGGTGTAGGGAAAGAATGATGTAATGAGATGAAGAATGGACAAAAGCACAAGCTTGGGGATGCCACCCTGTGTCACCCCAAGAAATATCCAAGAAGTACAAGCGTCAAAGCTTGGGGATGCCCAAGGCATCCCCTTCTTTCATCAATAAAAATCTCAGGTTTCTTCCAAACGCTTCATTTTTATTGTTTCATGCACAATTGTGTTTTTCTTGAAGCGTCTTCCTTTTCGTTTTTGTTTTTGTTTTTATTTTGCTTGGTTTGCTTAGTTTGCTGAATAAATTGGTTGGACCCCCTCTTTTATACATTGGTATTCAAATAGTTTGGTTTGGATTGGAAAAGAGTAGGAAAGTTCATGCTTAAGTGGTAAAAAGAGCTTGTTTTTGACTGTGGCCTATGCTCTATCTTGCCATGCTTGATATTGTTTTGTCTTTATGCTCAGTATTCTTTGTTGTAGTATGACTTGTTATAAACAATTGAGATTACTTAATGTGCCTTGGATGAATCATGCATTGTTTTAGCATATTAAAGCATCGTATAGTGGTATTCTCTTTTGATGCTTTATTTGGGTTGACTTGGCACATGCTCACACCATGTTATGACTATCTCAAGTCACCTGAGCCTTTATGATCCTTTGGTTTTCAACTTGTAGTATCACTTTATTCTTTAATTAATGATGGTTTGTCGCTTTGCATGATTATGGCCATTATTTCTCTCTTAGTTGGTCGCTCCCAGTCTTTTGCTAGCCTCTATAACCAAGTATGAGTTCCACTCATGCATCCAACTCCAAATAAAACCAAGTTATTCAAAAAAGTCCACCATACCTACCTATTAGCATTTGCTATTCGAAGTATATTCATGTTTTTATCTACCCACGGAATTAAACTTGCAATGAGAAAACTAGTGATTAAAGCTCTCACTAACTTGACGGCACACTTTACTTTTCTTGCCCCTAATAAACTTGATCCATTGTGTCATCTATGTTGTATATGCTTGCACTTATATGTTGGGGATTAGCAGAACCATGATGTCATGGGGAACGCTTTCAACATTGCACTTGTACTTTGTACCCAGTTGATATCATGCTCTTTTGTCTACGGATGTCGTCGGTGTGAAATGAAAGGGTAGCTTGTAAGTCCATGGAGTTATGTATGTGTGTTAGAGAAACGCCCGGGCCGCCGGTCTAATCCATGTTGTCATGGTGGAAACCTGCAGCGTAACCATAATGAGCTGTCTATGAAGCATTCTTCTTATAAAAAAGAGTCAGATATTGAGAAAAAAGAAAAAAAGATATGAGAAAGAGGAAAGAGAGAAAAAAGCACCATTTTCCCATGGTAAATAAGAAGATTGCTGAGATGCTCGTTGTCTACTTTCCTTGTCATTTTGATAAGGGGATTATTCCGTATCATCGGGCAAGGGGTACCCCGTTGGCGGTTCTCTATGATACACATGTATTTACTATGACAAGAACTTACCGGTAACTAAACTTGAGTAGCATGAGGAGCGGCCCTCGTATTCAAGGGACATGAAATTTCCAACTTATACTTTGTCAAGCATATAGTCCATAGTTTGTTCACTTTAACCTTAATCACTTCAAGATGCTTATGATAGGGGCAATGAGAGCTGAAAGCTAATAAGTACCATAATTTTTGGAAGCTCTTTATTAGACTTGAATCCCTGCTTCCTTCTATGAAGGCCTTCCTTTTATTTTTATGTTGAGTCTCTATCTTCTATCTTTATGCACCTATTGAGAGAGCATAGTGGTCATTCTTAGTTAAATGTGCATTGTCCCAAGACTTGTTGATTGATGCATCACTTTGATATTGCTTGTTCTTAAACTATTTGTATCTAGTCACCCTTATAAACTTTGAAGGTGTCCTATGATTTGCTACATTATGAGGGACAAGCTGAATGCCACTATGCTATGTTTTCCTTATGTGAAACAAAAAAATGTCTTGCAAAGGATTGTTATTCATGAATCTTTTGTTTGTGCCTTTCATGTTACAACATAGTTGCCATGTCTTATTGTTAGAACTTTATCTTTCATGCTATGTTGAAGAACTATGATCCCAACTATCAATGTTTTACATATACTTTGATCAAGATTGTGTTGCCTGCATGTCTCCTCAAAAATTATATTGTTTTTATCGTTTACCTACTCGAGGACGAGCAGGAACTAAGCTTGGGGATGTTGATACGTCCATAACGTATCTATGATTTTTGATGCTTTTATGCTAATAATATGCTTTTGATATTCCTTTTTATATAAAGTTTATGATTTATTTGGACTAATCTACTAATATTTGCAAAAGTGCACAATGTTCTTGTGTTACACTTTGATGTGTAGGAATTACCAAGAATACAATTGGAAACCTTGTTGGAGTCAAATTCGGATTTTCCAGAAATCTGTCTCAGAACTCTTTTTTAAGATGGTCACGTTTCGGATCGAAGACAGCGTCAAACGGAAAACTCTTCAACAACAAAGTTGTTGGCAATTTCACGACAAACATTCTGGACATAAACTTTACCTGATTCCGAGTTCGGACGGGCCCTATAGACCCGATTTACTGCAGTTCAAGATGGGGTGACGGGAATCCGAGAAGCTATATAAATTGGGAAACCTAATTCGTGGGAGACACCTCCACCCACGAATTTGCAGGACACCAAAGGCACGTTTTTGCTTCCCCCATAGATCCCATCTACATAGGAGAGGGCGCCCAATAAGCTATGAAGGAAGGGGGCTAAGGGGCGGTGCTCCCCTGTGATACCGGCGGTGGGTAAGGAGTCCTCCGCGCCGCCGCTGGCGCCGCCGCCGCCTCTTCACCATCTTCACCACCATCTGCATCGACTCCACCGCCATCTCAATCACCGTTGCTGATTCCCATGACGTGGAGGGAATAGTTATCTCTCGAGGCTAAGGGTTCTACTGTTAGCTATGTGTTCATCTCTCTAAGATTGCAATTACCATTTATAATCATCCATATTACTTGTATTTCACATTCTCTTCACCGAACTAGTGTACCTATACACCTGACAAGTGTATTGGGTGTGTTGGGGACACAAGAGACTTCTTGTATCTTGATTGCAGGGTTGCTTGAGAGGGGATACATTTGACCACTTCCTCCCTGAGTTCGATAAACCTTGGGTGATCCACTTAAGGGAAAACTTGCTGTTGTTCTACAAACCTCTGCACTTGGAGGCCCAACAACTGTCTACAAGAATAGAAGTGTGTAGACATCAATGTTATAGCAATATAAACATAATGACTTTGATAAGAATGCTATACTTCGGATGAATGTTCATCACATCATTCCAGGAATGTTCTGACCTCGTTATTAACAACATCCAATGTCCATGATTAGGAAACCTTGATCATCTTGTTAATCAATGAGCTAGTTTATATGAGAGGCATCACTAGGAACTTTGTATTTTGTTTATTAAAAACACATGTATTAACGTTTCAAATTAATACAATTATAGCATGAAAAATAAACATTTATCATAAACATGGAATAAGATAATAACCACGTTAGTATTGCCTCTCGGGCATATTCCGTTGAAAGTGATCATTGCTACGATGGTTCTTTTGATAGTTATATTGTTAAATTTATGCATGATACTGAAAGTAATTATGAGAGAGGGAAAAGTGCTCTTATGCATCTCAATAATATTAAGTTTCCTCGTTTTATGTTGAAAGTGCTTATGTCGCACTTGTTTTTCCTTCCTATGCTAGCAGCCTCTAGTTTCAATAATTTGTTTGCTTACAAAATTCCCTTGCATAGGAAGTGGGTTACACTTAAACATGTGTATTTTTCCTCTTGATGCTCTATTTTACTTCAATTCATATTCTTATGTGAGCATCATTGAAATTATCATGCCCATCTTAATGGCTATAAAGAAAGAGCTTTTTGGGAGACAACCCAATTTATTTTTTCTTTCAGTTTGTTTTTGTTTATATGAGTCTTTCAAGTTATAACTTTGGTAATAACCTCTCCTTATCCTTTTTGTTTGATTTTTGTGTCAAGATCAACCTATAATGGGACAGAAGTAATATTTGGGAAAGTTGCTGTCCCAAAACAGATTTTTGTGCTTCGCTGTAAAAATTCATGAAAAATCTTTGTACGTTCGATTGAGCTGTAATTTTTAGTCCTTCTGCCCAAGGTTGTTATTTAACTTTCGTTAGTTCTGGACTTTTTGATTTGAGCAGCACAAGATTTTCGAGAAAATTGATCTTTACCTGCTGGTCTGTTTTGACAGATTTTTACCACTCTTGCATTTGCCTCTTAAATCGATTTCGTTTCTGAATTCGTTTTGGGATTTTGGAAGGAGCTGTTTCAGTAGCTTATGTTATGATGGATTCCAGTTGAAATTGAACTTAAAAGGTTTATTACTTTGCATGCACTAATGTTGCTAATGACAATTGTTTGAGTTTTTGTGTGAAAGAAATTTCTAGGTTGTAGGAGAGAATGGGGTAATAATATAGTGAAAGGTTAAATGAGTCAAGCAATATATGTATGAAGATGAAGATATTGATGTTATTCAAGTGGTCACTCCGAATTTTTTTATTAAAGACCAAGTTCAGAGACCTACAGAGTCCGTTTTCGAATAGGTAACAGTTCTGGTAAGAAAAGGTCCACGAAAAATCTATCAAGTTATATTTTTGCAGTTTTTATCTAACAAGGAAAGCAACAAAGCGAAAGAGGGTCGAAACGGAACCAGGGTGGTGCACACCACCCTGTCGCGCGGGCCCACCTGGCCGCACCACCAGGTGGTGTGGCCACCCCGGAGTCCGTCTCCGACCCGTTTTCTCCCAGTACCTTCCTTTTGTTGTAAAATTTTGTAATATATAATCCTCGTATGCCCCAAGGTTCGTATATCCTGTTCTCGTCGTGTTTTCGTTTCGATCTGTTTCTGCCAGGAACCATTCTTAAAGTTTAGAAGCACAATTGTCTCTGTCAATGATAAGGGAAAGGAGCCTGCGAAGGAGGATCTCCAATACCCTGAGCAGGAGAAGGAGATCGAGAGTAAGGATGATGAGGAGGAAAAGAAAAACCAACATCCGCACACCAGCACCACCATTGCAAGCATTAGAGTGGTGGCAAACCCTGCCAGGTTCAAATGGACTGCACAGATGTCCACTGGAGGGAAGCCTCCGCATCACTGTTTGGCTTCACGGTCACCTTCTCCACGCACCAAGAATCCTTTCCATACCCTTATACATGAGCATCAATTCCAGAATATGCCAAAGGAGAAACTACCCTCCAATTGGGACATGCCCCGTTCTAACCATACAGGAAAAGAAGACATCAAGGAGGAAGAGTAGGGAAAGAATCATACGATCTAGGATTCACAACCCGACATGATCATGAACCGCATTCAGCACAACTCGGAGTTGATTCGCAGTCTCACTTTCGAGATTGAGGTATTAAGGAAATTGATCGAAAAGATCATCGAGAGAACACCACCACCACTGAAGGAGTAATTCGTCATCAGGTTTTGGCGTCCCCTTGGTTTGTTCCAAGCTTGGGGGAGTCCCGCGGTATCACATCACTATCTTCTATCTTTTTACCTTTTTAGTAGAGTCATATCATGAATAGAGAAGTTATTATGTAGGATGGTTTGCATTATGGAAGTGTCCCCCTCTCGTTAATTATTGATGTATCACTTGGTGTGAGTTTCCATTATGGAATATTAATGAGAAGTTCTATCATTTACTCTTTTGCATATCTTATATTAGTTTTCAATTCCTGTTATATGATTGATCTTGTTGTTAGTATTGGTATCACTTTGGGAACATTAAGTAAATTTAGTTGGTTTTGAAAAACCTGGCTCGGTAGTAGCAACACTATTATGAGAGTTGAATGAAAAAGATAAAAGTTCTTTCGAGAACTCTAATTTCATCATCTTTATTTCTTGATTGGCTCATAAGCTTACTATTCTCTAGTTAAGATCTTTTGTGTTTCCAAAGAAGAATGCATGTTTGTTTTTATCACATGTATGTTTGTTTGTTTCCTTTAAAATCTTATGCTTGCTACCCAGCCTTGCTAACCAAAAACATGTACTACGAGGGAATGCTTCTTGTGCATCCAATCCTTAAACCAAAACCTATGCCATTTCTATCCACCATACCTACCTATTAGCATTATTGCTATTCGAAGTAAATTCATGTTTTTATCTACCTTCTGAATTAAACTTGTTATGTCAAAATTAGTGATTAAAGCTCTCATGAACTTGATGGCACACTTTACTTTTCTTGCACTTAATAAACCAGAACCATTGTGCCCACCTATGTTGGGTATATGCTTGCGCTTTTAAGTTGTGAATTAGCAGAACCATGTTGTCATGGGGAACGCTTTCAACATTGCACTTTATTTAGTTGATATCATGCTCTTTTGTTTATGGATGTTGTCAGTGTGAAATGAAAGGGGATCTTGTAAGTCCATGGAGTTATATATGTGTCTTAGAGAAACGCCTGGGCGGATGGTCTAATACATGCCTAATCATGGTGGAAACCTGCAGCGTAACCATAATGGGAAATCTATGAAGCATTCTCCTTATAAAAAAGAGATAGAGATTGAGAAAAAAGAAAAAAAAGAAATGAGAAAAGAGGAAAGAGAAAAAAGCATCATTTTCCCATGGTTAATAAGAAGATTGCTGAGATGCTTATTGTCTGCTTGCCTTGTCATTTTGATATGGGGATTCTTCTGTATCATCGGTCAAGGGGTACCCCATTGGCGGTTCTCTATGATACACGTGTACTTACTATGACAAGAACTTACCGGTAACTAAACTTGAGTAGCATGAGGAGCGACCCTCGTACTCAAGGGACATGAAATTTTCAACTTATAACTTGTCAAGCATATCCTCATATTTGATCACGTTAACCTTAATCACGTAAAGATGCTTATGATAGGGGCAATGAGAGATGAAAGCTAATAAGTACCATAATTTTTGGAAGCTCTTTATGAAACTTCAAATCCATGCTTCCCTCTGCAAAGGTCCTTTCTTTTACTTTTTAGTTGAGTCAGTAGACCTATTCCCTTCTAACTCAGCAAGTATTTTGAGTTTTTGTGTTTCATCCATTCATATGATGATTTATTCAATCATGTTTCTTATGTTCCTTGTTTTGCACATTTCTCTTATCTTAGTGAGTATTACTTTGAAATCTATCATTGAAAAGCCCTTTATGTTTGAACTCCTACAAATTGTTAGCTATTGTTTGACCAAGAGCAACGTTTGCCATTACCAATTGTGATTTACTTTTTGTATCTTTATTGTGTTTCCTTTACTTATTGCAAGTTAACTTATATAATGGTGAGTTGTCTTCTATTATGATTTATGTATTGATTAATGTGATGCTTCTTGTCCATATTCTTTTATCGAATCTTCACTCCATAAACCCGAGGTCATGTTTATTGAGTTCATTTTTCGCTTGGGGACAAGCGAAGTCTAAGATTGGGGGGAGTTCATATGTCCATTTGCATCACTATTCTATATCATAATTTGCTGTTATTCATTGATATATTTCATATTAAGAGATGATACTTATGGAGTCAGGGCCCATCATCGCTTCTTTGCATGTAGTCGGTTCATCATTGTCAAAACAATAACGACTTGCTTATCAAATCTTACTATTTGATTCTTACCGACCCACAAGGTTCTATAGGAACTCTAATCTCCGAGATCACACCTTTTGTAATCACGAGAGCCATGAGCATTGTGGTCGCCACCGGGACACTTTCCGGCGCTGCGCTACTTAGCACATATAGCTAAGGTTCAACAACCTTATCAAAGTTCTATTGTCCTCCCACTTAACTTTTCACAAAAAAATTCCTTCTCAAGAAACTTGACGTTCCAAGCGACAAACTCTTTTGTCCTCGGCGTTATGGAGAAATTCCCAACAAATTCTTTGGAATAACCTACAAAGACGTGCTTATCCGACTTTGGTTGTAAACATTTTACTTATGCATAGCATACCAAAATTTAAGAAAAGACAACTCAGGTTTTATCCCAAACCATAACTCATATGGTGTCATTTCAACGGATCACGATGGAGCTCTTTTCAGTGTAAAAGCGGTAGTCACTAAAGCTTTAATCTTTAATATATAATGGCAGTTTTATAAATGACACCTTTGATCTTACCATGTCAAACAAGGTTTCATTACATATCTTGAACACTCCATACTCCTATGGTGTTTTGGGAAATGCAAATCCATGGAACGATTCCTCAAATCTTAGGTGTTTTGCTAAACTTGTAACTCAAACATCTTTCTTTATGATCCAATCATAAACTCTTTTATTTTCTTGTTACAGTGATTTTCCACTTCATCTTGAAAGTCTTTGAACATTTTTCAAATGTTTCATACTTCTTCCTTATTGAGTAAGTATATACATACACTCAATCAAATCTTTGGAGAAAGCATATGAAGTTGAAATACATCGCCCACGACTACACATAATGGACTATATACATCAATATGTACAAATTCCAATCAGTTAGTCGTCCGTTCCTCTTTTGTCCTACGAACGGAGTTTTAATTATCTCCAGGAAGGTATCACAAGCGTCATTTGATCTAAATCAAAGACTCCAAAAATCCATCAACATGGAGTTTCTTCATATATCCTTTCAATATAATTTAAACGGCGATGTCACTTCGCAAGTGATCTTTCAATCATTTGTCTTGCGACATTTTAGCATTAGTTTTATGGTCGTTATTTCTCCAACCAGACTTGTATATCATCCATCTATTATGGAATACGGTAATTATTTGAACAACCTTTTGTCGTCATAATACCTGATCAAATAATAATTATTGAAACAAATCTTGAAGGCAAGCTTTGATGTTAACGAGCAACACAACAACCCTTTGTTTGTTTTCGATGAACATCATCACATTTCTCTTGCTAGTTACTTAGGCCATTGCAGTTCATGAATTGTGTTGTCCTGTATGACACTTCATACCAACCAATTTGGTATCCAATACCGCAGAACCACATTGTTTAACAACCAAGGAATATAGCCATAACATGTATATTCTATATACCTAAGTTGGACATCTCCAATCTTTTCTTTTCTGCCAAATATTTTATAGATTCTCTTTCAACAATTCCTTTTCTTTTAAAAGAATCTATCAACATCAATAGTGGTGTCATTCACATGACACATAGTACAAAGTGTGTATAGTCAAATACCAATACCTTTGGACTTGCACTTTGAAGTGGATCACCTTCATCAAATGTTTGGCATTCTTTCAAAAATCCATTCTTTAGTAATCTTTTAGTGTAGTAACCATTTTACTTACATCTTCTATTCATCCTTATCATGACAACTTTCATGATCAAGCTGCTATAGCTTATAAAGGTGAATTGCGAGTATAATGTTTCTTTTTCAAAACCTTTTGGAGGATTAGGACGACTAGCGTCTCCAACCTTCACAAATTCTCATCAAATATGAGGACGTATACTCTATCATGTTGTAACCAACACATTGTTTCAGATATCGCAATACCTTTCACATATGATGGTTTCTGAAACATTGCTTTCAGCTCTTAGATAAACTTGATATTAAAAACAATCTTTTGAGTATCAAGAATCATAGAGGCAAACATGATACATTAGATACTAACATGGGAATTCTTACTCTTGATTTAATACTACTTATTAAACTTCATGGAGTAAATAGAGTTTGCTGAAAGTTTGCAATAGGACTTATAAACTTTAAATTGACATTCAAAACAACATGATACCAGTTCGTAAAGTAAATATCCAGAATTTCTATAGTTCCAGTATCTCAACTATAACTAAGCGTAAGGTGGTGAACGGATGCCAATGACTACAACAAACTATGCAAATTCACTTTGATTGTGTTTATGATAAATTGAGTTCGAATAATCCAAATTACAAATGAACTCCCACTCAAAACAACATCCCTCGAGTTGTTTTAGTGATTACATGAACCAAATCCACTACACCAAGTCCGATCATCACGTGAGATGATGTAGCTTTAAAGGCAAACAATCAAGATATTCATCATATCATCCATATGACGCATGCTTTACCTTTCGGTATTCCGTGTTCCGAGACAATGTCTGTACATGCTAGGCTCATCAAGGTTAACCTTAGTTTCCGCATGTGCAAATCTGGCTTACACCCGTTGTATGCACACGTAGAGTCTATCACACCCGATCATCACGAGATGCTTCGAAACGACGAGTCTTAGCAACGGTGCCAACTAAGGACGAACACTTTATTACTTGATATTTAGTGAGAGGGATCATCTTATAATGCTACCGTCGCGATCTAAGCAATACAAGATGCATAAAGGATTAACATCACAAGCAATTCATAATTAGTGTGATATGATATGGCCCTTTCTTCTTGTGCCTTTGATCTCCATCTCCAAAGCACGGACATGATCTCCATCATCACCAGCATGGCGTCAAGGTCAGTGGCGCCGCTTCATGGTTGTCCATCATCACTAGCAACTATTACAACTACTTGGAACAAAGCTATTACAAGATGAATAGACACGTAGGTCTTAACAGAATTGAAAACAACCATTAGGCTCCTGCCGGTTGCCATATTACAACAAGGATCATTGCATACATCAAATATAATCACAATCACATGATGGCCATATCACATCACAAAAACCCCTGCAAAAACAAGATAGACGCCTCTAATTTTCTTTGCATGTTTTATGTGGCTTGAGGCTTTCGAATAAGAACGGATCTTACCTACGAAACTGAACCACAACATTGATACAAGTGCTATCAAGTTGCAAAGTGTAAATTGGATCTATACTATGGTGAGAGAGACAGACACCCGCAAAGCCACTTGTGCAAAGCAAGTTACACGTCAAGCGTGGAGCAAGTCTCATGTGCGATGACATGTAAGGTTAGCCCGAGCCGCTTCATCCCATCATACCGCAAGATGCAAAGTACACAAAGAAAAAGACGGCACGAGCACCAACGCCCACAAAACCATTGTGTTCTACTCGTGCAACAGATCTACCCATAGACACGTCTCTGATACCACTGATGGGTTCGTAGCATGGAAAACAAAAAAATTCTACCGCAAGAACGAACAAAACCCAGATCTAATCTAGATAAAAGCCAAGATCTAATCTATTAGACATGTGCAACGAGATAGATAGGAACTAACCCTCGTAGATCCGAAAGCGTTAACGACATTAGATCTCGTGGTTGATGTAGTCGATCACTTGCCGATCTCAAGATCGTGTAGACAATCCTTCCGGCGTCGTGTTCCGGCAGCGCTTCCGCAGTCGGTCACACGTGTGGTGTCGAAGCAGACCTTCCTCTCCCCGTTCCAGCGAGCAGCGGAGGTAGTAGATCTTCTCCACGGAATCCCAGCAGCACGACGGCGTGGTGGTGGTGGTGGAGTAGAGAATTCTGCAGGGCTTCGCCTATAACTGTGCAGAAGAAAGGAGGAGGAGAGAGGCGGCGGAGATTCGGAGTTATGGAGCAGGGGGTGGAGGGGGCGCCCCTGCCCTTCTATTTAAGGGGGGTGAGGCGCCATGGCAGGGGGAGTCCTTGTAGGACTCCCCTCCTCTAGGGCCGGCGGATTGGGGAAGGGGGAGGAGTCCTCCTCCCCCACGACTCCTAGTCTTGACCCACCAGGACTCCTTTGATCCCTTCCTTGGTTTTCAAGCAAACTCCAAGAAACCTTCCAGAACCTTCCAGAACATTCCGAAACCTTCTAGAACCCTCATACAAATACTCCGGAACATTTCCTAACTTAGAAAATGATCCCCAATATATGAATCTTATTCTCCGGACAATTCCGGATCTCCTCGTGATGTCCCGGATCCAATCCGAGACTTGGAACAACATTCGGTCTCCAACGCACATTCCTTATCTACTTAAAACAACTTCAAACCTTAAGTGTGTCACCCTACAGTTAGTGAATATGCAGACATGGTGGAGACACCTCTCCGATCAATAACCATCAGCGGGATCTGGAGATCCATAACGGCTCCCACATACTCAACGATGACTTTGTGATCGATAGAACCATTAACATACGAACCAATTCCCTTTGTCACGCGATACTCTACTTATCTGAGGTTTGATCGTCGGTATCTGCATACCTAGTTCTACCTTGTTACTGATAAGTACTCTTTACTCGTTCCATGTTATGTCATCCCTTGTGACCTAGTCACATGCTTGCAAGCTAACTAGATGACATTCCACCGAGAGGGCCCAGAGCATATCTATCCGTCATATGGATGGACAAATCCCAATCTTGGTCCATGCGCTTCAACACATACTTTCAGAATACCCAATGACACCTTTATGACCACCCAGTTATGAAGCGGTGTTTGATGTCATCAAAGAACCCATCCGGTGATGGTGATTAACATAACCTCATAGTCGAAGGATTAGGTTACTATGTATTTTAAAGCTTATAGCAAACGAACTTAATGACTTGATCTTATGCTATGCTTACTACGGGTGTGTGTCCATCACATCATTCTCCTAATGATACGAACTTGTTATTAACGACATCCATTGTCCATGATCAGGAAACCATGATCATCCATTAATCAACAAGCTAGTTTAACAAGAGGCTTACTAGGGACTCTTTTATGTTTACAAAACACACAAGTATTAATGTTTCCGGTTAATAGAATTATAGCATGGGATGTAAATATTTATCATAAACATAAATATATAATAATAACCACTTTATTATTGCCTCTTGGGCATATCTCCAACAGTCTCCCACTTGCACTGGAGTCAATAATCTAGTTAAAAACTTGTGCATTCAACACCTATGGCTTTCTGGTGTTGTATAGACACTATTGCTAGTGGTAAACATAATCTTCGGATCTAACACTTCCAGGTCCGTGTGTATTTGCATGTCCTTGCGTCTCTACGCATTACTCATTCTCTAATGAGATGGCATTGTATAAATTTGGTCCTTTGGTGAGACCTTTAGTTCCTTGGGATTAAATCATGTTGATACAATTGTCGTACAATGTATCTTCATAGTATTATCCCGCTGTGAACCACGCCTAGTTTGATAACAAACTACTTAACACAAATGTCCTCCTTTGCAGCTTCTACAGTAGTTATATACTTAGCCTTTTGTTGTAGTATCCGTCACAATGTCTCAACTTTGGAACTCATCCAAATCCATCATGGAACATCCTTTCCATTATATTGTGCCACCCACAGTCTAAATTGAGATAAATTTAATTTGTATCTTGTGACAAAACTAGTATCAATGTAACACTTTACAATGAACTACCTTTAACTATTTGTCACTTATACATGATATATTCTTAGTTCTTCCAAAGCTCATAAGAATATCTTTACTATTGTCCAATGATCATCTTATGAATTTTTCTGGTATATGCTCATAACATCTAGAGCATAGGACATATCTGGATGTGTACATCTTAAAGAATGATTGATCAAAATATTCTTGTGATTTCACCAAGTGTTAAAACACGTGAATCTTGATTTAGTCCTTTCCATGCGTCAAGAACCTTTCTTGTTGTTTCCATATTGAACTCATTCAACATCTTATCTATGTACATTTGGTAAAACCATATTAGAGCCTCAATCTATCCATATAGACATTGATGCCTAATTCTTGAGTTATGCCTAAGTCTTTCATCGAAATGAAATTCTTAACCTGTGTCAATAAAATATACATCATTTCTAATCAACAATATGTCTTTCACATAGTGTATTAGAAATATGTCTTAGCGCTCCCACTTAATTTCTTGCAAAATGCAAACATCTTCATCGTCTCTGATGAAATTAAACATTTTAACGGTTTCATCACGGTGAAGATTCCAACTCTGCGATGCTCACTTCAACCATTGAAGTTTTGCATACTCTTTTAGCATCCTTATAATTTAACAAAACCCTTTGGATCGTGTCATGTACACGTCCTAGGTAACCATTCTATTAGAAGAACTTGCTTTGTTTATTCAACTACCATATACCAAATTATATGTAGTGGTTGCTACATCAATCCGTCAAGACTATATATCGCTATGAAAGATCAAATCTTATCATAGTCAATTCCTTGAACATTGTCGTAAACTCTTTCCGACATGTCGACTATTTCATAGATTTGAAACATCCATGTCTATTTCTTTATAGATCCAAACACGACCGATAGGCTTCACGCCTTTCCGGAGGGTCTTCTAAGTTCAGAAACTTGATTTCTCGCGTATGGATACTATCACGGATTCCATGACTTCTAGTCATTTTATGGAGTCAGGGCCCATCATCGCTTCTTTGCATGTAGTCGGTTCATCATTGTCAAAACAATAACGACTTGCTTATCAAATCTTACTATTTGATTCTTACCGACCCACAAGGTTCTATAGGAACTCTAATCTCCGAGATCACACCTTTTGTAATCACGAGAGCCATGAGCATTGTGGTCGCCACCGGGACACTTTCCGGCGCTGCGCTACTTAGCACATATAGCTAAGGTTCAACAACCTTATCAAAGTTCTATTGTCCTCCCACTTAACTTTTCACAAAAAAATTCCTTCTCAAGAAACTTGACGTTCCAAGCGACAAACTCTTTTGTCCTCGGCGTTATGGAGAAATTCCCAACAAATTCTTTGGAATAACCTACAAAGACGTGCTTATCCGACTTTGGTTGTAAACATTTTACTTATGCATAGCATACCAAAATTTAAGAAAAGACAACTCAGGTTTTATCCCAAACCATAACTCATATGGTGTCATTTCAACGGATCACGATGGAGCTCTTTTCAGTGTAAAAGCGGTAGTCACTAAAGCTTTAATCTTTAATATATAATGGCAGTTTTATAAATGACACCTTTGATCTTACCATGTCAAACAAGGTTTCATTACATATCTTGAACACTCCATACTCCTATGGTGTTTTGGGAAATGCAAATCCATGGAACGATTCCTCAAATCTTAGGTGTTTTGCTAAACTTGTAACTCAAACATTTTTCTTTATGATCCAATCATAAACTCTTTTATTTTCTTGTTATAGTGATTTTCCAGTTCATCTTGAAAGTCTTTGAACATTTTTCAAATGTTTCATACTTCTTCCTTATTGAGTAAGTATATACATACACTCAATCAAATCTTTGGAGAAAGCATATGAAGTTGAAATCCATCGCCCACGACTACACATAATGGACTATATACATCAATATGTACAAATTCCAATCAGTTAGTCGTCCGTTCCTCTTTTGTCCTACGAACGGAGTTTTAATTATCTCCAGGAAGGTATCACAAGCGTCATTTGATCTAAATCAAAGACTCCAAAAATCCATCAACATGGAGTTTCTTCATATATCCTTTCAATATAATTTAAACGGCGATGTCACTTCGCAAGTGATCTTTCAATCATTTGTCTTGCGACATTTTAGCATTAGTTTTATGGTCGTTATTTCTCCAACCAGACTTGTATATCATCCATCTATTATGGAATACGGTAATTATTTGAACAACCTTTTGTCGTCATAATACCTGATCAAATAATAATTATTGAAACAAATCTTGAAGGCAAGCTTTGATGTTAACGAGCAACACAACAACCCTTTGTTTGTTTTCGATGAACATCATCACATTTCTCTTGCTAGTTACTTAGGCCATTGCAGTTCATGAATTGTGTTGTCCTGTATGACACTTCATACCAACCAATTTGGTATCCAATACCGCAGAACCACATTGTTTAACAACCAAGGAATATAGCCACAACATGTATATTCTATATACCTAAGTTGGACATCTCCAATCTTTTCTTTTCTGCCAAATATTTTATAGATTCTCTTTCAACAATTCCTTTTCTTTTAAAAGAATCTATCAACATCAATAGTGGTGTCATTCACATGACACATAGTACAAAGTGTGTATAGTCAAATACCAATACCTTTGGACTTGCACTTTGAAGTGGATCACCTTCATCAAATGTTTGGCATTCTTTCAAAAATCCATTCTTTAGTAATCTTTTAGTGTAGTAACCATTTTACTTACATCTTCTATTCATCCTTATCATGACAACTTTCATGATCAAGCTGCTATAGCTTATAAAGGTGAATTGCGAGTATAATGTTTCTTTTTCAAAACCTTTTGGAGGATTAGGACGACTAGCGTCTCCAACCTTCACAAATTCTCATCAAATATGAGGACGTATACTCTATCATGTTGTAACCAACACATTGTTTCAGATATCGCAATACCTTTCACATATGATGGTTTCTGAAACATTGCTTTCAGCTCTTAGATAAACTTGATATTAAAAACAATCTTTTGAGTATCAAGAATCATAGAGGCAAACATGATACATTAGATACTAACATGGGAATTCTTACTCTTGATTTAATACTACTTATTAAACTTCATGGAGTAAATAGAGTTTGCTGAAAGTTTGCAATAGGACTTATAAACTTTAAATTGACATTCAAAACAACATGATACCAGTTCGTAAAGTAAATATCCAGAATTTCTATAGTTCTAGTATCTCAACTATAACTAAGCGTAAGGTGGTGAACGGATGCCAATGACTACAACAAACTATGCAAATTCACTTTGATTGTGTTTATGATAAATTGAGTTCGAATAATCCAAATTACAAATGAACTCCCACTCAAAACAACATCCCTCGAGTTGTTTTAGTGATTACATGAACCAAATCCACTACACCAAGTGCGATCATCACGTGAGATGATGTAGCTTTAAAGGCGAACAATCAACATGTTCATCATATCATCCATATGACTCATGCTTTACCTTTCGGTATTCCGTGTTCCGAGACCATGTCTGTACATGCTAGGCTCGTCAAGGTTAACCTTAGTTTCTACATGTGCAAATCTGGCTTACACCCGTTGTATGCACACGTAGAGTCTATCACACCCGATCATCACGAGATGCTTCGAAACGACGAGTCTTAGCAACGGTGCCAACTAAGGACGAACACTTTATTACTTGATATTTAGTGAGAGGGATCATCTTATAATGCTACCGTCGCGATCTAAGCAATACAAGATGCATAAAGGATTAACATCACAAGCAATTCATAATTAGTGTGATATGATATGGCCCTTTCTTCTTGTGCCTTTGATCTCCATCTCCAAAGCACGGACATGATCTCCATCATCACCAGCATGGCGTCAAGGTTAGTGGCGCCGCTTCATGGTTGTCCATCATCACTAGCAACTATTACAACTACTTGGAACAAAGCTATTACAAGATGAATAGACACGTAGGTCTTAACAGAATTGAAAACAACCATTAGGCTCCTGCCGGTTGCCATATTACAACAAGGATCATTGCATACATCAAATATAATCACAATCACATGATGGCCATATCACATCACAAAAACCCCTGCAAAAACAAGATAGACGCCTCTAATTTTCTTTGCATGTTTTATGTGGCTTGAGGCTTTCGAATAAGAACGGATCTTACCTACGAAACTGAACCACAACATTGATACAAGTGCTATCAAGTTGCAAAGTGTAAATTGGATCTATACTATGGTGAGAGAGACAGACACCCGCAAAGCCACTTGTGCAAAGCAAGTTACACGTCAAGCGTGGAGCAAGTCTCATGTGCGATGACATGTAAGGTTAGCCCGAGCCGCTTCATCCCATCATACCGCAAGATGCAAAGTACACAAAGCAAAAGACGGCACGAGCACCAACGCCCACAAAACCATTGTGTTCTACTCGTGCAACTGATATACGCATAGACACGGCTCTGATACCACTGATGGGTTCGTAGCATGGAAAACAAAAAAATTCTACCGCAAGAACGAACAAAACCCAGATCTAATCTAGATAAAAGACAAGATCTAATCTATTAGACATGTGCAACGAGATAGATAGGAACTAACCCTCGTAGATCCGAAAGCGTTAATGAGATTAGATCTCGTGGTTGATGTAGTCGATCACCTGCCCTGCCCTTCTATTTAAGGGGGGTGAGGCGCCATGGGAGGGGGAGTCCTTGTAGGACTCCCCTCCTCTAGGGCCGGCGGATTGGGGAAGGGGGAGGAGTCCTCCTCCCCCACGACTCCTAGTCTTGACCCACCAAGACTCCTTTGATCCCTTCCTTGGTTTTCAAGCAAACTCCAAGAAACCTTCTAGAACCTTCCGGAACATTCCGAAACCTTCTAGAACCCTCACACAAATACTCCGGAACATTTCCTAACTTAGAAAATGATCCCCAATATATGAATCTTATTCTCCGGACAATTCCGGATCTCCTCGTGATGTCCCGGATCCAATCGGAGACTTCGAACAACATTCAGTCTCCAACGCACATTCCATATCTACTTAAAACAACTTTGAACCTTAAGTGTGTCACCCTACGGTTCGTGAATATGCAGACATGGTGGAGACACCTCTCCGATCAATAACCATCAGCGGGATCTGGAGATCCATAACGGCTCCCACATACTCAACGATGACTTCGTGATCGATAGAACCATTAACATACAAAACCAATTCCCTTTGTCACGCGATACTCTACTTATCCAAGGTTTGATCGTAGGTATCTCCATACCTAGTTCTACCTTGTTACTGATAAGTACTCTTTACTCGTTCCATGTTATGTCATCCCTTGTGACCTAGTCACATGCTTGCAAGCTAACTAGATGACATTCCACCGAGAGGGCCCAGAGCATATCTATCCGTCATATGGATGGACAAATCCCAATCTTGGTCCATGCTCTTCAACACATACTTTCAGAATACCCAATGACACCTTTATGACCACCCAGTTACGAAGCGGTGTTTGATGTCATCAAAGTACCCATCCGGTGATGGTGATTAACATAACCTCATGGTCGAAGGATTAGGTTACTATGTATTTTAAAGCTTATAGCAAACGAACTTAATGACTTGATCTTATGCTATGCTTACTACGGGTGTCTGTCCATCACATCATTCTCCTAATGATATGAACTTGTTATTAACGACATCCATTGTCCATGATCAGGAAACCATGATCATCCATTAATCAACAAGCTAGTTTAACAAGAGGCTTACTAGGGACTCTTTTATGTTTACAAAACACACAAGTATTAATGTTTCCGGTTAATACAATTATAGCATGGGATGTAAACATTTATCATAAACATAAAGATATAATAATAACCACTTTATTATTGCCTCTTGGGCATATCTCCAACAGCCACCAGGTAGTGTGGCCACCCTGGCCCACCTCCAGCTACCCTCTTTGGCGTATATTATCCCCACAAAACCCTAATCCTCGGGGAGCGACCACAGAAAGATTCCACCACCTCTACAGGGAGGAAAACTACAGAGAGAGAAAGATCTCTCTGATAGACAGAATTCTGCTGAGGAAATTCCTTCCCGGAGAGGGCAGATCATCGCCATCAATACCATCATCAAGATGGACTTCATCGGGATCATCATCATCATCACCACCACCATCATCTCCACCAGCACCATCATCACCACTCCATACCGATGAAACAATTGGGTTGAATCTTGCATAGTTCTTAGGGAAAACTTTCCCGGTGTTGATTACTTGTTGTAGCTGACTACTAAATACTAACTGGGCCGGCCCATCAGGAGAGCCCGTTACTATTTTGTACTGCATTATTTGAAATGGGCCCAAAATTGCAGCTAGCAGCGGCCCGCCAACTTTCAGGCCCGATTCTGTTTTGGCCTATAGAAGGCCCATGTTGGTCCAACACTGTGCGGCCCATTAGTAGCCTGCGCCAAGTCGCTCCTATACACTTAAGGCCTGCGGTCAGCCCATCACTGGTATCGCAACCCATCGTGGGCCACCTACTGACGGCCCTTCTCTAAGATGGTATATTACTGTTTCAGCCTGTTACTATTCTGGCCTTTTACTGTTCCGGCCTTTAGCTGTTTAGGCCCACAAGCGGCCCTTTACTTTTCTAGCCTGGTAAATGTGTCGGCCTATTACTGGCCTCGCTTGGAAATTTCTCGGGCCGTTATTGTTCAGGCTTGTCACTGTTCTGGCTTTTTACTATTAAGGCCCCTACTGTTTTGGCAAGTTACTGTTCTGCGATTTTACCGTTTCTTGCCTGTTACTATGATGGGTTATTCCTGTTCTGGCCTGCTACTGTACGGCCTACTACGACATGTTACTGTTACGGCCTATTACCACAAGCGGGTCCACTACAATGAATCTGGCTATGTATGACCCTCTATTTTCATCACAGATTCTTCACAATAGTCCGTTTATGATGATTTTATGACGATTTTGAAATCGTTGAAAGCTGGGCGTCGCAAATGAACTATTACGATGATTTCAGTAAAATCGTCATAACCTTCTATGACGATATTGGATCGTCATAACCTCTATGACGATTCAATATCGTCATGGGCGATGGGACCTAGCCACGTTAGATCATACGTGGCCAGTCCGACGTGGCACACAATCAGCTCGGTCCAGTTTTGCCTTTTGTACGGGCCAAGCCCAATAATTCTTTTTGTTTATGTTTTTTTCATATCAATTCTGGCCAACTATATGGGCTAGGCCCTGTAGGCCTTTTTATTTTCTAGTCTTGGCCTTTTACAGGAATTTCTTTTTTATTTTTGACATTTCATTTATTTTTATTTTCGACCTTTTATTTTCAGCAGATCCATTTGTCAGTTTCATTTTTCACAGGTCCCACTAGTTAATCTCCCATGATTTGACAATAATTGATCAGCAAATAATTTTATTCACAAATGCAAGAATACACGAAATTCTTCTCATAATAGCCATAATTAAGTCGATTACAATTGTTCCATAATTCAAATCACATACTATATACAATAAATATGCCAGTAATAACACTTCAAATCACAAACTATACAATAAAATCCCAGCGTTCTCACACACTTCAAATGGCAATAGTTGATTACAATAGTTCCATGGTTACAATAATATACTACAACTTTCTTCCTGGTAGGCCTTCACACTTGACATGAACTTCATAAAAGTAGATGAAATCAATATCTGCCGCCAAGAAATTCCTCCCGGTGTATCTACAGGTCAGCTCAAAGCATAAAACACAGAACATAGCAAATTAAGGAAGTGCGTACTTTCAGCAAAACTCAAAGAAAGCAGAACTTATGCCAACAAGCACAGTACTGATCTATGATAGAAGCACCCGCCAGTGCCTTGCATATGGAATTAAGTAACTAACACAAGTTTTAGTGGCCATCCTAAGAACACAAATCCTGTCAGCTTGGATGCAGGTTGATCTCCATCTATTTAAGACCCTCAGATGATAAATATTTAACAAATGAAATCAGGCCATGAATATTTTGTGTAACAATAGCTCAATATTTTATTTAGAAAATGATTTGATTTGAAAGTGTAGCCGCAGACTGTTACAGAAAGTGTACCTAACCGTGCTTTTGAGCATAGATTGGAACAAAGAGACATATAGCACCATGGACCTAACAAAGTGAAAATAATAGAAACGAAGGCATGTCGCAATGACCCAACCACAAGATCTAATAAATGGACACGAGTTGGAAGAGAACACCTTGATTGAACAAAGCATATACCTTGAATATCATAGAGGTGAGCCACGTAGTCCTGTCTGGTCATGTTCCTCATCGTCTCCATCTCCTCCGCGTAGTCCTCCACCTAGACACGCGTACACAAGTGGTCAAAATTCAAAAACATCACCAGCGAGGTACATTGTGATCACAAGCAATGTATGGCACGTTGTAAACTGGAGTTTGGGAGTGAGTTGATCACCGGGAAATTGATGTACGTGGACAGGCCCCAGTACTTGAGCGCCGCTAGATCAAACGCCTGTGCTTGCTTCTCCATGTCATACCCACTTGGCAAAATTAACAAGTTTTATATCAGTACTGGTACCACCGTCTAATTACAAAATCATGTATTGGTACTGACTGAATATACCAGGTAGTACCCCTACTACTCACCAAGATAAACTGCAGGAGGAGACACTAGAAGTAGCACGATCCCAAGGCAAAAGGTTCAGCAAAGTACAGTTACACATGCAAGAACACTTAATTAGTTAGCAAACTACTTCAGTGATGACATTAGAACAGTAAAAAGAACACCAATGTCAATTTTTGGACAATAGAAAGCACCATCTCCTTCATTGGTCTGCAGACATACATCCTAGTACTCACATGCAAGCAAAACAAATATTCTGGTCCAAGCTGTTTGTTACAACAGACATCTAAGAACAATGCACAAGCCTCTGAATTCAGAGATGGTAATGTACTAATGTGTTATCTAAAATTTCATCCTGATAATGTGGACAAGTTTTAGCCCCTACCTACAAATCTGGATTAAAGAAGCAAGTGCGAATTTAATAAAACCATTTCTACAATGGCAAGCAGCAAACCCAGAACATATATAATGTGCCAACACTAAAATAAATTACACAAGAAGGCAGCAAAAATGCAACATAGGCTCACACTGAATGACCTAATATTTCTATCTACACCATACATCCCTAATAATTCTAGATTATTAGCAGCAAGCCAGAAACTGATCCTAAAACTACTTGTTTAACTCGGAGACATGTATAACGCATGCGTGCATCAACAACAGGTGTTGGTCGAGTACGTTAGGCAGGATCCTGGGATGTCGTTGTAGTGGTTGTAGGTGATGACGACAGGGTCGTAGACGATGTAGGAGGCAGGGGAGCCAGAGCTGGTGACCACCGCGACTGCAACGCCAAATGGAAGCCATGTCTAGGGTCAGCCACGGGCACACATGCGGGATCAAGGAGCCGCTTGGCGGTGGTCTGGGATAGGCGGAGGTAACTAGGTCGGTGTCACAACGGGGTGCGGCAGCAGCTGGCGATGTCCAGATCTAGGTCGGCTAGGGATACCTGAGGAGCATAGTGGGGGAAAGATTAAGTCCACGACTACGGTTCCTAAGGGATGCATGTGGGGGTGAGGTCGAGCACCGCGACTAGGGAAGCTGGAAGAGGATACGACGGTGGAGTAGCACCGGCATCTTGCGAAACAGGAGGTGCCCTATGTTGGTAGCTTGCGGCGGGACGAAGATGCGGTGTGGGAGGACGGTGGCCGGGGGCTCGATCTAGATGCGGTGTGGGAGGACAGGACGGAAAGAGGGAGGCGGGGAAAGAGAGGTGATGGCGGTGGTGGCTGGAGGTTGGGGAGACGGAGGGGATGTGCTGAGCCAGCGACGCGTGAGGGGATAGCGAGGAAGGGATCTGGATCGAGGTGGGCAGCGCATGAGGGGATTAAGGTTTGTCCCCTCTCGATTGTGATCTAGAAGGTTGATGTGATTTCACCAAACTACTCCTGGACTCTTGTGTGGTGCCTGTCTGTTAGAACTTTACACGTTCATTCACGAGACTAGTCCATGCTTGACATACAGCTTGTACCGTATAAAGTGGCTTAGGGGGGTGTCTATCTCTCTTGCATTAGTTGGTATGCCATTTACAATGGAGGGCCCCGAAAGGGGTGTAGTAGAGACATCTACTTGATCAGCGTTGCGCTGAAAGTTCGTAGGTAAGAACGGTTCTTGTGCGAAAGCCCATTCAGCCACATAAAACATGCAAAGATAAAGTAGAGGCGTCTAACTTTGTTTTGCAGGGGGGCATTGCTTTGTGATATGGTTGTGGAAAAGGTAAAATGATTACCTTATGTTACTTAGTAGTAGATAGTCACGGAGGTGACAGACTACCACGCTGGAAATACACTGGTACCCTGGTGTCTACGGCGCCGGAACCCTAGCGCTGGAATCCGGTGACAACATATGGAGATCACGACGTGAAGGACCATATCACATCTCATTTACATTCAATGTTATTGTTTGTATATCTTATTGGGTGCTAGTATTAGATACTTGATGGTAGCCTAACAAGATGATCCCTATTAAAATTACCAATGCTTGTGTTCTCCCTTAGTGTGCACCACCAAGAAAGTTCTTCGGTATGAGGCGATCCATGGTACAGGCATGGGTGTCAGACATATCTACGTTCACATACAGTGGGTGTAAGCCATGTTGCAGAACGAATACACTAAGGTTGAGTTGGAGAGCCTAGCATGTAGCATACATGGCCTCAGAACACGGATGGTCGAAAGATCGAGCACGAGTCGCATGAATGATGTGACCGACTTTTATCGTCCACCCTTGAACCCACATTGATGGCCGTGAGGATCGGGGGAGATGTGGCTGAAAGAGGTCGTGTTACCACTAGGAACCCTTCATGGGATAGGTGTTTCTGAGTGGAGTTATTATTAACTCATTTAATTATAAACTTAGTCTAAATTCCTTTTGCAATAACAAATGTAGAGATGGCTCACCGTGAAGCTTACTTTGTCATTGAGAAATGGGTAATGGGTGAGAAACTTAGACTTGATGGATCAAACATCCCTAGTTGGCTTGTGCGCCTGAATGGTCTCCTTACTAGGAATCATGTGGTAGACTACATACGCCGCACAATGTATTTGTCTGAGCCAGACCACTATGAGACTCCGTAAGAGCTGGGAGACCGCTACTATCGTCAAGAGATGTCCACCTACATTTAAATAATAATGCGTTACGGGATGGTGGATGAACTCCATCCGCTCATGGGTGATCTTGATCCATATTCGATGGTGGATCAGCTGAGAGTAGAGTTCATAAGACATGTGTGCATATTGAAGCACGAGCTGCTTGGAGAGTTCCTTTCCATATAGATGGAGGAACACACATGTCTGAAGGGTCACTTCGAGTGCATGCTTGATGCACTCATGAGACTAGTTCACTTCATGCACTACTAGATGGATGGTCTGTTTGCGATACGCGTGCTTCTTCGATCGTTGCCTCCCAGCTACGAAGGACAAGTGCGGAGTAGCATCATGAGTGGTGATACGGAAACATTGGATTTCCAAGAGTTCATATTACGTTTCAGGAACGTAAAGGTTAAACCAATCACCGGTGAGGTCATCGAAGACAAAGGTATATATTTGATATACAATTTTATAAATGTTATAATCTTGCAAACACATTTGTAGTGCTAATTATATTTGATACTTGTTCAGTTTTACTGAAAACAGGTCCTTCTACATAGAGGTGCTTGTTGGAGAGGAGGTGACGTTGCGTGTTTATGGCGAGCATGATGATAATGGCCAATGACACTCTCCCTCCACATTTGTCATTTAGTTTATGTTTAGGATGATTATTATAATCAAAAGATTGTGAACTTCTTTAGCGTGTCTCACACTATGTGAGACGGTTATTCATATCAGTTTGTAACAAACAGTTGTTCTACTTTTATGAATGATTTCTATTTGTGTTCATATTTTGTTTGATTACTTGTGAATTGTCCTAGTTGTTTTGAAAATAATTGATAATGCATGTACATTTGTATAATGTTGAAATGCCTTGAAAAATACCCAACTTAATGATATATTCATTTTGAATGAAACCATTGTTTAAATTCAAAGTTATATTGATAATATGTGAAAGTTATTCGATTTCTTATGACATATAAATCATGCCTAAGTTCAGCAAAATAACTTGAACATCGTGTACTACTTAAATAGAAAGTGTTTTAATGAATAGTTAAAAGTAAATACATATTTGATGTATTGTGTTTTGACAAATAGTAATTATCATTATATGATTTTTTAAATGTGTAAAGTAGTTTACCAAAGGAAACATAAGTATGAAACTATTTGATATGATCAAAGTGTTTCATCAACGAAGGGTATGAATATAAAAGAGAATCTAATTACTATGATTTGATCAATAGTAATAAATTCAACTTTATAAGAATGGCATAAAATATAATTGTGGAATGCAAAGTGTTTTGAAACGTCAAAATGCAAAGCATCACAATATGATATTAGATATCAAAATGGGTGAATAGATGGCGCCAAATAAATCGTTGTAGTGTAGATGTAGAGACCATAAGTTAGAAATAGTTAGCACTCAAATAGAACATATAGCGAACCATATGAATTCGCGAGATCGACTCCATATCGAATATGGATAGTCGTAAAAGTTTTGGGGTTATTCTGTATAACCAAAACAATAGCGAATTAGGCCTTGTAGAGTATTCATTGGAAACTTTGAATACAAAATCCATAGCTGAAAAGCAAAACTTGTATTGCTTGGATTTTGGTACATTTTTTAGAAAGTTCATATTCAATGATATTTCTCGATTATGGAGCAAATGAGACATAGTGTGAAACACGATGAGGATTCAGATCCCTGCATCAGAGTGTTGAGAAGCACAACGGAAAACGTTCCTGAACGGTTCTCTTCACAAAAGGAAAGAATCAATGATAATTATCACAAAAGGAAAGATTCTCTTCACAAAACGTTCCTGAAAGATTTTTTCCGACATCGTATGCAAACTTTATAGGCGTTTTACCGTGCCATGACCTATTTTTGCAAAATACATCAAAATTCATGTTTTCCTATTTTGTTTAGATCTATACCCTAAAATCTAACTACAACTCGAAGGAATTATTTTTTTGAGGTTTCTATCATTTTTATTAATTTTTTACAAAACTGAAAAGGCGATCCACCGGGGGGTGGATCTGTTTTTGCTTGTTCTGTGGCGCATACACCTATATGCGCCATAGAAACATCACTTTCTGTGGCGCATATAGACATATGCGCCATAGAAGTTTCTCCCCTTTTTTTGGTGCTTGGTCCCATCAACTTTCTGTGGCGCATACGTCTATATGCGCCACAGAATCATCACTTTCTATGGCGCACACAAAACTATGCGCCACATATATGTGGACTTCTGTGGCGCATATTGGTTTCGTGCGCCAGTGAAGTTCCAAACTTCTGTGGCTCATTTTTTCTAGTCCGCCACTAATACATATCTGTGGCGCATGGTTTTACATATGCACCACATAATATCTTGTCTACTTATAAGTTCTTTCCTAGTAGTGGCCATCGCGCTGCGGGATTCGGATCAATGAGCTCCATTTCCGCAATTGCTGCTGGATCGGGGAAGCAGGAGTCATCATCAGGAACCGAAGTGTGTAACTCCCCGCGAGGTGTCACACTGGAGGCACTCAAGTCGTTGAGCCATAGGAGCGCAAGGACTTCATCACGACCTTGATGTCGGCTTCGGCTCATCTACATCAACCATGCTCTCTTGAGCATTGACAATGCTTTTCGGTCTTCAAGGGTAAGTTCACAAAAAGCCCCTCCCGTTACTGTATTACTAATAGATAGGTCCTGGCAGCATTAGGGGTTCAGGGGCGTAGGGTAAAATTTTATTGTTTTCATACACGGAACCCCTACAGTTATGGTACTACTACTACTAGTATCATCCTACACCTACACATTCGCGTGCTCCCAAGAGTCATACACTGGTGCGCATGACCGTTGTACCGTAATTAGTGCGCGTGTGAATGCGCGTGCCCATGCCAGTTTGATGAAACACGCTTGTGGTTGCTGTGTGCATGTCGTCGTCTCATTTCCACACGATTCGCTTGGCTTTCCTAGGCCTTTGTTTAAATGTGTGTCTCTGGAACCGCTTCCTCTGCCAGTCGATAGGACCGAGACCACACGAGCGCCATCATCCATGGCCGGAAAGAAGCAGGAGGACTCGCCATGGGTTGGTCTCCGTGATGGACTTTTCTAGAAGATACGTGACATCTTCCTTTTGACGGATGACTTCGACTACTACGCCGCCTTTCGGGCAGTCTGCAGCGCCTGGCGCGGCTTCACAGCGGAGCGCTTTATGCCAGCCAAATGGACTATACTAGAGCACCAATTGTCGGAGGAGTATCGGGTAGACGACACCGCCATCACGTTGCTGAATGTGAGAACTGGCCACCACCTTGAGAAGAAGATTAGCCAAGATTAGCAATTCGTTGCTGAATCTCACAAGTAAAAGGAGTTACTTGGAATTTTCCCAAATGACTACAAAGCCATAGTGGAAAAGGGGGTGAATGACAAAAGCACAATTTGTCAAGTATTGGACGAATTCAAATGAATTTGATTCAAGAGTGCTAAATGTGTAGTGGATTTAAAACTGGTAAAGTACTAGTATCTCATAGTAAAACTCCAAGTTTGATATTTGATCAAAGGATTTTGAAGTTGTTCAAAATAGTGAGTGGATATGAAATTTGCATGAAATTGAGTGGGAGCAATATAAGTCTCAAATTCAAATATGTAGGAACATAGTTTGAGTAAGAGTAGTGATTCATACCCAAATATGTTAGAACATATTTTGAGTGGGAGCTTATAGAAATGATTCTTAAGTGTGTTAAGAATAAAAGTGCAAGTACCAATAAATAATGATTTATAGGGAGTAGAAGTTGATAATAAGTGTATTACAATATTATGTGTTATTCATTAAGGGATTCTGAAAAGGGTTTCAGAATAGAAGTTAATTAAGGAACTAGTCCTTAATAACTCAAATTAGGAATAGTATTAAGTTTAACATCGATGGTTGAAAGAAAGAAAGAAAGGATGATCATCATCCACTATGTTAAGACATATGTATCATCTTAGAAAACTATGATGATAACTTAGCATAATATATGATCCAATAAGAAATGTTTAAAAAGGTGATTAAGTTTGAATCACGGAATGTTGAGCTTAGTTTGTCTGCAGTGTCTAATAGAGAACTGCAGACATATTTTCCAGATCCATAAGGGATAACATATCTTAAAACATAAAGAGTTATGTTCTAAGGGAATATGTTGGAAACTCATGTAAATACCGATTAAAGTCAAGTAGGAAGCAAGGTGAACTAAAACATCGAAAGTTGCACAGAGTGCACTCGTGTTTCGATGAATACATTTATAATAATAGATAAGGGTACCATGTAAAGTGTTGTATAATGTTATGGTGGGGCTAGTTCGCTTTTAGCGTAGAATGATGTGTCCCAGGTCACAGTGCCCATGAGAAAGCCCTCGAGGTTGATCTAAAGTCACTGTAGGCTCCCAGAATCAGGCCTCGTTATGCTGCCATTGCGACGATGCATACACATAGATGTTATCATGTGATGATAAAGTATTAATTTCAATCAAGGTGACATTAGTAAGTTGCAAAGGATTTGGGACTGTAAAGTACATGACCAAGACTCAACCTTTTCCATGAGCAAGCATGTTCAGGGTACCAGATATATGGTGCCAATGATTAGAACAAATGGAGCTAGTTTATTTGTACTCTAGTGGAAGTGGGAAACTGTTGGAAATATTCCCTAGAGACAAATAGTAATAAGGACTATTATCATATTTCATAAAGTTTATGATTAAGTTTTATATCATGCTATAACTGTGTTGAGTGGAAACATCAATACACGTGTGATTTGATCACACGGATATCACTTGTCGGAACGAGTCAAGTAGCATAGTTCAGAAACGAGATTGAACACGACATGGTGATGTCATTGATCAGATCTCGGGCAATGCAAGTATCGAGAGACAAAGGGAATAAGACACGACCGTCCCGGCTCACGACGAAAGATCTTCGTGGAACACACAGGGGTCACATGGCCATCCTGGTCCCTCTGTCCATCATTGGTACGCGAGTGTCCCGACCATGTCTGGAGTGTTCCTGAACCGTAGGGTATCACGCTTAAGGGTTTGATGATGCTTAGAGAGTGTTTATAGGATCGGAAGAATCACCGAAGAATAGTAGAGAGAAAACCGGAAGGGTTTCGGTAAGTCTGGAGGATGTCCGGAGTGGAGGTGGAAGGTGTTCCATAGCCATGGAGATCGAATAATATGTGAATGAATGTTAAATGTTGATATAATCATTTATTCATAATTATTTAATAAAGAGAAAATCAATTTAAAAGGTCAAATGCTTAATGGGACAATTCTAGAGGGATGAGGGCCCATTACGGAAGAGGCAACAGGGAGAAGGGCGCCACCCCCTCTCCTCTCCTTTAGTCCCACCGCGGGACTTTGAGGGAGGTAGTATCTCCCCCTATATATAGTGGGGGTATTTGGCCAGATAAATACACACAATATTCAAAAAGGTCTTCTCACTATTGGGAAGACCTCCAATTGATATTCTCTCTCTCTCTCATGACCGTGGTACTAAGTTCGGACTACGCGAACGAGAGACATCTTCACCATGGAGCGCCCACTACTAGGAAACAGCTTATCGGTTGTGCACCCTTTTTTCACTATCCGTGGCGCATTTCCTAGTCGCCACTAATACCTCGCCACTAATAACTATCTTCTGTGGCGCTACTTCTGTGGCACATATGGCCAATATGCGCGACAAAAGATTTTTCCCAAATTTCAAAAAAATGCGGGCCAGATCTCAAACTTCTGTGGCTTATATGGCCAATATGCGCCAGAGAAGTTTTTTTCAAATTTCAAAAAAACCGGGCCAGATCTAGATCTGGCCAGAGATGGTGGTTGTGGTGGTGGTGGCTGGAGGAGGGCTAGGAGGAGGTCGCTGGAGTTGGTGGTGGAGGAGGAGGAGGTCGCCGGAGTTGGTGGTGGATGAGGTCACCGGAGTTGATGGTGGAGGAGGAGGAGGAGGTCACCGGAGTTGGTGGTGGAGGTCACCGGAGTTGGTGGTGGTGGAGGAGGAGGAGGAGGTCGCTGGAGGAGGAGGTTGCCGGAGGAGGTGGAGGTGGCCGGTGAGTGGAGAAGGAGGAGGGAGGAGAAGGGGAGAAGTGTGGAGGGGAGGAGAAGTGGGGAGGGGAGAAGAAATGGAGAGGGGAGAAAAAGGAAAAAGAGAGGGAGAAGGGCGCTGTCGGGATTCAAATTTCGAATCCATCCTAATATTTATGTGGCGCATATGGGAGAAATGCGCCACAGAATTTTCACCACCTTTTTTATTTTTTTGCAGTAAAAAATCTTCTACCCAAAATAACTTTTTACTCTTTTCGAATTTGGAATTCTTTAAAATCCAAAATGACCGAAGATCATTGAATTCAAGTAGGGAATTTCGAGACAATCATTTTGATAGGTTAAAGATTTTTTTCCGACATCGTATGCAAACATTATAGGCGTTTTACCGTGCCATGACCTATTTTTGTAAAATACATCAAAATTCATGTTTTCCAATTTTGTTTAGATCTATACCCTAAAATCTAACTACAACTCAAAGGAATTATTTTTTTGAGGTTTCTATCATTTTTATTAATTTTTTACAAAACTGAAAAGGCGATCCACCGGGGGGTGGATCTGTTTTTGCTTGTTCTGTGGCGCATACACCTATATGCGCCATAGAAACATCACTTTCTATGGCGCATATGGACATATGCGCCATAGAAGTTTCTCCCCTTTTTTTGGTGCTTGGTCCCATCAACTTTCTGTGGCGCATACGTCTATATGCGCCACAGAATCATCACTTTCTATGGCGCACACAAAAATATGCGCCACATATATGTGGACTTCTGTGGCGCATATTGGTTTCGTGCGCCAGTGAAGTTCCAAACTTCTGTGGCTCATTTTTTCTAGTGCGCCACTAATACATATCTATGGAGCATGGTTTTACATATGCGCCACATAATATCTTGTCTACCTATAAGCTGTTTCCTAGTAGTGGCCATCACGCTGCGGGATTCGGATCAATGAGCTCTACTTCCGCAATTTCTGCTGGATCGGGGAAGCAGGAGTCATCGTTAGGAACCGAAGTGTGTAACTCCCCGCGAGGTGTCACACTCGAGGCACTCAAGTCGCTGAGCCATAGAAGCGCAAGGACTTCATCACAACCTTGATGTCGGCTTCGGCTCATCTACATCAACCATGCTCTCTTGAGCATTGACAATGCTTTTCCGTCTTCAAGGGTAAGTTCACAAAAAGCCCCTCCCGTTACTGTATTACTAATAGATAGGTCCTGCCAGCATCAGGGGTTCAGAGGCGTAGGATAAAATTTTATTGTTTTCATACACAGAACCCCTACAGTTATGGTACTACTACTACTAGTATCATCCTACACCTACACATTCGCGTGCTTCCAAGAGTCATACACTGGTGTGCATGACCGTTGTTCCGTAATTAGTGCGCGTGTGAATGCGCGTGCCCGTGCCAGTTTGATGAAACACGCTTGTGGTTGCTGTGTGCATGTCGTCGTCTCATTTCCACACGATTCGCTTGGCTTTCCCAGGCCTTTGTTTAAATGTGTGTCTCTAGAAGCGCTTCCTCTGCCAGTCGATAGGACCGAGACCACACGAGCGCCATCATCCATGGCCGGAAAGAAGCAGGAGGACTCGCCATGGGCTGGTCTCCGTGATGGACTTTTCTAGAAGATACGTGACATCTTCCTTTTGACGGATGACTTCGACTACTACGCCACCTTTCGGGCAGTCTGCAGCGCCTGGCGCGGCTTCGCAGCGGAGCGCTTTATGCCAGCCAAATGGACTATACTAGAGCACCAATTGTCGGAGGAGTATCGGGTAGACGACACCGCCATCACGCTGCTGAATGTGAGAACTGGCCACCACCTTGAGAAGAAATTAGCCAAGTTATTCGTAGGTGCTTTCTTTATTTTCATCTCTATATATGCAATCCTTTTTTGCATTCACATCCTATACTATCTGTTTTTCTAGTTATGTTTCTTCGTCCACTTGTTGCCTAGGGTTTTGCTCCATGGTTTACCTAGATTGAATTTCAATCTGTTTACCTTGACTGAATGTTTGTTTCTCCTCTCTATCTCTCTGGAAGGTACCTTTATGTCGGTACCACAACCGGTGGCCTCCTTGTGCTTGGACAGAGGGTGTAGCCATACAAGACCCGGTTGTACAACCCCTTCTCGGGTGCTATCATGCGCCTAAGGGCGGAGATACCGACCGAGCAGGTGGCTTCTGTCGCTGTGATGATGTTCCCATCATTGATGGTGTTTACATCAAACCATCAAAACACCACCATTCGGTGGGCAGATGGGAGCACGGATGAAGGGAGTCGGCAGTATTTGGTGAAGGGTGGTACTCGCCGTATGACTTCGCAGAACTCTGGAGCATGACTTCTTACACCGGTGATGTTTTCGTCACAGACAGATACATGTCTGTCCTCTCGACCATGTGTGATTCTACACATGGAGATGTCCAGCTACAGCGTTCCGGGCTGCCAGTTCCCAGAGAATCATTTTTACCTCATCGAGTTCGTCGGGGAGTTGTTATTCGTTGTGAGTGGACCGGTCTACGGTGGCAGGCCGGTTGTTTACCAGGTTGATACCTAGAAGCATGTCCTTCATCCGGTTAGAGGCATCGGAAGTCGTGCTCTCTTTGTTTGCTTAAACTCGGTGCGTCTACATCAACACCGCCAGGGTACCCACGGTGCAGGCCGACAGCATATACTATGCGGACCTATCCGAGATTAGATCTTACAACTTTGAGGCTCTTGCATGGGAAGAGGGGCCAAGGGTTGTATATGGGTATGGAGTAGGAGGATTATGGATCAATGACCGTCCTTTCGAACTCGATCGATTGCTGGTGGAGTATTGCAGAATCGTCAAGCATTCTGAGTTGTAGATGGTGCCGCTTTATGGAGAGGATGGTACCACCCACTACGATTACTACGATGCTTATCCGTTAGATTGATGGATTGTGTGGGTCTGCTCCTGATGTATTCTCTTCAGGTCATCTCTTTATGTGTTCAATTTGTTGAGTGAACGTCTATGAATTTTGCAAGTTCTATGGTGCCCGCGTAATACAATGGATGTGCTGCCGGTTCTAGTAGATCGTGTGTTGTACCTCTTACAATTTCACTGTTTACTCATGTGTGTGTAGTAATTCTGATATATGCTCAGTTTGTAACAATCCTCAAACAACTTACAACTGCGAATTCCAGTAGATTCTTACAATCCTCAATAAACTTGATAGTAATAAAATGAAGCATAAAAGTTGCATCATAGTCCAGACAACTAAAAAAACACCATAACTGGTGTTACAGAAAAGGTCTCTATGGAGCTTGCATCGCGAGACATATACCAACTGGCTTCCCATGAGAGCTGCAGATGAGATTATTAAGTATGTTCTGCGTCAAAGCTTGCCTGTTTTTCAATTCATATAAGTCTTTGCGTGCTATGGTGATTACTTAATCTGTTTTGTTGGCTTCTTACTCAACAATATCACGGGCATCTTGGAGGGCATCCTCAAATAATCTTTTGGCTAGAAAAAGAGGATCAGTCGAAGTAGTGTGCCATGAGCATCAGGTATTGTCACTCCTGCTATGTGAAACAAAATCTAAACTTGGAGAAGTTAGTCTTTGTTCGGCATTCAGAGGGTCATTTGCAGCCTAAAACAAACACAAAACAAGTTATAACAGCATTACCATGCAATCACACCACCATGAATTTTAAATGTGTCAATGCGGTAATATATAAGGAAGGAAGCAATTAACAGTTGTGGCTCATACATCTATTTCTTCTTGAATAAGTGGACCAACTGGTGCCATAGAGAGATGCGAGCATGTGTTGCTCTGTGAAATGACTACTCTACATGAAGATGGCTGAGACCAAGACAAAAAAATTACTTAAACAACAGACTTGGGAAACAAACTACAAGTTCATTTAAAATAACAATGCGAGCAATCAACCAAAGTACCAGATGCAGACTGCACAAACTAGAATGTGCAGAACATGAATAAAATGAATATGAAAACTAAGCCATTATGTTTCTCATATATAAACTAGCCACGCACTACATAACAAAATATGCCACTGATTTAATCATAGACAAAAAAAGAGTAACTCAGCCAACAAAAACACATCAATTGTGAGCCTCGAGTATGCTAGCCAGATAATTTCAGACAAACAATGAATCAAGCAATCATACATTGAATTACTCATGAATAGCCATATAATTTCAATGGTTCGGTGGCCTGAGAACAACAAACTGAACCATCAAGTGCCTCGTATTAAAATAGCCAATTCATGTAACTATTATACACAGTAGATACAAGAGTAAGATGAAGTGCACCGAGTTCCTTATGATACATGTGTGGATCTTATCGCTAGTGTGGCCTTGTTCTTATTATCAGACAACTCAGATGCAATACACCCGGCCTCTCCGTATATAGGAAATTGAACTAAGCACATCGTTGATAGGAAATTGAACTAAGCACCCGGCCTTGTTCCATCACTATTTTATGTAATAATTCACTGTTATTCGTTGATATATTTCGTATTGAGAGGTGATACTTATGTTATTTCATCTGTTTTTGCATGGTTGATGAGTTTTGGAGCATGGACCGCTGTAGTCAGGATTCTGATGGAAAAGGTGCTGTTTGGAGGCAAAAGTCACGAAGATCAGAAAATCCGGGAAAATATACGGAAAATCCTATTTTTCTAGAAGACAAAGGAAGCCAGAAGGGGGGCTGGAGATGGGCCATAGGGGGCCCACACCATCCCCTGGTGCGGGCCAGCCTAGGCCGCGCCACCAGGTGGTGTGGCCGCCCTGGTCCACCCCTGTGACTCTCCTCTGGCATATATTATCCTCCTGAAACACTAAGACTCGGGGAGCAACCACAGAAAGATTCTGCTGCCTCTGCGGGGCGGAAAACACCGAGAGAGAAAGATCTCTCCAACAGACAGATTTCTGCCGAGGGAATTCCTTCCCGGAGAGGGGATATCGTCGCCATCAACACCACCATCAAGATGGACTTCATCGGGATCATGATCATCATCATCACCACCATCGTCACCATCAGCACCCTCATCACCATCTCCATATTGCTGTAACAATTGGTTGAATCTTGCTATAGTTCATAGGGGAAACTTTCCCGGTGTTGATTACTCTTTGTAATTGATGGTATTGAGTGAACCGTTGAATTATTGTTTATGTTCAGATTGTTATACATCATTATTCCATCTCTGATCATGATCCATATGATGTCTTGTGAGTAGTTCATTTTGTTCATGAGGACATGGGAGAAGTCATGTCGTTAGTAGTGGAGTTGTGTTGAGAAAGATTCAATAGTTTGATATTTAAGTTGTGGTGTAATTCTTCTCGTGGTGTCATGTGAACGTCGACTACATGACACTTCACCTATATGGGCCTAGGGGAATGCATTGTGTATTTGGCTACTAATTGTAGGGGTTACCAGAGTGACAAAAACCTGAACCCCCGTTAGGAAACCATTGCATAAGGGACGTAAGGGTCTATCCTGTGCTAATGATGACCAAACATTAAGGGAGGTAACGGTCTATCCTAACATCCCTTGTGCAAAGGAATCCTAATGGGGGTTCAGGTTTCTGTCACTCCGGCAACCCCTACGATTAGTAGCCAAATGCACAATGCATTCCCCTAGGCCCATAAATATGAAGTATCATGTGGTCGACGTTCACATGACACCACTAGAAGACTAACACCACAACTTAAATAACAAACTATTGAATCTTTCTCAACATAACTCCACTACTAACAACATGACTTCTCCCATGTCCTCATGAACTAAACAAACTACTTACAAGACATCATATGGATCAAGATCAGAGAAGAAATAATGATAAGTAACAATCTGAACATGAACGATAATTCAATGGTTCCACTCAATAGCATCAACTACAATAAGTAATCAACACCGAGAAAGTTTCCCCTAAGAACTATGCAAGATTCAACCCAATTGTTACAGCAGTATGGAGTGGTGATGATGGTGCTGGTGGAGATGATGATGATGATCCCTATGAAGTCTAGCTTGATGGTGGTGTTGATGGTGATGATCTCCCCTCTCCGGGAAGGAATTTCCCCGACAGATTTCTGCCTGTCAGAGAGCTCTTTCTCTGTCTGCAGTTTTCCGCCCCACAGAGGCGGCATAATCTTTCAGTGGTCGCTCCCCGAGACTTAGGGTTTCGTGGGGATAATATACGCCAAAGAGGACAGCTGGAGGTGGGCCAGGGTGGCCACACCACCTGGTGGCACGGCCAGGGGTGGCCCGTGCCAGGGGGTGGTGTGGGCCCCCTATGGCCCAACTCCGCCCCCCCTTCTGGCATCCTTCGTCTCCTGGAAAAATAGAATTTTCCATGTATTTTCTGATCTTCGTGAATTTCGCCTCCAAACAGTGCCTTTTCAATCAGAATCCTGACTTCAACAGTCCATCCTCCAAAAGTCATCAACCATGCAAAAACAGATGAAATAACATAAGGATCATCTCTTAATATAAAATATATCAATGAATAACAGTAAATTATGATATAGAATTGTGATGCAAAATGGCCGTATCAGTATGCATCAGGCAGGACAAGTGCTTGTGACCGCGGTACACGGTGAAACTGTGTGCGCCTGGCCTGTCGGGGTCAGCGGACTTCTCGATGGTCGAGAGCCTTAATGCGGTAATCGAGCTGACGAGCAGCTCGTTACCGGCCAACTTCCCATCCGACAAGCTCAGGACATACCTCGGGGTGCGGCCGCTGTTCCTGATGAAGCTTGGACAGTCCACCCATGTATCTTTCTGGATTTGCATCGACAGGAAAAAATGATCTTAAACTACAGCTGATGATCAAGACTGTAATTGTGTATTAGCAGATAAATAGTACTACTAGTAGTACTATTTTACTACTCTAATTTACTAGTAGTAGTCGCATGTAGGTTCTCTTTTGGTACTAGGAAGGATGCATTTTGGATGTAAACTAAGTTTTCTCCTAATATTATTATAGAGTATTTAGGGTTTATTACGGCTTTTATGTAATTGTTCACTTTATGATATGGACCAAAGATAAACACACTAACCGTTCTTATGGTGCTTCGATTTTAGTCATCTAACTTAGTGATTAAATAATATGCCCAAACTTGTCAATTCGACTTGAAGTCTTGAACCAGGATTGCCGTCGAAATTGCGTTGGTGTAGACGACACATCAACGTGGGTCTAGCGTGCATAATAGGCTGCCCTAGAATTTTTCCTAAATATCTAGAAAATTATATGGACATCTATGACATCAACTCAATGTTATCAGAATTATCATGAACCATATTTTCATATTATATGCGTTTCACATTATGTAAGTTAGTATGTTTGTACATATAGTTGGTCAAACTTATAAATATTGACTTTGACAAAACCTAGTATGCTTTCTAATTTGGAAATGAGGGAGCATCTAAGTAGTAAAATGCGTCGAAATACATGCGTATTTAGAGAAAGCCAAGTCAGTAACTACTATTTTAGGATGGAGGGAGTAATTATTTATGAGTAATTTATTTTTCACAAAAAATTATTACTACGGCACATTCCCACGACTAGAGCATGTACCAATGTATAATAATCACACGACTATGCGGTGACGATCTACTCCGTACTAGATCACCCTATGTGCGGATGTGCACTAGTGGAACACACGCTCGTGTCGTTCCTGAGTACGTAGTACTATTAAATAGGAGTATAAAAATCGATAGATCGTGTAGCTCATCATACTATTTTTTCCCTGTAAGGCAACCTAGACGTGACTACTACAGTACAATATTGGCACAACTTCTGCTTTTGGCGCTACAAGATGAGTGTGGAATTCTCTATGTAATATTACTATACTAGTACTTCTTGTACTCCGTATTTTTTCAGACGCATAGTAAAGTAGTGCAGTAAGTCTATTTGGTCAAGCTGCATGCAACAAGCATTGGTTTGATAGGATAATTCAGGTTTTTAGATATCCAAATTTCTACTCCGGCTCGATGGCTCCAGAAACGAAGCAGCTAGTACTCCTCTATCCTTCGGATGTCGCCCAGATCAAAATGAACAAGCAAAATATTATGTATCTTGGCAATTTTCATAGTCATTTATTACCTACAGAGTTTTATTTTATTTCCTTCGAGGCACCTGCAAAGACTGATACAATACGTACTAGTACTCGTACTAACGTGCTACGATTGGGCCCTATAGCTAGTACTAGACATAGACTCTAGTAGCTACTCTCGTCACACTGAATTGTCCAAGAGGTGGAGTTCCTTTTTTCTCCAAGAGGTGGAGTTCCTTTCTTTTCTCCAAGAGGTGGAGTTCCTTTTTTTCCCAAGAGAGGAATCTTTTTTAATTCCTTCTTTGATTCAAAGAAAATTCAAAGGTTTTGTGAAGGATTTTGTCCCTTAGGAAATAATCCTATGCTGTTTTTTTATTCATAGAATTCCAATATATAGGAATCATGTCCCGTTTGGAACATAGGATAGGAAAAATATAGGAATAGAAAAAACACAGGAATTGAGATTCCTTCAAAGTATTCCTTTGCCCTCTATTTTTTGGAAAATTTCCATCCACTCCAACATCTTGGTATAATTTCTTTGATTTCCCTATGATTCAAACACATACTTGATCCAAAATCCTGTAGTTTCCTCTTTCTATGTTTTGAGAATCCTGCAAATCAAACAAGCCCTGAGAGATGGTCTTCCTTTTTTGTTTGTCTTTGATGATTTTTTGTTTGAACATAGGGTCATAGAGCTTCCTCGAAACACGAGGAGGGTGGAAATTCCACAAACCTCGAACAATTGGATTCGAAATTACAGGGAACTCCAAATAGTTAGGATAGTATAGTTGCAAGAAACTACTACAATTACTTTTGGGTACAAATGCTGCACATAGCACAAAATTTTCGATTAGCCCTCTTAAGATTATTTCTTACATACTCAGGGCTCAATAGTTGGAGCTCTTTGCAACTACGACTCTAATTATTGGAGTTTTGTGCAACTAGCCTCAATTGGAGCCCCACCCCCCACTCTCCCACCTTATGCAGTACTACTATGCACCATCAGCCTTTGTCTTATCCATCTCACCCCGGCCTCTAGCTCCCGCCAATGATCTTCCCTCCTCCCCCACTCCACCCTACCCCAAACAAAACCCCCAAAACAAAATCTGCAGCCTCCTTCCATGGTGAGATCAAGCAAGGTCTGTAAAGGTCTTCAGCAGTTTCAGAAGGTGTTCACCGAAGGCCCTCTTCAAGTACTCATCAACCATTAAGACGCCACCACCGCCACGAGCCTCGTCGGTTCGTCCAAACATATTCTTCAGTCAGCAAAAGAGAGTGGAACTATGCCTTCTTATCATCCGTTTGGTCTCTTGTGTGTTCTTCATTCTCACCTGACGGTGAGACCGTGGGAATACAAAGACTGCTTCAAAGGGACGGGCAACCCATGTGTGACACCCCTAGGGTTAGGGCTAGACAAATCCAAAACCTCTGTCTGACATAAGCCTAAACTAAATCTCGGAAGCATACAGAGAAAGAATCGGTAACATTACAGTGACCCTATGACACAAAATTTATTACAGTGAGCTCATAACTGAGCAAAGAACCAAATTATTACATGTAGAGGACACTGACCACAAACATCAAACAACGGAAGGAAAATTATACTATTAAGTATAGCAAACTTAATAAAATGGCCTAAGAGCCCTGAAGCATAACGATGACGTCCCAATCCATAGATTACAGGCTGCCGACCGAGAACCCCAAACTACTCGTCGATGTTGATGCTGTAACAAACTTATCTTTTGTGATAACACTTACCTGCTACAAAAGTATCAACAAAGCAAGGCTAAGTACAGGGTGTACTCCGCAAGACTTATGGCCGGTGGGGTTATTTTGCATGAAGCTAACTTTCTTTGTAAAAGAGCTAGGAGAAGCTCGACTAAACAGAACTTTTAAAAGGGGATAAGAAAACGATATCTCTAGCTTTCATCTTCTTTTGATATCCACCGAATCTTTATCAAATGAACCTACTAACTAGGATCACCCCCTCGATCCCTAAGGAAGCATCATTAAGCACACCTCAGATATCTTGTCAAGTTTTACGATTAGGTTATTCTTCTCTATTGTCAACTCCCGGATTTTTAATCCCAGATGCCTATTATGCCATACCTCGCAATCCCTGGATTACCATTGCGAGACATAACATATTGGATATCACAGTACATCATCCATTACAAACCATACATAAGGTCTTACACAAATAAGGATCTCATGATCCAGTCTTAATACAACAAGCAACGGAATAAAATTATAAGCGTAGCGGTGGGGTCCAACTTCAGGGGCACAGGCAATGCTGACGAAGGCAGATAGTCCTAGTTATCATAGTTGTCCTGCTGGCCATCATCTTGGTAGTCTCCTTCATAGTCTGGCCATGAGAATAGCTAGGGACAAAAGACATGAGTACTCTTTAAGTACTCGCAAACTACCCCTAACAAGTAGGATAGTTCTAAAGTAAAGGGCTAACTCTAGGTTTAATTATAAGGTTAAGTTTGAAACCTAAGCTGAGTTCAGAAACAAAGAAAGATAAAATAAAGTTCTAAAATCACTTAAGTTGGGAAGCTAGTGTCACAGTCACAACCCTATTGTGGTCAAGTCAAGATACATCATTTCATAAGTTATTTTGAAAACATCTGACAACGAAACAGTATGGCCATTCCAAAAGTCCATAACCGCGGACACGACTATTCGAATAGTTTGACACGCTGCAGAGGTGGTACACTTTGACCACAAGATTCGATACATCTGTCAGGGATAACCCTGAATCATCATACTTAGTATGCAGATAATCAAACATAACCTTTCCTTTACACACCCTAGTATAAGCACCTCTCCTATGAGCATGGCCTCCCAACCATGACCATCTATCATCTTGGGCACTGCATAGGTGGACAACATTGAGAGGTATCCTCAGCTCAAACCTCTCCCACGAGGGAACTAATACTAATGCATATAAACTTTTGGCTAAGCCTTACCCAATTCAGGTATTGTGGTTGTATGGTAAATTTGGAATGGTATCGCATCCGAATCAACCCATCAGTGTTGTAAAAGGGTTAAGGCTCATGCCTCAACATTTTCATCATCATAAACCATTTAGGTTTGTCAACACATGTCAAAACATCTCAATAGAATGACTCATCATTCTAAGGTTTTCATAATTCATTTTCACCAAGTGTTCCCATCTAAAGTGAATCAAATTTTGATTTATCTATAAACTAGTAGGTTAAGAGAGTTCACTAAGGTGGGATGCTAATCTCAATCTCATGCCATAGAATGACATCTAAGGTTATCTAGATAGGTCAAGTTTTATACTCCTTATGCTACTTTCAAAACAAGTAAAGGACTTTGGTAAGGTAAAGTGAGTAAAGCTTGAAAAGTAATACTTTGGGAAAGTAATAGTCAAAGTGGTATAACCAAAGCATGCCTAATGCATTTGCCTAGATTATTTAGCTTGCAAGGGTTAGCTTGCATTGTTAATGGTGGCTTGCCTTGTGGAGTGCAGTGGTTGAATTTTTCTTCCTCCTCTTGATAGAACTCCTCCTCCTCGAAAGCTTGGTCGGTACTATCGTCTATAAATACATACGGAGTACACAATCACCAAACAATACTTAACTAGTCTAATTAGCACACTAAGCCACACATTGGATGATCTATTATCATCACAAGCATCCCAAGTTTTATGAACTAGCTTCATTCTTTTTATTTAAGAAAAGTAATTTCTAGTCATTGAAAATAACTAAGATTTAATATTCACCACTTAAAATATGGGATCATATGGACACATGTCATCACCACATATTCTAACATGTGGGAATGTGATTTAGGGGTTGGATCACATTTACTTAGGTTTAAGTTTAGAATTTAATGATTTAAAGTGACTATAAATGCCTATATAGCATTATTTTGGTACTAGTCCAAAGTTACTGCATGTAAACCTTAATATTATTACATGTTCATATATGCATGGTGAAATGAGATTTTTGAGAGTTGGAATCAACTCAAAATCTATCATGGTTGATTTTATAAAAATGTTGCAAGGTGCAAATGCTCCTGTTTTGTTATTTTTACTAGGAGAGATCCCTAACTCTAATTGAATTAAATCCAACGGGCTTTGGTAGATATTTTCAGTAGCTTTCTAACAAAATTTGAATCACTCAATTTGGATTTGTAAATCTCTCTGAATTGATTTTTAAACTAAGGTACAGAACTAGGTTCAAACTAAAATGGAAAAATCCTAATTTGAATTAAATGGGTCATGCGGGAAGGAAAACGGGCCGTCTCAATGGCGTTCCGCGGCACAGAGAACAGCGGACAGGGGGGTACACCGGTCAGTGGCTCTTTACATGCGAAGCGGTACAGGGCGATGTGGGCCGTTAGATTAGAACCTAGATCGACGGCTGGGGCTCGTCGTCGACGATGGACAGGTCGCCGGTGGGAACTAACCCTAGCGGCTCGGTTTGGGTGCTTAGGGGGCTTACCAGGGCTCCAGCTACTACGGTGAGGGGGGCGATCGAATGTGCTGTCGATGGCGGGCTCAGGGGTGGTCGCGGCAGCTCCTGGGGTGGACGAAATCGGTGGCGCCTTCTCCTCCTCTACAGCGGGCTCCTCTGGCCAAATTCTGGTGAACCCAGACTCGAGCGGCTCCGGCGAGAGGTGGGGAAGGATCAGTGAGGAGAGGGAGTGGAATGGTGTGAGTAGCTGGTGCGAGGAAGGGATCCTTTTTTAGGCGCGGCTAAGCGGCAGAGAAGCATGGGTGGTGCTCACCGGTGACGACGGCAAACCGAGCTAGAGGCGTGGGCGGTGCGCTAGGACGGTGGGTGGTGCCCTGGCGAGTGTCACGGTGGTGATGGTACGGTGGTTTGCGGTCGGGGGCAGTGAATGGCGCGGTGCGCACTAAGTCTCTACCGATGGCGAGTTTCACGGCGGACGGCGACTACGGGGCACGGTCGGGGGAACAGGCGTGTCCGTTAGCTTCCTAGGCTGGTGGGGATCGTGTAGGCGGGCGGCTAGAGCGAGGCGAGGTCTGGCTACATGGGGACAGCGCACGCTCTAGGGCAGCAGCGGCATGGTCGACACACTCCGGGCGCGGCGGTTCCTGGCCGTTCTGGTCGGTGTCCTCGGGTTGGGGCTGGTTGGGCAGTGGAGGTGGACCACGGGCTACCTCGTGGACATGGTGGATGGTGCTGGCGGAGGCTGTGGCGTGCTGTCACCGGTGAGGTGCCCAAGTGGGGGCTCGGTCTTAATGGCCATGACCATTTGGTCGTGGCACAGTGAGTGGCTGGGCTAGAGAGGGGTAGGGGAGTGTATGGGTTGGCTGTGGTTGCAAAATGGGGAACCAATTTAGTTCAAACACTGCTCCAAATAGTGTTTTGTGTTTTAATTGAATTCTGTCCACCAAGTGTTTGTGAAAATGGCCGAAAGAAATCAAGTTTGGAATTTTTGGTGGGTTTTCTAGACACATGCTTAAGTCTCTGTGGTTGCTTGGGTTTTTAAAATGGAGCTTATTTGAGTGGTTTTTGAAATAGGGTGATCTTGATACCTACACTAGATTCAATTTTCACTTGTCATTTAAAATTAGTGTTTGCATGTTTTTGGCAGATTACAAAGTGGGCCTTGGTACACTACTATATGTACTACCAAGGGGTGTAAAGATCCACATTTATTTCTGTTAAGAATTGAGTCCTAGGAATAGCCAAAGTAGGCATGCTGATTAAAATGGCACAAATGACCATTTCTTTCCTTTATTCATTTTGATTTGTTTCTCTTGGGATTTGTTTGGGAATGATCTAGATGATGTTTATTTCACCTAAGAATCATTTTACAAGCAATGGATCACTTAATCATGGCAATTCAAATCAACTCCTATTTTAAATGCACACCCATATGAATGCTTTAATAATTTTAAATGGAAAAGTTTTTGTTAACCCTAATTTTGATGAGTTGGATCTTAATAACCTTGGATTAAAGTTTTGGGATGTTACAAACCTGCCCCCCTTAAACAAAATCTCGTCTCGAGATTTACAAAAGAAAACTTAGGAACTAAAGAGATCTAGGAACTCTATCCTAATGTAATCTTCTCGCTCCCAAGTGGCTTCTTCTTCGGTATGGTTGCTCCATTGAATCTTGAGAAACTTGATACTCCTGGTTCTGGTGGTTCTGTAAGCTTCTTCCAAGATACGGATGGGAACTTCACGATATGTCAGGTCATTGTTGATCTTCATAGCTCTGTGATCGATGTTCTTGAAAACTTCAGTCTTCTCTAGCACCTCTAGGCATTTGTGAAGTAACGAGATATGGAACACATTGTGGATGGCTGACATTTCTTCAGGTAATTCCAGTTGATACGATACTTCTCCTTGGCGATTCAGAATCTTGAATGGTCCGATATATCTAGGGGCTAACTTTCCTTTCAGACTAAAGCGTTGCGTTCCCTTCAATGGTTGACTCTCTCAGTCTGTCCATCAGTTTGCGGGTGATAAGCGGTGCTGAAATTCAACTTGGTTCCTAATCCTTCCTGGACTTTCTGCCAAAATCTCGAGGTAAACTGGGTTCCTCGATCTGATACTATGGTCTTGTGGGTTCCATGCAGACTGACAATTCTAGCCATATACAGCTCTGCTAGCTTCGAACTCTGGTAGGTTGTCTTGAATGGTATGAAGTAAGCTACCTTGGACAGTCTATCCACTATGACCCAGATTGAGTCGTTTCCCCTACTAGAAGTAGGAAAACTGTTGATCAAGTCCATTCCGACAGAATCCCATTTCCATTCTGGAATCTGCAATGGTTGCAACAGTCCTATGGGTCTCTGATGCTCTGCTTTGACTCTTTCACAGATGTCACACTTGGCGATGTAGTTTCCGATTTCTCTCTTCATCTTGTGCCACCAAAATTGCTCTTTGAAATCTTGATACATCTTTGTTCCTCCGGGATGGATAGAATAAAGAGTATCATGAGCTTCCTGCATGATAACCTGCTTCAAGTCCAAATCTGCTGGCACACAGATACATCCTTTGTACCACATAACTCATTCTTTGTCTTCAGTGAATCCAGGTACCTTTCCTGTACCAATACGACGTTTGATTCCGTCGATACTTTCATTTCCTTTCTAGGCTTCCTTGATTTGGCTAATCAAAGTGGGTTGAAGTTCAATGCTAGCTAAGCATCCTTTTGCTAACCAGCTCAGTTCTAAACTGCTCCAACTCCTCATACGAACTTGGCTGCTTCTCTTTAATCATGGTGTTTAGCCTACACGACAATCTGCTAAGAGCATCCGCCACCACATTGGCTTTGCTGGGGTGATAGTGAATGTCAAGGTCATAACCCTTGATTAACTCTATCCATATCCTTTTCCTCATATTCAGCTCCTTCTGAGTGAAAATATACTCAAGCTCTTGTGATCTGAGTAAATCTCACAGTGATTACCCATCAGATAATGACGCCATGTCTTCAATGCCAAAACTACGGCTGCTAGTTCAAGATCATGGGTAGGATAGTTCTGATCATGTTGCTACAGTTGTCGAGAGAGATAAGCGATGACTTTGCCTTCTTGCATCAACACACATCCGAGACCAATGTTGGATGCATCACAATATACATCAAACGGCTTCTTGATGTCTGGCATGATCAATATTGGGGCTGATATCAATCTCTTCTTCAGCTCTTGAAACCTGGTTTCACATTTGTCAGGCCATTCAAACTTCTTGTCCTTCTTTAGCAATTGGGTCATGGGTCTGGCGATGCTCGAGAATCCTTCTATGAACTTGCGGTAATATCCCACTAATCTGAGAAATGCAGGGACTTGGGTTTGAGTGGTTGGGGCTTCCCATTCTTCGACATCTTTGATCTTGGCGGGATCAACAGAGACTCCCCGACAGACACAATATGTCCTAGGAATCCTACTTCTTTCAGCCAAAACTCACACTTGCTGAACTTGGCATATAACCGATGCTCTCTCTGGGTTTCTAGGATGATTCTCAGATGATGCTCATGCTCTTCTTCTGACTTGGAGTAGATAAGGATGTCGTCGATAACACAACTACAAACTTATCTAGGAAATTCATAAAGATCTTATTCATGAGATTCATGAAATAAGAAGGGGCATTGGTTAATCCAAAATACATAACTGTATACTCGTATAAACCATAGCGAGTAGTAAAGGCGGTCTTCGGAACATCCATTGCACGAATCTTAAGTTGGTGATAACCATTCCTAAGATCAATCTTTGAGAATACATGTGCTCCGGTCAACTGATCAAATAGATCCTCTATCTTTGGCAAGGGATACTTGTTGTTGATAGTGACATCATTCATTTTCCTGTAATCTGTGCACAAACGGTTGCCTCCATCTTTCTTATCGAAGAATAACACTGGTGATCTCCATGGCGATGCGCTTGGTTGAATCAACCCTGTTGCTAACATTGCATCCAACTGCTTCTTCAGTTCCACTAACTCTGAGGGGTTCATGCTATATGGTCTCTGAGCTATGGGTCAGGTTCCGGGGATTAGTTCGATAATGAACTCAATATCCCTATCCGGGGGCATGCCTGGCAATTCATCTGGGAATACATCGGGGTATTCACAGACTACTCTGACCTGGTCTATGGTGGGTAGGGATAGACTCTTGTTGCACTTAAATTGACGGGGTAAGGTTTCACAGATATGCTCTAATGTGACTCCAGAGCTACTGGTCATGGTGATGGCTTTCTTAGCACAGTCTATCAATCCTTTATGCCTTGACATCCAGTCCATACCTAGTACTACTTCCAATCCTTTTGGTCCAAGTACAATTACGTTGGCATAAAAATCTATCCCATATATTCTGATAGGCACAACTTTGCAAATTTTTCTAGCTTTTGTAGTTGAACCGGGGATTTGAACTATCATGACATGCTTCAAGTTGGTTTGGTGAATCTTACTAGTGCATGGAAATTCTTCGGTGACAAATGAATGCGATGCTCCCGAATCAAACAATACCCTTGCTAAAACTGCGTTGACAGAAAACATACCCAGCACTACATCTGGCGCTTCTTGTGCTTCTTCGGCGTTCATGTGGAAGAGACGGCCGTTGTGGTTGTTTGGGTTCCCTGGGGCAAATCTTCTCCATGGTTGAACACGACGCTTTTGTTGAGATGGCGCATTTACATTGGCAGTCTTCTTGGGACACTCATTGGAATAGTGACCCTTCATTCCACACTCGAAACAAGTGATCTGGGACTTGTCTTTTGCTGCGACGGGCACAACATTGCTGCAAGTTCTGGCTGCAGTGTTGTTGTTGTTCTTGGGAGGGGCACAGTTGAAATTGTTGGTGTTGTCGGAGTTGTGATTGTTTCCTCCGGACTTCACATTGCCTCCGCTACGGTTGGGGTAGCTTGGGCGAGACATTGGGGGTCGATTGTTCCTTGGTGCATATCCTGGTGAGGGGTTGGGACAATACTTCTGGTGACTGCTGGATCCATATTGCTGCATCATAAGACGTTTGCGGTTGTCGTTTGCTTGGTTAATCTTCCCTTCCATCTGAATGGCAGAGTCGACTAGCTCTTCGATATCCTCGAAGCGGATGTTGACGAGGACAGTCTGCATCTCATCATGTAGTCCGTTCAAGAATCACTCCTTCTTCTTGACTTTTGTGATCTCATCATGGGCGTACCTTGCAAGCGACAGGAATCTGTCACGGTATTCCACCACAGTCATTATGCCTTGCTTCAAGTCACGGAACTCATCCCTCAGTATGGTGACTAGACATTGCGGCACGTGGTGCGGATGAACTTGGTTTTGAAGGCTTCCCATGTCATCACGTGACCATGGTTCATATTAGGGATACTAGTGCACCAAGCTCTTGCATCTCCTGCCAGGTAGTGGGTGGCAAAGAGAAGTTTCTCGTTGTCATCAACTCCTGCTACTTCTCAGTTGTTTTCCAATGTTTGTAACCAGTCATCAGCATCTAGTGGGTTTTCAGCCTGGTTAAAGATTGGGGGATTGGTATTCTTAAAGTTTTTGAGTTTGGATCCATGGTGATCCTGATTTCCATGCCCTTGGTTGTTTTGGGCCATCTGAGCTATCTGCTGCAATGTTGCTAAGTTGGCCTGGCACACTGCCCTACTTGCTTCACGGTCTGCAACGAACATCTGCATAATCTGCAGCATTGGGTCTTGTGACGAGCTGCTCCCTCCTTGGTTTCCACGAGTCATCTGAAGATTGAGGTAGATAAAGGGGTAAGAGGGAAAGTTCTAAGGTTCATGGTTTTGGTTTCAAGCTAAAACTTTGAGTTTGACTCAGGTTTTGCAACTAACTTCATTTCATTCACTCAAACAAGCACACGATACAAACACACACCACAATAATAAAGGAAAACAGATGGTTTTAAGAACCATTCTGCAAGCTATGATACAGTGGGACCGATACATCTCATGCTACGACAATGCTCTAGTGCATCTACTCATCGTCGATGAAGTCGGAGTCTTCATCGTCAGTGTAGAAGTCCACGGCATCCTCCTCCAGAAAGTGGTCATCATTGCTCAGGTAAGAATCCATATTTCCCTAGATGTCTTCACCTTCCTCTTCTTCCTCATTTGTTGCAAGTTGATCTTCCTGCTCCTTGACGGTCTTCTCGAGGTCGGCCACCTTTTTGCGAAGACGGGCGACGGTGCGATCCTTCTTCTCACGCTGGCGGCGAAGAGACTGACGATCCTTGACAAGCAGTGAGAAAGTCTTGGCCTTCTGGGCTGCGATGGCACGGTTGTGGTTGGCGAACTCCCTAGCATTGTCAAACACCTTCTGACGATCGTACAACAGGAATTCGAGGTTCTCCACTTGGCGCTTCAGTTCTGTAACATCCCAAAAACTTTAATCCAAGGTTATTAAGGTCCAAATCATCAAAATTAAGGTTAACAAAAAACTTTTCCAATTAAAATTATTAAAGTATTCATATGTGTGTGCATTTAAATAGGAGTTGTTTGGAATTGCCATGATTAATTGATCCATTGCTTGTAAAATGATTATTAGGTGAAATAAACATCATCTAGATCATTCCCAAACAAATCCCAAAGAAAAACAAATCAAAATGAATAAAAGAAAGAAATGGTCATTTGTGGCATTTTAATCAACATGCCTACTTTGGCCATTCCTAGTACTCAAAACCTAACAGAAACAATTGTGGATCTTTGCACCCCTTGCTAGTACATGTAATGATGTACCAAGGCCCACTCTGTGTTCTGCCAAAAAATTTCAAACACTAATTTTAAATGGCATTTGAAAATTGAATCTAGTTCATAGGGGAAGATCCCACTTATTCAAAAACCACTCAATGAGCTCCATTTTCAAAACCCAAGAATCCACAGAAGCTTAAGCATGTGTATAGCACACCCACCAAAAATCTTTTCAAAATTCAAAACTAAATTTCTTTCGGCCATTTTCACAAACACTTGGCAGGCAGGATTCACATCAAGTATTAGCTCACTGTTTTCTACAGGGTTTTGCCACCCATTTGACCTCATATTACTCCCTCTATCTCCATTTGATCTAACCAAGCCATAAACACCCCATCCCCTAGCCCCTAGCAGTAGTGTCGCGCCACCCCGAGGACATGCTCGTCGGCCAAACTTGCCAACGCAGCAGCAAACGGCCCCTCTCTCTCGCCATGTCTAGGAGCTAGACCAGACCACACCGCCGCCCTCTGTCCCCTCCCTGAGAAGAACCGAGCCGTGGACCACCCGTAGAGCGCCGTGCTCAGAGCGCCTGCACCATGTCGAGCACGCGCCAGAGCGCCGCGCCCGACAAGCACGCACACGCCTCGCCTCGACCGCAGCCCGTGCTCACCGCTTCGCCACCACCCCAGGAACCACCCAGACATGCCCGTTCGCCGCCGTTTGACCCGCAGCCACCGCACGCCGTGTCGAACGCCGCCTCTGCTACTTAGAGCGTGAGCACCGCCCGACCAAACGCCACCGCCCCTAGCCATACATTTAATCCATAGAGCACAGCTAGGAGGCAGGCCACCGTCCCTGACCTCAAGCCACGCCGCTAGCACGTAGTGCAGCCCTCGCCGGAGTCGCTCACCCATCCCTTTCGGTCGCCTCGTCGAGCTATAAATAGAGGCCACCCCAGCACAAACTACTCCCACCATTCCACTCCCCTCTCCTCACTGGTCCTTCCCCACCTCTAGCCGGAGCAGCTCGAGTACTTGTTCGCCGGAATTTGGCCGGAGAAGCCCGCTGTAGAGGAGGAGAAGGCGCCGTCGATTTCGTCCACCCCAGGAGCCGCCGTGACCATCCTTGAGCCCGTCGTCGATAGTACGTTCGTTTGCCCGCCTCGCCATCGTCGCTGGAACCCTGGTATGCCCCCTGAGCACCCCCACTGAGTCTCTAGGTTTAGACCTCGCCGGCGACCTATCCGTCGTCGACGACGAGCCCCAGCCGTAGATCTTAGTTCTAATCTAAAGAGCCGCTGACCAGGTGGACCCCCCGTCAGCTGTCCTCTGTGCCGCAAAACGCCAATGGGTCGGCCCATTTCCTTTCCCGCGCGACCCATTTAATTCAAACTTAGAATTTTCTATTTAGTTTAAACCTAGTTCTGTCCATTAGTTTGCAAATCAATTCAGAGAGATTTACAAATCCAAATGGATGATTCCAATTTTGTGAAAATCTACTGAAAGATCTACGCAAGCCCGTTGGATTTAATTCAATTAGAGTTAGAGATCTCTCCTAGTAAAAATAACAAGACATAAGCTTTTGCACCTTACAACATTTTTATAAAATCAACGACGATAGCTTTTGAGTTGATTCAAACTCTCAAAAATCACAGTTCACCATACCTATCTGAATATGTAACAATATTACGGTTTACATGCAGTGACTTTGGACTAGTACCAAAATAGTGCTATATAGGCATTTCTAGTCACTTTAAATCATTAAATAATAAACTTAAACTTAAGTAAATATGATCCAACCCGTAAATCACATTCCCACATGTTAGAATATGTGGTGATGACATGTGTCCACATGATCCCATATTTTAAGTGGTGAATATTAAATCTTAGTTAATTTTCAATGAGTAGAAATTACTTTTCTTAAATAAAATGAATGAAGCTAGTTAATAAAACATGTGATGCTTGTGATGATACTAGATCATCAAATGTGTGCCTTATAGAGCTAATTAGACTAGTTAAATATTGTTTGGTGATTGTGTACTCCATATGTATTTATAGACGATAGTACCGACGAAGCCTTCGAGGAGGAGGAGTTCTATCAAGAGGAGGAAGAAAACTTCAACCACTGCACTGCACAAGGCAAGCCGCCATTAACAATGCAAGCTAACACTTGCAAGCTAGATAATCTAAGTAGATGCTTTAGGCATGCTTTGGTTATACCACTTTGACCATTACTTACCCCAAGTTCTATTTTACAAGGTTTACTTCCATTACTTTACCAAAGTACTTTACTTGTTTTTGAAGGTAGCATAAAGAGTATAAAACTTAACCTATATAGATAACTTGATATGTCATTCTATGGCATGAGATTGACTCCATCTTTCCACCTTAGTGAACACTCTTAACTTAGTAGTTTAGAGTAGATAAAAACTTGAGTCACATTAGATGGGAATACTTGGTGAAAATGAAATATGAAAACCTTGGAATGATGAGTCATTCTATTGAGATGTTTTGACATGTGTTGAGAAACACAAATGGTTTATGATGGTGAAAATGTTGAGGCATGAGTCTTAACCCTTTTACAAAACTGATGGTTGGATTCGGATGCGATACCATCCCAAATTTACCGTACAACCACAATACCTGAATTGGGTAAGGCTTAGCTGGAAGTTTATATGCATTAGTATTAGTTCCCGCACGGGAGAGGTTTGAGCTGAGGCTACCTCTCAATGTTGTCCACCTATGCAGTACCCAAGATGACAGATGGTCATGGTTGGGAGGCCATACTCATAGGAGAGGTGCTTATACTAGGGTGTGTAAAGGAAAGGTTATGTTTGATTATCTGCATACTAAGTATGATGATTCATGTCACATCCCAAATTATAGATTTGGTATTGCATACTTTCATGGCATTGCATCATACTCATCTTTGAGAAAAATTCAGTTTTGAAAGTCTTTTGCCAAAACACCTCTTCCTTGCTAGCTCCTCCTATTTGCAAACCTACTAGGGTTTTTACCTAGCATATGCTTGGTTGACACTATATAGTCATTCCAGATTCTTAGTTGTGTAGTGTTTTCAATTGCAAACCTGTAGGTTTTTGTTTCGCTCGATTCAGAGCTGTAGATCAAAAGTTAGGCTAGTTTTAGTGTGGACTGAAATTTCAGTTTCAGTAAAATCCACAAACCACAAACAGATTTAGAAATAACAACAGTTCATAAAAGAATAAAAGAAAAGAAAAAAATATTAAGCAGGCAGCCCAGCTGGGGGGGGCGCCAGCGGCCCACCCGGGGCCTAGCACGCAGTGCACGGCGCGCAGCCGAGCCAGCCGGCTCGCCAGCGGCCTAGCCCCAGCCCCGCACGGCCTTCCTCTTTTCCTTTTTCTCTTCTTCTTTTTCTTTTTTTTCCTGACCGCCGGGGCCCCCTTGTCAGCCCTTGAGCTGTTCGTCCCCAACCTGGAGACCAACCCGTCGCCGCTTTTCATGGGAAGCCTTCGATTCCATTTAGAATCAGATGCCGCGGCCCCGTACGAACTGCCCCAATATAGCCTACCCTCTCCCCTACGAAAACCCCCTAAAAATCTTGCCAACGCCGCCTCCAGGCCATTGGAATCCTTCGCCGTAGTTGCCGCCGCCGCCGGTAGCCATTATCGCCGGTGAGCTGCCCCTGGCTTCACCCTCCCTCTGCTTCTTGCAAATCGAACCGCCGCCTCGCGCCACGCCCCCTGACCACTTTCCCCTTCCACACAAGCCATCGGAGACACCCGGCAGCTTCGCCGGAGTCCGACGCCATCGCGCCGCTCCAGCCGCCCAGAGTCGCCGCCCGGGGTCGCCATCGTCTGTGCCGACCAAGCCCCTACACCCGCCGCCTCTATCCGCGCCTCGTGGACCACCCCGCCGCCGCCGATCATCGCCAGAGCACCGCCAGCCACCGTCACCCGAGCCGCCCCGCCGTCGGTCATGGTGAGCATCAAGCTCGCGTTTCCCCGACCGTCCGATCCAAGATGGACGGACCAGATCGCCTATTGACCGCCCCAGTGGACCGCTGACTGGTCAAGCCCAGTCAGCGCCACGTTAGCTTTGACCGCACAGTCAACGGGAATATTCCTCGCCGATTTTGTGTAACTTCAGGAAAGTTGTCTAACTTCAAAAATTGCAGGAAAGTTTTCTAAGTTCAAAAATTCATAGAAAAAGATCTACTGGTCCACAAATTGCAAATAATATATCAGTGGATTCACAAAATTGTGTAGAATTTTATTCTGCAATAACATCCCAGGTTTACTGTATGTATTTTCCTGAGATTATAAGAAGGCTTAGAGTAGTATTAAATTCACAGAAAAAGATCTGTATTTCTTTTTGGAGAAAATCCTTTTGGTTTACTGTATGTATTTTCCTGAGATTATAAGAAGGCTTAGAGTAGTATTAAATTCACAGAAAAAGATCTGTATTTGGAGCTATCTATCTAGTAGTATTTTTGTCAAACTTGAACTGCATTGTTTACAGCTTTGGTTCAATGTTTCGATTAAAAGGCTTGTTTTCCTTGCACTAAAAGTTTTATCATGCATTCATTCAGTAGTAGTACTGGTTAGAGAACCTAACCAATCACTGTAGCACTTGTTAAAATGTCATGCATGCATTGTGTTGCATTTATTGATTCCTATGTGTGGTTTGTTTATTGGATGATTTGCTTCGAGTAGATTGTGAGGATTGTAACCCCTGTGATTGCCGAGATTGTGTGACTGACTCCGACAACTATCAAGGCAAGTGGAGCTTCATAAAAGTCCTATTTACTTTCTATATGCATTCTAGCTTGTTTTGTTTTTACAAGTTATATCTATTGCTATGCTATATCCTACTATGTCGGAGCCATCCTTGTTAGGTGAGCCGCCGTAAGTAGTTGTGCTTAGTTGTGCTTATGTAGACGAGGGTGGGATATACCATGATAAAGATTGTTTTGAAAGTATGTGTTTGGAAAATTTGAAAACAACTTAATTAATAAACTCTCTGGGTGGATTGGTAATTTCTTGGTTCGTGAATGCCAGACCCATGTCTATGGTTTACCCAAGTATCTCACTTGTGGATGGCCACCCAGGTTTCAGAGAAATGATTAGTGTCTTGATTTGGTAGCTTCCATGTGCAACCATATGCTAGTGAGTTATGGGTGGCTGGATGGACTTAGTAGGTCGTGGCGACCCGAGCTCTTCGTATCCAGAGATGTAGTGATTGTGATAGGTTGGAACGGTGCGTGGATGGGCTTGGGGAGGTACTTCCCGAATTGTCTCTTCTTAGGCTTCTCCCTATCATGACTCAATATGTGTGTCGTGGTACGAGCGGGTCAACCAAGTCATATGGGTAAAGTGTGCAACCCCTGTAGGGTCTAAAACTAAGTGCTTAGCCGTGTCCCCGGTAATGGACGATTGAGTTGCTGAATTGTGGGTGCTATGACATGTTCTTATTCATTCTAACTTGTAATTGCTAAAACTTATGGTTGAAACATAATTGGGTTGTGTCATGAAGATCAAATGCTTTACAAATGATTTACAAAAGATAGGATAAATTATTTTGCTGCTGCAACTAAGCCTGTACCCCACAAGCCAGATATGCATATAGCTATTAGTCTGTTGTTTCTCACATTGTTCCACTTGCCAGTGCATTCCATGTGCTGAGCCTTCAGGGCTGTTATGTTTCATGTTGCAGGTTACTCTTCCGGTTAGTCCGAGTAGTAGTGTTGGTTGCGACCCTCCACTCAACATTTTGTTCACATGTGACGTCTAATGGAGACTGGAGCTACTTTATTTATGCTATCTTTTTGCTACTTGTTTACTTGTGCAAGCGTTATGCTTTGCAAACTTTGTAATAAATGCAATATTCTGGATCATACGGTTATAATAATGATGCACTGTTAATTGTTTGATGTCTATCAATGCTATGTATGCCAATGAACCGATCAAGGGATTGGCGTGATACATAGAGGTGCAATCCTTGCGGGTTGTACCGTGTCAGATGGTATCAGAGCAGTGTGTTGACTGTAGGATCGTGACCTAGGAATTGGAATAGGAAGCATTATATTTACTTAAGCCTATTTTAAATTCTGTCTTTATTCTTATGCCTTTCATTCTAGTAAATTGTTTTCCTTTGCTATTCTCACTCTTCCCTCTTTACAATTGATAGATGGGAGATGCCACCAGAGTTGAGTATGTGGGGCTCCAATCGCCAAGACCCTTCGCAAGACAGTTGGCGGAGCTTTCCCAGACACTGGGCATGCTAATGCCGATGTTCAAAGGGAGAAGGATGAACACCTATGTGCCTAGAGATCGCGTATAGGAGATCACCTCTATTGTTCTTGCAGATCCCACCGTGCCTGGTATTGAGAACCTGAACCTTACCAATAAGTACCTTACCTGGGAGCAAGGAGTGGAGTCGGCCATGCATGAGACACTGTCACGCCTGTGATATCTCCACCGACACCGACTGCCAGCAGGTTCACCCTTCCTTGCATTTGGAAGTCGGAATGAGGATGGGTACGTGATGGTTACCACAGGTAATCGGAACAACATGCCACTGCATGAGAAGCAATTAGAAGACATGGAGATCAAAGCTTGGGAGAGGGAAGAGAAGTTGATGCAGCAAAAGGAGGAGCTGGATTATTTTCAAGGCACTGTGCATCTGCAAGGGTATGAGATGGAAACCCTGCACACTGTCGTGAATACAATGGAGCAAGCCCTCATTGGTAGAGATGCCACGATTGCAGCGCTGAACCAAACCATTGTGCAAAGGAATCAAATTGTGGCTGAGCGTGATCAAACTATTGTGGACATGGCTGCCCAGATTGCTGCCCTTCAAGCCCAGCAGAATCAACCACCAAGTAATGGCAATGGTGATGATAATAGTGATGATGATGATGATGCGGATAATGGTGATGGAGGTAACAACGGTGGTGGAGGTAATAATGATGATGATGGAGGCAGTGATGATGAAGGAAGTGATGACGATGATGGAGGAGATGCAGCGGGCGCTTTTGTTGAAGGAAGCGATGAGGAGGACCCCGAAGAGGTGGAATTCAAGGACTCAAGTGAAGAAGACTCGGGAGGGGTGTACACGCCACCACCATGGCATGCACGAGGATCGAAGCGTCAGCGCATGGTCTCCAGAACCTACTGCAACATGTTCATCAAATAGTTAGAGATGGTCCTCCAACACTAGTCTTTGTTAGGGAAATTCGTTAGTCTTAGGCATCGATCAATGTAAACTTATGCACCATTAGCTTATCGTTTTTAGATTGCTCAGTTAAGTACCTTGAAGTTTCAGGAATTTTCGTGAGATTTATTAAATGATTTTTTGACAAGTTTGGATAAAATTCGTGTTTTTACTGCTGCAGTTTTCTGCTGAATCTGCTATACTGTACGATTTTTCGTGTTTTTTTGGTAACTGCGAAAAATCTCAGAAATTGGGATCTTCTGCGTAATTATCTTTAGTATATGCACAAAAATCAGCAAAAATTCCTGACGCTCTTAAGTCAGGCAAACAAATTCGTGAACAGGACATAATTGTTCTGCAATATTTCTGGTTTTGCTTATTTTGCTTTTTTGCTTTGCCAAACGTTGTTATCAGCGTTTCTAAATTATTTTGTAGCTATATACTGTTAAGGAAAACCTGGAACAATGGTTGTGTGTGTGATTGGTCATGTGGTGATTGCTTATGATTGTTGTGGCTTGAGCTTGTTACATGGGTAGAGGGTTGTTACTTATCTGTAGTTGCTTCCTTCTAATCTTACCTGTGCTGAACCGCAGATGTCTCATCGCCGACCTGATGAGATGTCTCAGCTCATGGCCGCTCAAGCACAGCTGACCCAAGTGATGACGCAGTTCTTGGCAACTCAGAATAACAACAACAACAACAACAACGGGAACAATCAGCCGCAGGGGGATGCTCTCACTAGGTTCCTAAGGCTGAGGCTAGCTAAGTTCACCTCTGCACCTGAGCCCATGGTTGCTCTCGACTGGCTTCATTCTGTGAACAAGGACTTGGTGACCGTTGGTTGCACTGATGCTGAAAAGGTGAGGTTTGCTGCTCACTTGCTGGAAGGATCAGCTGCTTCTTAGTGGGATGCCTTCCAAATCACCCACCCGCTGGACACAGTTACTTGGGCTATGTTTGAGGAAGGATTCAGGACGAACCACGTATCTGCCGGGACCATGAGCCTGAGGAGGAAGGAATTCCGCAACCTGCGCCAAACCAACCGCACTGTGGCGGATTACATAGAGGAATTCAACAATCTCTCTCTCTATGCCCCTGAGGATGTGGACACTGATGCCAAGAGGAGGGAGAGGTTCCTGGATGGTCTCAGTGATGAGCTTTCACATCAGCTAGTGGTTTATTGTCCGACATTTCAGGAGCTGATGGACAAGGCTAGAATTCTGGAAGGGAAACAGCAGCAGGTGGAAAGACGTAAGAGGAAGAGCAGCCATCACTCCTCAGGATCACACCACCGTGCTCGCACCTCTTATAATGGACACTCAGGATACTCTAAGCATGGCGGAGATGACCGTAACCACCGTGGAAGTAATGGGCATAACCACGATGGTCATAGGAGTGACAATCGCCACCATGGAGGAAATAGTCACCACCATAATGGCCACCACCACAATGGCCACAAGAGCTACAATAGCAACTCTGGAAGGAACAATGGACAGAACCGCTTTGGCAGGAGGGATCTCAGTGAAGTGGAATGTTTCATGTGCAAGAAGATGGGGCACTATGCTGATAATTACCCAAAGAAGAGGATTGAAGCAGGAAGCAAGCCTAATGCAAACCAGAAGGCAACAGTCAACCATGTGAATGTCGAGGAGATTCAGAATGAACCAGAGCTAATGGTTGGTAAGTTTCCAATCAATACACACATCGCATTTGTTCTTTTCGATACTGGTGCATTGCATACATTCATATCAAGGGCATTTGTGGATAAGTATAATCTACCTACCGAGGCTCTTAGAGGATCAATTAGAGTAAGTTCCCCTAGGGGCGAGATGATAGGTAGTGTAGCATGTCGAGGGTTGACACTAGAAATTGGTGCTTATGCATTTCCTGCACACCCGGTGATACTAGAATCCCAAGGTCTAGATGTCATATTGGGCATGGATTGGATGTCGGAACATCAGGGTCAGATAGATTGTGCTCAACGAGCAATTTCACTCACCACACCAAAGGGAGTAAGGATCAGATATAAGTCACATGTCAGTATTGGAGTGGCTGAGTTGAATTCTCTTGAGGGGGTTAGCCTAGAAGATGTGGCCGTAGTAAAGGAGTATCCTGATGTGTTTCCGGATGAGCTGCCAGGGATGCCAGCTGACAGGGACGTGGAGTTTCTTATTGAATTGATCCCGGGAACAGGACTGATAGGTAAGAGGCCGTATAATATTGATGTGGAGGAACTGAAGGAGTTAAAGAAGCAGCTTAGAGAGCAGTTGGACAAGGCGTTTATTCAGCCCAGTTCATCGTCTTGGGGCGCGCCTGTTCTATTCCTGGAGAAGAAGGACAGTAGTAAGAGATTGGTGGCTGACTATTGCTCACTTAATGAAGTGACCATCAAGAATAAATACCCATTTCCCAATATAAATGATTTGTTTGATCAGTTGGAAGGAGCAAAGGTGTTTTCCAAGATTGATCTAAGATCGGGATATTTCCAATTGAACATCCCTGAGGAGGACGTACTAAAGACCGCTTTCACCACTAGGTATGGATTATATGAGTATACCGTTATGTCATTTGGACTAACAAATGCCTCGGCATATTTTATGACCATGATGAACAAGGTATTCGTGGAGTACTTGGATAAGTTCGTGGTGGTGTTCATTGATGACATATTGATATATTCTCAGGATGATGCTGAACATGAGAAACACATGCGACTAATTATGGAAAAGCTGAGGGAGCATAAATTATATGCCAAGTTTAGCAAATGTGAATTTTGGTTGAACACTATTGGATTTCTTGGACACGTGGTGTCAGGTGAAGGAGTCACAGTTGATCCATGCAAGGTGGTGTCAGTTACAGAATGGGAGTCACCCAAGAATGTGGGAGATATTAGGAGCTTCTTGGGACTTGTTGGATATTACAGGAGGTTTATAGAGAACTTCTCCAAGATTGCAAAGCCAATGACTGAGTTACTGAAGAAGGAGAAGAAGTTTGAATGGACCAAGGAGTACGAAGCTAGTTTCCAGGAACTGAAGCAACGCCTAGTGACCGCACCTATCCTGTGTTTGCCAGATATTCAGAAGGATTTCCAATTGTATTGTGATGCTTCCCGTCAAGGACTGGGTAGTTTACTGATGCAGGATGGAAGAGTGGCATCCTATGCCTCGCGCCAACTCAAACACCACGAGAGGAATTACCCCATGCATGACTTGGAATTAGCATCAGTTGTGCATGCGCTCAAGGTATGGAGGCGCTATCTGATGGTTAAGCATTGTGGCGTGTTTACGGATCACAAGAGCCTAAAATACATATTCACTCAAAAGGAGCTGAATATGAGGCAGAGAAGATGGTTGGAGCTCATAAAAGATTATGACATGAGTTTGCAATATCACCCAGGAAAGGCCAATGTTGTAGCGGATGCGCTGAGTCGCAAGGTTTATGCTAATGGCCTGACAGTGGGGGAGTTACCCAAGGATTTGTGTGAACAACTCAAGGACATCAGGCTGGAAGTAGTATCCGAGGGATATTTGGCAACAATGGAAGTTAAGCTGATGCTTCTGGATGAGATTAGAGAAGCTCAAAAGAAGGATAGTGACCTGGACGAGATAAGAGGAAACATACCCAAAGGCAAGGCTGAAGGGTTTCGCGAGGATGATCAAGGGACACTATGGTACAAGGATTGCTTATGTGTGCCCAACGATCCGGAGATTAGGAAGTTGATATTTCAGGAAGCAAATAACTCGCCGTACTATATACATCCAGGAAACACGAAGATCTACATGGATTTGAAGGAAAAGTTTTGGTGGGTTAACATGAAGCGAGAGATTGCAGAGTATATTGCCTTATGTGATGTCTATAGTAGAGTGAAGGCCGAGCACCAAAAGCCAGCAGGATTACTACAGCCATTGCCGATACCTGATTGGAAGTGGGGTAGAGTTGGAATGGACTTCATCACAGGATTACCCAGGACCAAGTCAGGATATGATTCTATTTGGGTAGTGGTAGATCATTTAACCAAGGTAGCTCACTTTATACCCGTGAAGATCACTTATACTAGTGCTAAGTTAGGCAAGATCTACATGAACAGAGTTGTGTGCCTACATGGAGTTCCTAAGAGCATTGTGTCAGATAGAGGCACCCAATTTACTTCTCACTTTTGGCGCCAGCTACATGAATCGTTGGGAACGAGATTGGAGTTTAGCACAGCTTTCCACCCCTAGACAGATGGTCAGACCGAGAGGGTGAATCAGATTTTGGAGGATATGTTAAGAGCCTCTGCCTTGGCTCATGGCGCTAGTTGGGATGAAAATTTACCTTATGCTGAATTTTCCTACAACAACAGCTACCAATCCAGCATCAAGACGTCACCATTCGATGTACTATATGGTAAGAGGTGCAGAACACCATTGTTATGGGATGGTGTAGGTGAACGTCAACTGTTTGGACCGGATTTGATCAAGGATGCTGAAGAGAAGGTTAGTTTGGTTCGGGACAGGCTGAAGGTGGCACAATCGAGACCGAAGAGCTATGCTGATTCTAAATGCAAGGAGGTGGCGTATGAGATTGGAGATCGAGCATATCTCAGAGTTTCGCCACTACGTGGAATTAAGAGGTTTGGAATTCAGGGTAATCTAGCACCTCGGTTTATAGGACCATATCGGATCCTAGCACGCAAGGGAGAGGTAGCATATTAGTTAGAGTTGCCAAAAGCTCTATCCGCTGTCCATGATGTGTTCCATGTGTCCCAGCTGAAGAAATGCCACCCGGAGATGGTGGATACACCGTTGAGGGATACCGTGCCATTAGATGAGGTTCAGCTAGAGAGTGACCTGACTTATGAGGAGAAGCCGGTTAAGATTTTGGAGACAGCTGAGAGGTTTACCCGCAGCAAGACGATCAGATTTTGCAAGGTGCAATGCAGCCACCACACCGAAGAGGAAGCCACCTGGGAGCGAGAGGATGACTTCCGAGAGGACCACCCGAACCTATTTGCTATCCACGGCGAATCTCGAGGACGAGATTCATCTTAAGGGGGTTAGTCTCTTGTCACATCACAAATTTTAGATTTGGTACTACATACTTGCATGGCATTGCATCATACTCATATTTGAGAAAAAATTAGTTTTGAAAGTCTTTTGCCAAAACACCTCTTCCTTGCTAGTTCCTCCTATTTGCAAACCTACTAGGGTTTTTACCTAGCATCTGCTTGGTTGACACTATATAGTCATTCTAGATGCTTAGTTGTGTAGAGTTTTCAATTACAAACCTGTAGGTTTTTATTTCGCTCGATTCGGAGCTGTAGATCAAAAGTTAGGCTAGTTTTAGTGTAGACTGAAATTTCAGTTTCAGTAAAATTCAGAAAACACAGCCAGATTCAGAAATAACAGCAGTTCAGAAAAGAATAAAAGAACAGAAAAAAATGCGGGCAGCCCAGCCCGGGGGCCGCTAGCGGCCCATCTGGGGCCCAGCACGTAGTGCGCGGCGCGCAGCCGAGCCAGTCGGCCCACCAGCGGGCCAGCCCTAGCCCCGCACAGCCTTCCTCTTTTCATTTTTCTCTTCTTCTTTTTATTTTTTTCCTGATCGTCGGGGCCCCCTTGTCAGCCCCTGAGCTGTTCGTCCCCAACCTGGAGACCAACTCGTCACCGATTTTCATGGGAAGCCTTCGATTCCGTTGAGAATCGGACGCCGCAGCCCCGTATGAACTGCCCCCATATAGCCTACCCTCTCCCCTACCAAAACCCCCTAAAAAATATAGCCAACGCCGCCTCTAGGCCATTATCGCCGGTGCGCTGCCGCCTAGCCTCGCCCCTCCCTCTGCTTCTTGCAAATCGAACCGCCGCCTCGCGCCACGCCCCCTGACCACTTCCCCCTTCCGCATAGGCCACCGGAGACGCCCGGGAGCTTCGCCGGAGTCCGACGCCATCGCGCCGCTCCAACCGCCAAGAGTCGCCGCCTGGGGTCGCCATCGTCCGCACCGAACAAGCCCCTACAACTGCCACTGCTATCCGCGCCTCGTGGACCACCCCGCTGCCGCCGATCATCGCTGGAGCACCGCCAGCCATCGTCACCCGAGCCGCCGCCATCGGTCGAGGTGAGCATCAAGCTCGTGTTTCCCTGACCGTCCGATCCAAGACGGACGGACCAGATCGCCCGTTGACCGCCCTAGTGGACTGCTGACTGGTCAAGCCCAGTCAGCGCCATGTCAGCTTTGACCGCATAGTCAGCGGGAATATTCCCCGCCGATTTTTCAGAGTTAATTAAAATTCCAGGAAAGCTGTCTAACTACAAAAAATCATAGAAAAAGATATACTGGGCCAAAAATTGCAAATAATATATCGTTGGATTCACAAAATTGTGTAGAATTGTATTCTGCAATAATATCCCAGGTTTACTGTATGTATTTGCTGAGATTATAAGAAGGCTTAGAGTAGTATTAAATTCGCAGAAAAAGATCTGTATTTCTTTTTGGAGCAAATCTTTTTGGTCTAGGCTCTATTTGGAGCTATCTATCCAGTAGGATTTTTTTCAAACTTGAAATGCACTGTTTACAGCTTTGGTTCAATGTATCGATTAAAAGGCTATTAACTAGTTCTTTAAATTGCGTTAATTGTTTTCCTTGCACTAAAAGTTTTCTCATGCATTCATTCAGTAGTAGTATTGGTTAGAGAACCTAACCAATTACTGTAGCTCTTGTTAAAATGCCATGCATGCATTGTGTTGCATTTATTGATTCCTATGTGTGGTTTGTTTATTGGATGATTTGCTTCGTGTAGATTCTGAGGATTGTAACCCCTGTGATTGCTGGGATTGTGTGACTGACTCCGACAACTATCAAGGCAAGTGGAGCTTCATAAAAGTTCTATTTACTTTCTATATGCATTGTAGCTTGTTTTGTTTTTACAAGTTATATCTATTGCTATGCTATATCCTACTATGTCGTAGCCATCCTTGTTAGGTGAGCCGCCGTAAGTAGTTGTGCTTAGTTGTGCTTATATAGACGAGGGTGGGATACACCATGATAAAGATTGTTTTGAAAGTATGTGTTTGGAAAATTTGAAAACAACTTAATGAATGAACTCTCTGGGTGGATTGGTAATTGCTTGGTTCGTGAATGCCAGGCCCATGTCTATGATTTACCCGAGTATCTCACTTGTGGATGGCCACCCAGGTTTCAGAGAAATGATTAGTGTCTTGATTTGGTAGCTTCCGTGTGCAACCATATGCCAGTGAGTTATGGGTGGCTGGATGGACTTAGTAGGTCGTGGCGACCCGAGCTCTTCGTATCCAGAGATGTAGTGATTGTGATAGGTTGGAACGGTGCGTGGATGGGCTTGGGGAGGTACTTCCCGAATTGTCTCTTCTTAGGCTTCTCCCTATCATCACTCAATATGCGTGTCGTGGTACGAGCGGGTCGACCAAGTCATATGGGTAAAGTGTGCAACCCCTGCAGGGTGTAAAACTAAGTGCTTAGCCGTGTCCCCGGTACTGGACGATTGAGTTACTGAATTGTGGGTGCTATGAGATGTTCTCATTCATTCTAACTTGTAATTGCTAAAACTTGTGGTTGAAACATAATTGGATTGTGTGATGAAGATCAAATGCTTTACAAATGATTTCGAAAGATATGATAAAGTATTTGCTGCTGCAACTAAGCCTCAACCCCACAAGCCAGATATGCATATAGCCATTAGACTACCGTTTCTCACATTGTTCCACTTGCCAGTGCATTCCAAGTGCTGACCCTTCGGGGCTGTTTCGTTTCATGTTGTAGGTTACTCTTCCGGTTACTCCGAGTAGTAGTGTTGGTTGCGACCCTCCACTCAACATTTTGTTCGCCTATGGCGTCTAATGGAGACTGGAGCTACATTATTTATGCTATGTTTTTTCTACTTGTTTACTTGTACAAGCGTTATGCATTGCAAACTTTGTAATAAATGCAATATTCTGGATCATACCGTTGTAATAATGATGCACTGTTAATTCTTTGATGTCTATCGATGCTATGTATGCCAATGAACCGATCCAGTGATTAGCCCGATACATAGAGGTGCAATCCTTGCGGGTTGTACCGTTTCAATTCAGGGTTATCCCTGACAGATGTATCGAATCTTGTGGTGAAAGTGTACCACCTCTACAGAGTGTCAAACTATTCGAATAGCCGCGTCCGCGGTTATGGACAGTTGGGATTGCCATACTGTTTCATTGTCAGATGTTTTCAAAATGACTTATGAAATGAATGATGAATCTTGACTTGACCACAACAGGGTTGTGTTTATGACACTAGCTTCCGAACTTAAGTAATTCTAGAACATTATTTTATCTATCTTTGCTTCCGAACTCAGCTTAGGTTTCAAACATAACTTTATAGTTAAACTTAGAGTTAGCAATTTACTTTAGAACTATCCTACTTGTTAGTGGTAGTTTGCGAGTACTTAAAGAGTACTCATGGCTTTTTTCCCTGGCTATTCTTAGGGCCAGACTATGAAGGAGACTACCAAGATGATGCCCAGCAGGACGGCTATGATAACTAGGACTATCTGCCTTCGTCAGTATTGCCTGTGCCCCTGAAGATGGACCCCACCGCTATGCTTATCTTTTATTCCGCTGCTTGTTGTATTAAGACTGGATCATGAGATCCTTATTTGTGTAAGACCTTATGTATGGTTTGTAATGGATGATGTACTATGATATCCAATCTGTTATGTCTCGCAAAAATGGTAATCCTGGGATTGCGATGGATGACATAACAGGCATCTGGGATTATAAATCTGGGTGTTGACAAGTTGGTATCAGAGCCATCCTGACCATAGGAGACCCTATTTAGAATGGACGTCCGAACAAAACCTTAATTTCCAAACCAAAGTGAGTATTTATGGAAAACTATTTCCTCTCTTATCCTTGGGAATTCATTCTCTTTCAAAAATTCATGTTCCTCCAAATTCTTACATTACTACTTAAAATTTGACACACTTGGTCACTTCACTAATTTCCTCATCCTCAATTCTTGTAGATGGAGACCCAGTTCAGCAAGTTCTACCAGTTGGGAAACGGAGGTCAGCTGATCTTCGAGAGGGATCTGGATTTACTATCAGAGTTACTGGGACACCCACATCTGCGGTTTCTTGGAGCTCAACTTCCAGGACCCACAAGAGGAGATATATAGTGCCTAGTCACCGCTGATCTTAGAGGAAGCATAGAAGCACCAACGTCCGGGAGAATCCAGTTCTCCTTGAGAGAGAACAACTGGCTAGATGGATTAGCCGGGCAATGCATGAAATTCTCGCACGTCTATGTGCCCTCAGCTTCAACCAAATCAAAGGAACACGTTTTGCTCACTATGCAAGACGTGACTTCATGGGAATGCCGATGGAGATGCCAAGTCATCCAGAACTGAAGCTCCAAGTGGAGAACCTCGACTTCCTGTTGTACGATCGTCAGAAGGAGTTGGACAATGCTAGGGAGTTTTCCAACCACAACCGTGCCATTGCCGCCTAGAAGGCCCAGACTTTCTCACTGCTAGTCAAGGACCGTCAGTCTCTTCGCCTCCAGCGCGAGAAGAAGAATCGCACCATCGCCCGTCTTCACAAGAAGGTGGCCAACCTCGAGAAGACCGTCAAGGAGAAAGAAGCTCAGCTTGCAGCAAAGGAGGAAGAAGAGGAGGGTGAAGACATCTAGGGAGACATGGATTCTTACCTCCGCAATGATGATGACTTTCTGGAGGAGGATGCCGTGGACTTCTACACTGACGATGAGGACTCTGACTTCATCGACGATGAGTAGATGCACTAGAGCACTATCATAGCATGAGATGTATCGGTCCCACTGTATCGTAGCTTGCAGAATGGTTCTTCAAACCATCTGTTTTCCTTTATTGTTGTGGTGTGTGTTTGTATCGTGTGCTTGTTTGCATGAATGAAATGAAGTTGGTTGCAAAACCCTGAGTCAAACTCAAAGTTTTAGCCTTGAAACCAAAACCATGAACCTTAGAACTTTCCCTCTTATCCCTTTATCTACCTCAATCTTCAGATGACTCGTTCAAACCAAGGAGGGAGCAGCTTGTCGCAAGATCCAATGCTGCAGATTATGCCGATGTTAGTTGCACACCATGAAGCAAGAAGGGCAGAGCGCCAGGCCAACTTAGCAACATTGCAGCAAATAGCTCAGATGGCCCAAAACAACCAAGGGCATGGAAATCAGGATCACCATGGATCCAAACTCAAAAACTTTAAGAATACCAATCCCCCAATCTTTAACCAGGCTGAAAACCCACTAGATGCTGATGACTGGTTGTAGACAATGGAAAAAAACTTAGAAGTTGCAAGAGTTGATGACAACGAGAAACTTCTCTTTGCCACCCACTACCTGGCAGGAGATGCAAGAGCTTGGTGCACTAGTATCCGTAATATGAACCATGGTCAAGTGATGACATGGGAAGCCTTCAAAACCAAATCCAGCCGCACCCACGTGCCGCAAGGTCTAGTCACCTGACAAAGGGATGAGTTTCGCGATTTGAAGCAAGGAAGAATGACTGTGGTGGAATACCGTGACAAATTCCTGTCACTTGCAAGGTACGCCCCTGATGAGATCAACACAGAGGTCAAGAAGAAGGAGAGATTCCTGAACGGACTGCATGATGAGATGCAGACTGTCCTCGTTAACATCCGCTTCGAGGATCTCGAAGAGCTAGTCGACTCTGCCATTCAGATGGAAGGGAAGATAAATCAGGCAAACGACAACCATAAGCGTTGTATGATGCAGCAATCTGGATCCAACAGTCACCAGAAGTACCGTCCCAACCCCTCACCAGGATATGCACCAAGGAACAATCGACCCCCAATGTCTCGCCCAAGCTACCCCAACCGTAGCGGAGGCAATGTGAAGTCCGGAGGAAACAATAACAACTCTGGCAACGCCAACAACTTCAACCGTGGACCTCCCAAGAACAACAACAACAACACTGGACCCAGAACTGGCAGCAACGATGTGCCCGTCGTAGCAAAGGACAAGTCCCAAATCACTTGTTTCGAGTGTGGAGTGAAGGGTCACTATTCCAATGAGTGTCCCAATGTGAATGGCCTTGCTCAACAACAGCGTCGTATTGAACCAGGGAGAAGGTTTGCTCCAGGGAACCCTCACAACCGCAACGGCCGTCTCTTCCACATGAACGCAGAGGAAGCCTAGGCAGCGCCAGATGTAGTGTTGGGTATGTTTTCTGTCAACTCAGTTTTAGCAAGAGTATTGTTTGATTCGAGAACATCGCATTCATTTGTCACCGAAGAATTTGCATGCACTAGTAAGATTCACCCAACCAACTTGAAGCATGTCATGATAGTTCAAATCCCCGGGTCAACTACAAAAGCTAGAAAAATTTGCAAAGTTGTGCCTATCAGAATACATGGAATAGATTTTTATGCCAACCTAATAGTACTCGGAACCAAAGGATTGGAAGTAGTACTAGGTATGGACTGGATGTCAAGGCATAAAGGACTGATAGACTGTGCTAAGAAAGCCATCACCATGACCAGTAACTCTGGAGTCACAGTAGAGCATATATCTGAAACCCTACCCCGTCAATTCAAGTGCAACAAGAGTCTAGCCCTACCCACCATAGACCAAGTCAGAGTAGTCTGTGAAGACCCCGACGTATTCCCAGATGAATTGCCAGGTATACCCCGGATAGGGATATTGAGTTCATTATCAAACTAATCCCCGTAACCGGACCCATAGCCTAGAGACCCTATAGAATGAACCCCTTAGAGTTAGTGGAATTGAAGAAGCAGTTGGATGCCATGTTAGCAACTGGCTTGATTCAACCAAGCGCATCGCCATGAAGATCATCAGTGTTATTCGTCGACAAGAAAGATGGAGGCAACCGTTTGTGCACAGATTACAGAAAGTTAAATGATGTCACCATCAAGAACAAGTACCCCTTGCCAAAGATAGAGTATCTATTTGATCAGTTGACTGGAGCCTAGGTATTCTCAAAGATTGATCTTAGGACTGGTTATCAACAACCTAAGATTCGTGTAACGGATATACCGAAGACCGCCTTTACTACTCGTTATGGTTTATACGAGTATACGGTTATGTATTTTGGATTAACCAATGCCCCTGCTTATTTCATGAATCTCATGAATAACATCTTTATGAATTTCCTAGATAAGTTTGTATTTGTGTTTATCGATGATATCCTTATATACTCCAAGTCATAAGAAGAGCATGAGCAACATCTGAGAATCATCCTAGAAACCCTGAGAGAGCATTGGTTGTATGCCAAGTTCAGCAAGTGTGAGTTTTGGCTAAAAGAAGTAGGATTCCTAGGACATATTGTGTCTGCCGGAGGAGTCTCTGTTGATCCCGCCAAGATCAAAGATGTCGAAGAATGGGAAGCCCCAACCACTCAAACCCAAGTCCGTGCATTTCTCGGATTAGCTGGATATTACCGCAAGTTCGTAGAAGGATTCTCGAGCATCGCCAGACCCATGACCCAATTGTTGAAGAAGGACGAGAAGTTTGAATGGACAGACAAATGTGAAGCTAGTTTTCAAGAACTGAAGAAGAGATTGATATCAACCCCAATATTGATCATGCCAGACATCAAGAAGCCGTTTGATGTGTATTGTGATGCATCCAAGATTGGTCTGGGGTGTGTATTGATGCAAGAAGGCAAAGTCATCGCTTATCTGTCTCGGCAACTGAGGCAGCATGAGCAGAACTATCCGACCATGATCTTGAGCTAGCAGCCATAGTTTTGGCTTTGAAGACATGGCGTCATTATCTGATGGGTAATCGATGTGAGATTTACTCAGATCACAAGAGCTTGAAGTATATTTTCACTTAGAAGGAGCTGAATATGAGGCAAAGGAGATGGATAGAATTAATCAAGGATTATGACCTTGACATTCACTATGACCCCGGCATAGCCAATGTGGTAGCAGATGCTCTTAGCAGATTCCCTTGCAGGCTAAACACCATGATCAAGGAGAAGAAACCAAGTTTGTAGGAGGAGTTGGAGCAGTTCAGAACTGAATTAGTCAGCAAAGGATTCTTAGCTAACATTGAACTTCAACCCACTTTGATAAGCCAAATCAAGGAAGCCCAGAAGGGAAATGAAAGTATCGACGGAATCAAACGTCGTATTGGTACAGGAAAGGTACCTGGATTCACTGAAGACGAAGAAGGAGTGTTGTGGTACAAAGGACGTATCTGTGTGCCAGCAGATTCGGAGCTGAAGCAAGTCATCATGCAGGAAGCTCATGATACTCTTTATTCTATCCACCCCGGAGGATCTAAGATGTATCAAGATTTGAAAGAGCAATTTTGGTGGCACAAGATGAAGAGAGAAATAGGAAGCTACATCGCCAAGTGTGACATCTGTCAAAGAGTCAAGGCAGAGCATCAGAGACCTGCAGGACTATTGCAACCATTGCAGATTCCGGAATGGAAATGGGATTCCGTCGGAATGGACTTTATCACCGGTTTGCCTACTTCTAGTTGGGCAAATGACTCAATCTGGGTCATAGTGGATAGACTGTCCAAGGTAGCTCATTTTATACCTGTCAAGACAACCTACCAGAGTTCGAAGCTAGCGGAACTATATATTGCTCGGATTGTTAGTCTGCATGGAACCTCCAAGACCATAGTATCAGATCGAGGAACCCAGTTTACCTCGAGATTTTGGCAGAAAGTCTAGGAAGGATTAGGCACCAAGTTGAACTTTAGCACCGCTTATCACCCGCAAACTGAAAGAGTCAACAAGATCCTAGAGGATATGTTATGAGCTTGTGTTTTGGAGTATGGATCAAAATGGGAAGACTGCCTGCCTGTCGCAGAATTCTCATATAACAACAGTTATCAAGCTAGTTTGCAAATGGCACCATTTGAGTTCCTATACGGAAGGAAGTGTCGTACCCCTTTGAATTGGTCGCAAGTAGGAGAAAGTCAGATCTTTGGACCCGACATTCTATGCGAAGCTGTAGAGAAGGTTCACAAAGTCCGTGAGCACCTCGAGACCGCCCAATCCAGACAAATGAGTTATGATGACAAGAGAAGGAGAGACGTGACTTTCAATGTCGGAGATTTTGTGAATCTCAAGGTTTCGCCATTGAAGGGAACGCAACGCTTTAGTCTGAAAGGAAAGTTAGCCCCCAGATGTATCAGGCCCTTCAAGATTCTGAATCGTCGAGGAGAAGTATCATATCAAATGGAACTGCCTGAAGAGATGTCAGCCATCCACAATGTGTTCCATATCTCGTTACTTCGCAAATGCCGGGAAGTGCCGGAGAAAACTGAAGTTTTCAAAAACATCGATCATAGAGCTGTAGAGATCAACAATGACCTGACCTATCGTGAAGTGCCCATCTGTATCTTGGGGGAAGCTTACAGAACCACCAGGACTAGGAGTATCAAGTTTCTCAAGATTCAATGGAGCAACCATACCGAAGACGAAGCCACTTGGGAGCGAGAAGATTACATTAGGACAGAGTTCCCAGATCTCTTTAGTTCCTAGTTTACTTTGTAAATCTCGGGACAAGATTTTGTTTAAGGGGGGAAGGTGTGTAACATCCCAAAAACTTTAATCCAAGGTTATTAAGGTCCAAATCATCAAAATTAGGGTTAACAAAAAACTTTTCCAATTAAAATTATTAAAGAATTCATATGTGTGTGCATTTAAATAGGAGTTGTTTGGAATTGCCATGATTAAGTGATCCATTTCTTGTAAAATGATTATTAGGTGAAATAAACATCATCTAGATCATTCCCAAACAAATCCCAAAGAAAAACAAATCAAAATGAATAAAAGAAAGAAATGGTCATTTATGCCATTTTAATCAAGATGTCTACTTTGGCTATTCCTAGTACTCAAAACCTAACAGAAACAATTGTGGATCTTTGCACCCCTTGCTAGTACATGTAATGATGTACCAAGGCCCACTTTGTGTTCTGCCAAAAACTTTCAAACACTAATTTTAAATGGATTTTGAAAATTGAATCTAGTTCATAGCGGAAGATCCCACTTATTCAAAAACCACTCAAATGAGCTCCATTTTCAAAACCCAAGAAACCACAGAAGCTTAAGCATGTGTATAGCACACCCACCAAAAATATTTTCAAAATTCAAAACTAAATTTCTTCCGGCCATTTTCACAAACACTTGGCAGGCAGGATTCACACATAGTATTAGCTCACTGTTTTCTATAGGGTTTTGCCACCCATTTGACCTCAGATTACTCCCTCTATCTCCATTTGATCTAACCAAGCCATAAACACCCCATCCCCTAGCCCTTAGCAGCAGTGCCGCGCCACCCCGAGGACATGCTCGGCGGCCAAACTTGTCAATGCAGCAGCAGAACACCCCTCTCTCTCTCTCTCACCATGTCTAGGAGCTAGACCAGACCACACCGCCGCCCTCTGTCTCCTCCCCAAGCAGAACCGAGCCATGGACAACCCGCAGAGCACCGCGCCCAGAGCGTCTGCACCATGCCGAGCATGCGCCAGAGTGTCGGGCCCGACAAGCACGCACACGCCTCGCCTCGACCGCAGCCTGTGCTCACCGCTTCGCGACCACCCCAGGAACCGCCTGGACATGCCTGTTCGGCGCCGTTTGACCCGCAACCACCGCACGCCGTGTCAAATGCCGTCTCTGCCGCTCAGAGCATGAGCACCGCCAGACCAAACGCCACCGCCCCTAGCCACGCATTTAAGCCATAGAGCACCGCCAGGAGGCAGGCCACCGTCCCCTACCTCAACCACGCCACTAGCATGTTGTGCAACCCTCGCCGGAGTCGCCTGCCCATCCCTTTTGGTCGCCTCGTCGAGCTATAAATAGAGGCCACCCCAGCACAAACCACTCACACTATTCCACTCCCCTCTCCTCACTGGTCCTTCCCCACCTCTAGCCGGAGCAGCTCGAGCACACTTGTTCGCCGGAATTTGGCCGGAGAAGCCCGCTGAAGAGGAGGAGAAGGCACCGTTGATTTCGTCCACCGCAGGAGCCGCCGCGACCACCCGAAGCCCGCCGTCGACAGCACGTTCGTTTGCCTGCCTTGCCGTCATCGCTGGAGCCCTGGTATGCCCCCTAAGCACCGCCACCAAGCCGCTAGGGTTAGACCTCGCCGGTGACCTTTCCGTCATCGACGACGAGCCCTAGCCGTAGATCGTAGTTCTAATCTAACAGCCCACATCGCCCCGTACCGCTTCGCGTGTAAAGAGCCGCTAACGAGGTGGACCCCCCTGTCAGCTGTCCTCTGTGCCGCGGAACGCCACTGGGCCGGCCCATTTCCTTTTCCGCGCGACCCATTTAATTCAAACTTAGATTTTTCTATATAGTTTAAACCTAGTTATGTCCATTAGTTTGAAAATCAATTCAGAGAGATTTACAAATCCAAATGGAGTGATTCCAATTTTGTTAGAAAGCTACTGAAAAGATCTACTCAAGACCGTTGGATTTAATACAATTAGAGTTAGAGATATATCCTAGTAAAAGATTTTGCACCTTACAACATTTTTATAAAATCAACCATGATAGCTTTTGAGTTGATTTCAACTCTCGAAAATCACATTTCACCATACCTATCTGAATATGTAATAATATTAGGGTTTACATGTAGTGACTTTGGACTAGTACTAAAATAGTGCTATATAGGTATTTCTAGTCACTTTAAATCATTAAATAATAAACTTAAACTTAAGTAAATATGATCCAACCCTTAATTCACATTCCCACATGTTAGAATATGTGGTGATGACATGTGTCCACATGATCCATATTTTAAGTGGTGAATATTAAATCTTAGTTAATTTTCAATGAGTAGAAATTACTTTTCTCAAATAAAAAAATGAAGCTAGTTAATAAAACATGTGATGCTTGTGATGATACTAGATCATAAAATGTGTGCCTTATAGTGCTAATTAATCTAATTAAGTATTGTTTGGTGATTGTGTACTCCGTATGTATTTATAAATGATAGTACCGACCAAGCCTTCAAGGAGGAGGAGTTTTATCAAGAGGAGGAAGAAAACTTGAACCACTACACTGCACAAGGCAAGCCACTATTAGCAATGCAAGCTAACACTTGCAAGATAGATAATCTAAGTAGATGGTTTAGGCATGCTTTGGTTATACCACTTTGACCATTACTTACCCCAAGTATTATTTTCCAAGCTTTACTTCCTTTACTTTACCAAATTCCTTTACTTGTTTTTGAAGGTAGCATAAATAGTATAAAACTTGACCTATATAGATAACTTGAGATGTCATTCTATGGCATGATATTGACTCCATCTTTCCACCTTAGTGAACACTCTTAACTTAGTAGTTTAGAGTAGATAAAAACTTGAGTCACTTTAGATGGGAATACTTGGTGAAAATGAATTATGAAAACCTTGGAATGATGAGTCATTCTATTGAGATGTTTTGACATGTGTTGAGAAACACAAATGGTTTATGATGGTGAAAATGTTGAGGCATGAGCCTTAACCCTTTTACAAAACTGATGGTTGGATTCGGATGCGATACCATTCCAAATTTACCGTACAACCACTATACCTGAATTGGGTAAGGCTTAGCCAGAAGTTTATATGCAGTAGTATTAGTTCCCTCACGGGAGAGGTTTGAGCTTAGGCTACCTCTCGATGTTGTCCACCTATGCAGTGCCCAAGATGACAGATGGTCATGGTTGGGAGGCCATGCTCATAGGAGAGGTGCTTATACTAGGGTGTGTAAAGGAAAAGTTATGTTTGATTATCTGCATACTAAGTATGATACATCTATCAGGGATAACCCTGAATCATCTGTCATCTTGGGCACTGCATAGGTGGACAACATCGAGAGGTAGCCTGAGCTCAAACCTCTACCGCGAGGGAACTAATACTAATGCATATAAACTTCCGGCTAAGCCTTACCCAATTCAGGTATTGTGGTTGTACGGTAAATTTGGAATGGTATCGCATCCAAATCCAACCATCAGTGTTGTAAAAGGGTTAAGGCTCATTGCTCAACATTTTCATCATCATAAACCATTTGTGTTTCTCAACACATGTCAAAACATCTCAATAGAATGACTCATGATTCTAAGGTTTTCATAATTCATTTTCACCAAGTGTTCCTATCTAAACTAAATCAAATTTTGATTTAGCTATAAACTACTAGGTTAAGAGTGTTCACTAAGGTAGGATGCTACTCTCAATCTCATGCCATAGAATGACATCTAATGTTATCTAGATAGGTCAAGTTTTATATTCCTTATGCTACTTTCAAAAAAAGTAAAGGACTTTCGTAAGTTAAAGTGAGTAAAGCTTGAAAAGTAATACTTTGGGCATGTAATAGTCAAATTGGTATAACCAAAGCATGTCTAATGCATCTACTTAGATTATCTATCTTGCAAGTGTTAGCTTGCATTGTTAAAGGTGGCTTGCCTTGTGCAGTGTAGTGGTTCAAGTTTTCTTCCTCCTCTTGATAGAACTCCTCCTCCTCGAAGGCTTGCTCGGTACTATCATTTATAAAAACATACAGAGTACACAATCACCAAACAATACTTAATTAGATTAATTAGCACTATAAGGCACACATTTTATTATCTAGTATCATCACAAGCATCACATGTTTTATTAACTAGCTTCATTTTTTTATTTAAGAAAAGTAATTTCTACTCATTGAAAATAACTAAGATTTAATATTCACCACTTAAAATATGGGATCATGTGGACACATGTCATCACCACATATTCTAACATGTGGGAATGTGATTTAAGGGTTGGATCACATTTACTTAGGTTTAAGTTTAGAATTTAATGATTAAAGTGACTAGAAATGCCTATATAGCATCTTTTTGGTACTAGTCCAAAGTCACTGCATCTAAACCTTAATATTATTACATGTTCATATAGGTATGGTGAAATGTGATTTTTGAGAGTTGGAATCAACTCAAAATCTATCATGGTTGATTTTATAAACATGTTGCAAGGTGCAAATGCTTCTGTTTTGTTATTTTTACTTTGAGAGATCTCTAACTCTAATTGAATTAAATCCAACGTGCGTGGGTATATATTTTTAGTAGCTTTGTAACAGAATTTGAATCACTCAATTTGGATTTGTAAATCTCGCTAAATTTATTTATAAACTAAGGGGCAGAACTAGGTTCAAACTAAAATGGAAAAATCATAATTTGAATTAAATGGGTCGCGAGGGAAGGAAAACAGGCCGGCCCAGTGGCGTTCCGCGGCATAGAGAACAGTTGACAGGGGGGTCCACCGGTCAGCGGCTCTTTACACGCGAAGCGATATGAGGTGATGTGGGCCGTTAGATTAGAACCTAGATCGACGGCTGGGGCTCATCGTCGACGACGGACAGGTCGCCCGTGGGAACTAACCCTAAAGGCTCGGTGGGGGTGCTCAGGGGGCTTACCAAGGCTCTAGCTACTGCGGCGATGGGGGCGATGAAACGTGTTGGTGCAAGGAAGGGCTCCTTTTATAGGCGTGGCTAAGCGGCAGAGAAGCATGGGCGGTGCTTGCCGATGACGACGGCACAACGAGCTAGAGGCATGGGCGATGCGCTAGGACGGTGGGCGGAGCCCTGGCGAGTGTCACGGTGGTGATGGTGCAGTGGTTTGCGGTCGGGGGCAGTGAATGGCGCGGCGCGCACTAAGTCTCTACCGACGACGAGTTTCACGACGGCCGGCGACTACGGGGCACGGTCGGGGAATGGGCGTGTCTGTTAGCTTCCTAGGCCGGTGGGGATCGTGTAGGCGGGCGGCTGGAGCGAGGCGAGGTCTGGCTGCATGGGGACAACACGCGCTCTATGAGCGGTATCGGCATGGTCCACAAACTCTGAGCGCGGCGGTTCCTGGCCGTTCTGGTCGCTGTCCTCGGGCTGGGGCTGGTTGGGCGGTGGAGGTGGACCACGTGCTACCTCCTAGACATGGTGGATGGTGTTGGCGGCGGCTGTGGCGTGCTGTCGCCGGTGAGGCCTTAATGTCCATGACCATTTAGTCGTGGCACAGTGAGTGGCTGGGCTAGATAGGGGTAGGGGAGTGTATGGGTTGGATGTGGTTGCAAAATGGGGAACCAATTTAGTTCAAACACTGGTCCAAATAGTATTTTATGTTTTAACTGAATTCTGTCCAGAAAGTGTTTGTGAAAATGGCCAAAAGAAATCAAGTTTGGAATTTTTGGATGATTTTTGGTGGGTTTGCTAGACACATGCTTAAGTCTCTGTGGTTGCTTGGGTTTTGAACATGGAGCTTATTTGAGTGGTTTTTGAAATAGGGTGAGCTTGATACCTACACTAGATTCAATTTTCATTTGTCATTTAAAATTAGTGTTTGCAAGTTTTTGGCAAATCACAAAGTGGGCCTTGGTACACTACTATATGTACTAGCAAGGGGTGTAAAGATCCACATTTATATTTGTTCAGAATTGAGTCCTAGGAATAGCCAAAGTAGGCATGCTGATTAAAATGGCACAAATGACCATTTCTTTCCTTTATTCATTTTGATTTGTTTTTCTTTGGGATTTGTTTGGGAATCATCTAGATGATGTTTATTTCACCTAAGAATCATTTTACAAGCAATGGATCACTTAATCATGGCAATTCAAATCAACTCCTATTTTAAATGCACACCCATATGAATGATTTAATAATTCTAAATGGAAATTTTTTTGTTAACCCTAATTTTGATGAGTTGGATCTTAATAACCTTGGATTAAAGTTTTGGGATGTTACATCTATGATCTTTGAATCCGTTCTCAAGTCGTCCATAACCGTGGACACGGCTTTCAAAAAGATTATTACCTTGCAGGGGTTGATACGTCGTAATCGTATCTATAATTTTTGATGTTCCATGCTTGTTTAGTATCTACTTTCTTATATTTTTGTATACATTTTGAGATACTTTTATGCATTTTATGGAACTAACCTATTAACAATATGCCACAGTGCTAGTTGCCTGTTTTCTGCTATTTTTGGTTTCACAAAAGCTAGAAAATAAATATTCTCATAATTGGACAAGACAAAATCCAAAGTCAATATTTTACCAGAAGACTCACCGAGCCAGAAGACGAGATGGAGAGGGGCCACGAGGTGGCCACACCAACTGGTGGCGCGGGCCAGCCCAGGCCGTGCCAGGGGGTGGTGTGGGCACCTCGGGCCTCCGCCGACCTTTCCCTTTCTCCTATAAAAGCTTCCCTGGACGAAAACCATAGACACAAGATCATAATTCCACGAAAAGTTCCACAGTGCCACCACCACCGAAGAGGTGATTGGGGGGACAGAAATCTTTGTTCCGGCACCCTGCCAGGACGGGGAAGAGCCCCTGGAGCCATCTCCATCGAATCCACTGATGTCTACGCGCTTCTATTCTTGTAGACAGTTGTTGGGCCTCCAAGTGCAGAGGTTTGTAGAACAGCAGCAAGTTTTCCCTTAAGTGGATAACCCAAGGTTTATCGAACTCAGGGAGGAAGTGGTCAAAGGTATTCCCTCTCAAGCAATCCTGCAATCAAGATACAAGAAGTCTCTTGTGTCCCCAACACACCCAATACACTTGTCACATGTATAGGTGCACTATTTCGGTGAAGAGATAGTGAAATACAAGTGGTATAGATAATTATAAGTGGTAACGGTGATAGAAAATAGCTTGATGGCGCGGAAAAGACTAAAGTAAAACTGAAATAAAGATAGAAGCAAGCAAACATGTAACATATCTAGTAGCAAACGGTGTTTCAATGCTTAGAAACAAGGCCCAGGGATCATACTTTCACTAGTGAACACTCTCATATAAATATCTTCTTAACTACTCTCCGGTTGGACACTCTAATCGATGGTAGGGCTATAACAACACTCCTCAAAGTTTGCTTTCCGCATCTAGATAACCCCACACTGTCACCTTGAGCACTAGATGGTTCAAAAAAACACCACAATTTCATAAAGACATCCAACTCCAAATATAACTCATAACAAGTATTTGAAATCTCTATCCTAAGTGCCACCATGGTGTGCACACCGTCAACTTCACACACATGGGGAGAGCAAAGATCTATTAAAGCACATGAGTAGCAAGGTAGATCTACATGATTACAAAGCTCATGATCACAATATGATCATGCACGGAGAGAGAGATGAACACATAGCTACCGGTAGAACCCTTAGCCTCGAGAGAGAACTACTACCTCCTCGTCATGGGAATCAGCTATGGTGATGGAGATGGTGGTGGAGGTCGATGGAGATGGCTCCGGGGGCACTTAAACGTCCAGGCAGGGTGCCGGAACAGAGACTTTCTGTCCCCCGAATCTCCCCTTCGGTGGCGGTGGCACTGCGGAACTTTTCGTGGATTTCTGATTGACTATTTAGGGTATATGCATCGGGAGGCTTCTTATAGGCGAAGAGGCAAGGTCGGTGGAGGCTAGAGGGGCCCACACCACCTGGTGGCGCGGCCAGGGCTAGCCCGCGCCACCACATTGTGTGGCCAGGCCCTGGCCCTCCTCCGTCTCGTATTCTGGCTCTGTGAGTCTTCCGGTAAAATATCAACTTTTGCTTTTGTCCCGTCTAATTCCGAGAATATTCATTTTCTGACTTTCTACAACCAAAAACAGCAGAAAACAGGCAACTGCCACTGTGGCTCTTATTAATAGGTTAGTCCAATAAATCATATGAAAAGTACTCCAAAGTGTGGACAAAACACAAGAAAATAGATAAAACCAAGCATGCAACATCAAAAATAATAGATACATTTGCAATGTATCATCCACCGCCATATCCATCGCCGTTGGTGACTCCCATGATGAGGAGGGAGTAGTTCTCTCTCGAGGCTAAGGGCTCTACCGGTAGCTATGTGTTCATATCTCTCTATGCGTGATCTTATGATATCATGAGCTTTGTAATCTATAGATCTATTATGCTACTCAAGTGCTTTAATTAATCTCTTCTTATCCCCACGTGTGTGAAGTTGATAGTGTGCACACCATGTGGCACTTTGGCTAAGGTTACATAAATACTTATCATGAGTATAATTTGAGTAGGATGTCTCTATGAGATTGTGGTGTTTTTTGGAACCATCTAGGGCTCAAGGTGACAGTGAGGGGTTATCTAGATGGGGAATGTGAACTTTAAGGTGTGCTATTATAGCCCTACATAGTGCAACCGGAGAGTAGTTCAGGGTAGCATCATGAAGAGAAGATATTTATATGAGAGTGTCCACAAGTGAAAGTATGATCCATAGGGCTTGTTTCTAAGCATTGAAACACCATTTACAATCAGTCCTACTACATGTTTGCTTGCTGCCACTCTTATTTCAGATTGCAATTACCACTTATAATCATCCATATTACTTGTATTTCACTATCTCTTCGCCGAACTAGTGCACCTATACACCTGGCAAGTGTATTGGGTGTGTTGGGAACACAAGAGACTTATTGTATCTTGATTACAGGGTTGCTTAAGAGGGATACCTTTGACCACTTCCTCCCTAAGTTCGATAAACCTTGGGTGATCCACTTGAGGGAAATTTGATGATGTCCTACAAACTTCTGCACTAGGAGGCCCAACACTGTCTACAAGAATAGAAGTGTGCATAGACATCAAGCTATTTTCTGGCCTAAAGACTTACTATCTTTAATACACTAATGCTGCTAATGAAGATTGTGTGAAGTTATGTATGAAGGAAATTTTAAAGTGTAGGGAAGAACAACGTGATAAGATAAAATATGGACAAAAGCTCAAGCTTGGGGATGCCACCCGTGTCACCCCAAAAAATATTCAATAAGTACAAGCATCAAATCTTGGGTATGCCCAAGGCATCCTAGTCTTCATCAATAAAAATCTTAGTTTTTCTTCCAAACACTTCATTTTTATTGTTTCATGCACAATTGTGTTGTCCTTGGAGCATCTTCGTTTTTGTTTTTAGTTTTATTTTGGTTGGATCCCAACACACTTCTTTTGGAGAGAGACACACCCCATTATTCATTGCCTAGAACACTTTAGTTTTCACTCTAACTGTTCTGCGAGTGTTCTCCTCTGCTAGCATTGCGTTTAGCTTTAGTTTCATGCTTATAAGTGGTACAAAAGGAGTCTTGTTTTGACTATGTCCTAGACTTTATCATGTCATGTTTGATATTGCTTTGACTTTATGCTTAGTGATTATTGATGTAGCATGACTTGTTACAAACAATTGAGATTGCTTAATGTGACTTGAAAGAATCATGCATTGTTTTAGCATATAAAAGCATAATATTGTGGTATTCTCATTTGATGCTATATTTGGGTTGACTTGGCGCATGCTCACACCATGTTAAGACAATACCAAGTCGCCATAGCCTCTATGATCATTTAGTTTTCGACTTGTAATATCACTTTATGCTTTAATTAATAATGTTTTGTCGCTTTGCATGATTATGGCCATTATTGCTCTCTTAGTTGGTCACTCCAGTCTTTTGCTAGCCTCCACATGTACCAAGTATGAGTTCCACTCATGCATTCAACTTCAAATAAAACCAAGATATTCCAAAGAGTCCACCATACCTACCTATTAGCATTATTTCTATTCCACGTATATTCATGTTTTTATCTACCTTCCGAATTAAACTTGTTATGTGAAAATTAGTGATTAAAGATCTCACAAACTTGATGGCACACTTTACTTTCTTGCACTTAATAAACTTGAACCATTGTGTCCATCTATGTTGCGTATATGCTTGCGTTTTGTAAGTTGTGAATTAGCAGAACCATGTTACCGTGGGGAACGCATTGAACATTGCACTTTATTTAGTTACTATCATGTTCTTTTGCTTATGGATCCCGGCGGTGTGAAATGAAAGGGGAGCTTGTAAGGCTCATGGAGTTCGTATATGTGTTAGAGAAACGCCTAGGCGGCTGGTCTAAGCCATGCTTAATCATGGTGGAAACCTGCAGCATAACCATAGCGAGCAATCTGTGAAGCATTCAAAAAAGGGGAAAACCCTATGCAAATAGCATACAAAAAGATTGCTGAGATGCTCATGTCTGCTTGCCTTGTCATTTTTATATGGGGAATCTTCCGTATCATCGGGCAAGGGGTACCCTGTTGGTGGTTCTCTATGATACACATGTACTTACATTGACAAGAACTTACTTGTGACTAAAGATGAGTAGCATGATATTCAGTACTCGTAAGCAAGGGGCATGAGATTTTCAGCTTATAACTTGTCAAGCATATCCTCATATTTTTTCACTTTAACCTTAATCAACTTAAAGATGCTTATGATAGGGGCAATGAGAGCTGAAAGCTAATAAGTACCATAATTTTTGGAAGCTCTTTATGTGACTTGAATCCCTACTTCCTTCTATGAAGGGCCTTTCTTTTACTTGCATGTTGAGTCTCCATCTTCTATCTTTATGCACCTATTGAGAGAGCTTAGTGGTCATTCTTAGTTGAATGTGCATTATCCTAGAACTTGTTGATTGATTCATAACTTTGATATTGCTTGTTCTTAAACTATTTGTATCTAGTCACCCTTATGAACTTTGAAGGTGTCCTATGCATTTATGTTTTGTTACACTATGAGGGACAAGCTGAATACCATTATCATTATGTTTTCTATATGTGAAACAAACAAACGAATTTCAAAGCATTGTTATTCATGAATCTTTTGTTTGTACCGTTTCATGTTACAACATAGTTGCCATGTATTATTGTTAGAACTATATCTTTCATGTCTATGTTAGAGTACTATGATCCCAGCTATCAATGTTTTACAAATACCTTGATCAAGATTGTGATGGTGCATGTCACCTCAAAAATTATTTTTATCACTTACCTATTCGAGGACGAGCAGGAGTTAAGCTTGGGGATGTTGATACGTCGTAAATGTATCTATAATTTTTGATGTTCCATGCTTATTTAGTATCTACTTTGTTATGTTTTGTCTACATTTTGAGATACTTTTATGCATTTTTCTGGAACTAACCTATTAATAAGATGCCACAGTTCTAGTTGCCTGTTTTCTGCTATTTTGGTTTCAAAAAAGCTGGTAAAGAAATATTCTCGGAATTGGACGGGACAAAAGCCAAAGTCAATATTTTACCAGAAGACTCACGGATCGAGAAGACGAGACGGAGAGGGGCCACGAGGTGGCCACACCACCTGGTGGTGCGGGCCAGCCAGGCCGCACCAGGGGTGGTGCGAGCCGCAGCCAGGCCGCAATGTATCATCCACCGCCATCTCCATCGCTGTTGCTGACTCCCATGTTGAGGAGGGAGTAGTTCTCTCTCTAGGCTAAGGTCTCTACCGGTAGCTATGTGTTCATCTCTCTCTATGCGTGATCTTATGAGATCATGATCTTTGTAATCTATATATCATTCTGCTATTCAAGTGCTTTAATTAATTTCTGCTTATCCCCATGTCTGTGAAGTTGACAGTGTGCACACCGTGTGGCACTTTTGCTCAGGTTACATAAATAATTATCTTGAGTATAATTGGAGTTGGCTGTCTCTATGAGATTGTGGTGTTTGTTGGAACCATCTAGCGCTCAAGGTGATAGTGAGGGGTTATCTAGATGGGGAATGCGAACTTTAAGGTGTGCTGTTATAGCCCTACATCGTCCAACCGGAGAGTACTTCAGGGTAGCATCATGAATAGTAGATATTTATATGAGAGTCTCCACTAGTGAAAGTACGATCCCTAGGCCTTGTTTCTAAGCATTGAAACACCATTTACAATCAGTCTTATTACATGTTTGCTTGTTTCTACTCTTATTTTAGATTGCAATTGCCACTTATAATCATCCATATTACTCGTATTTCACTATCTCTTCGCAGACAAATGTATTGGGTGTGTTGGGGACACAAGAGGCTTCGTGTATCTTGATTGCAGGGTTGCTTGAGAGGGATACATTTAACTAGTTCCTACCTGAGTTCGATAAACCTTGGGTGATCCACTTAAGGGAAACTTGTTGTTGTTCTACAAATCTCTACACTTGGAGCCCAAGACTGTCTACAAGAATAGAAGCGTGCGTAGACATCATGGGTGCACAACTTTATCCACACGTACCAACCGACTCTTAATGCCACTATAGATTAGCCCTCTTCCTTGGAAGGCCGGTAGAGGGTGATTGAACATGACCTTTCCCTTGCTTTCGCCGAGACCATGAGTCATGCCCTAAGGAGATGCCACCGTAACGGGTGAAGTCCCAAAGTCGGTCCCTAGTGATGTGAATAACGTTTGAGATTACGGAGGCCGGGCCTCTCCCATTCCCTGTCATGCTTACCTACCTGTATGAATGCACCTCCTTCACCACCTTAGAGAACAACCAGAATGCATATGTCGAATGGAATGCCCAAACTATGTGACTCATTAAATCTACTAGGCATGTTAGTTGGTCGAGGGGGTTTCCAGGCCCCCGTGTGGCTGTACACTTGTCTTAGTTCAAGAGGCAAGAACTTAGATCCTAGTGGTGGAAAGTATGGGACTATAAAAACCAGAACCCACCATGGCCTCCCATACAAGAATTAACATGTTTAACTTTCATCTATGATCATTCCACGTCATCCTATACAACTACGTTCATTCATAGCTCTGATTCATCAACCGGATGGACCAGCAGTAACAGCGAAGAATGGCTAAGCACAATAGATATAACAGCTCTAGCAAAGCTCATAAGCCAAACCCTAGTTATGCTAGGAGCAGTGGATCAGGGAAATATAGGCGACAAAGGAAACATGCATCAGGTAGGATTAAACTAGCTATGGTAAAAGACTTTGGAATCGTTTGCACATGGGAAGAATGAAATACTTTGAAATCATAGGGTTATATCATGTGTGGGGTTTTGCTTGCCTTTGCCTGTTCATACTCAGAGATAGAACTTCAGGTTCATCTTATTGGCATCATTCGTCGTTAACCTTCGATGGTGTTGATCTTGGTCTTCAATGTTGTACTCGATCTCGTTGCTCACATCAACTCCAAGGTCTGCCAATAAGAAATAGAAACACCAGAAAGAAAACAACAGTCAAAACATAACATTGATGCAATGCTCAAGCAAGGATGATGATATGATAAGTTAAATTGTATTGAAATGAAACCATAAAACATGCTTTGCCAAATTAAAATGAGGGGTACAAACCCTAATACAGAGAAACCCTGGATGCATATAAGAGGGTTCTTCTGATTAAAATTTTCTTGAAAGTTGATTAACAATGCATGATTACGAGTCTATTGTGTAGATCTCATTTTTCTGAACATTTTGATATACTATACACATTTTTATGACTTATAAATAATTATTTATTGGATTTATAAGACTAAACCAATTTCTGAAATTATTAAACAATTTAAAAACCTTTACTGTGTCATGTTGACGTCACTATGACGCTAGTGTGGGAACTCAAACTCTCGTCACCGGGGCAGGGGCTAGCCTCTAAGGCTGACTGCTAGGCCTAGGCCACATCAGCGAGCCACCTCAGCGGCGGGACCCACATCGAGTTTGACTTGTGCTGACCCACGCGGTGGTCGGCTTCTACAGCCGGTGACCACCCAGCAGCGGCGCTACGGCGCCCGCAGGGACGGGACCCTGCACGAACATGAAGCTCCTCCACCTGGGCTACCCAAATATGGCAGCGCAAGGACCTGGGGCAGCAGGAAACCTCACAAGTGACGACCGTCTATTGCAAACAGCGGTGACACACATCGCGTTAGTAGTACAGAGGGGGATAGAAGCAACAGAGAGGTGTCGGAGCACTGCTAGCTCACCATCAGTGCGAGGCAGGGGCCAGCTCGGCTGGGCAAGCTCAGAGGCGGTCAGAATCGACTCGAACAGCGGCAAACAGGGTTAGAGACGAACGTCATGATTGGCTCGGTTATGACCATCCTTGCTTGCATAGCTTGGAGGATAGGTAGAGGGCGGCATGGCGGAACTTTAGCGCGCATCTTCAAGGCTCGGGGAAGGTTCAAACGGCATTGGCGAGAAGCTCTGGTCGATCTAGGGTTTCGGCCTCAGAGAGAAATCGAGGGACAGATCTCGAGAGGATGAGATAAGACCAGGGGAGAGAGGGAAGAGTCATGCGGGTCTCTGCGTTTCCTCGTCTAGTCATCCTGTCCGGAGTGGCAATGACGATGTGGTGCCGGCGAATAAGGGGAAGGCACACAACTATCTTTTTGCTGGCCTTCTATCGCGAGGAGGAAGAGAAGAAAATAACGCTGGAAAGGTATCTGGGCCTGGGCCGGGGTGTGATGCGGATGACTACAGACGGGTGCGTGTGGGAAGCTGGTAGAAGAGAGGAAGCAATGGGCCAGCCTGGTTTGCTAGGCTCTATTTTTTTAGTAAGGTTGTTTTTGTTCCTTTTTGTTTTCTCACTTTTCTCTTTTTGTTTGAATTTCAAATCTGTTTTGGATATTTCCAAAATATAAGAGTTGTTGTAATCATATTAAAATACTTCAGGGGCCCTTATAATCAATTTAGTCTCTAAAGTTTTTATAGTTTTTGAAATTCAAAACTATTTTGAATTGATTTGAGAGAGAGGAAACTAGGGTTTTAGGGTTTTTTCTTATTTTCCTTTTATGCAACATTTCTTCAGTCAAAAGGATGCATGCAATGCTTATGATGTACAAACAAACCCTAATTAATAAATACTAAAACTAGGGCTGTTACAGTTTTATCCCCTTAACAGAATATCGTCCCGAGATTCTAGGTAGGAAGATAGAAGGAAAAGGGTTACTGAATGAATGAAGTGCTTCATTTTCTTCGAGGTAGCTGCGCACACTAAATAAGACAGGGAATGACACAGAGCCACAATAGAGTATCTCATGGTCAACTCATGGGTAGATGTTTCATAACATCTCTGGAGCCAACGATCACGAGACACGACAAGGTAATGGAGGAAACAGAAGGAGATAGTTTCTAGTTGTTAGATAACTGGTCTTCATAAGGATTGAGACCAAGGAGCTTCAGAAGAGTTTGAGCTTCTGAAAAGGAGAGCATACAACAGAAAGAACGCAAGCATAGACTTCGAAAGGGAACCTATACTAGACTGCTTAAGTAGAGCTTCAGGTATGCAGAGATATGGATAACCAAGCTATTGAACTACTTTTGATACAGAAGGATCACTCTTCATTCGACAGAAGGTCAAGACAGAAAGGTTGTTTTGGTGGAGAGGACTCGTAAGAGTCACAAAGAACATGTAATAAGAGCACCTTATGATTATCAAAACCATAGTAGCTATTCGAAAATGTTAGGGGAACCGAAGGAAACTCTTTATTCATCCAGGTCTATCAAAATCTTTCCAGCGATCATGATATCACTTTACACCACTAAGATGAATATATAAGAAGACTCCTGATGACAGAAGGAAAAAGAAACTTCATTCTCAGACTTCAATTACTTGGCTCAACAACACTTGCCAACATAAAAGGGTCTAGACGTTCGACCGAGAGACATTTAGCAACACTACTTTAAATGTTCTCCGTGATGTTGGAGAAAGCGAATATCAAGTGAACGTCATACTTCAGATACAAAGGAAACCTTAAGCACAAATCCTATAACAAATCATAAAAGATTCCTCATCAAGATTGGTTGTTATTGCTTATTCAAGAGAATATGACAATAGGCCTTCAGATTAATTGTGTTAACCATTACATCAATCTTGTCACATTACAAATAATCCTATGTCAAAACCTTGAACATACCAACCATCATATCTGCTTGAGATTCAGATTTGGTTAGGTGGAATGATACTTCAGACTCAGCATGTCCGAATAGAAAGTGTGCAACATTTACCACAAGGATAAAGTTACTAGATTCTCAAGACATGGACTACATTGTCAAGTTCCAAAAGAGTGAGCTAGGTGTCAAAAGCCATGCATTAGCAAGTTATCAAAAGATAATTGCTCCTATATGAATTGATTGCAATAGAACACAAATGCATCCTTATTGGGAAATATTTAGGAGGATACTAAAGTTTGTAGAACTCCTTCTCTTCCATGACAAATCATCAGTGTCTTAAAGTGCTTAGAGGATATTCTCGAGATGTGAAAGTATAAACCTACCATATCAGGAATACTTCGCAGATGCTTGACTGACTTGAAATAATTCCCGAGAAAAACAAACATAACTATTCTCAAATCCACAATGACACCTTTCAACTATTGCACATGAATCGAAGATAGTCACTTCTAACATCTAGAACACATACTACAAAATGACACGAAGATGGTTCTCAAAAGGTTTCCAACATTAATGCCAATTGTTCCATATGAATATAGTCTAGCATGGAGGAGTTAAGGATGTCATCGGTGGGCTCTATAACAAACTTATCGTGATACTCCAGGAATATGGACTCAGATATCGTATGAACAAGACATCAATAAAGGTCAGGCTAGAGGACACGAAGATGTATGTAGGTGAAACATCACGAGTAGATACGCCATCAGGATAGTCCTTGGGACTGAGTTTGATTTGATGATAGGCTGTATCAAATCTAAGGTGGGGGCAATAATATTTCCACAAAGGAAACACTATCCTTCTTCAGCGTGAACAAAACTAAACATCCCTTTAGGAGGAACAAGTTTGATAGAACCTTTGTCTTACAACTCTCCAAGTTGTTGTTTTGAGCTCAACCAACTAGTTCAAGGGCATCCAGTACGGATTCTTGGAGAAAGAGGCAGTTCAGAAAAATGATTTGCTCAAGAACTTAACATCACGGTAATGTGGCAACATGACAATACTTCTAGAAATATGTCTAGAATGTCACGAACCACCGATATGTCACATAGTTCAAGAGGAACCTTGCTTGGTAAGGCAAGAAGAGATAGTCTTAGAGCTTCGACACAATCCTAACTCTTTCACCAAAGAGAATGCACCAGAATAACAAACTTGATGACACAGTCAAGCTTCGCTTAGTGATATGTTAACCATCATGCTAAGAATGACCCAAATGTCCTTGTTGAGGTCCAAATCAGTAATGATTGATAAGAATCTTAGATGGCCACATTATTATGCACACGCATCATTCACGAACACAAAGGCTCGAGGGAAGAGTGGGTAAAAATGTGTAAGAGCATCACTTCAGGAAGAGGGTCATGAAATTAAGCACGACCTCTTAATATGAAAGAGTGTGATACTTTAAGGTAGAACAAAACAAAAGCTAATCAACTCGTTTTCATCTGCGGATTACAACACGTTGACCTGGTCATAGATATGACAAGGTACTGGAGTTTGTTTCTCCTAACATCCTGAAATGGTTTGTCATGATGGACAACAAGAGTATCTTGCATCGGAAGACACCAATGCGCATTACTACTTGGCTACCAAGTGGTAGACAAAGGTTGGAAACAACAAGGGGAAATGAACATTCTCAGGATAGAATCCCGAGATGTGGATGCATAGTTTATTAATCTTCCGAAAACCAATGCTGTAACATCCCAATTTCAGCAACCCTGACTAGTTGTCCAGAATGCAAAAATCAGGGGGAACAAAAACTTTTTTTCTTGTTAAGTGTTGCATTGTTTGCTTGTTGATTGTCTGTGCTTATGCTTTTGATTGTATAGCTTACTATATACTCCTTACCTCAACATCAGTTGTCAAAAAGCTATTTAACAAAACTATCCTAGCTCACTTTACATATTCTCAAATGTTCTGGCATTTCAAAACATGAGCCAAGATGCTTCTGTAACCAAAACTATTCTTGTAGCTTCTATTGGCCAAACTATGGAGAACTATAACCTCCTTATGTTTTCAAGACAAAACCTTCAGCTACTCTTACCTCTAGGATTTCCAAAACCTTGTTTAAAACTTTTGAATTCTACTCTTGGTAGGGATACCAAGAATTATTACCTTATTCAAACTCCAACCTTTCAAAATTACCCATCTTTACCTCAAGCTAAGCTTGATGGTAACCCTAGTAGTAGTGGACTTGCTTGTAAGATGAATTGCCTTGATCTGTTGTTTGATTTGTCTGCTTAGGGATAGTATGAGCTACTCTAGGAGCTCATCACTTGGATCAAGATAATTTAAAATCACCAAACCCTAAGAAAGAATACAATCTGGATCTAATATCTAGCCACCAGGTGATCATCTAAAACCCTTAACTAGATGAATTCTGAAGTGTTCCATTCTAGAAGCTTCCAAGCCAATGAAGATCAATACCAAGCATGGATCCCTTCTACTCAGTCTACTATTCAACCTCATCCACTTGATGATGCTTTGGTACCTTGCAACCCATCAAAATCATCACCACCCACATTCTAGTCAAAAACATTAAGTCTACCAAATTTGGCAAAGTCTGGAAAACTAGTTCCAACATCACCTTTTTGAATGCCTCCCTTTATCAAACCATATGCATTTTTGGAAATGAATTTTAACCATCTTGCTAACCAACCTAAGTACTACGAAGGCCCACTCTTTTCCTTGGTTAGATCATCCTGCTACCCACTTGATCTTGAGGGTTTTGCAGGCAAGAAAATAACTATTCCTGCAAATCTAGTCAACATGGCTACTTTGATAGAAGCTCACACCAACATCCCACCTTCTCTGGACCAACTCTTTGCATGAGTGTGTTCTACTCATATAGGTATATCAACATCTACTTCACTTGTTCCAAGTGGATCTTTGTGCCTCTTAAACCCACATGGTTTATAAGGCATCATGACTCATCTCGTATGGCAGCCTTATTTTCAACAAAATTTGCCATCCCTTCCAGACCACCTCAAATGTAACCAATCCAAACTACTTCTGACATGATCATATATATGACTTGGTCTAACTAACCATCTATCTCATGCCCCAAGGGGAGATCTGAACTCCAAGATACAACCGTGTTTTGATGGTATGAAATTAACACCACCCTAGATCCTTAATCTAGGGTATTCCACCAAAATCAACTTGGATTCTCGAATACCAAGGTTACAAATGCTTTTTACACCTTTTATACATCATCTACCTGGATCATCAAGATTTATCAATAATTATCCATAATTACTATGGACCAAAATTATTCAAATTCCTTTAATAGGCAAAACCTCCAAAACCTCCTCCATAAAGGAAAGTTTAGTTTTTGCCAAAACACTTCTCTAAGTTAGGTCACTTTTGATGCCTTCCTATCCTACCCTATCTTCCCACTTCAAGAATAATTATTTTTGAAGAGCTTTATTATTTCTTTTGCCCATTTTCCTAAATGGGTGAATTCGAATAATGATTGTTTTAAATACTTTTATCTTCCAATAAATCTTGGGAAAATTCCCCCTAAGTGTGTATTCACATTTGGGACCATGTCATACCAAAAACCAACCTTGTCCATTGTAAAATTATCAAATGATCTTCTAAAAACTACTTCTGTACTTTTCGAATAAATAATTGTAAGTGGAATTAAAATCCTCTGAAAAATCCCAAATAATTCCTGGATATCGACCTTGACCTCATCCGTCCACCAGTACCATCTTCCCACCTTGTCCTATGCAAAATTTTGAACTTCCTTCACAAGCACCCATTTACTCAATTTGGCAAACCTAGCTAGTATTGAGCTAAATCAATATCAAACCATCACCAAAGCTTGTCAAGGACTCCTATCCAGCCACCATGACTCGCCTGGTCGTCACCACTGTAGCACTACAGTACCCAAATCACACATCTACTTGTCCTTTACCCCATTGGAAGAGTAGAGAGAGGAGAGACAAGCCACTTGTGGCCAACCAACAACAACACTACCTCATCCTCTCTGTCCCTGCCGACCAGATGACTCACACCACCCCTCCATCGCCCTCCTTAGCCAATCCCAAGGCAGCTCCACCCCTCCTCCATGTCCAAAATGGACATTTCCCCTCTTAAGCTCCCACCTCCTTTTAAATAGGCCAGAGGCTACCCAGCCTGCCTCTGCCCCCTCATTCTCCTCTCCTCCCCTCCACTTACTTCCCAGAGCCCCCTCTCCTCCTCCCTTTCTCTGCTCTGCTCGAGAAAAGGAGAAAGAGGAGCCTCGGACCCTTACCCAAAATCGAGCAAGGCCTCCCATCCTGCACTCCTCTCCCTCTGCATGTTAGCCTATCAGAACCCACACATCCCCTGCATCTAATCCTATGCTTGTTTTTCCCTAGGACCGCCCCTGGACGAGGCTCCGACGAGCACCGACACAAGCCCTGCCGGTGCTGGTTCATGTGACGCTTCTTGGGGGAAAAACATACGGTGTCGCCCCTCTCCGGACTCGTCATCGACCGCCGCACCTCCTAGGACCCTCCCTAGCTCCTCTCCGCCTCGTTGGTACGCTCCCCATGCCGCCCCGCCGCTTGGTCATCGCGAGCTAGGAGACGAACCACCACCGTCCATCGTGACTAGATCCAACGGCCCAGGGCACCCCATACCTCTTCGGTGCCAGCTCTCGCTGACAACCGGGCCACGCGTCGCAGCTCGAACGCACGCGCGCGCGCTCCCCTGGTGCCACCTGTTGGGCCGACCCAGCGACGGTGGCCTGGTTCCCTTCTAGATTCGGCCCACGACGCCCTTCTCCTTTTTACCAATTATTCCCAGATCAAAAACTAGTTGTTTGGTTATTTCAAAATGAAAATGGAAAACAAGTTGTATTGCCCAGATCTATTCTTTTCCAAGTACCTACATGTTTTGTGAAACATGCAGTACCCATGTTTAGACCACAATTTATTTATATTAAATAAGATAAATCAAATTACTAAATCCCCCCTTTTTAGCTAATAACCACTTTCTGCGAGTTTCACATCTCCAAATGGTTTAAACCCAGTTTATACAGAAAGGTATAAGAGATGCCTTTCATTCACCCTGAACCCACATTCACTTGCTTCTTAATCTGCCCTCGGTAAAAATAACAAAAGCTGGCCAAAGTTTCCTTTAGGATTTTCTCTGGGCCAAACTAAGATAGGTTTTGAACTCATTACAACCCCTAGAGTAGTGGTACATCAATACGAATCTAAAGCCAGGAGATAATGATTTATTGGTCCTCTGCTGATTTTTAGTGAATTAAATGCTTCTGTAAGTGGTTTTATCACTAGATAAATCATTCCAGGAGTTTGACAACTCCAAAAAGAGTGAATCCAATTCCTAAATAAAGGTATTCAACTTACCTACTTTGTGGAATTTGTATCATATGAAAATCTATGGTAAATTAAATCTAGTGAAAAAGACAAAAACCCTCCAGAGCTGCCTTTGGGAATTTCCTGAGGGCATTCTAGTAAATATTTTGGCATGATTCCAACTCTCAGTGAACAAGCACATCAAGCCCTACCTAACCATCTAAGGAAATAATTTTCGGAGCTCCAGAATTTTTCTGGTGAATTATCTCCTAAAACTAGAGTTTATTTCACTAGAATACTCATAAGAAATTAACGAAAAGTGATAAATTAGTGAAACCACTTTTGTGGCCTTATTTTGTCAATACCCACCTGATGGAATCATCCTTGAACATTTATATCATACAGAACCAAGCCTAGTTCTAAATCCCCTTAACAAGTGGTATTTGGACAATTACATCCTAAAACAAAGACCACAAGGGCAATTAAAGTAATTCCAATTACAACCCACTCAATCTATCAAAACCTATTGATTTGAGTAATGTGTGGTATGTTTTGTTTGATGTATTGTAATGATGCTTGTACGACTTGTTTTGATTGTGGTCTTGCTTGTTTGCATGTATACTCGATGACGACGATAGTTGTGCTTGTATTGACGCCGAGAAGAAAAGATCTAATTATATTTGGTATTGGTATTCTTGGTTATCTAAAGAAGAAGTACAGGAACATATTGCCATATTGCTGATCACCAGGCAAGCCACCTTCTTGCTCATAAGCCTTGTCCTACTGTTTTACTTCTGCATGTTTTATCTACTATTATTAAAACGGCATTGTTTTACTATATGTTGATGTATATATGGTAGTGGTTTGGCTTCTCCGAACTATTACACTTTGGTACTACTAAGTACAACCCCCTTGACGACACCTACTTGTCCCTAGCATGATAGATGGTGTAATACACCATACCCCTTTTGGAGACCCTGTTTTACCAAAGAAAAGAAACAGGATGGGAAGACCCCGGAAAAAGTTTTACCAAATGTTTTATGATAAAACCTTGGTGAGGTGGGACCTCCCAATAGATGTTGAGAAAGGAAAAGGTTTTGTTTTAAAAAATGCTGGAGGAATGATGGAGGAAAAGGTTTACGAAAACGCACCCGGTTCTTTGTAGTTTTGCTAGAACAATTAACCCTATGCAACCACATTATTCTGGAATGGGACAAGGCTGGATTTGATGGTTGTTTATTCTGGTATAAGTTGCCTCGTAACTACTACAGGGGATCGCGATCCCTGGAGGATGGGCCTTCTTCGATAAAGGTCCATGTGGGACATCGACCTGGAGAAGGAACGAAGGGTCTGCGGGCCTCCACGCGTTACTATGAGCCCCTCATTGAAAGCGCACACTCGAGAAGTGGAAAAAGCACTCTGGTTGGTCCTCGGTACCCGACGTCCCGGTTTTTAGGGGAATAACACTCATAGGGTAGGCACTTATATTGGAGTGGGCATCCGGAGAGTCTTGATTAGTTACTCGACCCACGATCGGTGTTGATCAGGGTAGTGTACCCGGATGGTGTGGGTAAAGTGTGCAACCTCTGCAGAGTGTAAATCTATTCGAATAGCCATGTCCGCGGTCATGGACGGTTGGGAAGGTTGCTGTAGAGCGGTGCTGGTTTTGTTTTCAAAAAGGATTTTGGAAAAGAAATGGCTCTGGAAATGTTTTGACCATGGGATGGTCGTAAAGGTAAAAAGGTTTTGACCATGGGATGGTCGGAAGGAGGAGAAAGGAGTTTTATCGTGGGACGACCTGAGTATGGGAACAAATGGGTGACCTAGTCCTAATGTTTTCCGAAACCTTTCAAAAAGGTTTCCAAAATGTTTTACAAAAGTTTTCAACAAAGATATCTAGATGCTATATCTACAAGGAAACTAATTGAGAAAAGAACCTTTCTTGGAGCCCTCCTACTACCACAGCCATAATGCATATCCTCTTGTTATTATTGTTAACTTAAGGTGGTTTACGGGTACATTCAAAGTACTCACTGGCATTGTCCCTGGCTATTAACCTAGTCAGATCTCAAGAAGAAGGTGGTGTGGCGACTATACGAGCTAGGACGTTCTCCCAGTCAGTTGCCTGTAGGTTAAGGCATGGCGCGGGCTCTACGCTTAATGAAGTTCCGCTGATGTTGATCGATGTAGCCATAATGGCAACTAAGATATGACACATATTCATTATGTATTGGATGTTTACTTCGATACTTGTCTGTTATGTGCCACGACTAACTGATCATGGGGTCGTGGTTGTATGCATAATAGGGATTCCCGGAGGATTAATCCAGGGGCCCCACAGACTTGGTATCAGAGCCATCCTGACTGTAGGAGAACCTTAGTTAGCATGGTCGTTAGACAGGAACCTTATTTTGTAAACCCCGGCTTTCGAAAACTAGTTTCTCAATGAGTTTCGAAAAGTTCTACTTCTTCTCTTACTCTAAGTAAATGCTTTCGAAAATGGTTTCCTCTAACTCTCGTCCAAACTTCAAACCTAAGGATTTTAAATGACTATGATCTAGAACCCGGTGAAGACAATGATAACAAGATGAAGACAAACAACTAACAACAAACACAAGGAGACTACAATATCGCTCTACCAGCGGAATCCCCATAATTGGAAGACATCAAGTGTTGCACTATCAAGAAGCATCCAAGATATGATGAAGGCTTCATCTGCAAGATAGTGACTCCGACCGGAAGGAAGACGATATCTAGGGTCAATAGTCCTCAGAATAGGATTCCCCTACCTCGCGAGTAGTTAACTCCTTGGTCCCTAGCGTTGATCGTGTTCGCTTGCCTAAGTGCATCCTGTGTTGCTTGATGTGTGTTACTTGCCGAGGACGTTGCGATCCCCTCACTCTGTTTGCCTTGTTTATATGCTCTAGTTTTCTTTGACCTCCTTAAAAATGTGACTCGAGGAGCGATAACCCACCTAGTAACTCAGGAAACCCCTGTGTTAGACGTCGGTAATGAGACCCAAACTAACCTCGAGAGCATATGAGAGGAAAAGCCTCTAGAGAATCAGGAGTTTGATCTCATCAAGTCAGAACCACTAGAAGACTTCACCTCAGGAGGACGGCATACCCCGTCGAACTCACCTCGCAAGACTCGTCAATAGCACCACACTACTTTGCTCCTCAGTCTACTACAGCAAGAATCCCGTTGAAGCCGGAAGTCAACCACCGATGGACCCTCAATATCCACCAGAAACCACCCGATAAGTCAGCCAAGACAAGAAGTGAAGACCTAACCACACTAACCTTTAGTGTATTAGAGCTTTTGACTGCCTCAGGAGATCAATTAATCTAGTCGACCCTACCCAAACTAACGAAATGATCCTCCCTAGAAGGTCAGAACCACCCCGGAAGTCAGATGCTAGGGAAGCGTGAAGATAACGAGTCCACTCCGCCATCAAGTAGAAGCAACGCAAGAGATTCGAGTGAAGACCTCTTCTCCGACACTGACTACATCAACCCTGACTAAGGACTAGACAGGAGAGTCATAAACTGCTAGCTTGCCCTGAGCTAACTCCATAAGGCTTCGTTAGGAAACCACCATCACCAAGGTTTATAGAACAGGGCGTCACTCGACAACCTCAGCTCAAGACTCCGGGAAGATACAACATTCCGCTAACCTCAAGTCAGCACTCCAAGACCGAAGATTCGCACCAGTCCTAAAGCACCTTAGTGAAGCTCTAAGGTGGAAAGACTGCATCTTTCCACTCAATCTTCAGAAAACTATATACCCAAGGATACTCAGAAAGACCGCCAGATTTGACGCCCTCTCACCAATCAACAACCCGTGAGATATCAGAAGAGAAACTAACTAAAGACCCTCTGAAGTCCCTCTACTACTTCAGCTAAAACCTATCCGAAAGACCACAGGACCGCCAACCGTTCAGTTCCAATCGTTTAGAGGACGTGAGACTCCAACAACTCCATTAGGCTCAGTACGAATAACAATAGTATATGAGCCTCGTAGGATATAGTTTGTGGACTTCATCTGAAGGTTTCAACCCCGATGGAAGAATTGGTGATATTCCTCAAAACATCATCAGACGGCTCTAAGGAGGAAGGACTGACACATCGCCAAGCTACCCTAACTTAACCCTAAGGGGAAAGACTGTGTCTTTCCCACAACCATAGACTAACCATCTGTCAGAAGCAAACTCAGGAGTCTCGACCCTAAAATTGTTAAATAGGATATGTTACGCCCCTAAGGAAGAGCCATGGACCCTCAGAGAGAGGTAGTCCTAACTGTATATTCTATCCTCCGACAAGTACTCCGTGAAGTTCATAATCGACGTAATCTGCCTAGCCTATGCCCTAGAGATATAGAGTCCGGAAGGAAAAGAAGGTCATCACTCGCAATTGGGACAAGACTCTGCTCAACTCTCTGTGCAATCCCACAAGACTGAAGCTCAACTTCATCAACATAGTAGTCAGTTTCAAAGATGGAGTCCATAAGATAATACGTGTAAGACACCTAGTATCAACCCGACTCAAATCCCCTAACCTTACTTCTCCGGAATCTCGGGACAAGATTCTTTTAAGGGGGAAAGGTCTGTAACATCCCAATTTCAGCAACCCTGACTAGTTGTCCAGAATGCAAAAATCAGGGGGAACAAAAACTTTTTTTCTTGTTAAGTGTTGCATTGTTTGCTTGTTGATTGTCTGTGCTTATGCTTCTGATTCTATATCTTATTATATACTCCGTACATCCACATCAGTTGTCAAAAGGCTATTTAACAAAACTATCCTAGCTCACTTTACATATTCTCAAATGTTCTGGCATTTCAAAACATGAGCCAAGATGCTTCTATAACCAAAACTATTCTTGTAGCTGCTATTGACCAAACTATGGAGAACTATAACCTCCTTTTGTTTTCAAGACAAAACGTTCAGCTACTCTTACCTCTAGGATTTCCAAAACCTTGTTTAAAACTTTTGAATTCTACTCTTGGTAGGGATACCAAGAATTCTTACCTTATTCAAACTCTAACCTTTCAAAATTATCCATATTTACCTCAAGCTAAGCTTGATGGTAACCCTAGTAGTAGTGGACTTGCTTGTAAGATGAATTGCCTTGATCTGCTGTTTGATTTGTCTGCTTAGGGATATTATGAGCTACTCTAAGAGATCATCACTTGGATCAAGATACTTTAAAATCACCAAACCCTAAGCAAGAATACAATCTGGATGTAATCTCTAGCCATAAGGTGATCATCTAAAACCCTTAACCAGATCAATTCTGCAGTATTCCATTCTAGAAGCTTCCAAGTCAATGAAGATCAATACCAAGCATGGATCCCTTCTACTCAGTCTACTATTCAACCTCATCCACTTGATGATGCTTTGGTACCTTGCAACCCATCAAAATCATCACCACCCACATTCTAGTCAAAAACCCTAAGTCTACCAAATTTGGTTAAGTCTAGAAAACTAGTCCCAACATCACCTTTTTGAATGCCTCCCTTTATCAAACCATATGCATTTTTGGAAATGCATTTTAACCATCCTGCTAACCATCCTAAGGACTACCAAGTCCCACTCTTTCCCTTGGTTAGATCATCCTCCTACCCACTTGATTTTGAGGGTTTTGCAGGCAAGAAAATAACTATTCCTACAAATCTAGTCAACATGCCTACTCTGATAGAAGCTCACACCAACATCCCACCTTCTCTGGGCCAAATCTTTGCATGAGTGTGTTCTACTCATATAGGTCGATCAACATCTACTTCACTTGTTCCGAGTGTATCATTGTGCCTCTTAAACCCTCATGGTTTATAAGGCATCATGACTCATTTGGTATGGCAGCCTTATTTTCAACAAAGTTTGCCATCACTTCCAGACCACCTCAAATGTAACCAATCTAATATCCTCCTTCCATGATCATATATATGACTTGGTCTAACTAACCATCTATCCCATGCCCGAAGGGGAGATCTGAACTCCAAGGTACAACCATGTTTTGATGGTATGAAATGAACACCACCCTAGATCCTTAATCTAGGGTATTCCACCAAAATCAACTTGGATTCTCCAATCCCAAGGCTGCGTATTCTTGCTACACCTTGTCTACAACATATAACTTGATCATGAAGATTTATAAATAATTATCCATAATTATTATGGACCAAAACTATTCAAATTCCTTTAATAGGCAAAACCTCCAAAACCTCCTCCATAAAGGAAACTTTAGTTTTTGCCAAAACACTTGTCCAAGTTAGGTCACTTTTGATGCCTTCCTATCCTACCCTATCTTCCCACTTCCTTCACAAGCACCCATTTACTCTATTTGGCAAACCTAGCTAGTATTGAGCTAAATCAATATCAAACAATCACCAAAGCTTGTCAAGCACTCCTATCTAGCTACCATGACCCTCCTGGTCGTCACCACTGTAGCACTACATTACCCCCATCACACATCTACTTGGCCTTTACCCCCTTGGAAGAGTAGAGAGACGAGAGACAAGCCACTTGTGGCCAATCAACAGCACTACCCCATCCTCTTTGTCCTTGCCGACTAGATGACTCACACCACCCCTCCACCTCCCGCCTTGACCAATCCCATACTAGCTCCACTCCTCCTCCATGTCCAAAATGGACATTTCCCCTCTTGAGCTCCCACCTCCATTTAAATAGGCCAGAGGCTACCCAGCCTGCCTCTGCCCCCTCATTCTCCTCTCCTCCCCTCCACTTACTTCCCAGAGCCCCCTCTCATCCTCCCTTGCTCTGCTCTGCTCGAGAGAAGGAGAAAGACGAGCCTTGGCCCCTTTCCAAAAATCGAGAAAGGCCTCCCCTCCCGCACTTCCCTCCCTCTGCATGATAGCCTACCAGAACCCACAGATCCCCTGCATCAAATCCTATTCTTGTTTTTCCCTAGGACCGCCCCCGGACGAGGCTCCGGCGAGCACCGACGCAAGCCATGCCGGTGCTGGTTCGCGCGACGCTTCCTGGGGGCAAAACAGACGGTGTCGCCCCTCTCCGGACTCGTCGTCGACCGGCGCACCTCCCAGGACCCTCCCTAGCTCCTCTCCGCCCCGTTGGTAAGCTCCCCGCATCGCCCCGCCGCCTTCTAGGGTTTTCCCGCCGCCTGGCCGTCGCGAGCTAGGAGACAAACCACCACCGTCCATCGCGACTAGATCCAATGGCCCAGGGCACCCCATACCTCTTTCGCGCCAGCTCTGGCTGACAGTCGGGCCCCACGCCGCAGTTCGAACGCATGCGCGTGTTTTCCCCCGGTGCCGCCTGTTGGGCTGGCCCAGCGACGGTGGCCTGGTTCCCTTCTGTATTTGGCCCATGATGCCCTTCTCCTTTTTACAAATTATTCCCAGATGCAAAACTAGTTGGTTTATTTCAAAATGAAAATGGAAAACAAGTTGTACTGCCCAGATCTATGCTTTTCCAAGTACCTACATGTTTTGTGAAACATGTAGTACTCCTGTTTAGACCACAATTTATTTATATTAAATAAGATAAATAATATTCCTAAATTCCCCCTTTTTAGCTAATAAATAGTTTCTGCAAGTTTCACATCTCCGAATGGTGTAAACCTGGTTTGTACAGAAAGGTATAACTGATGCCTTTCATTCACCCTGGACCCACATTCACTTGCTTCTTAATCTGCCCCTCGTAAAAATAACAAAAGCTAGCCGAAGTTGCCTTTAGGATTTTCTCTGGGCCAAACTAAGATGGTTTTTGAACTCATTACAACCCCCAGAGTAGTGGTACATCAATACCAATCTAAACCAGGAGATAAGGATTTATTGGTCCTCTACTGATTTTTAGTGAAGAAAATGCTTCTGTAAGTGGTTTTATACCTAGATAAATCATTCTAGGAGTTTGACAACTCCAAAATGAGTGAATCTAATTTGTACATAAAGGTATTCAAAGTACCTACTTATTGGCATTAGTTTCATATCAAAATTCACTGTAAATTAAATCTGGTGAAAAAGACAAAACCCTCCATAGCTGCTTTTGGGAATTTCCTGAGGGCATTCTGGTAAATATTTTGGCATGATTCCAACTCTCAGTGAACAAATAAATCAAGCCCTACCTAACCATCCAAGGAAATAATTTTTGAGCTCCAGAACTTTTCTGGTGAATTATCTCCTAAAACTATAGTTTATTTCACTAGAATACTCATAAGAAATTAAAGAAAAGTGATAAATTAGTGAAACCACTTTTGTGGGCCTTATTTTGTCAATACCCACCTGATGGTATCATCCTTGCACATTTATATCATACAGACCCAATCCTAGTTCTAAATCCCCTTAACACGTGGTATTTGGACAATTACATCCTAAAACAAAGAACACAAGGACAATTAAACTAATTCCAATTACAAACCACTCAATCTGTCAAAACCTACTGATTTGAGTAATGCGTGGTATTTTTGTTTGATGTATTGTAATGATGCTTGTACGCCTTGATTTGATTGTGGTCTTGCTTGTTTTCATGTATACTCGATGACGACGATAGTTGTGCTTCTATTGACGACGAGAAGAAGAGATCTAATTATATTTAGTATTGGTATTCTTGGTTCTCTTCTTGATCATAAGCCCTGTCCTACTATTTTATTCTGCATGTTTTATCTAATGTTTATTAAAACTGCATTGTTTTACTATATGTTGATGTATATATGGTAGTGGTTTGGCTCCTCTGAACTATTACACTTTGGTACTACTAAGTACAACCCCCTTGACGACACCTACTTGTCCCTTGTATGATAGATGGTGTAATACACCATACCCCTTTTGGAGACCCTGCTTTAGCCAAATAAAAGCTAGAGGATGGGAAGACCCCGGAAAATGTTTTACCAAATGTTTTATGATAAAACTTTGGTGAGGTGGGACCTCCGAAGAGATGTTGAGAAGGTTTTATTTTACAAAATGCTGAAGGAAAGATGGAGAAAAATGGTTTACGAAAATGTACCCGGTTCTTTGCAGTTTTGCTAGAACAATTAACCATGTGCAACCACATTACTCTAGAATGGGACAAGGCTGGATTTGATGGTTGTTTATTCTGGTATAAGCTGCCTCGTAACTACTACAGGGGATCACGATCCCTAGAGGGTGGGCCTTCTCCGATAAATGTCCATGTGGGACATCGACCTGGAGAAGGAACGAAGGGTCTGCGGGCCTCCACGCATTACTATGAGCCCCTCATTGAAAGGGCACACTCGAGAAGTGGAAAAAGCGCTCTGGTTGGTCCTCGGTACCCGGCGTCCCGGTTTTGAGGGGAATAACACTCAAAGGGTAGGCACTTATGTCGGAGTGGGCATCCGGAGAGTCTTGATCGGTTACTCGACCCATGATCGGTGTAGATCATGGTAGTGTACCCAGATGGTGTGCGTAAAGCGTGTAACCTCTGAAGAGTGTAAATATATTCGAATAGCCGTGTCCGTGGTCATGGACAATTGGGAAGGTTGCTGTAGAGCGGTGCTGGTTTTGGTTTCAAAAAGGATATGGAAAAATGGCTTTGGAAATGTGTTGACCATGGAATGGTCGTAAAGGAAAAAAAGGTTTTGACCATGGGATGGTCGGAAGGAGGAGAAGGAGTTTGGTCGTGGGACAACCTGAGTATGGGAACAAATGGGTGACCTAGCCCTAATGTTTTCCAAAACCTTTCAAAAAGGTTTCCAAAATGTTTTACAAAAGTTTTCAACAAAGATATGTAGATGCTATATCTACAAGGGAAACTAATTGAGAAAATAACCTTTCTTGGAGCCCTCCTACTACCACAACCATAATGCATATCCTCTTGTTATTATTGTTAACTTAAGGGGGTTTGCGAGTACATTCAAAGTACTCACTGGCATTGTCCCTGCCTATTAACTTGGTCAGATCTCAAGAAGAAGGTGGTGTGGCGACTATACGAGCTAGGACGTTCACCCAGTCAGTAGCCTGTAGGTTAAGGCATGGCGCGGGCTCTATGCTTAATGAAGTTGCGCTGATGTTGATTGATGTAGCCATAATGGCAACTAAGGTATGACACATATTCGTTATGTATTGGATGTTTACTTTGATACTTGTTTGTTATGTGCCACGACTAACTGATCATGGGATCGTGGTTGTATGCATAACAGGGATTCTCGGAGGATTAATCCGGGGGCCCCACAAATGCATAGAAGGGGAAGTGTGGCAGAGTCACAAGTATAGATGCGAGACTCACGAGGAGTACTTTTGTCGTGATCTATTGGTTCCATTAAAGGACATCTGCCATAGCATGTGTTAGGGAAATCCGTTGTTGTCGTAATTTAATCACAACAAAAACCACAAACCTGAATGCTAGAGTAGAAGGTACTAGCCATCCTGAGATAATGTATAATCGTTATCAACAAGATTCAACAAAATGGATCTTGGGTTAAATGTCAGCTTCATGTGGAAGATTCTCAACACCAGAATCTAGCACACTCAGGGATCTTCGGTTCAAGTCCAAGGCTTAAAACCCAAGAAAGAATTAATTACTACTTATTAGTACAGAGGATACTACGAGGTAGTAACCACGAGGTAGCTTCCAAGAGAAGAAAAAACTTTTGAAGTACCCAAACAAATGAAAAGGAGGCACATGAGGCGAAAGGAAACTTCGAGGCCTAGAACATAACACTGTGGAACCATCAACATAATGGTGTGGACCCATAAGATAGAGAGATCATGATGGAAACGAACCTCTCGACTAAAGAAGAGTAAAGGGAACAAAGAACACACACAACTGACTCTAGAGAACTCAACACTAGGTCAACTGGTTGAGAAACGACATGCCTAAAAGGCACCTAAGCTTTGAATGACAAGATGAGATAGCAAAATTTTTCTAAATTAACACAAGGTAAGGTGACCAAGAGTTAGAGGGAAACTGGATAAGGAGAAAAAGAAGCCTACCAGAGTTTTCGCAAACACTTTTCAGCTTTCAAATAGTTTTCACAAACACTAGACTCAACATCGACCAGTAGAAAGGTTTTCCAACAAACGGTACTGCTCTGATACCAAGACCTGTGAAACCTCCAGGAATAGGGCTAGACAAATCCCAGACCTCTGTCTGACATAAGCCTAACCTAAATCTCGGAAGCATACAGAGAAAGAATCGATAACATTACAGTGACCCTACGACACAAAAGTTATTACAATGAGCTCATAACTGAGCAGAGAACCAAATTATTACAAGTAGAGGTCACTAACCACAAACATCAAACAACGGAATGCAAATTATGCTATTAAGTATAGCAAACTTAACAAAATGGCCTAAGAGGCCTGAAGCATAACGATGGCGTCCCAATCCATAGATTCCAGGCTGCCGACTGGGAACCCCAAACTACTCGTCGATGATGTAACGCAATTATCTTCTGTCATAACACTTACCTGCTGCAAAAGTATCAACAAAGCAAGGCTGAGCACATGGTGTACTCCATAAGACATATGGCTGGTGGGTGATACGTCCATTTTGTATCACTATTCTATATTATAATTTACTATTATTCATTGATATATTTCATATTAAGAGATGATACTTATGTTATTTCATCTGTTTATGCATGGTTGATGACTTTTGGAGGATGGACCACTGAAGCCAAAATTCTGACAGAAAAGGCACTATTTGGAGGCAAAATTCACGGTTATCAGAAAATCCCAAAAAATATACAGAAAATCCTATTTTTCTAGAAGACAAAGGAAGCTAGAAGGGGGAGCGGAGATGGGCCATAGGGGGCCCACACCACCCCCTAGCGCAGGCCACCCTAGGTCGTGCTACCAGGTGGTGTGGCCACCCTGGCACACCTCTGGCTCTGCTCTGTGGCGTATATAATCCTCCCGAAACCCTAAGACTCGGCGAGGGACCACAAAAAGATTCCGTTGCCTCTGAAGGGCAGAAAACTGAAGAGAGAGAACGAGCTCTCCAGCAGGCAGAAATCTGCCGGGGAAATTCCATCCCGAAGAGGGGAGATCATCGCCGTCAACACCTTCATCAAGCTAGACTTCATCGGGATCATCATAATCATCATCTCCATCATCATGTTCACCAGCACCATCATCACCACTCCATACTACTGTAACAATTGGGTTGAATCTTGCATAGTTCTTAGGGGAAACTTTCCCGGTGTTGATTACTTGTTGTAGTTGATGCTATTGAGTGGAACCATTGAATTATCATTCATGTTCAGATTGTTACATATCATTATTTCATCTCTGATCTTGATCCATATGATGTCTTGTGAGTAGTTCCTTTAGTTCTTGAGGACATGGGAGAAGTCATGTTGTTAGTAGTGGACTTGTGTTGAGAAAGATTCAATAGTTTGTTATTTAAGTTGTTGTGTTATTCTTCTAGTGGTGTCATGTGAACGTCGACCACATGATACTTCACCTTAATGTGCCTAGGGGAATGCATTGTGTATTTGGCTACTAATCTTAGGGGTTGCTGGAGTGATAGAAACCTGAACCCCCGTTAGGAAACCTTTGCACAAGGGAGTGTAGGATCTCAAAGTTTAAGGCTGTGGTTAGGTTTTTACCTTAATTATTTTCTTGTAGTTGTGGATGCTTGCAAGGGGTATAATAACAAGTATGTATTAGTTCTAGGAAGGTCAGTACATTAGCACAGGTTCACCCACACAACACTTATCTAACTAAATAAGATTAATCAACTATATGAAGCGAAAGCACTTGACGATATTCCCATGTGTCCTCGAGAACATTTAGTCATCTTAAGTAATACAACCAGCTTGTCCTTTGATAAAGAAAGGATTGGGCCACTTGCTACAATTATTATTATTGTCTTTTATTTACTCGTACTTTATTTATCTACATTATCAAAAACCCCTAAAAATTCGTTTGTTAAGTATTTATAGAGAATTCCTGATCCATACCACTTGTCAACACCTTCTGCTCCTCGTTGGGTTCGATACTCTTACTTATCGAAAATATTGCGATATACCCCTATACTTGTGGGTCATCAAGACTATTTTCTGGTGCCGTTGCCGGGGAGTGAAGCGCTATTGAAGAGTGGAACTGGTAAAGGAAACTTCTACTGTGAGTATTGTTTATTTATGTTAGTTACTTTATTTCAATATGGATAATTCACTTAGTTTCTTATTTCGTAATGCTACTACAACTTCTAAGGTAGTAGATGAACCACCACCTACTGAAAATGATACTTTTAAGATACCTACAAGAATTGTTGATCGTGTTATGGATAACTACTATTTTGGAGATGGAACTGTCCATCCCGATAATCATTTGCTCTTTATACATGAATTATGCGGGTTGTTCAAGTGTGCAGGTATTAGAACAGATCAAGTCAAGAAGAAGTTATTCTCATTATCACTAAAAGGAAGAGCTGAGGAATGGTATAAGATGCTAAAGAATGGCCAATCTCTTGAATGGGAGGAAGTAGTGCCTCTTTTTTTATTCCAAATTTTATCCTCCTAGTGAGATTCACAAACATCAGAATCAAATATACAACTTTTGGCCTCGTGATGGAGAGAGTGCAACTCAAGCTTGGGGGAGATTGAAGTTACTAATGCTCAAATGTCCTATTCATGAGATCCCTAACAATATTATTATCAATAACTTTTATGCAATACTTTCTCTTCATGATAAGGATCTATTGGATGCTTCTTGTGCTGGATCATTTACATGGAAGAAGAAGCTAAATTGGATCTTCTAGACCATATTCAAGACAATGCTGAAGCATGGGAGAATGATAAAGGAAGAAAGTCAGATATAAATTATGATTATGAATGCATTAAATCTTTTATGGGAACTAATGACTTTCATAATATTACTAATGCTTATGGTCTTGATTCTCAAAGTATTACCAATTATTTTAAGGCTTTTGCTTCTTATATTGAAATTCCTAAAAAGAAATGGAATAAATATCATGAGCCATATAAAGATGTTGCTAAGAGTGTTCTTGCAAGAGATACTGAAGTTTATACTGATCATCATATTTTACCTGAAACTTACATTGAGAAAATTCCTTTCCTAGTTAAGGTAAAGGAACATTCTATGATAGCTAGTATGGTTACTGAAAGTACAAATAAAGTTGTGGAACCTAATGAACAAATAGTTGTTCAACCTATAATAGAAAATGAGAAAGACTTTGTCACTAAATATGTAGAAGATGGACACACTATCCTCTATAAGGATACTTCTAATATTGTTTCACAAAGTAATGTTAGGAGAGCTAGTGTCCCTATGTTTTCTGTTAGAATAAGTGATCATTGCTACAATGGCTCATGTGATAGTTATATCGTTAAATATATGCACGATACTGAAAGTTACTATGAGAGAGGGAAAATTATTCTTATGCATCTCAATAATATTAGGTTTCCTCGCTTTATGCTAGCGGCCATTGATTTCAACAATTTATTTTCTTACAAAATTCCCTTGCATAGGAAGTGGGTTTGACTTAAACATGTGTATTTTTGCTTCTTTATGCTCTCTTTTACTTCAATTCATATTCTTATGTGAGCATCATTGAAATTATCATGCCCATCTTAATGGCTATAAAGAAAGAACTTTTTGGGAGACAACCCAATATATTTGTGCTTTCAATTTGTTTTTGTTTATTTGAGTCTTGGAAGTTATTGCTTCTACAATAACCTCTCCTTATCCTTTTGTTTGGTTTTTTTGTCAAGATCCACCTCTAATGAGAGAGAAGTAATATTTGGGGAAGTTGCTGTCCTAAGATAGATGTTTGTGCTTCACTATAAAAAATCATTTAAAATCCTAGAACATTATATTGATCTGTAATTTTTTGTGCTTCTGTCCCAAGTTGTTATTTAACTTTCGTTAGATTTGAGCAACAAAAGATTTTCGAAAAAAATTGATCTTTACCTGCTGATCTGCTTTGACAGATTTCTACTATTTTTGCATTTGCCACTGAAATTGAATTCCTTTTTGGGCTTTCGAGAGGAGTTGTTTCAGTAGCCTATGTCTTGATGGATTTTAGTTGAAATTGAACTTAAAGGTTTATTAACTTGCATGCACTAATGTTGCTATTGAGAATTGTGTAAAGTTTTATGTGAAAGAAATTTCCAAGGTTTAGGAGAAAATGCTGTAATAAGACGGTAAATGGTCAAAAGACTCAAGCAATATATTTATGCAGATGAAGATATTGATGTTATTCAAGTGGTGACTCCGGAAAAATTTGTTAAACACCAAATTCAGAAACCTGCAGAGTCCGTTTTTGAATAGGTAACAGTTTTGGTAAGAAAAAGGTCCGCGAAAAATCTGTCAATTTATATTTTTGCAGTTTTTATCTAACATGGAAAGCAAGTAGAAAGAGGGACAGAAACGGAGCCCGGGAGGCTCACACCACCCCACGGCGTGGCCCCACCTAGGCGCGCCACCAGGCGATGTGGCCACCCCGGAGCCCGTCTCTGACCTATTTTCTCCCAGTACCTTCCTTTTGTTGTTAAACTTCGTGATGTATAATCCCTCGAATCCCTTGAGGTTCGTGTATCGTATTCTCGTCGTGTTTTCATTTCGATCTATTTCTGTTAGGAACTATTCTTAAAGTTTAGAGGCACAATGGTCTCCGCTAGCGATAAGGGCAAGGAGCCTGCAGAAGATCATCTCCAAGACCTTGAGTAGGAGGAGGAGATCGAGAGTGAAGTTGAAGAGGAGGCGAAGGAAAACCAGCATCCACACACCAGCACCAACAAAGGAGAAATTCGTCATCAGGTTTTGGCATCCCCTTGGTTTGTTCCAAGCTTGGGGGCAGTGCCGCGGTATCACATCACTATCTTTTATCTTTTTGCCTTTTTAGTAGAGTCATATCATGAATAGAGAAATTATCATATAGGATGGTTTGCATTATGGCAATATCTCCCCTCTAGTTAGTTATGTATGTATCCCTTGGTGTGAGTTGTTGTTATGGAATATTAATGAGAAGTTCTATCATTTAAATTTTGCACATCTTATTTTAGTTTGCAATTTCTGTTATATGATTGATCTTGTTGTTAGTATTGGTATCACTTTGGGATCATTAAGTAAATTTGGTTGGTTTTGGCAAACCTGGCTCTGGTCAGTAGCAACACTATTTGAAATTGAATAAAAAAGAGAAAATACTTTCAATAAATATAATTTCATCATCTTTCTTTCTTGATTAGCTCATAAGATTAGTATACTCTAGTTAAGATCTTTTGTGCTTCTAAGGAAGATTGCATGGTTTTTTTATCACTTGTATGCTTGTTTGTTTCCTTCAACTCTTATGCTTGCTACCGAGCCTTGCTAGCCAAAAACCTGTACTGAGAGGGAATGCTTCTCGTGCATCCAATCCTTAGACCAAAAGCTATGCCATTTGTGTCCACCATACCTACCTACTAGAATTATTGCTATTCCAAGTAAATTCATGTTTTTATCTACCTTACAAATTAAATTAGTGATTAATGCTCTCACGAACTTGATGGCACACTTTACTTTCTTGCACTTAATAAACTTGAACCATTATGCCCATCTATGTTGCGTATATGATTGTGTTTTGTAAGTTGTGAATTAGCAGAACCATGTATCATGGGGAACACTTTCAACATTGCACTTTATTTAGTTGATATCATGTTCTTTTGCTTATGGATCCTGACGGTGTGAAATGAAAGGGGAGCTTCTAAGGCTCATGGAGTTCGTATATGTGTTAGAGAAATGCCTGGGCGGCTGGTCTAAGCCATGCCTAATCATGGTGGAAACCTGCAGCGTAACCATAGTGAGCAATCTATGAAGCATCCAAAAAAAGGAAATCCATATCCAACTAGCAAATAAAAGGATTGATGATATGCTCATTGTCTGCTTGCCTTGTCATTTTGATATGGGGAATCTTCCATATCATTGGGCAAGGGGTACCCCGTTGGAGGTTCTCTATGATACACATGTACTTACAATGACAAGAACTTACCTGTTACTAAAGTTGAATAGCATGAGGAACATTACTCGTAAGCAAGGGGCACGAGATTTTCAGCTTATAACTTGTCAAGCATATCCTTATATTTGTTCACTTTAAACTTAATCACCTAAAGATTCTTATGATAGGGGCAATGAGAGCTGAAAGCTAATAAGTACAATAATTTTTGGAAGATCTTTATGTTGAAATCCCTGCTTCCCTCTGCGACGGGCCTATCTTTTACTTTTTAGTTGAGTTAGTAAACCTATTCCTTTCTATCTCAAGCAAGTATTTTGAGTTGTTGTGTTTCATTCATTCATATGATGATTTATTCAATCATGTTTCTTATGTTCCTTGTTTTTCATATTGCTCTTATCTTAGTGAGTATTACATTGAAAGCTATCATTGAAAACCCCATTATGTTTGAACTCCTGCAAATTGTTAACCGTTCTTTGGCCAAGAACAATGTTTGCCATTACCAATTATGATTTACTTTGTGTATGTTTATTGTGTTTCCTTTACCTATTACAATTTAAGTTATATAGTAGTGAGTTGTTTTCTATTATGATTTGTGTATTGATGAATGTGATGCTTCTAGTCCGTATTATTTTATCGACACTTCACTCCATAAACCTGAGGTGATGTTTATTGAGCTCAGGTTTTGCTTGGGGACAAGCAAAGTCTAAGCTGGGGGGGAGTTGATACGTCCATTTTTCATCACTATTATATATTATAATTTAATATTATGCATTCATATATTTCATATTAAGAAAAGATACTTATGTTATTTCATCTATTTATGCATGGTTGATGACTTTTGGAGGATGGACCACTGAAGCTAGGATTCTGACGGAAAAGGCACTGTTTGGAGGCAAAATTCGCGAAGATCAGAAAATCCCAAAAAATATATGGAAAATCCTATTTTTCCAAGAAGACGAAGGAAGCCAGAAGGGGGAGCGAGGATGGGCCACCGGGGGCCCACACACCACCCTGGTGTGAGCCACCCTAGGCCGCGCCAATAGGTGGTGTGGCCACCCTGGCCCACCTTTGGTTCTGTTGTTTGGCGTATATAATCCTCCTGAAACCCTAAGACTCGGGGCGAGACCGCAGAAAGATTCTGCCGCCTCCGCGGAGCGCAAAACTGCAGAGAGAGAAAGAGCTCTCAGACAGGCAGAAATCTTCTAGGGAAATTCCTTCCCGGAGAGGGGAGATCATCGCCATCAACACCCTCATCAAGCTGGACTTCATCGGGATCATCATCATCATCTCCATCATTATCTCCACCAGCACCATCATCACCACTCCATACTACTATAACAATTGGGTTGAATCTTGCATAGTTCTTAGCGGAAACTTTCCCGGTGTTGATTACTTGTTGCAGTTGATGCTATTGAGTGGAACCATTGAATTATCATTCAATTTTAGATTGTTACATATCATTATTTCATCTCTGATCTTGATCCATATGATGTCTTGTGATAGTTCGTTTAGTTCTTGAGGACATGGGAGAAGTCATGTTGTTAGTAGTGGAATTGTGTTGAGAAAGATTCAATGGTTTGATAATTAAGTTGTGGTGTTATTCTTCTAGTGGTGTCATGTGAACGTCGAATACATGATACTTCACCTTTATGGGCCTAGGGGAATGCATTGTGTATTTGTCTACTAATCGTAGGTGTTGCCGGAGTGACAGAAACCTGAACCCCCATTAGGAAACCTTTGCAAGGGAGTGTAGGATCTCAAAGTTTAAGGCTATGGTTAGGTTTTTATCTTAATTACTCTCTTGTAGTTGTGGATGCTTGCAAGGGGTATAATCACAAGTATGTATTAGTCCTAGGAAGGTCAGTACATTAGCACAGGTTCACCCACACAACACTTATCTAACTAAAGAAGATTAATCAACTATATGAAGTGAAAGCACTTGACTATATTCCCATGTGTCCTCGAGAACGTTTGGTCATCTTAACTAATACAACCGGCTTGTCCTTTGCTAAAGAAAGGATTGGGCCACTTGCTGCAATTATTATTATTGTCTTTTATACTCGTACTTCATTTATTGCATTATCAAAAACCCCTAAAAATCCGTTTGCAAAGTATTTACAAATAATTCCTGATCCATACCAGTTGTCAACACCTTCTGCTCCTCGCTGGGTTCGACACCCTTACTTATTGAAAATACTGCGATACACGCCCTATACTTGTGAGTCATTAGTGGTGTTATTTTGCATAAAGCTAACTTTCTTTGTAAAAGAGGTCGGACAAGCTCGACTAAATATAACTTTTAAAAGGGGATAAGGAAACAACATCTCTAGCTTCGATCTTCTTTTGATATCCACTGAATCTTTATCAGCTGAGCCTACTAAATAGGATCACCCCCTCGATCCCTGAGGAAGCATCCTTAAGTACACCGTACATCTCTTGTCAAGTTTTACAATTAGGTTATTCTTCTCTACGATCTTTGAATCCGTTCCCAAGTCATCCATAACCGTGGACACGGCATTTCAAAAAGATTATTACCCTGCAGGGGTGCACAACTTGACCCACATGTACCAACCGACTCTTAATTCCACTTTAGATTACCCCTCTTCCTTGGAAGGCTGGCAGAGGGTGATTGGACACGACCTTTACCTTGCTTTCGCTGTGGCCATGAGTCACACCCTAAGGAGATGCCACCATAATGGGTCAAGTCCCTAAGCCGGTCCCTAGAGATGTGAACAGGGTTTGAGATTACGGAGGCCGGGCCTCTCCCATTCCCTGCCACGCTTACCTACCTGTATGAATGCACCTCCGTCGAGAACAACCAGAATCCATATGTCGAATGGAATGCCCGAACTATGTGACTCATGGAATCTACTAGGGAAGTTAGTTGGTCGAGGGGGTTTCCAGGCCCTCGTGTGGCTGTACACTCGTCTTGGTTCAAGAGGAAAGAACTCAGATCCTAGTGGTGGCAAGTATGGGACTACAAATACCACCACCCACTGTGGCCTCCCATACAAGCCTTAGCATGTTTAACTTTCATCTCTTATCATACCAGGTCATCCTGTACAACTAGGTTCATTCGTAGCTCTGATTCATCAACCGGATGGACCAGCGGTAACAACTAAGCATGGCTAAGCACAATAGATATAACAGCTCTAGCGAAGCTCATAAGCCAAACCCTAGTTATGCTAGGAGCAGTGGATTAGGAAAATATAGGCGACAAAGGAAACATGCATCAGATAGGATTAAACTAACTATCGTAAAAGACTTTGGAATCGTATGCACATGGCAAGAATGAAATACTTTGAAATCATGGGGTTATATCATGTGTGGGGTTTTGCTTGCCTTTGCCTGTTCACACTCAGGGATCTTCGGTTCAAGTCCAAGGGTTAAAACCCAAGAAAGAAGTAATTACTACTTATTATTACAGAGGATACTACAAGGTAGTAACCATGAGGTAGCTTCCAAGATAAGAAACAACTTTTGAAGTACCCAAACAAATGAAAAGGAGGCACACGAGGCGAAAGGAAACTTTCAGGCCTAGAACAGAACACTATGGAACCATCAACATAATGTTGTGGACCCATAAGATAGAGAGATCATGATCGAAGGGAATATTTCAACTGAAGAAGAGCAAAGGGATCAAAGAACATACACAACTGACTCTAGAGAACTCAACACTAGGTCAACTAGTTGAGAAACGACATGCCTCAAAGGCACCTAAGCTTTGAAAGACGAGACGAGATAGAAAAACTTTTCTAAATTAAGACAAGGTAAGGTAACCCAGAGTTTGAGTGAAAATGGACAAGGAAAAAAAGAAGCATATCAGAGTTTTTGCAAATACATTTCATCTTTCAAATAGTTTTCACAAACACTAGACTCAACATCGACCAATAGAAAGGTTTTCCTATGAACGGTACTACTCTGATACCAAGACCTATGACACCCATGGGATTAGGGCTAGACAAATCCCACACCTCTATCTGCCACAAGCCTAACCTAAATCTCGGAAGCATACAAAGAAAGAATAGGTAATATTAAAGTGACCCTACGACACAAAATTTATTACAACGAGCTCATAACTGAGCAAAGAACAAAATTATTACAAGTAGAGGTCACTGACTACAAACATCAAACAGCGGAAGGAAAAGTATGCTATTAAGTATAGAAAACATAACAAAATGTCCTAAGAGGCCTAAAGCCTAACGATGACGTCCCGATCCATAGATTCCAGGCTGCTGATACGTTGTAAACGTATATGTAATTTTTGATGTTCCATGCTTGTTTTATATCTACTTTTTTATGTTTTTTTCACACTTTGAGATATTTTTATACATTTTCTGGAACTAACCTATTACTAAGATGCCAAAGTGCTAGTTGCCTGTTTTCTGCTGTTTTTGGTTTCAGAAAAGCTAGTAAGGAAATATTCTCGGAATTGGATGGGACAAAAGCCAAAGTCAATATGTTACCCAAAGAAACACGGAGTCCGGAGGGGAGACGAAGTGGCGCACCAGGGCAGCCACACCTGGTGGCGGCGCGGCCTGGGAGTGCGCCACCAGGGGTGTTGGCCCCCGGTGCTCCACTGACCTTGCCATTTTGCCTATAAAAGCCTCCTAGGACAAAAATCCTAAGTACCCGATCAGAGACCTAATTAGAAATCCACGAAAGAGTCCGTAGCCACCGCCATCTCCATCCCTAGAAGGGGGGATCCGAAGATCTTCCCGGCACCCTGTCGGAGGGGAGAGATCACCCTGGAGGCCTTCTTCATCACCATGCCTGCCTCCGGTGTGATGCGTGAGTAGTTCATCCTTAGACTATGGGTCCATGTAGTAGCTAGATGGTTGGTTCTCCTCCCTTGTGCTATCATGTTTAGATCTTGTGAGCTCACTTCATGATCAAGATCATCTATTTGTAATCTTACATGTTGTGTTTGCGGGGATCTGATGGATATTGAGATGCTATTTCAGATTGATTATTGATTCTATCATGTCTATGTTATTTGTGATCTTGCATTCTCTCTGTTGTTAGTAACTATCTTGGCCAAGTAGATGCTTGCAACTCCAAGACGGAGTATTTATGCTCGATAGTGTGTTCATGCCTCTAGTAATCTGGGGAAGTGACAGGAATATCTAACATTGTAGATGTGTTGTTGCTACTAGGGAGAAAACAACAATCCTTTGTCCATGGGGCGATCGTATTGTTTACTTTACACACTTTGCTTAATGCAATTATCTGTTGCTTGCAACTTAATACTGGAAGGGATTTAGATGATAACCTGAAGGTGGATTATTAGTCATAGATGCAGTTGGATTATGGTCTATGTATTATGTTGTAATTCCCAATAAAATCTCATAGGAGTCAAGATGTCTAGTACATGCATTGTATGCTTTCTCAAATCCGTTAATTGCCCCGCTGTAATTTGTTCACCCAACATGCTATTTATCTTAAGGAGAATCACCTCTAGTGAACAATGGACCCCAGTCCATTCTCTTACCATTGATATACCATCTACTGTTTACTGTTTACTTTCTGCAAGCAATTACTATCTTCCACACAATACGTTTAATCCTTTGTTTTCAGCAAAACCGGTGAGATTGACAACCTCACTGTAAGTTGGGGAAAATTTCTGTGGTTAGGTTGTGCAGGATTCCATGTTGGTAGCAACATCTTGGAGTTTATTCCTTGCTCCTACTGGTTTGAAAACCATGGTTTCATAACTGAAGGAAACTTGCTGATGTGCTCATTATACCTTCCTCTTGGGGTTCCCAACGAGCTCGATATATCTTGAGCCATCAAGCCTTTTTTCTGGCACCGTTGCTAGGGAGTAAAGGATAGCTTCACAAGGGAAGTGCCTCACAACCAATCTCCTTACTTTGTTTTTTGTTTTGATTAGTTTATTTTGCTTTGTTTGCTTGTTTCTTTTTATCAAAAATTCAAAAAAAATTAGTTCCTACTATAGTTGTTATTTTTGTTGGTCTGTTATTGTCTTGCTTTATCATCCTTTCTATCAATGGTTGTTTTATTTGAAACTAGATCTTATTGGCAAGGTGCGTTCACGGAAGAACAAAAATATTATTATGAGCAACACTGCTTGTCACAAAAGGGAAACACTTATGGGAATACATAAATAAATTGTATACCATTGCTAGAAACGTGTGGTCTACTTATAATGTTACTTATAGCTTTGATAAATCTTGTTGTTGTAGGAGGTATAAACACCTCCCTTTTCAATATGAGTATAATGATGATGTTACCATATCTTCTTATGTTAAGGGAAATTATTACTTTTATGATGTGGAAAAAATTGAAGAATTTATTGCTTGGAAGGGTGCATTTGAACTTGCTTATTTTCTAGAAAATAGTAATGATGCACCTTATAAATATGAGGTTTATGATATACTTAAATTTTGCTTTGATAATTACAAGGAAGAAAATGGCTATATTATTAAATATCTTAATAGATGCTCTCCACCAACGGAAGAGATTAATGCCTTGTAGGAGCCTATGGAAGAAGAAATTGCTGAAACTAGAAGCTCATTGGATGATCAAGAGGAGGAAGAATGGAGCAGCTACCCATGTCTACCTCCGAATAAGAGTAACTCTTTAACTAATACCTTATTTGATCGCCCTCCATGCTTACCAAAGGAGGATGAGTGTGATATTTATATTGTTGAGTTTGTTCATGATGCTACTGAAAATCATTATGAGAGAGGAAAATATGGTTGTTGGAATTCTCATGTTACTAAAACACCTCTCTTTATATTGAAAGTCCCAAAGTTGCTCTTTTTTTATCTACCCATTCTTGTTACTATGTACTTCTGTGATTTATTTTTTACAAGATTCCTATGCATAGGATGTGGGTTTTGCTTCAATTCATATTTTTACGAGAGCATCTTCTCAAATTACTGAGCCTAGCTCAAAGGCGTTAAAGAAAAGCACTATTGGGAGATAACCCAAATTTTTATTCAGTAAGTTTTTCTTTTGTTGAGTCTTGGAAGTTATTGCCTCAGTAATATCCTCTCTTATCCTTTTTGTGTGGTTTTTGTACCAGGAATAACCTCTAATGAGAGAGAAGTAAGACTTGGGAAAGTTGCTGTCCCGAAACAGATTTTTGTGCTTACTGTAAAAAATCCTGAAAAGTGCCTGTATGTCGGATTGAGCTGTAATTGTTTGTGATTATTCCCCAGGTTATTATATAACTTTCGTTAGCTTATCACTTTTCGATTTGAGCAACATAAGGTCTTCCAAAAAATTGGTTTTTACCCGCTGGTCTGTTTTGATAGATTGCTGCCATTATTTGCATTTGCCTCTTAATCTCATTCTCTTTGAGTTCTCTTTGATCACTTGAGATTTTAGAAGGAATTGCTATAGTAGCTTGTGTTTTAATTAACGTTTCACTTGTGTTGAAACTAAACCTAAAGACTTATTATCTTGAATACACTAATGTTGCTAATGAAGATTGTGTGAAGTTTTGTATGAAGAAAATTTTCAAGTGTAGGGAAGAACAATGTGATGAGATAAAGTATGGACAAAAGCTCAGTTTGGGGATGCCACCCGTGTCACCCCAAGAAATATTGAAGAACTACAAGCGTCAAAGCTTCGGGATGCCCAAGGCATCCCCTTCTTCATCAATAAAAATCTCAGATTTTCTTCCAAACACTTCATTTTTATTGTTTCATGCACATTTGTGTTGTTCTTGGAGCGTCTTTGTTTTATTTTTTTATTTTGGTTTGCTTAAATAAATTTATTGGACTCCTGCATTCAAACGTGGTTTCAAATAAGTTGATTGGTGATTGGAAAAGAGTAGGAAGCTTCATGCTTATAAGTGGTACAAAAGGTGCTCGTCTTGACTGTGGCCTACACTTTATCATCGCATGTTGTATGTTTCTTTGACTGTGTGCTTAGTGATTATTGTTGTAGCATGACTTTTTGGAAACAATTGAGATTTCTTAATGTGCCTTGAAAGAATCATGCGTTGTTTTAGCATAGAAAAGCATTATATTTTGGTATTCTCCTTTGATGCTTTATTTGGGTTGACTTGGCACATGCTTACACCATGTTAAGACTATGAACCAGTCACCTTAACCTCTATGATAATTTAGTTTTTGACTTGTAATATCACTTTATGCTTTAATTAATAATATTTTGTCGCTTTGCATGATTATGGCTATTATTGCTCTCTTAGTTGGTCGCTCCCAGTCTTTTGCTAGCCTCCACCTATACCAAGTATGATGTACACTCATGAATCCAACTCCAAGTGAAACCAAGTTATTCCAAATTTCTATGCATGGTGTGTTACACCATTCCAAGTATATTCATGCTTTTGTCTACCTTCCAAATTAAACTTGTTATGTGAAAATTAGTGATTAAAGCTCTCACAAACTTGATGGAACATTTTACTTTCTTGCACTTAATAAACTTGAACCATTATGTCCATATATGTTGCTTATATGCTTGTGCTTTATAAGTTTTGAATTAGCAGAACCATGTACCATGGGGAACGCCTTCAACATTGCACTTATCATTCAGTTGATATCATGTTCTTTTGTTTATGGATCCTCGCGGTGTGAAATAAAAGGGGAGCTTGTAAGCTCATGGAGTTTGTACGTGTGTTAGAGAAACGCCTGGGCGGCTAGCCTAATCCATGCCTAATCATGGTGGAAACTTGTAGCATAACCATAGTGCGCATTATGTGAAGCATCCTCAAAAAAAAACCCTACGCAAATAGCAAATAAAAAGATCGCTGAGATGCTCATTGTCTGTTGCCTTGTCATTTTGATAGGGGCAAGGGGTACCCCGTTTGCGATTCTCCATGATACACATGTACTTACAATGACAAGAACTTACTCATGACTAAAGTTGAGTAGCATGAGGCTCGGTACTCGTAAGAAAGGGGCATGAGATTTTCAACTTATAACTTGTCAAGCATATCCTGTGGGGGCCCAAAGATTAATCCTCCGAGAATCCCTATTATGCATACACCACGATCCCATGATCAGTTAGTCGCGGCACATAACTGACAAGTATCGAAGTAACCATCCATTACTTAAGAGGATACATGTCATACCTTACATGCCATTATGGCTAGATCTATACTCATCAGCAGAACTTCATCAACCGTAGAGCCCGAGCCATGCCTTAACCTACAGGCAACTGACTAGGGGAAACGTCCTAGCTCGCATAGTCGTCAACTTCACCTTCTTCTCGATATCTGACCAAGTTAATATCCAGGGACAATTCCGGTGAGTACTTTGAATGTACTCGCAAACCACATTAAGATAACAATAATAACAAGAGGATATGCATTAGGGTTGTGGTAGTAGGAGGGCTCCAAGAGAGGTTCCTTTCTCAAATAGTTTCTCTTGTAGATATGGCATCTACATGTCTTTGTTGAAAAATTTTCTAAAAATTTTTGGAAACCTTTTTGAAAAGTATTGGAAAACGCTAGGATTCTGTCACCCATTTGCTTCTTCCTTCCGGTCATCAGATGACCAAACTCCTTTCCTTCCTTTTCGACCATCCCAGGGTCAAATAATTTCCAAAGCCTTTGCTTTCTCGAAGTCCTTTTTGAAATCAAAACTAGCACCGCTCTACAGCAACCTTCCCAACCGTCCATAACCACAGACACGTCTATTCGAATAAATTTACACTCTCTAGAGGTTGTACACTTTACCCACACCATCCGGGTACCCTGCCCTGATCTACACCGATCATGGGTCGAGTAACCGATCAAGACTCTCCGGATGCCACTCTAGCATAGGCCCTACCCTATGAGTTATTCCCCTCAAAACTGGGACTTCTGGATCCACGGACCAACCGGAGCACCCCACTGAGACCTGGAGGGGGCACTTTCAATGGGCTCATAGTATCGCCCGGTCACTCGCATGGGTGATCCTTCTTCCTCTAGGTGACTATCTACTAGTTGACACGTTTTGTAAAGGAAATCCCGGAATTCGAGGGATATGATCCCTTATAAGCAGTTGTGAGAATTCCCACACCAGAGTAGCAAACTTCAAGTCCAGCCATGTCCCATTCCGGAGTAATGTGGTTGCACGGGTTAATTGTTCTGGCAAAATTGCAAAGAATCGGGTGTGTTTTCGTAAACCTTTTTCCTCTATCTTTCAACATTTTGTAAAAGAAAAACCTTTTTTTTCTGTAACTTCTCTTGGTAGGTCAAACCTCACCAAGTTTTTTCCATAAATGTTTTGTAAAACTTTTTCGGGGGTCTTCACAACCTCTAGATTTTCTTTGGCTTAAACAGGGTCTCCAAAAGGGTATGGTGTCATACACCCTCTACAATACTAGGGTCAAGTAGGTTTCATCAAGGGGGTTATACTTAGTAGTATCAAGAGGTAATGGTTTGGAGGAGCCAAGCCACTACCAGACATAGATCATCATATAACAAAACAATGCAGTTTTCATAAAACAGGAGATAAGACATGCATAAGTAAAACAACGAGACAAGGCTTATGAGCAAGAAGGTGGCTTACCTGAGATTAGAAAACTAGCAATATATGTCCCTCGAATTGTTCTTAGAATAACCTGATAACTAGTAATAATAACCATCTTCTTCTGGTCTCCCATATAATCGTATCTATCATCGTTATGGATCACATGCAAGCAAACAAAGGGCACAATCAAACGAAGGCATACAATAACCAATACCATAAAGCAAACAAACATACCACACATTATTCAATTCAGTAGGTTTTGGATAGATTGAGATAGTAGCAATTGGAATTACTTAAATAACCTTTGTGGAATTTCCTTTAGTTTTATTTGCCAAGACCACTTAATAAAGGGTTTTGGAACTAAGTCTTGGTCCTGTATGATATCAATATAGAAAAATGAAATAAACAGATAGGTGTTGATAAAACAAGCCCACCAAAAGTGGTTTCATGATTTTATCAATTTTCTATATTTAGTTATGATTTTTCTAGTGGAATAACCTCTAGTTTAGGTGAATAAATCACCATAAAATATATGGAGCTCAATTAAATATTTCCTCATAGGGTGATCTGTATATCTGAGTTTTTGATTTTTGAGAGTTGTAAACACCTCAAAATAATTAATATAATGCCCTTGGGAAAATCCCAAAGTCAGTTCTGTAGTCAATTTATCTTTTTAACCAGCTTTAGTTTACAGGTCCAAATGATATGAGGCCATGTATAGTGGGTAGGAATTACAAATACCTTTCGTTAGAAATTGGAACTGTGGCTAGTGAATATACCACAAATTGAAATGATATGAGGCTATATTTGGAGTTACTCAGCTTCTGAATTTATTTATCTAGTGAATATACCACATATAGAGGTATTTAATTAATCAAAATTCAAAATAGGATCAATAAATCTTGAAAACCTGGGATTTGGTTAATCTTGATGTATCACACCACTATGAGTTTGCAACAACTCAAAAGGTGCTATAGATTAGTCTAGGGAATTTTCAAAAAGAAAACTAGGGTGGCTTTTGTTATTTTTACAAGTGGTAAACTAGGAAGCAAACTGGAATGGGTCCAAGGTGTCAGACAAGGAATGTGAAATACCTATCAGTACCCATAGGTTTCAACTCATTTGGAGTTACTAAACTCACGAAAGGGTGTTTATAGAGAAAAAGATACATTTGAGTAGTAGATTTATTATAATTAGTATTGGCAATGTTTTGAGGAAGCCAGGAGTACTACATGTTAGAGTACAGATGTGGGTGCATATCCAAAATTTTATCTGGTCAGAAAATGGTCGTTTCCATTGTTATTTGAATTTAAACTGTGCAGCTAAATAGCAGATATCGAGTTTAAATAAAAAGAAAGGACTAAGGTGGAAACTAGGCTGGATCTACACACCGAGTTGGGCCGTCCTAGGAAAAAATGGCCCACCCGGGCGAGGACAGTGTGCGGGACGGCACATTTGAGTCTGCTAGGTAGGACCCGCTGGTCAACAACCGTGGCAGCCGTAGGGGTACGGGGCCTCCTGGGCCGTTGGATCAAGAGGCGATCCACCTGGGTGCTGGAGGCCTGGCGAGAAGGTGACAGGGCGACGCGGTAGATGACGGGGAGTCAAACGAGGGCGGCGGCAGCAGTTTTGGCACCAGGAAGGATCTCGTGCGTGCAGGGCCGCGAGGAGTCTTCGGGAGCTCGCTGGAGCGGCTACTAGGCTTGTTCCTGAGCAAGGAAAATAGCAGGGGAAGAGTAAGAGAGGGTAGGGGAGCAGTAGAGGGTGACATGCAGAAGAGGAGAGGCGAGGAGGAGGGAGCTATGCTCAGTTTTTGGAGCCATCGCCGAAGCTTCTCTCCCTCGCTTTCTCGGGCAGGAGAGGGCAAGGGAGGAAGAGAGGGTGATGGGGGGTAGGTGGAGAGCATAGGTGGCAAATGAGGGCAAAGGGAGGCGATCGGGTAGCCTGGGGGTATTTAACCAGAGTGGAGGGGTGTATGGTGGACATGGCCTATGGAGGAGCTAGGACAGGTTCGTGGCCTGCCTATTGGCTACTAGGGGCAGTGGAGAGAGGGGGAGTGGGGTTTTTGTCGGGCAGAGGGACAGGCAAGGGCTAGGTGGGGGTTGCTTCGAATAAAAGGGTGTAGGACATGGCATAGCCTTGGTCTCCCCTTCAAACAAGCATAAAGGACAAAGGCTTGGTTGCTACAGTGACCAGCTATAGTGCTGCGACCAAAGAGGATGGAGTTGCTATGGAGAAGGGCTGGGAAAATTTTGATGGGGTTTGGAGGTGACTTGCTTAGTGATCTTGTTTTATGGTCAATTTAGCCATAATTGATGATTATCAAGAGAGGTTCTAATCTTTGGTTTTGATAAGGTGAGATAATGATTCTAGTAGCTATATATGGTCATGGGAGACCTTCATGAATTATTTGAGATTTTTCAAAGGAGTTTTAGTCCCCTTAAAAGCAATTATTCAAAAAGTGCAGAAGTAGTTTCTAGAAGCTCATTTGATATTTTTACATTGGACCAGATTGGCTTTTGATGTGAGATGGTCCTAAATATTAATTCACACTGTGGGGATTTTTCCCAAGATTTATTGATGAATGAAATATTTAATATATTTATTTTCTTGTTTCCACCATTCAAGAAAATAGGCACGGAGAAATATTAAAACTCTTAAAAAATATTTATTTTTGAAGTGATAAGATATGGTATGATATATAGGCCTCATATGAGGCTAAAGTTGGACAAGTGTTTTGGCAAAATCCAAACTTTCCTTTATGGAAGGAGTTATGGAGGTTTTGCCTATTAAATGAATTAAATAGTTTTTGATCCCTAATAATTATCGGTAATATTTGATAAATCTATATAATCAAGGTAGATGATGTACACAAGGTGTATATAGCATTTTCAACCTTGGGTGTTGAGAATCAAAGTTGATTTTGGTGGAAACCATGGGATTAAGGATCTAGGGTAATGTTATTTTATTGCCTTCAAAATCTGGTTGGATATATCCCTTGGGTTCCTGGAATATATGGATAGATATACCAAGTGATGTATATCACCATGGTATAGAGGTTTGAGGTTGATCATGATTGAGATCTCCAAGGATGGATTCCAAACTTTGAAAAAGATAAGGGTGCTAAAACAGGTTAACAAATAGCTTTCAAAATCTTGGGTGTTTTGGAAGCACAAGGATCCATTTGGAACAAGTGAAGTAGGTATTCCTATACCCTTATGAGTACAATAGAACCATTCAAAGAGTTGGTCAAATGAAGACAAGATGAAGGTGTGAGCTTCTTCTAAAGTAGGCATGTGGATGAGATTTGCAGGAAAATATTATTTTCTTGCCTGCAAAATCATCAAGAACAAGTGGGTTAAAAGGTTATCTATCCAAGGGCAAGAGTGGAACTTGGTATTCCTTATGATGGTATGCAATATTGTTAAAGTTCATTACCAAAAATGTACAAGGTTTAAGAAAGGGAGGCATTCAAAGAAGTGATGTCGAAACAGTTTCTAAACTTAGTCAAATTTAATAGATTTAGCGTTTTTGACTAGAATATGAGTGGGAATGTTTTTGAGGGTTTGCAAGGTATCAAGTGGATGATGTTGAAGTGTATATTTGTTAGAATAGATCCATGCTTGATATTTGTCTTCATTGACTTGGAAACTTCTAGAATGGATCATTATAGAATTGATTTGGTTAAGGGTTTTAGATGATCAACTAGTGGCTAGAGATCAGATCCATTTTGTATTCTTCTTAGGGTTTGGTTATCTTAAAGTATCTTTTTCCTAGAGGATGAGCTCCTAGAGTAGCTCATACTACTTCTAAGAAATCAAGTCAAGCAACAAATCAAGGCAACTCATATTACAAACAAATCCACTACTACTAGGGTTAGCATGAAGCTTAGCTTGAGGTAAGGGTGGGCATTTTGAAAGGTTGTAGTTTGAATAAGGTAAGTGTCCTTGGTATCTCTACCAAGAGTAGAATTCAAAAGCTTTATAAATCGGTTTTTGAGAAACCTAGAGGTAAGAGTAGTTGAAAGCTCTGTCTTGAAAACATAAGTAGATTATATCATATAGATCTCCATAATTTTGTCAATAGAAGCTAAAAAATAGCTAGGGTTGCAAAGGGACCTTGGCTCAGGTTTTTGAAATGCCAGAACATTTGAGAATATGTAAAATGAGCCTAGACAGTTTTGTTAACTAGCTTTTGTCAATTGATGGTGAGGTAAGGAGTATATCATATGTTATATATTCAGAAGCACAAGTAGAGACAAAAAACAAGCAAACACTGCAAGACTTAACAAGATTTTTTTTGTTCCCCCTGATTTTTGAATTCTGGACAACTAATCAGGGTTGCTGAAATTGGGATGTTATAGACCTTTCCCCTTAAAAGAATCTCGTCTCGTGATTCAGGAGATTAGGGTTAGGGTATTTTGTGTCAGAGTTAGCGTCATGTGTTTCTCACGTTCTAACTTGTCGGCTTTGTCTTTGAATAGGGTCATTGTGATGGTAGAGCTGATCTTCAATCTTCTTGACTGCCGAGAGGGTTGAGTAGGTTCTAGTCTGGATTGCGACGGATGATCTTCTTCTCTTCGGATTCGAGGTCTCGAGGGTTTAGGTTGGGCGAACTATCTCACGAAGGAGCTTTGTGAAGGGTATAGTCTATAGCTCAATGTATTTTTCGGTAAGGATCCACGATTCTTTCCTCATTGGCTTATCGTATCCTATTTAATGACTTAGGTTCAAACTCCTGAGGTTGCTTCTGACAAATGGTTAGTCTATTGTTGTGGGAAAGACTTTCGTCTTTCCCCCTTAGGGTTAAGCTAGGGTAGCTCGTGGATGTGTTAGTCCTTCCTTCTTGGAGACGTCGGATGATGTTTTGAGGAGTATCACCAATTCTTTTGTCGGGGTTGAAACCTTCAGATGAAGTCCACAAACTATGGCCTACGAGGCTCATATACTACTGTCATACGTACTTAGCCTATTTGAATATGTTGAAGTCGCAAGTCCTTTAAATGGGTTGGAACTGAGGGGTTAGTGATCCGGTGAACGTTCAGGCGGGTCTTCAACTGGAATAGCTGTCAACACCCGGATTTTTATCCCAGATGCCCGTTATGCCATACCTCGCAATCCCAGGATTACCATTTTTGCGAGACATAAAGGATTGGATATCACAGTACATCATCCATTACAAACCATACATAAAGTCTTACACAAATAAGGATCTCATGATCCAGTATTAATACAACAAGCAGCGGAAATAAAAGATAGCGTAGCGGTGGGGTCCATCTTCAGGGGCACAGGCAATACTGATGAAGGAAGATAGTCCTAGTTATCATAGCCATCCTGTTGGCCATCATCTTGATAGTCCCCTTCATAGTCTGGCCATGATAATAGCCAGGGACAAAAGCCATGAGTACTCTTTAAGTACTCGCGAACTACCACTAACAAGTATTATAAATTTAAGTTAAAGTGCTAAATATATGCTTAACTATAAAGTTAAGTTTGAAACCTAAGCTGAGTTCTGAAGAAAAGAAAGATAAGGTAAAACTCTAGAATCACTTAAGTTGGGGAAACTATTGTCATAAACACAACCCTGTTGTGGTCAAGTCAAGATTCATCATTCATTTCAAAGTATTTAGAAAACATCTGACAACGAAATAGTATGGCCAATCCAACTGTCCATAACCACGGACGCGGTTATTCGAATAATTTGACGCTCTGCAGAGGTGGTACACTTTCACCACAAGATTCGATACATCTGTCAGGGATAACCCTGAATCATCATACTGAGTATGCAAATAATCAAACATAACCTTCCCTTTACACACCCTAGTATAAGCACCTCTCCTATGAGCATGGCCTACCAACCATGACCATCAGTCATCTTGGGCACTGCATAGGTGGACATCATGAGTGGTAGCCTCAGCTCAGACCTCTCCCGTGAGGGAACTAATAGTAATGCATATAAATTTCCAGCTAAGCCTTACCCAATTCAGGTAAGGTGGTTTTACGGTAAATTTGGACTGGTATCGCATTCGAATCCAACCATCAGTTTTATAAAAAGGGTTAAGGCTCATGCCTCAACATTTTCATCATCATCAATCATTTGTGTTTCACAACACATGTCAAAACATCTCAATAGAATGACTCATCATTCCATGGTTTTCATAATTCATTTTCACCAAGTGTTCCCATCTAAAGTGACTCAAGTTTTTGATCTACTCTAAACTACTAAGTTAAGAGTGTTCACTAAGGTGGAACAGATGGGTTCAATCTCATGCCATAGAATGACATCTAAAGGGTTCTAAAATAGGTAAAGTTTTATACTTTTTATGCTACCTTCAAAACAAGTGAAGAACTTTGTATAACCTAAGAGGGATAAAACTTGTAACTAAGACTTGGGGTACTAATAGTCAAAGGGGTGTGATCAAGGCATGCCTAAGGCATCTTAGCTAAACCATCTAGTTGATCCTAGCTTGTTAAACACCAAACTTGCAAGGGTTAACTTGCATTGTTAATGGTGGCTTGCACTTAAAGAGTGCCAGCTTGCTAATAGTAGCTTGCCTTGGTTGGTGCAGTGGTTGAAGTTTTCTTCTTCTTCTTCTGGGTAGAACTCCTCCTCCTCAAAAGCTTGGTCGGTACTATCGTCTATAAATACATAGGGATTGCACAATCACCAAACAATACTTAACTAAGCTAAGTAGCATTCTAAGACACACATTTGATGATCTATTATCATCACAAGCATCACAAGTTTAATTCTTTTTATTTTAGAAAAGTAATTTCTACTCATTGAAAAATTAACTAAGATTTAATATTCACCACCTAAAATATGGTATCAGGTGGACACATGTCCTCACCACATATTCTAACATGTGGGAATGAGATATAAAGGTTGGATCAACATTACTTTGGTTTAAGGTCATTATTTAATGATTTAAAGTGACTAGAAATGCCTATATAGCATTATTTTGGTACTAGTCCAAAGTCACTGCACGTAAACCTTAATATTATTACATATTTAGATAGATATGATGAAATGTGATTTTTGAGAGTTGGAATCAACTCAAAAGCAAACTTGGTTGATTTTATAAAAATGTTGCAAGTTGCAAATGCTTCTGTCTTCTTATTTTTATTAGGAGATATCTATAACTCTAATTGATTTAAATCCAACGGGCTTGGATAGATCATCTTAATACCTTTCAGGCAAATTTTTTTGCATGCAATTTGGATTTGGCAAACTCCCAGAATTGAATTTTGAAATAGTGGACAGAAACTAGATTTAACTAAAAAGAAAAATCCAGATTTGAACGGTTGGGCTAGCGCGGGAAAAGACTTGGGCCGGCCCAGTGGCACTCCACGACGTGGGGCTCAGCTGACAAGGGGCCCGCTTGTCAGCATCAAGTAACACGCGAAACGGTACGGTCTGCTGTGGTGGTTACAAGTTGGGCCAGCGACTAGGTGCTCGGGTTGGCATGGCATTGTTGCTAGGGGTGTAGGGGATGGGTGTTTAGGCTTTGGTTAGATCCTTTGGAGATAGAGGGAGTAAATGGGGATCAAATGGGGGCAAAACTCTATAGTAAACAGTGAGCTAGGATTAGAGTTAGATTCTTGCCTGCCAAGTGTTTGTGGAAATGGCCGCAAGAAAGAAAGTTTTGAATTTTGGTTTCAAATTTTTTGAGTGATCTCCACTAGTGCTAGGTAGTCTCTGGTCGCAAGGGTTTTGAAAGTGGAGCTCAAATAGATGGGTTTTGAAATAGGGGTGATCTATGCATATGCATTAGATTCAATTTTAAACCGTCATTTTAAATTATTAAAACAGTGTTTTTAGCTGATCCAAAGGTGGGCCTTGGTACCTCATTATGTGTACTAGCAAGGGGTACAAGGATAAAGAATTGTTTCTGTTAATAAATGAGTGCTAGGAACACTCAAAGTAGGCATGAGAGTTAATTTTGCCAAAATGACCATTCCTTCTTTTTAATTCTTTTTGATTTGATTTTCTTTAGGAAAAGTTTGGGAATGATGTAGATGATGTTCAAATCATCTAAGAAACATTTTACAAGCATTGGATCACTCAATCATGACAATTCAAACAACTCCTATTTTAAATGCACACATATAAATGCTTTCATTTTAAATTTGGAAAAGTTTTTGTTAACCCCCTTTTGATTGATTTGATCTTGATAAGCTTGGATTGAAGTTTTGGGATGTTACAATAGCCCAGGAGGATCTCCATGGAATCTTCTTAGATTTTGACTCCTTAGTCTTCTTCGAACCCTTGGGAGGATAGTTTGGTCGGCTTCCGTAGTCTGGGTGACTTTAGGTATTCCAGTTGTCCTAGTTAGGCTTCTTGGGTACTAAGAGATTGAGCAGTCTTTTGACGGTTTTTGACAAGGTTTATCCTCTAAGGTTTGGATGATTCTCGAGATGATTCTTGGAGAAGGACGCTGGGGTTGGGAATTCTTCATGTAGTATCTTCCGGTAGGTAGTCTCCGAGAGTTGAGTGGAAAGACGCAGTCTTTCCACCTTAGAGCTTCACTAAGTTCCTTCTAGAATGGTGCAGATCTTTCGTCTTGAAGTGCTGGCATGATGCTTAGGGAGGTGGTATCTCCTTGGGTCTTGAGTTGAGGTCCTTGACCTAAGTTCCATTGTGAGAAACCTTGTCGGTGTAGTTTCCCTAAGAAGCCTTATGGAGTTATCTCAGGGCAAGTTAGCGGTTAACTTCTCTTCTAGTTATTTTTCAGTGGGGTTAGGGACATCCAGCTTCGGAGGATTATCTTCACTTGAACTATTGATGTTGCTTCCGCTCGATGACGAGGTAGACTCGGTGTCTTCATGCATCCTTGTCTTCCGGATTTTGGAATATTCTGGCCTTCTGGATAGGACTTCTCATTTGTTTGGGTAGGGTCGACTAGAATAGTTACTCTTTTAGGGGCTATCGGAAGTACCAATATACCGAAGGTTAGTGGAGTCAGGTCTTCACTTATTGAATTAGTTAGTAGGTCTTACGGTTTCTTGTGGGTCGTGAGGATCCTCTGGTGGTAGAGTTCTGGCTTCAACGAGACTCTCTATATTGTCGGCAGGTGAATGGTGGTGTGTAGTGTTGATGACGAGTCTTCAGGGTTGAGTTTGTTGAAGTAGGCACTCCTGTTTAGGAGAAGTCTTCAATGGTTTTCCAACTTGACGATGCCGAGCTCCTGGTTATGGCTATACCTTTTCTCGCATCACTCCCGAAGTTAGTATGGATTCTTGTTAGCGACAACTAACATGGGGGGTTCCTGAGTCCAGGTGGATTATCGCTGCTCGAGTCACATTTTACATAGGTCAAGGAAAACCAGAACACACAAACAAGGCGAACAGACCGAGGGGATCACAATGTCTTTTGCAAACAACATACATCAAGCACACATCATGCACTTAGGCAAGCAAAATCGGCTAGCTAGGGGTGGGGGACCAAGGAGTTAACTACTCGCGATAAAAGAGGAATCCTAGTCTTAGGACTATTGCTCCTAGAGATCACGTTATTGATGTCTGGGTCACTATCTTGCGAATGAATCCTTCGTCGTGTCATTGGGCGCTTGTCGATAGTATAGTACTTGATTTCTTCTAGTCACGAGGACTCCGCTGGTCGGGCGATCTTGTAGTCTCCTTGTGTTGCTGGCAGTTGCTTCTTTTTATCTCATCTTCATCGTCTTCACCGGTTCTAGGTCCTAGTTATTTGACATCTATAAGTTTGAAATTTGGACGAGAGATAGAGGAAACCATTTTTGAAATCATTTAAATTAGGAGAGGATAAGAGGTAGAACTTTTTGAAAAGCTTTTGAGAAAGTAGTTTCCGAAAGCCGGTGTTTTCAGAAGTAGTTTTCCTATCTACGACCTTGCTAACTAGGTTCTTCTACAGTCAGGATGGCTCTGATACCAAGTCTGTGGGGGGGCCGGATTAATCCTCCGAGAATCCCTGTTATGCATACACCATGATCCCATGATTAGTTAGTCGTGGCACATAACTGACAAGTATCAAAGTAAACAACCATTACTTAAGAGGATACATGTCATACCTTACATGCCATTATGGCTACATCAATACTCATCAGCGGAACTTCGTCAAGCGAAGAGCCCGAGCCATGCCTTAACCTACAAGCAACTGACTAGGGGAAACGTCCTAGCTCGAATAGTCGTCAACTTCACCTTCTTCTCGATATCTGACCAAGTTAATAGCCAGGGACAATTCTAGTGAGTACTTTGAATTTACTCGCAAACCACCTTAAGATAACAATAATAACAAGAGGATATGCATTAGGGATGTGGTAGTAGGAGGGCTCTGAGAGAGGTTCTTTTCACAAATAGTTTCTCTTGTAGATATGATATCTACATATCTTTGTTGAAAACTTTTGTAACGCTAGGATTGGGTCACCCATTTGCTTCTTCCATCCAGTCATCACATGACCAAACTCCTTTCCTTCCTTTCCGACCATCCCAGGGTCAAATCATTTCCAAAGCCTTTGCTTTTCCGAAGTCCTTATTGAAATCAAAACTAGCACCGCTCTACAGCAACTTTCCCAATCGTCCATAACCGCGGACACAACTATTCGAATAGATTCACACTCTGCAGAGGTTGTACACTTTACCCACACCATATGGGTACCCTGCCCGATCTACACCGATCGTGGGTTGATTAACCGATCAAGACTCTCTGGATGCAACTCGAGCATAGGCGCTACCCTATGAGTTGTTCCCCTTAAAACCGGGAGTTCTGGATCCACGGACTAACTAGAGCACCCCACTCAGACCTGGAGGGGCACTTTTAATGAAGGGCTCATAGTATCGCCCGGTCACTCGCATGGGTGATCCTTCTTCCTCTAGGTGATTATCTACCAGTTGACCCTTTGTGTAAAGCCAATCCTGGAATTCGAGGGAGATTATCCCTTATAAGAAGTTGTGAGAATTCCCACACCAGAGTAGAAAACTTCAAGTCTAGCCCTGTCCCATTCCAGAGTAATGTGGTTGTACGGGTTCATTGTTCTGGCAAAACTACAAAGAACCAGGTGCGTTTTCCTAAACCGTTTTCCTCCATATTTTAGCATTTTGTAAAACAAAAACCTTTTTTTCTCAAACTTCTCTTGGAAGGTAAAACCTCACCAAGGTTTTTCCATAAATGTTTTGTAAAACTTTTTTGGGGGTCTTCCCAACCTCTAGTTTTGCTTCGGCTAAAACGGGGTCTCCAAAAGGGTATGGTGTTATACACTATCTACCATACTAGTATAAAGTAAGTGTCAGCAAGGGGGTTGTACTTAGCAATATCAAGAGGTAATGGTTTGGAGGAGCCAAGCCACTATGAGATATAGATCATCATATAACAAAACAATGCAGTTTTCATAAACAGGAGATAAGACATGCATAAGTAAAACAATGGGACAGGGCTTATGAGCAAGAAGGTGGCTTGCCTGAGATTAGAAAACTGGCAATATATGTCCCTTGACTTCTTCTTAGAATACCCTGATAACCAGTAATAATAACCATCTTCTTCTGGTATCCGATATAATAGCATCTATCGTTGTTATGGATCACATGCAAGAAAACAAAGGGCACTATCAAACCAAGACATACAATAACCAGTACCATACAACAAACAAACAGACCACACATTATTCAATTCAGTAGGTTTTGGATAGATTGAGATAGTAGCAATTGGAATTACTTAAATTGCCTTTGTGAATTTCCTTTAGGTTTTATTTACCAAGACCACTTAATAAAGGGGTTTGGAACTAAGGCTTGGTCCTGTATGATATAAATATACAAAAATGATATCAAAAGATAGGTATTGATAAAATAAGCACACCAAAAGTGGTTTCATGATTTTATAAATTTTCTATATTTAGTTATGATTTTTATAGTGAAATAATCTCTAGTTTAGGTGAATAAATCACCATAAAATATTTGGAGCTCAATTAAATATTTCCTCATAGGTTGATCTGTATATTTGAGTTTTTGATTTTTGAGAGTTGGAAACACCTCAAAAAAGTTAAAAGAATTCCCTTGGGAAAATCCCAAAGTCAGTTATGTAGTCAATTTGTGTTTTTAAGCAGCTTTATTTTATAGGTACAAATGATATAAGGCCAAGTACAGTTGGTAGGTATTACAAATACCTTTCATTAGAAATTTGAATCACTATATTTGGAGTTGCTAAGCTTCTGAAATTATTTATCTAGTGAATATACCACATAGAGAGGTATTTAATTCATTATAATTTAACAGAGGATCAATAAATCTTGAAAATCTAGGATTTGGTTAACCTTGATGTATCACACCACTGAGAGTTTGCAACAACTCAAAAGGTGCTATAGGTCAGTCTACGGAATTTTCTAAAGGAAAACTGGGGTGCTTTTGTTATTTTTACTAGTGGTAAACTAGGAAGCAAACTGGAATGGGTTCAAGGTGTCATTCAAGGTATGTGAAATACCTATCACTACCCATAGGTTTCAACTCATTTGGAGTTACAAAACTCAAAGAAGGATTTTTATTGTGAAAAGGTACATTTGATTAGTAGATTTATTATAATTAATATGGGCAATATTTTGAGGAAGCCAGGAGTACTACATGTTAGAGTAAAGATGTGGGTGCATGTCCAAAATTTTATCTGGTCAGAAAATGGTCGTTTCCATTTTTATTTGAATTTAACTGTGTAGCTAAATAGTAGATCTATAGTTTAAATAAAAAGAAAGGACTAAGGGGGAAAATGGGTTGGATCTACACACCGAGTTGGGCCGGCCTGGGCGAAAATGGCCTACCCAGGCGAGGATAGCACGCGGGACAGCGCATTCGAGTCCTCCAGGCGGGACCCGTTGGTCAGCGACCGCGCCTGCCGAAGGGGTACGAGGCCTCCTGGGTCGTTGGATCAAGATGTGATCCACAGCCCCGGGTCGTCTCCTCGCTGAGACACCGCCGGTGATGGAGGAAACCCTAGACGCGTGTGGCGGCGGCGGGGAGATCACATGGGAGTTCGAGGCCTGGCGAGAAGGTGCCAGGGCGACGCGGTAGACGACGGGGAGTTGAACGAAGGGAGGCAGCAGCGCTTTCGGTGCCAGGAAGGAGCTCGCGCGTGCGGGGGGCGGGAGGAGTCTTCGAGAGCTCGCCGGAGTAGCTTCTCGGCTTGTTCCCAGGCAAGGAAAGAAACTGGGGAAGACTTAGAGAGGGTAGGGCAGCACCAGAAGGTGACATGTAGAAGAGGAGAGGCGAGGAGGAGGGAGCTATGCTCGGTTTTTGGAGCCATGGCCGAAGCTTCTCTCCCTCACTTTCTCGGGCAGTAGAGGGCAAGGGAGGAAGAGAGGGTGATGGGGGAGGTAGGTGGAGAGCACATGGGGCAAATGAGGGCAAAGGGACGCACTGGGTGGCCTGGGGGTATTTAACCAGAGTGGAGTGGTGTATGGTGAACATGGCCTATGGAGGAGCTAGGGCAGGTCCATGGCCTGCCTATTTGCTACTAGGGGCGGTGTAGAGAGGGGGAGTGGGGTTTTGGTCAGGCAGAGGGACATGCAAGGGCTGGGTGGGGGTTGCTTTGAATAAAAGGGTGTAGGACATGACATAGCCTTGGTCTCCCCTTCAAACAAGCATAAGGACAACGGCTTGGGTTGCTACAGTGACCAGCTACAGTGTTGTGACCAGAGAGGGTGGAGATGCTGTGGAGAAGGGCTGGGAATGTTTTGATGGGGTTTGGAGGTGATTTGCTTAATGATCTTGTTATATGGTCAATTTAGAGATAATGGATGATTCTGAAGAGAGGTTCTAATCTTTTTTCTTGACAAGGTGAGATAATGATGCTGGTAGCTAGATATGGTCATGGGATACCTTCATGAATTATTTGAGATTTTTCATAGGAGCTTTAGTCCCCATAAAACCATTTATTTCAAAAGTGTAGAAGTAGTTTCTAGAAGCTAATTTGATATTTTTACATTGGACCAGATTGGCTTTTGATGTGAGATGGTCCTAAATATTAATTCCCACTATGGGGATTTTTTCCAATATTTATTAATGAATAAAATATTTAATATATTTATTTTCTTGTTTCTGCCATTCAAGAAAATGGGCATGGAGAAATATTAAAACTCTTAAAAAATATTTATTTTTGAAGTGAGAAGATAGGGTATGATATATAGGCCTCATATGAGCCTAAAGTTGGAGAAGTGTTTTGGGAAAATCCAAACTTTCCTTTATGGAAGGAGTTTTGGAGGCTTTGCCCATTAAATGAATTAAATAGTTTTTGAGCCCTAATAATTATTGGTAATATTTGATAAATCTATATAATCAAGGTATATGATGTACACAAGGTGTATATAGCATTTTCAACCTTGGGTGTTGAGAATCAAAGTTGATTTTGATGGAAAATATGGGATTAAGGATCTAGGGTAATGTTATTTTATTGCCTTCAAAATCTGGTTGGATCTTGGAGCTCAGATCTCCCTTGGGGTCATGGAATATATGGATAGATATACCAAGTGATGTAGATCACCATGGTATATAAGTTTGAGGTTGATCATGATTGAGATCTCCCAGGATGGATTCCAAACTTTGAATAAGATAAGGGTGCTAAAACAGCTTACCAAATAGCTTTCAAAACCTTGGGGGTTTTGCAAGCACAAGGATCTATTTGGAACAAGTTAAGTAGGTATTGCTAGAACCTTATGAGTACAACATAAGCATTCAAAGAGTTGGTCAAAAGAAGACAATATGAAGGTGTGAGCTTCTTCCAAAGTAGGCATGTGGATGAGATTTGCAGGAAATATTATTTTCTTGCCTGCAAAACCATCAAGAATAAGTGGTTTAAAAGGTGATCCATCCAAGGGAAAGAGTGGAACCTTGTATTCCTTACGATGGTATTCAATATTGTTCAAATGCATTACCTACAATGCACAAGGTTTAAGAAAGGGAGGCATTCAAAGAAGTGATGTTGAAACAGAATATGAGTGGGAATGTTTTTCAGGTTTTGCAAGGTATCAAAGCATCATCAAGTGGATGATGTTGAAGTGTAGATTTGGTAGAATAGATCCATGCTTGATATTGGTCTTCAATGAATTGGAAACTTCTAGAATGGATCATTTCAGAATTTATTTGGTTAAGGGTTTTAGATGATCCATATTGTATTCTTGCTTAGGGTTTGGTGATCTTAAAGTATCTTGATCCTAGAGGATGAGCTCCTAGAGTATCTCATACTACTTCTAAGAAATCAAGTCAAGCTACAGATAAAGGCAACTCATCTTACAAACAAATCCACTACTACGAGGGTTAGCATCAAGCTTAGCTTGAGGTAAGGGTGGGCATTTTGAAAGGTTGGAGTTTGAATATGTAAAATGAGCCAAGACAGTTTTGTTAACTAGCTTTTGTCAATTGATGGTGAGGTAAGGAGTACATCATATGTTATACATTCAGATGCATAAGTAGAGACAAACAACAAACAAACACTACAACACTTAACAAGAAAAAGTTTTTGTTCCCCCTGATTTTTGCATTGTGGACAACTAATCAGGGTTGCTGAAATTGGGATGTTACATATCCTCATATTTGTGTCACTTTGACCTTAATCACCTCAAGATGCTTATGATAGGGCAATGAGAGCTGAAAGTTAATAAGTACCATAATGTTTGGAAGATCTTTATGAAACTTGAAATACCTATTTCCCTTCTATGAAGGGCCTTTCTTTTTACTTTTATGTTGAGTCTCCATCTTCTATCTTTATGCACCTATTGAGAGAGCATAGTGGTCATTCTTATTTTAATGTTCATTGTCCCAAAACTTGTTGATTGATTCATAACTTCGATATTGCTCGCTCTTAAATTATTTCTCTCTAGTCACCCTTATGAACTTTGAAGGTGTCCTATGCATTTATGTTTCGATATACCATGAGGGATAAGCTAAATACCATTGTTATTCTGTTTTCTATATGTGAAACAAACAAACGTCTTTCAATGCATTGTTATTCATGATCTTTTGTTTGTACATTTTCCTGTTACAACATAGTTGCTATGTCTTATTGTTAGAACTATATCTTTCATGTCTATGTTAGAGTACTATGATCCCAGCTAACAAACTTTTACAAATACCTTGATCAAGATTGTGATGGTGCATGTCACCTCAAAAATTATTCTTTTATCACTAACCTACTCGAGGACGAGCATGAGTTAAGCTTGGGGATGCTTGGTACATCGTAAACGTATCTATAATTTTTGATGTTCCATGCTTGTTTTATATCTATTTTCTTATGTTTTGTTCACACTTTGAGGTATTTTTATACATTTTCTGGAACTAACCTATTAACAAGATGCCACAGTGCTAGTTGCCTATTTTCTGCTAGTTTTGGTTTCAGAAATGCTAGTAAGGAAATATTTTCGGAATTGGACGGGACAAAAGCCAAAGTCAATATTTTACCCGAAGCAGCACGGAGTCCGGATGGGATACGAAGTGGCACACCAGGGCGGCCCCACCTTGTGGCGGCGTGGCCTAGGGGCGCGCCACCAGGGGGTGTGGGCCCCCTGATGCTCCACCGACCTTGCCCTTTCGCCTATAAAGAGTATGTAGCCGCCGACATCTCAATCCCTGGATCGGGGGGATCTGAAGCTCTTCCCGGCACCCTACCGAAGGGGAGAGATCACCCTGGAGGCCTTCTTCCTCACCATGCCTGCCTCCGGTGTGATGCGTGAGTAGTTCTTCCTTGGACTATGGGTCCATGTAGTAGCTAGATGGTTGGTTCTCCTCCTTTGTGCTATCATGTTTAGATCTTGTGAGCTCACTTCATGATCAAGATCATCTATATGTAATCTTACATGTTGTGTTTGCGGGGATCTGATGGATATTGAGATGCTATTTTAGATTGATTATTGATTATATTATGTCTATGTTATTTGTGATCTTGCATGCTCTCCATTCTTAGTAACTATCTTGGACAAGTAGATGCTTGAAACTCCAAGAGTTAGTATTTATGATCGATAGTGGGTTCATGCCTCTAGTAATCTGGGGAAGTGACATGAATCCTTTGTCCATGGGGTGATCGTATTGTTTACTTTACACACTTTGCTTAATGCAATTATCTGTTGCTTGCAACTTAATACTGGAAGGAGTTTGGATGATAACCTGAAGGTGGATTATTAGTCATAGATGCAGTTGGATTATTCTCTATGTAATGCCCAATCAAATCTCATAGGAGTCAAGATGTCTAGTATATGCATTGTATGATTTCTCGAATCTGTTAATTGCCCCGCTGTAATTTGTAGACCCAACATGCTATCTATCTTAAGGATAATCACCTCTAGTGAACTATGGACCCCAGTCCATTCTCTTACCATTGATATACCATCTACTGTTTACTGTTTACTTTCTGCAAGTAATTACTATCTTCCACACAATATGTTTAATCCTTTGTTTTTAGCAAAACCGGTGAGATTGACAACCTCGCTGTAAGTTGGGGCAAAGTTATGTGGTTGTGTTGTGCATGATTCCAAGTTGGTAGCAACACCTTGGAGTTGTTTCCTTGATCCTACTGGTTCGAAAACGTTGGTTTCATAACTGAGGGAAACTTGCTATTGTGCTCATCATACCTTCCTCTTGGGGTTTCCAACAAGCTCGAGATATCTTGAGCCATCAGCTGTGTACTGGGAACCCCAAACTACTCATCGATGTCGATGCTGTAACGAACTTATCTTCTGTGATAACACTTACCTGCTGCAAAAGTATCAACAAAGCAAGGCTGAGTACATGGTGTACTCCGCAAGACTTATGGCTGGTGGGGTTATTTTGCATAAAGCTAACTTTCTTTGTAAAAGAGGTAGGAGAAGCTCGACTAAATAGAACTTTTTAAAGGGGATAAAAAACAATATCTCTAGCTTTGATCTTCTTTTGATATCCACCGAATCTTTATCAGCTGAACCTACTAACTAGGATCACCCCCTCGATCCCTAAGGAAGCATCTTTAAGCACACCTCACATCTCTTGTCAAGTTTTACGATTAGGTTATTCTTCTCTATGATCTTTGAATATGTTCCCAAGTCATCCATAACTGTGGACACGGCTTTTTGAAAAGATTATTACCCTGCAGGGGTGCACAAATTTATCCACACGTACCGACCAACTCTTAATGCCACTATAGATTAGCCCTCTTCCTTGGAAGGCCGATAGAGGGTGATTGGACATGACCATTACCTTGGTTTCGCCGAGACCATGAGTCATGCCCTAAGGAGATGTCGCCGCAACGGGTCAAGTCCCGAAGTCGGTCCCTAGAGATGTGAATAGGGTTTGAGATTACGGAGGTTGGGCCTCTCCCATTCTTTGTCGCGCTTACCTACCTCTATGAATGCACCTCCTTCACCTCCGTCGAGAACAACCAGAATGCATATGTTGAATGGAATGCCCGAACGATGTGACTCATGGAATCTACTAGGAAAGTTAGTTGGTCGAGGGGGTTTCCAGGCCCTCGTGTGGCTGTACGCTCGTTTTGGTTCAAGTGGCAAGAACTCAGATCCTAGTGGTGGCAAGTATGGGACTGCAAAAACCACAAACCACAGTGGCCTCCCATACAAGCCATAACATGTTTAACTTTCATCTCTGATCATACCACGTCATCCTGTACAACTAGGTTCATTCATAGCTCTGATTCATCAACTGGATGGACTAGCGGTAACAGCTAAGCATGGATAAGAACAACAGATATAACAGCTCTAGCAAAGCTCATAAGCCAAACCCTAGTTATGCTCGGAGCAGTGGGTCAGGGAAATATTGGTGACAAAGGAAACATGCATCACATAGGATTAAACTAACTACCGTAAAAGACTTTGGAATCGTATGCGCATATCAAGAATGAAATACTTTGAAATCATAGGGTCATATCATGTGTGGGGTTTTGCTTGCCTTTGCCTGTTCATAATCAGATATAGAACTTTAGGTTCATCTTATTGGCATTGTTCATCGTTAACCTTAGATGGTGTTGATCCTGGTCTTCAATGTTGGACTTGATCTCATTGCTCACATCAACTCCGAGGTCTACCGATAAGAAACAGAAACACTGAAAAAAAGCAACAATCAACACATAGCATCGATACAATGCTCAAGAAACGATGATGATATGAAACCCTTTTGATATATCATTTTTTTGAACATTTCGATATATCATACACATTTTTATGACTTATAAATAATTAGTTATTCGATTTATAAGGTTAAAACAATTTCTAAAATTATTAAACAATTTAAATACCTTTATTGCGTCATGCTGACGTCTATATGACGCCAGTAGGGGCACTCAAACCTTCCTCACCGGGGTAGGGGCTAGCCTCTAAGGCTGACTGCTAGGCCCAGTCCACATCAGGGAGCCACCTCAGCGGCAGGGCCCGCATCGAGTTTGACTCGTGCTGACCCACGCGGTGGTCGGCTTCTGCCGTCGGCGACCACCCAGTGGCGGCGCTACGTCGCGCGCATGGACGGGACCCTGCACGAACAGGAAGCTCCTCCTCCCGGCCTCCCCAAATATGGCGGTGCGAGGACCTAGGGTGGCCGGAAACGTCACCGGCGATGATCGTCTATGGCAGACAGCGGTGGCACACATCACGGTAGTAGTACATAGGGGGAGAGAAGCAACTAAGAGGTGTTGGACCACTGCTAGCTCACCGTCAACATGGGGCTGGGGCGAGCACGGCCGGGCCAGCTCGGACGTGGCCGGAATCAACTCGAACAGTGGCGGTCGGGGTCAGAGACGAATGTAATGATTGGCTCGGTTGTGGCTATCCTTGCTTGCGTAGCTTGGCGGAGAGGTAGAGGGCGGCATGGTGGAGCTTCAACACGCATCTTTAGGGATCAGTGAGGCTTCAAACGACGCTGGTGAGAAGCTCTGTTCGATCTAGGGTTTCGGCCTCAGAGAGAAATCGAGGGAGAGGGCTCGAGAGGATGAGATAAGACCAGGGGAGAGACGGAAGATTCATGCGGGTCTCTGTGTTTACTCATCTTGTCTTCCTGTCTGGAGCAGCGACAACGACGTGGCGTCGGCGAACCAGGGGAAGGTACGCAGCTATCTTCTCGCTGGCCTTCTGTCACGAGGAGGAAACAAATAAAAGAACACCGAAAAGGTATCTGGGCCTGGGCCGGGGTGGGCTACAGATGAGTGCAAACGGGTGCGTGTGGGCAGCAGGTAGAAGAGAGGAAGTAATGGGCCGGCCTGATTTGCTGGGCTCTATTTTTTTAGTAAGGTTTATTTTCCTTTTTGTTTTCTCACTTTTCTCTTTGTGTTTGAATTTCAAATCTATTTTGGATATTTCCAAAATACAAGAGTTGTTGAAAACATATTAAAATACTTTAGGGGCCCTTGTAATCAATTTGGGCTCCAATTTTTTTATAGTTTTTGAAATTCAAAACTATTTTGAATTGACTTGAGAGAGAGAGAGGAAACTAGGGTTTGAGGGTTTTAATTTATTTTCCTTTTATGTAGCATTTCTTCAGTCAAAAGGATGCATGCAATGCTTATGATGCACAAACAAACCCTAATTAACAAATACTAAAACTAGGGGTGTTACACCGTGCAAGCTGACGCCGCTGGACATGTTCTCCTCCAATGGTGTGATACCAAATGGTTTTGATGAGCAGCGAGCAGGCGGCAATGGATATTGGATCGTCATAGTTGGACCCGATTTCACGTAGGACCTTGTCAATGTATACACACGTCGCAAGATTGTTATTCCGCAAGTGTCGGAGTTTGAACTGATTCAAGGTTCTTCACTTACATTTCAGTTTGATGCTGATGAAGTTCGACGTACTAAACTGCAGAAGATGGTCATTTGCCAAGTTCTGACAGCTGCTGGGGGATAGAAAGATTTCTCTCTTGACACCATTTTCGAATTCAAGATTGTTGTCACCAACGGGAATGATAGTCATGGATGGTCAGTTTGTGTGAATGAGTTCCAGGGATACTTTAGATACTGCGATGCTATTATCCAACATGATCGTGTATTCGCTGTCACCGAGAACGGTTGTGTTTATGCATGGAAGTCTCTGGAACTTGGTAAATTCTCCTCCCTATGTATTTTATTAGCTTTATTCATAAATCGATGCAAGCTTTTTTTTCTAAACTTTCATTGGTTAGTAGGAATTCCATAAACTTTTTACTTTCTTTGATTCAAAGGAATTCCCTAGGAGTTTCAGAGGAATGCAACCTTTAGGAAGTTTTCTAACATATAAGTAGTTTGTTTCATATGATTGAGTTATGCTGATAGTATTGCTTCGTCTCCTAGTACATCCCATGGAAAATATGGTATATACTAGTAGTAAGTACTTATGTGAAACTCAGATATTATTCCTGAATCAATGTAAGCTATTTTTTTCTAAAGTTTCGTTGGTTAGTAGGAATTTCATAGGAATTTTAGCATCTTTGATTTTTACAAATTCCCTAGGAATTTTAGAGGAATGCAATCCTTACTAAGTTTTCTTAGATATAAGTAATATGATTCATAGGATTGAGTCATGCTCATAGTATTGTCTTGACTCCTAGTACTAGTACATCCATGGAAAATTACTTCATTGTGCTAAAGACTATCAATAGAATCTTCAAGTAGATGCTAGAATGGAAAATAAGATCCAACGGCTGACAATGTTGGGATTCTCAAATCCTGATCCAATAGTCAATATTAAAAGTTATTCATACATTATATAGTGGTAAGATAAGATATGATAAGATATTAAACCTCATAGAAAAAATCCTTGTTGGTTTTCCTTTGGTATATAAGACACCAAAATCTTGTAGGATCCGATCTTGCTTTTTTTCCTTATGAACTTTACATTCAAGATCCTATAGGATTATTTCCTATTTCATTGATCCTATGAATCAAACCGTGTCTCTAGGAGAATTTCCATAGAATATCCCTATTTCGAAAATAATTAGAATTTCCATAGCATCTCCGTTGGTTGGCATTTTTTACGCAATCAAACATGTTAAGTATAATCAATATTTTTGAAAATAGTACTATATATCAACTTCTACAATGTCAGATCAATATCAGTATTATTTCCATGTTACATTTCCTTTCCCTTTGAAGGTCCTATCCTTATCCTTTCACCACGCGATGTGCTTTACCTAACACATGGGTTTGCTGAGGATGAGGAGGAGAATGATCCTGGTAGGTGGTGGTTACCAAGATCTGCCGGTGGTTCAAGACTTCTTCTGGTATATACATATTGTGTCTCAGGCAATGCAATTACTAATGATACTAGTGTTGTTCATTATGGTCGCACCGTTCGCACCTATCCTTCTGGGTTTGAGTGCATGGTGTTCTCGATGGACACAAGCCAGTTAATTGCAGCTAACCAATGGAAAAGGGTTACTAACCTTGGATCATATTCTCTTTTCCTGTGCGTGAACTATCCGATTAACATTGAAGTAGGTGATGCAAATGATCCGCCAGCACGTCTGACGAGAAGGAACTATGTTTACACATCACACCAAGAAATTGGCTACGAGTACAGGCCATGTCCTGAAATTTGCCGCTTCGATCTAAATGGTGATGCAGCAGTTGGTTTCCACACCAACACTCGCTGGATATGGTCGGAGACTCCATTTTGGTTCATCCCAAGCTTCTCAAACGCCTTGGAGTGGAACGAGCCTATTCAAACATAGCTCATTTGGTCTCGGCCTTCTGTTGAACTCTTTCTTTTGGCTGATTTTTAGCTGATGTACGAGTACTCAGCATTTAGTTTCGCACCCGGGCAGGCTTGTAAAATACTTTGTATGACCAAACACCTTTTGTACACTTGGTAGTTTCTCTAGTATGTATATTTCACCAAGCTTGTAAAAGAACCTTGTTAGGAGTATAGTTGTACTCTACTACTACTATTCCGTATATAATTTCTTCTAGAATGTTGTGTAATAGTAGTACTGTTAGTATTACTCCTTGCAGGTCCATAGTTTTGTTTCTTTTTCACTGAAGTTTGGGTCCTGTAAGCCTAAGTTGGACGTGTTGGTAAGTATTTCACTGAGAAACTGCATGCGGTGCAAGGACCACGATGTTTCCAGGTTTACCAGTAAAAACATGTCCCTCATCATGCAATGGCCAGTGATTTGACAAGGCAATGCTGTACGCTGGTGTGATAATCTAGTTTTTTTCTTCTTCTGAACAAGTAATGCTTTTCTACCTAGTAGTAGTAGTAGTAGTAGTAGTAGTAGTAGTAGTAGTAGTAAAGGTCTTCTAGTAGGAGTATCAGAGAACTCGATGAAGCTAGCTTGAGTACTACTGTCAGTAGCTGCTGTAGAAGAGAGAGGGAGGGAGTTTTGCACACGCCGATGCACATGGCAGCGCGTTCCTTCCGAGTCAAGCTGGATTTAACTTCCTCACCGGCCTCCCCCCATGCACACAACCTCTTTTACTCAGTCCCTTCTTCCCATCCACTACCGCCACCTGGCCTCTCGCTCCATATTGTTGCCGACCAGCTCCTCGGCTTCGTCCTCTATAGGTGGCGGGAAGATCGGTGCGGCAACCTACTGTAGGGCGGTGGAGCATCCATCATCTCTGTCCCACGGCAGCAATGGTGGTTTGTGAAATACTAGAAAACTCGTACCTATTCCCTCCTTTTCATAATATAAGATGTTTTATCTTATGTGAAATGAGTGTATCTAGATTCACTCTGAACTTACATGATAGAGTTGATGATGCGGTTAAATTTTTACTGTTGGTTGCAAAGCATTGTCCTGTGTAGAGTAGTCCTTATCTCAGGTATGCATCCTTTTTTATACTAGGATTGCATAGAAGCATGTTTTCTGGGCTATATCCCATAACTAAGAATAGTGGGGATCCGTTCGAAGTTGGTAGTTCGACAATGCCAACTTTTGAACATTTCCATATATTTGACAATCAACATCATGTAATCAATATTACAACTTGCTACAGAAGGAGATAGGGGAAGGAGAAAAAAAGAGGATTCTCGATGAAATAGGTTCCAATCCTGTGACTTCTGCTATCCCAGATGACAAGGTAAATCAATAGAATGACGTATGTTCTTGTCTTCCCGTGTAGATGATTTTGCTGTAATCTTTGTTTATCTTGTAACCGTAGAAGCACAAAGTTGAAGAAGACTCTCAGTTTCCTGATGACGGAGTAGAAAATGGATGTCAAATTTCTACACCTAAGACTCTACCTTGTTTACCTTCCGTGGAGACTGATGTAGTTGCAGCTGCAGCTGGTACTGATGAGCCTGCACCTACCATCGTCGTGCCAGATGATGGAGGTGGTGGATTGGTTTTATCATCCGCCAAGACTTGTGCGGCTGGAGCTGGCAGTGAAGAGGCTTCAGAGGACATTGTGGTGATCGATAGTTCACCCATTGTGGAGACTCATGATACCGGTGTTGGCGCTGCAATTGGTGCTGCTGATCCTGCTCCCAAAATTATCGTGCCACCTGAAGGACGTGGTGATTTGGGTTTACAATCTATAGAGACTATTGCACCTGAAGGTGGTGAACTATGATGCGGAGCTTTCTTTCTTATGATTTGTATGCTTTTCTCTATAACCTGTATTGTGGAGCTACCTTACACATTTCTTACACTTTTGCATGTTGAACTCTAGTGTGGAACTGGAACTACTCCTAGTATGTAATCATAATATTCAGATGCTTAAGTATTATCGATGATAAACCAATGCTAGCTGAGCTGCACGAGAATTGTCCTCTGCCACTTGCAGGCATGGTTCCTGGCTCATCTCCTTTTCACAAGCAAGGTGAAAAGATGGTTATGTTCCTTTTCTTGGAATGCCATTATGCTTGTGTTATTGATCTGGCAATTTTATGCTAATTTTGTCACCCAATCCGCATTTATGTCTCTACATACAAACATATTTGTTCATATGACTTGAACAGAAAATAGTATCTTCTTTGCATCGACTAACACAAGGAGACATGCAAATATTTATTTATTTTTTAAACAAGGCAAAAGATATGGCATTTTCATTTATAGAGAGGGACATGCATTCAATTATATTACGATAACTACTCGTACAAGTCATAGAATGGTAGGGATTGCTATAGGAAATCATCACCTCCAGCATCTTGTTCTACAAAAGGTGTTATTACCAGATCCGCCACCTTCTTTTCCTTGGGACAACAATGTCAAGTGCAGGATTTAGAATCTAAATGCAATCCAGTGCAGGTTCATCAGGACAACCACTAGTTGCGTCAGTCTCCACAGAAGGTACATCGACGCTATGGCATACACCATTGGAAATACAAGATGAAACCATTGTTATACTCCTATCAGGACCACAGATAAGGGACAGAAATTCAAGATCCGAAATCTAGCGTTACAAAATAGACAAGGGGTTACCTCATCTAGACAATTCATAGACAATTCACAGTGCAATTTGAGCGTCTTACATGATTCTTAGATCTTTGTCATTCCGGTCTTTTTATTGGTGGAACGAAATTTGCTGGTACTTTTCTTTCTGCGAAGAACCTACAACACATAGCCAAGTCAGACATCTGAATATATCTAACTTTTCTATGGTCTTATATGTGAAGAATACCTTTGCATTACACTCACTTATCAAATTATCTACAGATATCTTCCCGCTCCTTGGAAATGTGAAGTCGACGTTCCATAGGGTACATCCATATATGTTGTACTATACCTCTAAGTACCTCCTCGTCAGGTACATTAACAGCCAAATACTCTGTTGTATCAAAGAAGGGTGGGGAATATATCAGGTCAAAAGCTTGCACAGGATCTCTGCCAAGTCCTTTTAAGATGTTTTCAAACTCTTCTGTCCACAGCTTTACTATAGATTTACCTAAAGAATGCACATACCCAAATATCCAACCACCTTGTAAATCTAGATGGTCACAAGCTTTAACTATTTCTAGGGGAGGTGGAGAACAAACCAAAGACAAGAAGAATGTCTAGTGCCTGAATCTAGCAGGCGAAGCGTGGGAATCGCCCAGCTGACCGTCGGCCAATGCGTCTCGTGAAGAATGGCACGAACAATGGTGGTAGGCCGACACTGTTGATAGAAAGGCGTCGAGAAGTTTTTTAAGGCATGGAAAAGTTTGTGGCCTGGTTCTAATCCGGTGCATCTCCCATAAAAATGGCGCAAAATTTCAAGAGATAAGGGTCGGTCGCTCGATTGAGGGCGGGCTTAGGAAAGTTTGGGGTCTCGACAGAAAGTTTTGGAGGGCGCGGGGTCTTTGTCCACAAATTTCACAGAAATGTCTATGAAAATTTTATCAAATTCGCCAGTTCTCAAGAGTCACCTCTCTCTCCATTGGATTTACCTCGCGATTCATGCAACATGAGGGTTACAAATTTGTTGCAACTAGCTTGTAACTGGGAATTTAATAAGTTACAACTACTAGGTTACTACTGAGAATTAGCACAATTAGTAGGGTGATGTCAGCGCCTTAACATAACATGTTCTCATGCGCCTGGGATCTAGGCGCTCATATTTTATACCTTTTTTCCTTGTTGATGTCGTTATTTCGAATCCAGCCGAGCCCCAGTATGTACCTTGGGATTTAGACTATCGAGCCAAAAAATTAGCCCATCCGGCCTCATTATAGCCCAAGACCTTTGATACGTCCAAAAGGTATCTACTTTCCCGAACACTTTTGCTATTGTTTCTCCTCAAAACTTGTGTGATTTGGATGCAACTAATGCGGACTGATGTTGTTTTCAGCAGAATTGCCTTGCTGTCTACTTTTTGTGTAGAAAATCAACTATCAGGAAAAATGCGGGAAAATATGCCAAAAATCCTATTTCACCCGAAGATTCCAGGAGCCAAAATACGAGACGGAGAAGAGCCCTGGGGTGGCCACACCACCTGGTGGCGCGGGGCAGGCCAGGCCGCGCCAGGGGGTGGTGTGGGCCCCCCAGGCACCCCCTCGGCCTCTCTCTTCGCCTATAAGGAGCCTTCTGACCTAAAAGCTTCGGGGGGTTCAACCTTTTTCCATGAAAAGTTCCGCTGCGCCGCCGCCACCGAAGGGGAGATTCGGGGGACGGAAAGTCTCTGTTCCGGCACCCTGCCGGGACGGGGAAGTGCCCCCAGAGCCATCTCCATCGATCTTCACCATCATCTCCATTGATCATCCATGTTTCCCCAATCTGTGAGTGAGTAATCCCCCGCTCTAGGCTATGGGGATGGTAGGGATTGGATGAGATCGTTCATGTAATGGCATCAGATTGTTAGGGCATGGTGCCTAGGATCTCTTATTAGTGCTTTATGACTTTGTTGCAACTTGTTGTGCTTAATGCTTGTCACTAGGGCCCGAGTGCCATGATTTCAGATCTGAACATGTTATTGATTCATTATGATAGTATTATTCTTGGTCTTATCTACAAGTTGTATACACACGTTGTTGTCCGGAACCTATGGCCCCGAAGTGAGAGAAATCGGGATAACCGGAAGGGGAAGGCTTTGATGTGAGCATCACATGTGTTCACGGAGTGTTAATGCTTTGCTCTGGTGCTCTATTAAAAGGAGCACCTTAATTGCCAGTAGTTCCCTATAGGCCCCACTGCAAACGGGCTGGCAGCACAAAAGATGTTGTGCAAGTTCTCATTGGGAGCACGTATGACTATATATGGAACACATGCCTAGGATTGTCTAGTAGTTGGGTGCTTTATCTTATTTATCTGCAATTGCCCTATGTTCTGATTGCTATGTGAATTGTCTTGTCCATGCAACTCCTGTCCATCTATACCTATGCCTACCGCACTCGAATCCCACTGTTTACTGCTTTTGTTACTACTGTCTTTGTTTTGCTACTGCTGTTACTTTACTATTCCTACTACAAAACTGTTGCTACTGATAAACTGTTGTGAGCAAGATTGTTTCCAAGTGCAGCTGAATTGACAACTCAGTTGTTAAGTCTTATAAATATTATTTGGCTCCCCTTGTGTCGAATCAATAAATTGGGTTTCACTTCCCTCGAAAAAACTGCGATACACCCCCTATACTTGTGGGTCATCAAGACTATTTTCTGGCGCCGTTGCCGGGGAGCATAGCTTTATTTATCAAGTTCACTTGGATTCTCTACTGTTTGCTGCTTTCCATCCATCATGGGTAAGTCTCGTGATGGCAAGGTGCCTATTTTACCATCCACTACAAGAAGAGGTACGGTTCTGAACACCTCTACCGCTCTTGATTCACCATCTTTTTTGAGTAAGTTCCTTACACCACCACATACACATGCTACACACACTGCTACTACTGCTGAATCTGAAACTTCTGATACTTATGATGCTGCTTCTACTGCGCTTGATAAGAGTGGTACATTAGGTCCTTTCCTAGATGCTACGATTGCTAGAACTATAGCTGGAAATACCGAAACTCCTAATGAAGACACTACCAGACCTATTAGCTCACCTGAGTCTAGTGAGAGTTATGATACTGAAGAAGATTATGTTGAGATGACCGATGAGTTTATTGAAGAATGTAAGAACACCCATGATAGGATCGTTGCTAAGAGTCTCCTTGAGAGGCGTACTATTAGACACAAATTATCTCTTGATGCTAAGTTTGCTTCTTCTCCCATAAACATTATAGATGAATATTATGATTTCTCTCTCGATCTATCTTACATAGCTATTGTCAAGAAAGAACCTTTTTGTGGGACTAAGAATGAAAGTGCGGTAGCACATATGAATGAACTTTCTACTATGAGTGGCTTGTTTTCTGATGATATTAAGATGCGTACTTATTTTGTTGCTAAGATTTTTCCTTTTTCACTGAAAGGAGAAGCTAAAACATGGTTTTAATTTACCTCCTGGATCTATTGATTGCCCTGAGTGCTTGATTAGTACTTTCCTGCAGAAACATTTTCCTCCTAGTGCTAAACATGCTATTTTGCAGGAACTTTTTGATTTTAAACAGGAATAAAAAGAGGTATTGCCCGAATCTTGGGAAAGGTTTTGTGCTTTGATTCATGCACAGGCTGGAAGTCCTTTACCTAAGAATGAGCTTCCTGATATATTTTATAATGGACTAACCGAGGAATCTAGGACATACCTAGATAGTTGTGCTGATTGTGTTTTCAAGAATAGGACTCCTAAGGAAGCTGAGGAATTAATGGCTAAAGTAAGCAAGAATTATGAAGATTGGACTCCTCCTAAACAAGCTATACCTGAAGTAATTGTACCTAAACCATCTATTCCTGTGCCTATTCCAACATCAAAGAAGAGGGGAGTTATTGAATTAAATGATGAAGTGATGAAGGAAGCTAAGAAATGTCTTAAGGAGAAGGAAATTAAAGCTGCAGATGTCAAGAATTTACCTCGTATAGAAGAATTATGTAAGCCTATTCCCTACTCACCCACTATTGAGGTACACTCTCTCCAACACTTTGATGAAGGTGATATCCCTTACTTGAAACCTCCTAATAAATGCTTAGAAGAATTTGATATCTTTATTGTTAAGCAAGATAACTTTAATAAAAGGGTGCAAAATCATCTAATGGAAAACACTAGAGCTATTGTTGAGTTGAAAGATATTGTGGAAAGAACCTCTAATGATGTTAAAATGATTGTTAAACACTTTCAAATGGTTCAAACTCAAATAGATCAACTCGTTAAAATGCAAAACGACTTGCTAGTTAATGCTGCTAAAGAAAAACATGCTTATGAAATTAGAACTAGAAGTGGAGCTGCTACCCAGGATCCTCTATATCCTGAGGGGCATCCCAAAAGAATTGAGCAGGATTCTCAACAAGCTGAAAATAGTGGTTCTACTTGTAAGAAAAGGAAAAAGAAACATAAAAATGTCGTAGAACCCTCTGAACCTGCTATAGATCCTAATAGTATATCTATCTCTGATGCTGAAACTGAAAGTGGTAATGAAGAAAATGAAGTTCCTAGTGAAGAAAAAGTTGAAGAAGAACCTGAAAACCACACTAAGAATACTAAATACACTAAAGAAGATTTTATTGCTAAGAAACATGGTAGTGAAAGAGAACCTTGGGTCCAAAAACCTATGCCTTTCTCTGATAAGAAACACAAGTCAAAGGAAGATGAACACTACAATAAGTTTTGCGAGTGGATGAAGCCTTTATTATTGCAAATTCCTTTGACTCATGCTATTAAATTGCCTCCTTACTCAAAGTATATGAAGGACATTGTCTCAAATAAAAGGAAGATCCCTAATGAAGAAATTTCTACTTTGCTTGCTAATTATTCCTTCAATGGTAAGGTTCCTAAGAAACTTGGAGACCCAGGGATTCCAACTATCCCTTGCTCTATTAAGAACAATTATGTTAGAACTGCTTTGTGTGATATGGGAGCTGGAGTTAGTGTTATGCCTTTCTCTCTCTATAAGAGGCTTCAACTAGAAAAATTGATACCAACTGATATATCGTTGCAAATGGCTGATAAATCTACCACTATTCATGTGGGTATATGCGAGGATGTACCTGTTCAGGTGGCTCACAATTGCTTGATATTAACTGATTTTGTTGTGCTTGAAATGCCTAAAGATGATAATATGTCTATTATTCTTGGGAGACCTTTTCTTAATACTGCAGGAGCTGTTATTAATTGTAATCAAGGAAAGGTGACCTTCAATGTTAATAACAAGGAACATACTGTCTATTTGCCCAAGAAGATTGAAATGACTTATGGCTTGAATTCAATTGAACATGTTGAAGGAATTCAAGTTGGAGAAATATATTGTCCCATACCAAGAGAAAAATTTGAAACTATTATGATTGGGACCATTGATATCAAGGTTGAGGTAACATAATCATTAGTGGAGTACAAAGTTTTGTCTCATATGCAATTGTTTTGGTAGAAAGACTTGATCAACCTTGCTAACAAAAGGATTTCATTGAACAAAACAATGTTTTCACTATGATTATCTCTGTTTATTTCTATCCTTTGCATTGTAGTTTTTGCTTTCGTTTAGTTTTCTTTGTGTTGTTAGTTGCTTGCATGTTAGAACTTCTGTAGTTCTAGCCTTGTTTTGTCCTTGCATCATGTTTCAAAAAGAAAAAAAATCTGTCTGTCAGAAAAATCATTCTTCTATTTCTGAAAATTGCCCAAAAATAAAGTGTCTCGAAAAATTCCAGAGAATTCATATTAAATTTTTACGTGGACAAAGGGGAAGAGGAGTACCTGGTAGGTCCAGGGGGGCCCACCAGGCAGGCACCCCATGTGATGGCGCGGCCAGCCCTAGGTGGCGCCATGCCCTGGTGTGGGCCACCCCTGGCCCCCCACTACTTCTCTCCCCTGCCACTTTCTTCTCTCTCCCGAGTAAGCTCCACTTCATAGCTCAAAATCACGTTCTTTCTGTGCTTGCTCTCGATTTCTTCGATCTCCTTGCTCAGCCCATCTTTCTTGCTGAAATTTGGAGCAATTGTTCCTTGGTATGTGACTCCTCCCCTTGTCCAAGTAGATTTGTGTTTAGTGAATTATATGTCGAGTATTTTGTTGCTGTAGGTGACTGGTTATGAGGGCTTGTAAGCTTGTTTGATGCTTAGAGATATAGTTTTGATGCATGTTTAGGCCTCTTGCAAGTCCCTATGAGTAGAATCCTTCATTATATTTACTTTGCAATCACTTGTGTAATAGGTGTTTAAATTTCAGAATAGAAGATGAGTGAACACCACCTAAACCAACATGAGCTTTGGGTGCCTGAGGTCATGAAGGTCCACCGAGAGGAGGGAGTTTTTCCCTCCATTTATCCATGCTTTGAGTTCATGAGAGCTGCAGGAATTCTACAAGATTTCCACATTTTGTTTTCTAATGCAGGGTTAGAGCACTTTTTGGAAGATGAACCTCGTCAATTTGTGAAGCTAACCATGTCTGTGGTGCACGATTTCAAATTTAGTCACTCTTTGCCTAACCCCATGGTCCATTACAAAATTTACAATATAGCTGTCGACCTTTCTCTTGATGATTTTTGTGCAGCTATTAAGGTACCTCAATGGGATCATGTAGGAAGATTAAAGAGAGACCTGAACCACTCATGGATTTATATGCAGAAATTTGCTAAGGCAGTAGCTTCTCGAATGAGAGTGGAAAAATCCGTAACATTCATCTTCCCTCCATTCGCTACTTTGCCTACTTTATTTCCAAGTGTGTTCTTGCTAGGAAAACTGCCAATAAGTTATCTTCGTTTGATCTAGCATTTATCTCTGCTGCTCTTAAACGAGATAGATCTTACAACTTGGGTACTTTGATAGCTTTCCGTCTTGCTGCTAACCGTGAGAAAGGTGGAATTTGTGGAGGCCTCATTGCTTCTCGTTTGCTAGCATTGCATGGTTTAGTGCCTCATCATCTAGACCTACAGTTTCCCATAGAGAGGCTTGATTTTAATTCCATGATACAACATAAATTTATTTCCTCATGGGCTAGTTTGAGTGAGTTATCTTATGAAATAACCTTTCTCAAGGCTGGCAGGAGAAAGAGCAAGTCTGAGCATGTTGTTCTTTTTCCTGCACCTGTTTTGTTTAACCTTGATAACAGGGAAGGATGGTCCCTCACTGAGGAGGAGCTTGACACGTACCTGGGAGAGCTTTTCTAGCAGGAGCAGGACACTAGAAGGGAGGTCACGGATGATTCGGTCCAGCCCTCGAATGAGGGGGAGTCTTCATATCAGCAGCCCGCTTATGATTGGGGAGCTTCCTCTTCTTCTCATGGGCCCAGCTACGACCATTCTTACCAAGATCCACCCGCTTGGGACCCCTATTCGTACATGGATTGATACCCACTTAGGCAAAAAGCCTAAGCTTGGGGGGAGGTACGCCGACACCGCACCCATCTCCATATCATGTTGCCTCGGTACTTTGTATATTCATGTTTTCGTTCTCTTTTTAGTTTTCGTTCTTCTTTGCTTTTGCTTTCTAAAAACACAAAAAGACCAAAAATATTTCTGTTGTTTCTCTTTGGTTTCCTTCTTCTTTTTTCCTTGGTTTGCTTTTCCCTTTTTTCTTTGTTTGAACTTTCGAAAACCCAAAAAGATTTTGCTTTGCTTGTTTTTCTCTTTTGGTTCTTATTTAAAAATCGAAAACACCAAAAATATTTGTCGATCTTCTTTGGTTTTTGCGAGTTTGCTACAAGGTTCGGCAGTTCTCACTATATTATTGGTATCATATTATTATTCAAGCCACACAAGTGAAGAGCAATTTTGAGGATTAATGACAACTTGAGGCATGGTAAGAGGCTGGTAACAAACTCTATTTGTCTTCATTTTTGTAAATATACTCATCATTGTGAGCTTGCTTAGTCCATTCATCAAGAGTGTGTGTTTTCTTTGGATGCTTAATAGTTCTTGCTTTCTTATGATTAGCTCCAGCTCGCTAATATTTTGTAGCATGTCTCTTGAATGTTTGCTTGCATTACTCTATTCATAAATTGGTATGACACTATGGTATCCTCCTCTGAATGTTTCATTTGAATTGACTTGGCACATGCTCACGCATGCACATGACTGTAATAATTAGTTAAGCCTCGATGAATTATTTTGCCTCGAGGATCTTGAATCACTTTCATGTCATGAGTAGTCCTGTTTTGTTGCAAGCATGATAATGACAGCTATTGCTCTCTCGTTTGTTGCTCCCTTACTTTTGCTAGCCTTCACTTCCAGTGAGTATGTTTTACTCAAGTTTCCAACTCCCTAAACCAAATATTTCCAAAGTGTCCACCATACCTACTCATTAGCATCATTTGCTACCTCCGTGCATATTCAATATGCCTTGTTTTCTTCCAAATAAAATGTTTGCTTGTTATGAGAAAGTTAGTTAGTAAACCTCTCACGAACTTGATGGCACACTTTATTTTCTTGCACTTAATAAACCTGAACCATTGCGTCCTTGTTTGTAGTGCATATGCTTGCGCTCTATGAGTTGAAGTTAGCAGAACCAAGTATCATGGGGACCACTTTCAACACTTCATAGGTACTTTGTACCTAGTTGATATCATGTTCTTTTGCTTATGGATCCCGGCGGTGTGAAATAAAAGTGGAACTTGTAAGATCTTGGAGTTTGTATGTATGTTAGAGAAACGCCTAGGCCGCTAGCCTAAGCCATGCCTAATCATGGTGGAAACTTGCAGCATAACCATAATGAGCATTCTATGAAGCATCCTCAATAAAAATTTACGCACATAGTAAATAAAAAGATCACCGAGATGCTCATTGTCTGCTTGCCTTGTATTTTGATTATGGGATAGCTCCCGTGTCATGTGCAAGGGGTACCCCGTTGGCGGTTCTCTATGATACGTATATACTTACAATGACAAGAGCTTGCTTGTGACTGAAGTTGAGTAGCATGAGGATCGGTCTTCGTAAGTAAGGGGCATGAGATTTCGATTAATAACTTGTCAAGCATATCCTCTTAGTTGTGTCACTTTCACCTTAACCACATTGAAGATGATTATGACAGGGACAATGAGAGCTCAAAGCTAACGAGTACCATACTTTCAGTATTTGGAAGCCTTTCAAATTATTAAAAACATTTTCTTCTACTTGTTGAGTCTCCACATATTCTTTGAGCACCTTCTTGAGAGCATGGTTGTCATTCTTTGTGTTTGTTCTACTTGATTATTTGTGTTATGACTTTGATGCTTGTATCCTTGATATCTTTACTTCTAGTCATCACTTGAACTTCGGAGGTGCCTTGGCATTCGTAATCAAAGGCAAGCAAGATACCACTCTATCATACCTTTTTATGAGCATGGTAATGTTGCTTATGTTTGTGCCTCATGCTACTTATTATTCTTGAGTTGGAATCTCTTCATAGCTTGAAATGACTATTAAGTAGACTTGGTTGCATACTCTTTATTATGAATTGTCTAAGTAGTTGATCACATTACTGAGAATATTTACATCATATGAAGCAAATGTGTTCGTGAAAGTTCTTTTATCGCACTCAGTTTTCAACTGAATTGCTTGAGGACAAGCAATAAACTAAGCTTGGGGGGAGTTGATACGTCCAAAACGTATCTACTTTCCCGAACACTTTTGTTATTGTTTCTCCTCTAAACTTGTGTGATTTGGATGCAACTAATGCGGAATGACGTTGTTTTTAGCAGAATTGCCTTGCTGTCTACTTTTTGTGCAGAAAATCAACTATCAGGAAAAATCCCGGAAAATATGCCAATAATCCCATTTCACCCGAAGACTCCAGGAGCCAGAATACGAGACAGAGAAGATCCCAAGGGTGGCCACACCACCTGGTGGCGTGGGCCAGGCCAGGCCGCTCCAGGGGGTGGTGTGGCCCCCCGCAGGCATCCCCTCGGCCTCTCTCTTCGCCTATAAGGAGCCTTCTGACCTAAAAACTTTGGGGGGTTCGACGTTTTTCCACGAAAAGTTCCGCTACGCCGCCGCCACCGAAGGGGAGATTCGGGGGACAGAAAGTCTCTGTTCCGGCACCCTGCCGAGACGGGCAAGTGCCCCCGGAGCCATCTCCATCGATCTTCACCATCATCTCCATTGATCATCCATGTTTCCCCCATCTATGAGTGAGTAACCCCCGCTGTAGGCTATGGGGATGGTAGGGATTGGATGAGATCGTTCATGTAATGGCATCAGATTGTTAGGGCATGGTGCCTAGTATCTTTTATTAGTGCTTTATGACTTTGTTGCAACTTGTTGTGCTTAATGCTTGTCACTAGGGTCCGAGTGCCATGATTTTAAATCTGAACATGTTATTGATTCATTATGATAGTATTGTTCTTGGTCTTATCTACAAGTTGTATACAAACTTTGTTGTACGGAACCTATGGCCCCGAAGTAACAGAAATCGGGATAACCAGAAGGGAAAGGTTTTGATGTGAGGATCACATGTGTTCACGGAGTGTTAATGCTTTGCTCCGGTGCTCTATTAAAAGGAGCACCTTAATTACCAGTAGTTCCCTAGAGGCCCCGCTGCAAACGGGCTGGCAGGACAAAAGATGTTGTACAAGTTCTCATTGCGAGCACGTATGACTATATATGGAACACGTGCCTAGGATTGTCTAGTACTTGGGTGCTTTATCTTATTTATCTGCAATTGCCCTATGTTCTGATTGCTATGTGAATTGTCTTGTCCATGAAACGCCCGTCCATCCATCCCTATGCCTACCGCACTCGAATCCCACTGTTTACTGCTTTTGTTACTACTGTCTTTGTTTTGCTACTGCTGTTACTTTACTATTCCTACTACAAAACTGTTGCTACTGATAAACTGCTGTGAGCAAGATTGTTTCCAGGTGCATCTGAATTGACAACTCAGTTGTTAAGGCTTATAAATATTCTTTGGCTCCCCTTGTGTCGAATCAATAAATTGGGTTTCACTTCCCTCGAAAATACTGCGATACACCCCCTATACTTGTGGGTCATCAACCTTCTAACTCGGCCATGTTATGAGTTATTCAGCCATGCAAATAGTCCAGTTAGATTGGGCGAGAGCCCATGAAAAATAGCCCATCAATCCCTGCTTGGCCCATTTTCTTCAATTCGGCCTTTTTTAGGCACTGTCCACCCACCCCTAAAAAAACTATGCCTATCAATGTTTTTTAAGTACTACCTACTACATTATTTGTACTTAACATTTTTTAGTTGAGTTGCTAGCAATCACGTGTAGTAGATGGACAAGCAATTTTTGAGAAGAAAAATAAATAAGTTATATACAATGTTAGTATACATTTTTTATGTTTTATAAAAGTATAACAATTTTCTTGTGTAGTGGCATTGCATGCAATTTATCTGTAGAAATATTTTTGTATTGAGAGGCTGACATGGCCAACCCACCTGCCTGCGGCTAGCGCCCATCAACCTTACCCTACAAGAGATCAAGTTTAATGAGAGCGTTTAAAAAGTACTTGTACAACAGTCATGACCGGAAAAACAAGACCAAGATCGACACGTTTCTTGTCCAAAGAGGCTGACACGTGGGCCCCAATAGCAAGACCATACACGCCTGCGGTATCGAACAATGTTACCAAGGTCAAACCGGCGGACACGACCAAAAAAAGTCCGACATACACACATGTCCTCTACATAGGCGGCTGCATGGGGACCCAACAGGGAGACATTATACAGGTGCTGTATCGGGCAACGTTGCCAAGTTTCAAACAGGGAGGCACGAGAGAAGAAAATAAGTCTAGAATGCACATGTTTCCTGCACAAAGGAGGCTGACATGTCAGGCCCACTAGCCTGTATAAACGGCCGAAGCAGCGAGCAACGCTATCAAGGTCGGAACACGAAGGCGCGACCGAGGGCAAAAAATGCAGCATACACACATTTATTCTAATGAGTGGATAACATGTGGGGCCCAGGAGGTTGATTAAACGGTAGATGCATCGAGCAGCGCTATCAACTTCGGAACAGGGCACATAGCATGAGTGAAGGAAAAAATTCATCATCCACACATTTCTTCTAATGAGAAGATGACATGTGGGTCCCAGAAGCCTGATTGAATGGTAGATGCATCGAGTAATGCTATCAACTTTGAAAAAGGGTAGCCCGTGCGAAGGAAAAAAATTCCATCATACACACGATTCGTCTAATGAGAGGCTGACATGTGGGACCTAGCAACATGAATAAATGGCAGACGCCTCGAGCAACATTATTGAGTTCAAATCAGGGAGGCGCGACCGAAAAGTATGGTCTACTAGAGACACTGACGTTCGGGACACACACGCCTCAAAAGACTTCGGCAAGTCAACATCATGCAAGGAAACGAAAATCTTGCATCTGTCACGCGCTGGCCGAGCTTCCTCCCTAGTAGAGGGCCATGAAACTGGAAAAAAAAGTTTTTCATCGGCCACGGCGGAGCCGAGAATTTCATCACAGAAGATGCACCTTCTACGACGACAGTCGGGCCAAGTCGTTGCGGAAGGAAACTTTTCTTGTAGTATTACCACTTACTTTTAGGTTCAAATTTTACATGAACGGTGGGAGTACATTTTACATCAAGAACCTAAAAAGGGGAAAATTACATCGAGGTCCATACATTTAGCACAAAGTACCCTAAAATTAAGAAAGGAAAACAGTCGGGTTCGGATCCTTCTCGAGAGAGAAGCTGATCGAGACATACTCTTCATACTACTTCCTCTTTGTTTATTTTCCAAATATGTCCAAATTTTGCGGCATGCAAATTCTTGGAAATGGGATCATCATCAGCATAAAGTATGATGTATATATGGCTATGACCTTGGTCGTTCGGATAGAAATCCAAGAATGTTCATACTCATTGAGAACTAAGGTTAAATACATTTAAATTTTATCACTTACTTTTAGGTTCAAATTTTACACGGATTTTGGGAGTACATTTTAATCGAGAACCTAAAAACTAGGAAAATTACATCGAGGTCCATACATTTAGCATGAAGCACCAAAAATTAAGCAAGGAAAACAGTCAGGTTAGGTTCCTTCTCGAGAGAGAAGCTGATCGAGCTATAATCTATATACTACTTCCTCTTTTGAGCCACTTACTTATAGTTCAAAATTAACCACTTACTCGTAGTTCAAATTTTGCTCTCCGTACTACTTCAATCTTACTACCACTTACTTGTAGTTCAAATTTTACCTAATATTGACAAATTGACCTAAATTTGTTTAAGTGGTCGAAGTTTGCTAGGAAGCTTAAGAACTCATAAAACTTGGCAATCAATTGTAAGTGTATCAAGGTCCACGCTTTGTCTAGAAACTTGGGTTATTGTTGTGATACTCTAAACCATTTTTCATCATACTTGCTTTACAGATAAAATCTTCTCGCTTCAAAAATTGAAAAAAAATTATTGTTCCTATAAGTTGGAAACTGTGGTTGCCACCATTTTTCACATTGCCAAGATGCGCACATCTATCAAATATGGGAACATTACAATATAATACGATGTGCATATGGCTGTTACCTTTGTCGTTCGGCTTGAAACCCAAAAATGTTCATACATGGTAGGCCATATTGTGACAAATATTCGTAATTTATGACTCATTTTTCATTGCAAATAGTAGTACACGCAAGAGGATGTCATGCGGAAGGCTTCATTTTTAGGGTTTTCATTATTTTTGTTCATAGCTAGTGAGGATCAAATTGTCAACATGCGTATTTGTAGAACTAACTTGAATCCTCTAGAACTCTCATTGGTTTTTGAATTATTGACCGCCTCGGTACCATAAAGACTCAAAGGATTTTTGTAACTTTTTAAGAGTATTCTATCACTTTTACTTGTAGTTCAAATTTTAAAATGATTTTTTTATTCCTAAATTTTGTAAACTCCCAGTACTGGCAATATTACTGTTAACCATGCCAAGAGGCACTCAGCTACCAAATATGGGAACATTACCACAAAGTATGTTGTACATATATAAGGCCATTTAGCATTGTCTTTCGGCCTGAAGCCTAAGGATGTTCATACATGGCAGGCCATATTTTCAATTAGTTTTTTCAAAAGATCTGAACTCTCTTGATAATAATCATTTTTCATGACAAGTAGTACAAGTTAGAGGACATCGCACAAAGTTTTTTTTATAGTTTTCAAATAAAATTAAAAATTGTCTATATGCAAATTCTTAGCAAGAAGTTGAATTCTACAAATTCATTGGTTTTTGAAATATTGACAGCCTGGGTGGGTACCTTCAAAAGATACTTGTATAACTTTAAGAGAAATCTAGTACTTACTCATAGTTCAAATTTTACCTAACATTGATAAATCGGGTTAACTTAGTTCAACTTTGTAGTCGTAAGTGAAAGTTTGCTAGGTGAAAGTTTGATAAATTAGTTCAAACTTTGTAATCGTAAGTGAAAGTTTGATAAATCGGGTTAACATTGACAAATTTTACCGAACGGCCTTGGTGTGAAGTTTGCTAAGAAACCATCAGAACTCATAAAACTTTGTAATCATAAGTGAATCATGGTTGAAACTTTGTTTGGAAACTGGGCTTGTCACATTCTGAGCCATATTCACGATGCTTGCTCTCAAGAAAATAAATCACAGCAAAATAATTATCTACTTAAAGTTTAAGAAAAATCGGGGCGCTTTTTATGTGAGGTGTAATAAATAGACATAAATTGTCTGCCCGACACTTTGAAAGAAACTCTTCGATGGACATTTGGTTATGTGAATGAAACATCAAATCTTATGCACAAACATGTTATGTTCAAATACAAGTTTATTACGACCAAATAAATCCTTCACAGATTCAATCTCCGATGACAAATACTTTGGTACCTTTTTGTAAACATTGATGTTTTATATGAAATAAGTCTCTTACATCCTAGCTACATGCATCCAAAAAGTATTGTGGGTGATAAATTTTGTTAGTATCCACTTTTTAGCCTCATTCAATCTTTGTGTGTGAATGGAAGCATTGACATTTTGGGACCACTTGTCAGTATTGCTAATAATGAGGTTAAATTGGTCATTACAGGACTAACTAGCCAAATTTGTACATATTAGGATAAAAACTGTCAAAATGTGCAAAAATGACGTCCAACAAGTGTTTTGTGCAAAAGTGCAATGAAAAGATGATGGATCGTGCAATTTCCTCTATCTAAAAAAAACCGTATACTACAATGGAGGATAATACAAAGTATTGTACTGTACTTACTATTTTAATCGGTTCAAAGAAATGAAGTAGATTGTCAAAAGGTGATGATATGTGAAATGTAGTTCATTTTTTAGTATGGTACTACTAAAGAGGATAGAGGGTTACCCACTACCATTCTATCTCGTCCCCACCATTCCCTCTCTTGCTATCACATTCCCACACTCACCTCCCAATTCCCAGTCATTACCCTAGTCGTTACTTCGATGAAACCAATGCAAAAACCTTTGTCTATGGTTGAGTTGAGGTCCTCATCAAGCTCTGCTTCGGAGCTGCAGGTGGTTTGTTCGATTTCGCAGGCCGCAGCGCCTTTTCTGAAGCGGCCGTTGCCTTTCGCGTGTGTGCGAGTTGCACCCAAGGTGAGGTGTACGTCATCCTTGGGGTTTCGGTTGGCTGCGCCGATACCTTCATCGCCGCCGAGCAGTCGTCCACGCCTCTATTGCCTCGTGCGTTGGGACCAAATGCTCTAGCGGCGGCAGGCACATTATTGTCATTTGCAGGTTGGACTCTCATTCCTAATGTGCCAAATTTTAAAGTGTACACGGAGAAACCCCTATCGGTGGCTCCCCCTTCATCTATATTTGTCTGTGCTTCTTCGTTGTATTTGGATTATTCTTCGTCAGTGGCACCCTGTTCATCTGATCAATCCCATCGACCCCTATGCAAGTTCGCGCCCCCAAACTGCAACGAGGTTAGATTTGGAGGATTGGGAATTTAACCCAAATCCGATGTGCATCCAATCAAATTTTGCAACGTGTACTGTACGTCCTTTGTTGAATTTCTTAGTTATATGTCATATTCTTGATAATTGTCTTTTGTGTTGTTCTTTATATGTCATATTCTTGATAATTGTCTTTTGTGTTGTTCTGATTAGTTATGGAATATTCTTGATGATGATGATGCATGGTTCTGGTTTGGTACTTAGATGATGCATTGTGCTGTTTAGGAATTTTCCATGACACGTTGTGCTATTTTGGTATTTTTTATGATGCATTGTTTCCTGTCTCCTCACTGTGTTGTTTCGTCCCTTTTCATTTGTGTTCTGCTATTTAGGATTAAATGATATGCCTTCTAGCTATTCAGATTATTTCAATGACACACCAGTTTAGGGAATTTTGATAATGCAGACACTGATTATTAAATTTAATTACATCATACCTTGTGCAGTTTTGGTATTTTTGATGATGCACTACATATATTCTATGTTGTCTATTTAGATAATGCATTGTGATGTTTTATCCATTCAGATTATGCATTGTGTTTTTAATCAATCTAATTAAATGGTATGCCTTCTAGTAGGTATTCAGATAATTTTGAGGACCCATCAAGTTAGGTGATTATGATGATGCATTGTGCTCTTTAGGCAATTTAATTTACCTGATACCTTGTGCTATTTAGGTAATTTTTATGGTGCAATGACACATTGTGATCTTTAGTCAATTTATACAATGCATTGTGGTGTTTTGGTAATTCCAAAGGACTGACGCAATCGTAATTTTCATGTAGGACGGTCCAGTTGTAATGCTGAAATTAGACTACATTCTTGACCGGACTACTCCAGCTCCAGGTGGATATGAAGATGCTCTCCCTATCATACAATGGAGTTGAAGCTGCAGGGAAACATAGTGGAGGCCTTGGAAAGGGCAAGTGCTGCCAGGTTGGTCACTAGTTCTGCCAAACCAAGAAGACGCCCTAGGTTAGTCAGACACCATGCCACCATGCATCATCCTAGGCGCTTCTACATCTAGTTAGTCTAGCATGACTTGTATATGATTATGATCCCAACATACTCCAAGTCTTACATGAAGGGATGCCCTACCCAGAGCTAGTGGTGGTCCAAGCATGTGAGGAATGTGAGTGGGTTGTCCATGCCAACCAAAATAAAGATCAGATCATCCTGGACAAGGAGGGTGATTACCTTATGTCCATGGTCACCGTAGACAGGTTTAAGATGAAAATCTATGACCCCATCATCTCCTGTCGGAAGGTGTTCGTCTGTCACGAGGACACACATCTTGATTGAGGGCCTCTTTGGCTCAAAGGATTTTCAAAGGAATTTTGGAGGAATTCAACCCATAGGATGTTTTCATCAGGAAGCCCTCTGGATGAAAGGAATCGTACCTCAAAAATTCCTATGGATTGCATTTCTACACCCCAAATCCAATAGGAATTTCAACACCCACTGTTTTACACTCATTCACATAGGATTGAGGCAATTTTCCTCCATGTTTCACCGAAATGACTTTAAGCCTGCACATTTCCTCTGTTTTGTACCTCCGACCCTATTAAATTCATGTGTTTTGAAATCCTATGATCGAAGAAAGCTATTTTCTCTGTTTTGCAATCCATTGTTTTATACCTGCGACCTAGTCAAATTCCTGTGTTTTTAAATCCTGTTATCCAAAGAAGCCCTAAGTTCTCCTTAAGTTTGCCGTTTGATCTTTTGGTGACCGTTTGTGATGATTATGCGTCAAGCCCTAAGTATATTTAATGGACTAGTACTACTTCCACCACCACCACCACCTACTACGACTACTACTACTACAACTACTACGAGCAAGCACATCGTGAGCCGTTACTAGACGTGGCTAAGAAATATACGTACTAGACATTTTTTCCGAATCTACTAGAAATTTACTAGACTAGCCGGCAAAAACCAATTCTTAGGATGGAACCCACTTAGTACAACATAAGCCAATTGATTGCACCACTATGTATCTAGCCAAATTTGTCCATAAGATAGGACCCATGTGTAAGAGCTTTCATCTCACACATTGTTGTGATTGGAATTTGTTTCTATTGCTATTTGTACCTAATAATAATATTTTAATGCTTATGGACTACCCTCGAGGGTCATCTTTACGTTTTTGAGCTTATGGATAGCTTATGGATAGGCTCCACTATGTATGTGAAACTCCTTATCGATTTTTCCCTTATGAATAGCTTGTGGCCAATATGTGGATGCACTAAGAAAATAAAATCTGATCCACCGTCTGGACGAGATAGGGGACCTACTCATCTGAGTAGAAAGAAATAGTAAAGAAAACCTTTTTGGGGCTCTTTTGATTCGCAGGTTTCTCAAAACACAGGAATAGGAAAATCATAGGGTTGGAGTAGCATGACCTCTTGTATCCTACAAGAATAGAAAAGAATAGGAATTTGGATCAAGTATATGTTTGAATGACAGGAAAAGCAAAGGAATTCTAACATGAGGTAGGAGTGGATGGATTTTTCCTAGAAAATAGAGAGCAAAGGAATACTTTGAAGGAATTCATAAGGATTGTAATCATTTGAATCAAATGACCAACATAGGAATATTTCATAAGGGACAAAATTCTTCACAAATCCTTTGAATCAAATGAGCCCTTTGTGAGTTACTCCGTCGCGCGTACTGGCTGCACAAGAAAATAAAAAAACGTCTCTCAGATGGAATCTTGTCCACTTCTTTGAGAAGACATTAGTACAGAACTTTGGGTGGGTCGTAAATATTTACAGCTAGTAGCTTGATCGCTAGTATGATGGTCTACCCATATTCTACTTCAGTACACCTAGGTTTTCCTTGCTATTGCGGTAGAGCCTTCATCCTGCCCACTGGGTCTTCGATGGACAAACGAGATTGCTCAAAGGGTGGCGATGAGACCCAGACCTTGACATCTTGCTTCCACTATTCACTCTCCTCTCGCCTCCTACTAGTACTACCTCGCTCCGCCTTCGCAGAAACCATTTTTTCCACTTCTCCTCCCTTGCTTCTTTACTTCTTCATCCACCGATGTCTCCAAATAACCTGTCTCATCGGAAGAACAGCAAGATGGTGGTGGTTAGAACCGTGGAGAAATCCCGCCGTCAGGGTGACCTCCAAGCTTGGACCGAGAAAGGAGACTAGCCATGGGGCGAGGGCTCGTCTTCGCTCATGTAACCAAAGAGCGACTATCATGGGTACCAAGAGTTCGGGTAGGTTTGTACTTTCATTGATTCTTGGTCTGTTTGCTCCTACTATTGAACCATCTCTATACATCGTCCAGGGCAGGCGGCTCGAGCGTTGAATTTTCCATCCCACGGGTCGATAGCACGATAGATATCTCTGACGTGTACGATGCCATCATGCCCGCTCTCGGTCCAAGAAGAGAGGTAGGAACTATACATGTATTCGCATTTTTATGTTCTTATCTGCATGCACTCCATGCTCTCTTACTGATGATGCATTTTCCATGTAGGAAGTCAGGGCGAGAATCTCAGCCAAAGTAGATGAAATCAACAACCATAACATCAACATTCTGCCGAAAAACTTTGATTTCAACCTGGAGTGTGATCACCTATGAGCCGATTTGGATTTTGAAAAGAAGCTCGCATGACGTTATGGGCGTGACTCCTCGATGCTTTGCGCTGAGTGCAAAAATTTGAAGACGGAACTCACGGAGCTCCGTAGCCAGCAACTACCATTGCGGAGGTCATCGAGGTTATGCCCCGCTAAGTAGGAAGAGACAAGCCATCTCATGTTGGCCATCTAGGTCATGACCATTGCGGAGGTCGTCGAGGTCGTGCCTCCACAGGGCAGCCACAATGCTTCAATCGCCGAATCTGAGACACGGAAAGATTTTGCATTGGAGTAGGAACTAGGAAGGTAGAAGACTTCCCCTGGCCCTCTTTTTTATTTTGGGTGCATGGATCTTTTTTTCTCATCCGTCTTTGCATAATTATATTGCACTCTTAACAATCGAATGCGCTCTGTGGAGCTTTTATAATGATATACTTGTTGTATAGTAGTCACTGTTTAATGTACATATACATTCAAATTTAGTCAAATATGGGACATCCTTGTTAATTAGGTTGGAGGGCATTATCAAAAAAATTAGGATGGAGGGAGAGTATGTCTGGTGAATCAAAATAATTAAATCGTTAATGAGTGATCTTTAAATTTGATCATACTTCTACTTTGTCAGATGTATAGGGATCTACTGTCTAGTATACTATCAACTATTCCGCCTCCCCTATATGTGGGCCCTACGTAGATGAGTGAGTTGTTGGGTGATTTTTTTGCTCTTTCCTATTAAAATATTGTGGTTATGATATAGGGGAGATAATATAGGGTTGCTGCTGGAGATAACACAAATTTAGAGGAAGAATATTTTTCGACTAGTCAAAGTGCAAATAACTTCATGAGTAACTAAGGGTCCAACTCAGTAAAAATGCTTATGTGGCAGTGAGTTAATCACACATACCAAAGTGAAATGAGCCTATTACATAATAAATCAACTCTATTAACATAGACTAATAACTTATGCATGTTATAGTCTATGTTACTCTTCACTATGACCAGTCTTTAGGGGAGGCCCCTACATACACACATATCGGATAAAATGTAGGCGTGCTGCTGGACTTGCTCTTAACTTATTGCATTATACATTGCCTATATTACCAGACTCACCTTCTGCTCCACCGTTTAGACATATACTATCAGGACGAGGCGTCTAGTATCTAGAAAAGAAAATGCACCATCAGTATGAGGGACACTAGCTATTGTCTGGAGTTCTTTTGGTCACAAGCATATCTACCCCTATAGTCTACCTAGGGACACTCAACGATTCCTTGCATAGGCATTTGTGCCATCTCCTTCACAGGGAAGGTATCCGCTTTGACCCGTTGATTTTGGATGATGTTCCTACTACTACGTAAAATACACTTCATTTTGGATGATTTTGGATGATGTTCCTACTACTACCAAACATAAAATACACCATCAGTATGATTTTGGATGATGTTCCTACTACTACGTAAACGTAAAATGCACCATCAGTATGATTTTGGATGATGTTCCTACTACTACGTAAACAACACTGTAACTGTGCTTATGAGTTACTAGTCTGATTTCATTAGAGGTCTGGTTATTACTTCAAACTACAGTATGTGTGATCTGCATTGATTAGGGAGAGTCATCAGCGGATGGGGGCGTAGACCACAAAAAAAGGTTTGTCACTCAATAAAAGAAGTGGATCTTGTGCGCACATGCATGTAACTCAGTAACTAGACTATGATCAACGCATATACAGAGAGAGTACGAGTAATATGATCAACCCAATAGAATCCACTCAATACTACACGATGAATGCAAATCAGTATCCTAATAATAGCACGCACGTAATCACGTAAGTACCATTTTTTGATCTGCATGCATTCACTCCTAAACACCATTAGTAAAAGTTTGAAATCGTGGAGCGCCAAAATCACATGCCCCAGCTAGCCCAATTAATGGTGTGCTACTACAGTAACCTACACATCTATATATTCTACTATAGGACATCCAGCGATTGCTTACATATGCATCCACGCCAGAGCCTTTGAAGGGAAGGTATCTCCTCTAGCCCATTGATTTGAGATGGACGGACAAGATTGCTACACGGCCAAAAGCACGTGGTCCCCACTCCCTTGCGCCCCTCCATTTCAAACACTACAAAATTTCTCATGCCCCTCTGTTTCAAACAATACCAAAATCACGTGGTCCCCACTCCCTCACGACCCTCCATTTCAAACACTGTGAAATTTCTCACGCCCGGAACCCCCCGCAACACTTCTCCGACTGGCTTTTCCCATTAGAACTCAACACCATGAACTCCTCACCCAACAATATACCGGAGCTGCATCCAACACGCCATTGCCGCTTCACCAATGTCCAGCACACCCGATCCAGGTCACCCAGTCTGCCGTCGTCTACCACACCTAACTTCCTTTTCCCCACTTTCCCATCCATGACACCAAATCCGTCAACGACTATCCAAGATCTGCTTCAACGCCTCCGGCATCCTCCCTACCCGAACCATACCGGATACACCGTCTAGTGCAACGGTTCTCAAGATATGCTCGAGCGACGCTCTCGTCCACCGTGCTCAAGCCCGCTTCGAGCGCCCAAGATCTGCTTCCTCGACGCACATTGCCGGCACAACCACAGCACCCTCAGTGACAAGGATGTTACTCGCGCTAGTACGTATGATGCTTACAAGCCTATCCGACCATGGTAACCAAATTTCAACTCTTTTTGTTTTTGTCAGCAGTACAACAGGTTCAAGCCTATCACAGTGAACTGCATTTTTTACCGTGCTAGACACCAAGTTAATGCGCATGCCTGTTCTTCATGCTACATACTACGGAGTAGGTCACCAGACATGTTGGATTGCATTCGATGCTCTAAAAAAATTAAAGTCATGCAGATGTTCTTATCTACTCCAAACAATAGTATTTTCCTGCTATCGTGTAGTTCTTGCAAAATTTAAAATCAGTGAAAAATATTAGTGTGGTTTCCCTCCTCCACATTTACTGAATCTATCTGGTTCATCCTGAGATAAGTTCCTTTTATTATTTCCACCTTGGCATCATTCTGCTACCCTGTAGTACCCGTTTAAACTCTTCATACTAATTCGATTATAATTTTATTGTTGCCATCTGGTTCTTCAAAAGCTGCAACACTAACTATTTTCTTTTTCTTGCGTAGAGCTCAGAATGGACTAATGAACATGCTGGTTTGCATAGCCTCTTCTACAGGTTCACAAGCGATGCCATTATTTCCTTATCTGGTGCTGGTTTGTCCTAAGCAATGACATAACTGTCAAGTTCTTTTATGATTCCATTATAATTTCTACCTGGTTGATTCTTATCTATGACAGTAACTGCATGCCATTATATACCTCACTCTAAATTCTGAGTCATCCAATGTCTCTTGCATTCCAGGAGATACCACTCCTTCCATATATATTTGCTAAAATGACCTGGCTAGTTTATATTTGCTGAAATTCTAAGAAACCCTTTGTTTGATTGCTCATTTCATTGTAGACACACTTGTCTAATGCTTGTTTTTTCTGTTCTACAGTTTCACAAGCGATGCCATTATATCTTGTATCTAGTTTTGGTTCGTCCTGAGCAACGATATAACTATACTCTACTATGTATAGTTCATTCATGGTTTGCTTGTCCTCTACAAGTTCTCATATGATGTGGTTATAATTTCTATCTGGTTCATTCTTAGCAACGACAGTAACTACATGCCATTGTGTAGCTCAGCGCAAATTCTGAGTCACGCAATGTCTCTTGCATTCTACGGTATACAACTGCTTCCACATATATTTGTTGAAATAACATGACTAGTTTGTATTTGCTTAAATTCTAAGACACACACACATTTTTTGATTGCTCATTTCATGAGGGCACACTTGTTTAATGCGTTCTTGCTTGTCCTATTTGTTTGACGTGTTGGTTAATAATTGAACCATTGTTGTAAAATCTAGTTCATAGCTCCTATCATATCAGTCAAATGATTAGTTTGTCCTGCTTGATGTATTAACTTGTTATTACTTAGTTTTAAACTGTAATTATTGTTATCACCACCAAATAGGGGGTATCAAGATCATGTCTCAAGGTGGTTTTCGAATGTACCTGTCACACTCAAAGGGAGATGGAGTTGATAGATTTGCAAAGCAATTTGAGGGCTCTACTATCAATTTGATTGTCAATTGAAATGCTGGATTTTCTTTCCCTTGTGTTTGCAGCTGATGTAATATCTAGATAACTCACATAGGCCATGTAGGCATTTAGTTGGCGCCGTCCATGCATGGTAGTAGGCGATACCATAACAGTGCCAACCAGGTCGATTGGGGAACAATATCAGGCTTTGTTATTGGCTTGTCTTATATTGGGTCGACCATGAATAGTAAAAGATGCTCGCTAATTGTACACCTTTTATTATATTAGCATGGGCTTCAAAAAGGCCAAAACTGCAGAAGTCAGTAAATGTAATGGGACTACCCACAGGTGGCAAGTAGTAACAGTAACAGAATAGAACAACAATTGGCCATAACAGTAACAGAATAGAACAGCAACATGCCATAACAGTAATAGGCCAGAACACTAGCAGGCCAGAACACTAGCAGGCCAGCACAATGATAGACCAGAATAGTAATAGGTCAAAGCAGTAACATGCCAGAATAGTAACATACCACAACAGTGATAGGCAACAACAATAACAAGCTAGAACAGTAGTAGGCCAGAATAGTAAATGACCACAACAGTAATGGACCAGAATAGTAAAGGGCCAAAATAGTAACGAGCTAGAATAGTAACAGGACAAAAAATTGTACCAGATAAGAATGGTAATAGGTAAAAAAATTAATAGGCCAGAATAGTAACAGGCCACCTGTGGGCCTGTACTGTTGACGGACGAGACAGTAAAAGGCCAGAACAGTAACGAACCTTATCAAAGATGGGTTGTTAGTGGGCGGCCCATGACGATCTATGAGAATAGTGATGGGCCGACCGCAGGCCTTAACAGTATTAGACCGACTTGATGTAGGCTGCTAACGGAACACACATTATTCGACCAATGTGAGCCTTCTGTAGGCCGAAATAGTATCGGGTCCAAAAGTTCATGGGGCGTGGCTAGTTGCATTAATAGGCCTAGTTTAAACACTGTAGGACAAAACAGTAAAGGTCCATGATCTTATTGGGCTCTCCTCATGGATCAGCGCACTTAATAATTAGCAGGACTTGGTTGCGTCAGGTTCTACCACGGTTTCTGTGACCGTTAACTGTGGTAACTGGGCGTTAATGGTGTTTGCCACATGTCGGTTTGCATGACTTCAGCAGTCAACGTGGCTGGCGAACAGATCTACGACGGAACAAGATTTCGTGGATGACGGGTGCAATCCGCCACGGTCCAAAAAGACCATGGTAGATTCTTTTGTCATGGCGCTTTTACCACGAAGGCCATCCATCCTAGAAGAATTTTTAACCATGAAGGGGGTTAGTGTAATATATTGCTCTCAGATATTAATAGTGTGGTGCACTATTTTTTCTCATCATTGAGCTGAATATTAGAAGGGACCACATTATAGTATCTATCCTTATCACAACAACTTAACCTCAACACATCATCATAGGCATGGGGCAAGTTTCACCAAAGTCAGATAAATGGGCAAAAGGTAAAATAGGAGTAAATATCAAGTTTCAACTTGAGCTCATCCACTAGAGAAAGATCGGTATCCATTGAAACTTGGACCTGAAGGGGTCCCACATGCAATCAGCATACACACAACATGCACATGTTGTGTTGTAAACACAGGAATGAATCACCAAAGCTAGATAAGAGGTAGTGCTGTCGTAGCAGCAAGCTGCTAGGCAAAACACGCACTCCAGTACACAGCCTCACAATAATAGCTTAACAGCCCTCACAACCATATCCATCTTCCTCAATAACACCACTGGTTTTCACTAGTTTCATCATAGATTAAACCACCACACCAATAGCATCGGTTCTCAGCTAAACCAATCAACCAACCAATTCAATAACCATAGTTACCTGAATTCAAGACAAGACCAAGCCGGGAGAACAAGGCTAGTAGATCAAGAAGGAGAAGGGCAATGGTACTAGGAGGAGCAGCTTACCACAAGAATCAGTATTCAAGGCCAATAACAGCTGATTGTATCCCAACAAAATCATCAGCATCAAAAATCAGCTACAACAATAGGTTATCAATCTAAGATCATGCTTAAGTATATGTTCTTATTATTGCATCTTAGGAAATGGATGAGGGCAATAGAAAATCCTTAAATATGTAATAAAGTGGAGTACTAGAATCATCACTAGATAGTTTGCATAAGAAAGCAGTAACTATTGTATTCAAACATCATCAAAGCCTCAGCTTTTGCATCCTATACAGGGATAAGTAATAAAGGGAAACATCCATTTTAAATCTGAACCTATACTCCAGACCAGCATCACAAGCATTCATGTTAAAATAATTTGGATTTGTTGTATAAGCACCATATCATCCTACCCAGAGTTCTACTGTTCACACTCCTTTATGGAGGACCCACAAGTATAACCTAGGGAAGAGAAGCCACTAAAATAGATTATTTAGCCACTAATCATATTCTTGATTAGATACAAAGGAAACATATTAATTATTGCCATATGGGAAGCCCACAAACGGTACATCATTTTATTTGCAAACAACAACAGTGTATCAAATCATTTCTTTAGTAGAACTACCAGAGATCAAACTAGTTGTCAAAGACATCAGTACAAGAAACAAGCACTAGATGATATAATGACTAGTTAATCATTTAGTAAAAGATTTCTAAATGTAATTCATCATTTTCCTAAGACATAGCTTAGGAATCAGATCTTTATACAATTACTACAAGAATGACAGCAAACAAGAATAGTATCATGTAATCATATTTTACCACAACAGCCAGACCACCTACAAAACACTACTAGGGAAAATCCTATAGGAGACATGCTTATAGGAGGCGCATCCCAAAAACATGCCCCTCCACTAAATATACAAGGCGCCTGTCTAAATGATGCGCCTTCTATATATTAATACTAGAGTCGCATCCTTGAGGGATGCATCTCTGGTATCGCATGTATGGACCAGATCTACCTGGCCCACCTTAATCGAGGCGCATCTGCTCCATATGCGCCTCGAGTAGTTAAACTACTTGAGGAGCATATGAAGCGGGTCCGCCTCGAGTAAGGTGGGATGGCCTAGTGGTGGTAGGTTCCCCAATATAGGAGGCGCACCACATGAAATGCGCCTCGAGTATTTTTCAATATTGGAGGCGCATCACTGTTACATTCCCCTCGAGTAAGTGAGGTGGGCCCAGGGGGTGGAAGGCGCCAGACACTCGAGATGCGCCTCATGTAATTTATGTATACAAGGAGCATCTTGTATTTGATGCTCCTTGAGTAATCTCACCACCTTTTTCACTTTTTGGCACATGCATGCACCTACACCCCACTCATTTCTCTCTCACTTGCTTTCTCCTCCACACAAAGAAAGATCAGGTCACCCTCCTGATCCTCTCCACCTCATTTTCTCCATTGTTTCACCATAGAAGCTTGCTAAACCTCTATTGGTTGACACACATATGTAAGTGAAAGATCTTGTTCTTATAGATCTACAAGATCTCTCTTTACTTCTCCTCCATCTCTCCTACTCCTAGTCGTCACTAGAGGAAGTGTGAAGGCGTTGTTGCATGTATGCGTGTTGTCGGTGACACCGACTAGATTGTGTTGTGTGCTTCCTTTGTTTTGTGCAGGGATTTTATTTTCGGTTGCCATTGTTTCACCAAAATGTCGATTCATTTCTGCTTCGACAAATTTCTGGCACCCGGCGGATGTCCTCTTTTTAGGGTAGGTATTGTCGAATTTTCCGGCGATCTCGATGTCCATGCTCTAATTTTTCTTTTGTTATTTGTATAGCGCGCAAGCAACCATGGTCCGACCATTGAGCACACCCCTAGTGGATAGGTGGATGAGATGTGCGAGGACCGACATGGCACGAACAAACATGATGAAGATAAGATGTCCATGTCGCGACTGCAAACTGATGTATTTGATAAAGCATGATTGTGGAATGCCGGAGTCGCCCCTGCTCCGGCGTGGTTTCATGGATGGCTACACTCGGTGGATACGTGATGACCAAGATGATGATGAGGATGTCAATAATGGTTAATACGAAGATCAAGATGCTGGTAGGGCAGCTGATCATGAAGATCAAGGTGGCACCAGGCATGAACATGAAGATCAAGTAGATGGCACTAGGCATGAACATGAAGATAATCAAGGTGGCTCCGGGTAGGAACATGAAGATCAACATGCCGGGCATGATTCGAGATGGTTGTGAGACCCTCATTACCAAGAGCTGCTTCTCAGGGAGACGAGTAACGCCAGAGTCACCGCTAGAGAGAAAGCTAAGCTAGAGCAAATGGAGAAAGACGCAGTTACTACATTATTTGATAGATGCAACAAAAGGGATACCTGTATGAATGTAATGCTCATGGCTCTAGATATGAAGGAGAAACACAAAATGACCGAAAAATGTGTCGACGACATTGTGGAATTCTGGCACGATCATCGTCCCAAGAGGAGGAACACATGTCCGACTAGTATCGCTGAGGCCAAGAAAGTCGTGTGCCCTCTCGATCTACCACACATGAAATACCACGTCTACATAAATGATTTCATCATCTACCGGGGCTAGGACACGGAGAATACCATGCGTCCGGTGTGCAGGACCTCTCGATACAAGAGATGGACCAAGAAAGCTCCTAGAAACGTAGTGTGGTACTTTCCTCTAACTCCTTGTCTTTAGCAGTATTTCATGGACCCTAAGGAAGCACAGCTCATGTGCTGGCACACGAAAGGAAAGAGGCTAGAAGACGAAGATCCGAAAAAGGAGGAAATGCTGAGGCATACCTCGGATGCTAGCCAGTGGAAGGCGTTGGACCTTGAATATTACCAACAGTTCGGGAAAGAGTTAAGGAACCTCAGGCTGGGCGTGAGCACTGATAGACTCTAATCCGTTCGGAAGCCAGAGTAGCACACATAGCACCTAGTCCTTGGTTGTATGGATCTACAACCTACCCCTTGCTATGCATGAAGAAGAAGTATCTAACCATGAGTATGCTAGTTCAAGGGCCAAAACAAGTCGGTACAGACATCAATTTGTATCTCATGTTGTTGAAAGAGGAGTTGGCCATTCTATGGGAAGACGGAGCCCGTACATGGGACACCGCCGCACAATAATATTTCGATATGAGAGAAGTGGCGATCACGATGGTGCAAGACTATCCTGGTTACGGATACTTTGTAGGGCAGGTGATCCAAGAATTCTTTGCGTGTGTTAGGTGCAAGGATAATAGAATGTATTACCATCTATAGAAAGATCCCAGGTCCGGGAGAACCGTGTTCCAGCGGTCTCGAAGGTGGCTTCCCAAGAATCACGCTTGGATAAAGCAAGGACATTTGTTTGATGGGACAGTTGAGCTCTGAGGAATCCTATACCAGAGGAGCACTGTAGAAATCAATGAGCTGTTCAGAAACTCGAAAGAGTGCCCTGTGCCAGGAAAGAACCAAAAGAAGCCAGAGTAGTTGTTGAGGGTTTGGAAGGCTCAACTGATGACTTCATCTCCCTTCTCCCTGTTTTACTAACGACTAGCCTATACATGTCTTTCGCAGGAAGACACTCCTTGCACTCTACTTCACTGGGTGAACGGTGAGTTGATGGATGTTGCCAAGGGTTCGATCGTTCAACCGGCGAACCACATCTTCCATAGAAAACCAATGACACCTGACGTGCTTAGGGTCAAATACAGTATGGTTCTTCTGGGCTACGAGGGCTTGGAACCTCCCTCTCAACCTCATGGATGGGATAGTGACGAGCTAGCAGTCCTCAGTACCAGCTTCGACTACATGTTCCTATGGCCAAAGAGCCAGATCTGTTTAGGGATGGAGGGCCGGGGCACCACCCCAGAGGCAGCACAACCAGCACATGAAAATATCAAGATGGCATAGAATCCCGCCGGCGATGATGAAATTGATGAAAACTTTGGAGACCAGTTGTCGAATAGAAGGTTTGGTGATGATGACCATGACCAATAGGGAGGCCAACTGTTCACGCTGACAGTTGTCAAGCCCCAACCAGCACCTGGACCCTAGGCGAAACCCACTTGCCAAGTGCGTCTCTTCCCATCTAGTCAGGAGACGCCTCCACCTACCGCCTTCACCGAGCCTCGGATGCCAGCTCGTCCAATGATTAGCCCCAACACCCTCCATAGGGCGGTCAAGGTGGTAGCGGTGGCTGATGACGCCATAAAGGGTAAGAAGGGTTGCAAAAGGAATCCTAAGGGTGCAAGCCAGAATCCAAAGAATGTTATCCGGTCTCAGGATGGCCCTGGAAAAAATCGCAGGAAGCGGGTGCACGAGGCAGATACACCAATGCTGAATGAATCGATGCTCGTGGTTGCAGGCCTGCATATGTATAGTATTCATCATGGCTATCTGTTTGTTGAGGAGCGCCACATTCGAGAGGGCGATCAGTCGTACCTGGTTTACAAGGCTAAGGTGCCAAATGCGACGGGCTTTGTCGCAGTAGCCCCTAGGGATATTTTCTACATGCGGCATACCGACCTCTTCGACGTGTTGCAAGGATTCCGGCTGCACGATACCCTGGTCCGGCTGTTCTTGCTCAATATGGCCATGCATTTCATTAGAGACATTACCCCGAGCATCACGATAGTGGATCCCTACTTCATGTGTGACACTGTCTTGAGAACACATAAGGGCGTCCTAATGGCGACCAACTACCTCTCATACTTCGTACAAACAACGAGCAAGGATGCGATTATCATTCCCTACCATCCAGAGTCGGAGAGTGGTCACCAATGTTGTGTGATCATATGCTTGAATGTGCAATGCTCAAACACCTTGTATCTCGACTCGGGTAGTGCGAACAGGAAAGACTACTCCACTATCAAGAGGGTTCTTGACTATGCTCTCAACGGCTACATCGTAGCGGAAGGCGCCGTCCCTACTAGGAAAATTAAGAGGCACGACATGCACGTGTTCGGCCACACAACGGAGTTTCCCCTGCGTCAAGCAGACGCCTGATAGTGGGAAGGATGCCTTCTACGCCCTACACCACATGAAGGCATTCATACGGGACCAGCATAACAGCGCGCTGCCATCTGACCTCCGAAGGTGGGCTGAAGGTCTTGAACGTATATAGTATCGCAACCTCGGGATGGGTTTCTTTGATATCCAGGAGGAGATCTTGACAATCGTGCACCAACAAGTCATAAAATCTGGGGGCCTCTTCTACGATGGCACTCCACCGCGCAACAAGGAGATAGATGAACACTTAGCAAAGCAGGGTGATGGTAGGACATTCATGACATTAGCGAAAGGAGCTAATCGGGGCTTCATCAATATCCCTGAGCCAACTCATCAGTCGAATAAGTCTTGATGTTTGCCTAGCTAGTTGTTAGTTCTGAACTTGTGTTGTAAAGTTTATCCCGATGTTAACTTGCCTATCAACCTCTAGAGTATGTTCTTTTAACCGTTGAACTTGATTGTGAGCGATGCTAGCTAGTTATCTGTGTTATGAACTATTTTAGTGGTTGGTCATATGTTGCTTCTCATTCGTTATTTCCGCCCTACTTCTTGGTTTGCTTTCCATCTTTCTTCGAAATGCCGATGATTAAAACGTGTTGTGGCACTATATATGTGTGTGACTATACCACTGCTGGATCTGGTGTGCCAAGTAGACTTGTAATTTGAGCTTCCTCTACATTCCGCACCAAATCCATCAGTGGCATTGTTATTTCCGTGACCAACATAAGTATAAGGCACTAATCCAAGTCATTCCTTGTTTGCTTTTTTGTCTTTCTTCGAAATACCGATGATTAAAACGTGTTGTGGCACTATATATGTGTGACTATACCGTTGCTGGATCTGGTGTGCCAGGTAGACTTGTAATTTGTGCATCCTCTCTACTTGCCACACCGGATCCATCAGCGGGATTGTTATTTCCGTGCCCAACCTAAGTATGAGGCAAGTAGACTTGTAACAATGTCGCCCAAATTAATACTACTTCATCTCATAGCCCCAAAGTCGAAAGATGACAAATATTTCCGAGATTCATATACGTAGATATAATATGTCCAATGGTAAGCCAAGGAAAGGATTCTGGGTCCACGACAACAACTCCTTTTGACACACCAAACTCGAAATGAGTCATTGCCATGGAGACTGAATCATTTGTTTGGTTTACCATTGGACATATCATGCCTATGCTATATGAATTGTGGAAGTATTTCTCTTCTTTCGTCTTTGGCGATACGAAGAGATCAGATAGCGTGAATTAAATGAAATGGTGAATTATGTAGTTTCAAATATCTCATTGTAGACCCAAAAGTCGAAAGCAAAGACATTACTTCACTATTCATATAGCATGGGCGACATTGTTATATGAATCTTGGAATGATTTCTTTCCTTTCATCTTTGGCGATACAATGAAATGATAACTATGTAGCCCCAAAGTCGAGAGGGGAAAAATAAGTTTGTGATTCATATATATAGCATGGCGACATTGTGTTATTTAATACTATTTCATCTCGTATCCCCAAAGTCGAAAGAGGACAAATATTTTTGAGATTCATACACATAGACATAATATGTTTAGTGGTAAGACAAGGAAAGGATTCTGGGTCCATGACAATGACTCCTTTCAACACACGAAACTTGAAATGAGTCGTTGCCATGGATACTGAATCCTTTCTTTGGTTTACCATTGGACATATCAAGCCCATGGTATATGAATCGTGGAAGTATTTCTCTTATTTTGTCTTTGGTGATACGAAGAGATTAGATAGCATGAATTAAATGATGTAGTTTCAAATATCTCATTATAGCCCCAAATTCGAGAAGAAAGACATTACTTCACTATTCGTATAGCATGGGTGACATTGTTATATGAATCATGAAATGATTTCTTTCCTTTTGTCTTTGGCGATACAATGAAATGATAAACTATGTAGCCCCAAAGTCGGGAGGGGACAAATAAGTTCTTGATTTGTATCGCATGGCAATATTCGTATAGCATGGCACCCATATATATATGCATGATCTTATCTTGTGAACTTCTATTGCTTTCCACTAACATATATAGCTAATATCATCTATCTTGTGTACAGGAGATGGCAAAAAAGTGCTATGTCGTGTACATTGGTAGGGTTTCAGGTGTGTACGAGGAGTGGGAAGACTACCAGAAGAAAGTGAACAACTTATCGGGCAACAACTACAAAGGCTACAAGAGTAGATAGGTGGCGGAAGAGAAGTGGAGAAGGCACGAGAGTAAGAAGTGGAGGAACTTCGTCATGATCACCACCTTGGTCTTCATGGTAGGTTGTGTGCTCTAGTTCACCTAGAGAGCTTCGTCGTGTAGTTGTAATGTGATTGTGAACTTGTACTCGGTCCCCGAGAGATGTGAACTTGGTGTTGTGTGTGATGTACTCTAGTTGGTTCATATGCGAACTCTTGTATGTCGCGGATTAATTCAAGTTGATGTGTGATGTACTTGTATTCGTGTTGGTTATACTATGTTTTGGCCAATTTCAACTTTTTGGAAATTCTATGCTATTTATACTGTATTCTGAATGTATAATACATGTGTACTGTGTATTTTGTACTGTATTGTTGTTCTATAAATTTAAAATTTGAAAATGCTATTTGAGGCGCATCTATAAACTTATTAGAGGCGCATATGTTAGATATAGTCAAGGTGCATCCCTCAGATATACTCGACTCGCATCTCACATGCGCCTTGTATAACCTATATACGCGAGGCACATATCAACATGCGCCTCCTATAAATATATACGGGGTGCATATCAATATGCACATCACATATACAAGTTATACAAGGCGCATGTGAGATGCGACTCGGATAATAAATACTAGCAGCTTGGGCCTCGTTTTATGCACGTCTAATGACTTTTGTGATGCCCTTCGAGTAGGCTTTTCCCTAGTAGTGGGAGCCACTTAAGATCATGTGCTAAATAGAAGTAAATATATTTCGTATCATCTTCCTAGCTAGTTTAGCCAGGAATCGTTGCAAGCACCCAGAGTATAAATTTAAATCATATTCCTTTGATAAATCATGTAGAAATTCCTGAGGGAATACTGTTCTAATAGCAACATCACAAGCACATGCAAGCTATGCTTGTGTAGCATATACACATGAGGATACTAGGACATATTCTTAGACATCTGGTTGGGATCATTTAAAATATTGTTGTCCTATTGACAAAATAATCATATTGATCAACCATCTCTACTTACAAATAATTCACACATCATTTTCATCATTTTCCTAGCAGTAGCTCTATGAATCAAGGTTATACACTATCATAAATTCACAGAAAACAAATCAGTTTCCTCGAAATAATTTCTAGGAATCATTGCAACATATTCTCCATGGTAAACAGGATAGCATAGCTAGCATCAAAGGTGCTAGTCTAAGAAACACCTGCAAATAATTTTCCATGTATCACCAGCAACACTATCACTGAATAAAGCTAGGGTTCTTGTGCTCAAAGCCATTCACTAGGCAAAACACTGTCCAATATTAGACACCGAAGAGAAGAGGAAACCCTAATCAGGGTTAGACGCAAGGAAGAAGGGAATAAGGTTAGAGAGGGGAGAAGGAAGAACTTACCTGGCAGCCTCGCTCAGCAAAAAGAGGAAGCAGATCCCGGCGTGGCAGAGGAGGCAGCGGCCATGGCACAGCGGCACAGGGAGCACCCGAGGGCGCTGCAACCCGCGCCAAGTCATGGACATGGCAGCCACCCAAAGAGGCACGGCGTGAACAACACACCGCAGCACCGCATACCACCGCACCAGCACTAGAGCACCGCCAGGGAACCACCCCAACATTCGGGATTGAAACCCTAGGCGCCAAGGAGGTGACGACATGGCCAATAGGAAGCGCAAGCAACGAATGAAACTGGCCAGGCAGGCTCGGCATTGCCATCTACACCTTTCAGCACCACGGCAGCGGTCGTGAAGGTCAAAGATGGTCGGAATCGAGCGGCGATGGCCAGGCGGCTCTCGGGCGCTAGAGGGAGGAACGAGCGAGTGAGGTTGAGCGAGAGAGAGCGCACAAGGCTGGTGGGTCGGTCTAGTGGCAGCGATTTATTTAGTAAAAGACCAAAGAAACCCTGCGATTAAATAAGCTCTAGAAAAATAAATAAAAATCTTAAAAATAAATGCAATATATTTAAATGATCACAAAAATAATATCTACCTACGAAAAATACAACCTTGCTTGTTCAAGTTAGATAAAACACAAATAGATATTAACACCATTAAATCCTAAGTGAAATTTCATAAAATAAGGAAAAGTCCAAAAACTAAATAAAATCATTTTTGCATATAAAAATAAATCTAATATGTTATAAAAATGCTAATTTCATTTTTTTAAATAAACTTAAAGAAAATAGTTAAAAAACATATAATCCTCTGTACAATTTTATGTAAATAAAAGTGATACTTAAAAATAAATAAAAACCATTTTAAGATCTTAAATAAGTATATTTTACTAGAAAAATGCTAAGCACATTATTCCATAAGATTTTAAAGTTTCCTAGTAATAAATATTTATTGATTTATTAAATGTTCTCTAAATTCTTTAGACTCATTTCTTAATGAAGAAATAATCATGTGTATTTATAAAATATTACTATCTTAAAAGGAATCCTTTAAATCTGATTGCCAAGTATAAAACTATAATTAAGAGAAAATTTAAGTATAAACTATTAACTTTATAATACTCCTTTAGAACTTTAGCCAACAAACTTTAAACTAACACTATGCATCATTCATCTAAATTATGGGTGGATGATCTTTATCACTTAAATATTATTAACATGACTTCACATCCTAACAAATTACTAAGATCATCTAATTATACTCTCATTAATAAGTTACATGTTATTCACTTAAATTGAAAGTGAATGATCCCGCATCCATAATTATACTTGTCAAAACCCTAAAAAGTGATATTGTTCTAAACACATTACACCTTAAAAAGTTTTAGTTAACTTTGGTCTAAATAGTCATAAACATCTTATCTGAAGTTTATTTATGTTTAACTTTGGTTTATTTCAATTAAATCATAAAGTAACTCAAGTCCAAATTATTCGAGCAAACGCAAACAACATTAATCACATTCTAATGAACATACAAGATTGTCTAAACCATGTCAAAGAAACATTTTCTTCGAAACTTATTCGTTTTTCCACTTAAAACAACAACTCTATAATAAGTCATTCAACTCTTCACAACCTAACGTATGAACCTTTATCCCAATTACCAGATAGAAAATAACTTCCATCTTAAATGATTATTGTGTTTGACTTGTAAAGTAAAATCGAAAAGTAACCAAATCTTAGAGACATCACATAAGAGTAACACACCCACTTTATTAGGGGATCATTTCGAAGTTTTACAAAATGCAATACATTACTTATGCATAATAGCATATTGCTTATTTAAACATTAGTCCTTACCGGACCAATGATGATGTTTTCAGATATTGGATCTTATATCGTCTTGAAGACAGTGATTGCGTAATCTTGTAATCACAAAGGCAAGTTCACACTTGCTCATGTCCTTTGATTATTTTCTATCAAGTATTTGCAAACTATTGAGTCATCACCTGCATTTCTAAAAGGTCAAAATCAATATTTTCATAATTAACTGGAAGTATCGGTTACTGATCTCTATATTATACACGGCAATGGAAACACCATTGCACAGGGATGTGTCATCTAGGAATTAACAACCAATGTCGCTAGTGATTCTAGCACCATATATTATACGTTAACCATAAGATTTGGATAGGACGGAGAAGTCACCTGGATCTTCTTACTTTTGCATGGACGGATAACCATATCGTGTGGCTTGTGTCCTTACGAGGCTCAGCATGGGTTGGAACCCTTAGCTCCCTACAATTTTGGTGTCTAGACTATTTGTGAGCGGCTGTTGGAGGTATAGTCGATGCTTTATGGAGCTTGATAGGGGCACAACCATCAGATTTTTCAGGAGCCAACGAGAGTTATAGCTGGTCCAAAAATGTGGCTTAACAGAGGTATGGCTTGGCCTGGGGGCTGTGTCTACGTGCGGGGTCACGGAGAAGGGCATTGATTGGCTTGGATCATCTACTGGGACCCACACCAAGGAAGTGTGGACAGGAAAGATTCTCCCAATTGTGCAACAAGGATTTGATCTCTTATGGGTAAAGCAACGTACCTCTGCAGAGTGTAAGAATTGTTACATGTTACTCCCTGTTTCGGGAAAGGAGCTACGAACATGGCAGGAAAGGAACTACACGAAGTTCTGGTAAACCTGTGAAGGCTGACGCACATAGCTTATCAGAATAAAAGCAACCTATGAAGAAATGTTTTCAAAAACCTGCATAGCCTATGACCTATGGTCTATGGCTGTAGATAGTTCATCATACACTCCTTTTTAGTGAACTTGCTGAGTACGCTTGTACTCAACCGTATTTTCTTAACCCTTGCTAGATTCTGAAGCCAATAAAGACGACGTCAACACCAGCAGTTGCTTAAAGGAATCATCATCAAAATCTCAATCTCTTCAATGAAGTCGATGGAGACTCTTATACAGCAACTGAAGTGAAGATGGAGTTATTGATTAGATAGGAGTACAATATCTAGCCTTAGAATCTATTTATGTAGAGCATTGTTGTAGTAGCAATTGCTAGCCAAATAGTTTAGATACTAGTATTATTAGTCGGTTAGTTTGGAGATATTATTTCTAGTTCTTCTTTGTAAGAAGTTTTTTATTCCTCCTTAGCCTAGTATGTTCTATGGATCTTTTGTAAAGAGTCGAGATGTAATCTATAGTAATGTCTTGGAACTGCTGTGTTTCTGTTGTACCACTCTGAGGGATGTAATACCAGTGGAACGGTGTACTACATCATGAAATGGTTTGCTGGGTCACCATAGCTAGTATCAGAGCATATGCTTTGACCTTAGGTTGGAAACCTAGTAAATGGGTAGAACATGTAAGAAGGATTTTAGCAACGATAAAGATTGCTCTAGATATATGATGAGTATTCAAATGAGAATAGCCTTGTCATCTGCTAGTGTGATAATTTTTTATTCTAATGCATCTTTAAATTATGCCGATGAGTTTTAACTCAATTTGACTGATGATAATTTCTTATTTACTTTGCAAAATGGCACCTAAGTATCCACACTGGAATGTCCAAGTGCTATACCGGACTCTAGATGATTATGAAGGTGAATGGACCAATACTCTCAGACAACTTCTTTTGAGTCTGGATTGTAAATCCCGACTTCTAGTCAAGGTTTATAGTTTCTATGATAGGCAGGTATTATCTAAGTACCATGTCATGATCACGTTACCCAAGAAGTTGGGAGTTAATGGAGAAATGCCATCAGGAGAAACTAGATGTATGTCGGTAGCCTATCAGATTGCAGTAGTAGCAGCCATAACCGTGATAAGGGAACAAAAATCCTAGGCACTAGTAGGTAGTACCTACACTACTATGCCTTATGAAACCCTTATTTCTGATCCTGAGATAGACCATTCTACCCTGGTAAGAACTAAACCTTCTCTAGCAATAGAGTATATGGATCGTTATAGGTCTTTACTTAATACCTTCAATAACACTCACCAAGTGCTTTTCCAAGAATTAAACACTATCATTGAGGATTTTATTGATCCTTCTAAAGCAATGGCACGGAGAAAGAAGTTAGATAAGGAAGCTAGGCACCCTAAAACCGTCTTCTCAGGGGAGGTGTTTGAAGAAAGAGAGTTTCATGATCCACAATCCGATGTCTATGCCTATTATCAAGTTGCACCCCAGAAACCGGTAGACCCATGGACTAAATATGTGGCAGAACAGAAATCTTGGAATGCACCCAATACAAGTAATGCCATTAGGGATGATAGTGGATGGGGAGAATAGACTTATGATGGAACCTTGGGAAATCCTATTCCTTGTGACTCTGGTGAAGGTGTAGAGACCAGCTAAAATGTTATGGAGTCGTATGGTCCATATGGGGGTAGCTTCAATCCTATTCATCTAGAAGAGTGTCCTCGTAGTTATTATACCAATATGTATGACTCGATTAAGGAAAAGGAGAAGAATACTTCTTACTTTGGAGATGCACATGAAGATGGTCAGGAACATCCTAAAGAAGATCACACATATTCTAGTAATTTTTCAATGGATAATCTCAATGGTTGTACTTCTAATCAAGATTACGCACCTACTGGATGCTCTTTTGCACTAGAAGGCATGCGTTGGAATTCGCGCCATCATGGACAAAAATCCAAGAAGCATTCAAGAGGGAGATAAAAGTAAGAAATAGAAGTGATCCATAAAGTAGAGTGCTTGAATAATGTATATATTGGGTATTGCGTATTGTAATGTTTGAGCGACTTGCTGAAATAAGTGAGAACATGCTCACATGGGCAAGAGAGCTCTTGTAATATAAAGAGGTACTGTAAAAAGGAGTATCTTGCCTTGGTTGGGAGTTGTAATATTTAGAAGACCTATGTTTAATACATGGTATATGTTTGAGTATTATTTGGATTTCTTGGTTTTTATAGGATCTTTTTTTAGTGACTAGATCTGTACATGAAGTTTGACTTGATGTGCAAATGCATGTTGCATTATCAAGTGGGTACTTTATGTTATGGAACTAGATAGACAAGGGAATTCGTGTAAGGAAGTGACGAGTACAAATGACAATATGAATACCTGTATGAAGCTGGAAACCAAATATAAGGAGTATCCATCCTACACTGAAGGATGGAGAAGTTTCAAATTAGTACTAGATGGCAACAAGAAGGAAGATTAGTGCAGAAAAGGTATGAAGCAACCTAAAGTGATTTACATAATCTCACCCAAGATAGGTGATATTGCTAAAAATCTGATGAAGTAGTAATAAATACGTCATGGAAGTATCATGAAATGGTGTAAATAAGAAGTCCTGGAATAATAATGGTACTCTAGCTCAAAAAAAACACAAAGAGAATTCCAGTATCAATTTTAAACCCTATAGGGTAATCCATAGTCCATATACCTAGAATGGTCTGCAACTGGTATTTTGCTACTCTCGTTGCCTAGATCATCTTGTATGATTTAAAGAGCATAGAACTTGTCCTAACTTAAGCAAGAAATAAAGAATTATGAAATGAAGGCGATCGTTTTCCGAGACGCTTCGTGAAATCATGTTTGCACATAGAACAATGTTCTGAACATGCAAACAGATGGTGGTATAATCCGGAGTTGGAAAGTATTAGAATACCCCAAGGGGGGAGTGAACGATAAAGAAGCATCGAGATGTGATATCTGGATTAAAGGAGAAATTTTATACTTATGATCTAAATAGATCTTATTTTCATAAGGTTAACATGAATTTCGGAAGTATGACAATGTGGAAATTGAGACTTATACCTCAAGATAGTAAGATAAAAATATTCAGTTTGGACATAAAAGGGGTATTGTTAGGCTATGGCTCAATGGGGATAAATTAGTTTAAACCCTGGAAAACCCAAATAACTAAGAATCAAAATGCTCTCAGTTTTGGATAGAGAATACCAACATAGACCCATAAAAAGAGCTAGGAAACCACTCATGGTTTGGACTAAATGAGTCCAAAACATCATTAGTAACCATAAAGGACTAAGTATACCATAATAGATTAATATTAGAGCCAAGGTTATAGCTGACTAAAGTCTAAACTTAGATCCTATCCTAGTAAAGATTTTTTAGAACTCCAACTTTTCTCAAATAGTTGTCCTAATCCAAAGGCACTCAGAAAGGACCGGATGAGGCAGGAGAATGGAATTCACAGTGACCTTATATCAAATGTGATTAACAGTTGGCCATTGTCAAGGTAAAAGAGCATTCAAGGAAAAGTAGGAATAAGGAGATACCTGATACATTGCAAATGTATCTATAATTTTTGATGTTCCATGCTTGGTTTTATCTACTTTCTTATGTTTTGTTCCAGCTTTGGAGTAACTTTTATGCATTTTCTTGAACTAACCTATTAACAAGAGCCACAGTGCCAGTTGCCTGTTTTTGGTTCCAGGAAAGTCAGAAAATCAATATTCTCGGATTTGGACAGGACAAAAGCCAAAGTCAATATTTCACCAAGGGGACCACGGAGCCAGAAGATGAGACGGAGAGGGGCTAGGGGCCAGCCACACCATAGGGTGGCATGGGTCCCCCTGGCCGCGCCATCAGGTGGTGTGGGCCCCTTCGGCCTCCACTGACCTTGCCCTTTCGCCTATATATTCCTCCCGATGCGAAAACCCTAAACAGTCAAGCCTCCAGCCATGAAAAGTTCCACAGTGCCGCCGCCATCGAAGGGGAGATTCGGGGGTAGAAAGTCTCTGTTTTAGCATCCTGCTTGGACGGCGAAGTGCCCCCGAAGCCTCTCCATCGATCTCCAACACCATCTCCATCGCCGTTGCTGATTCCCATGATGAGGAGGGAGTTGTTCTCTCTTGAGGCTAAGGGTTCTACCGGTAGCTATGTCTTCATCTCTCTCTATATGCATGATCATATTGTGATCATGAGCTTTGTAATCAAGTAGATCTACCTTGCTACTCAAGTGCTTTAATAGATCTCTCCTCTCCCCATGTGTGTGAAAGTGACAGCATGCACACCATGGTGGCACTTAGGCTAGAGATTACAAATACTTGTTATGAGTTATATTTGGAGTTGGATTTGTCTATGAAATTGTGGTGTTTGTTGGACTCATCTAGTGCTCAAGGTGATGGTGTGGTGTTTTCTAGATGGGAAAGACTTACTTTGAGGTGTGCTGTTATAGCCCAGCCATTGATTAGAGTGTTCAACTGGAGAGTAGTTAAGAGTAGTATCATAAAGAGAAGATAATTATATGAGAGTGTTCACTAGTGAAAGTATGATCCCTAGGCCTTGTTTCTAAGCATTGATACACCGTTCGCAATTAGATCTGTTACATGTTTGCTGGCTTCCATCTTTATTTCAGTTTTCCTTTAGTCTTTTCCCACGTCAACCACACGCCAACAAGCTATTTTCTGGCACCGTTACCACTTATAATTATCCATACCACTTGTATTTCACTATCTCTTCACCGAACTAGTGCACCTATACACCTGACAAGTGTATTGGGTGTGTTGGGGACACAAGAGACTTCTTGTATCTTGATTGCAGGGTTTCTTAAGAGGGAATACCTTTGACCACTTCCTCCCTGAGTTCGATAAACTTTGGGTGATCCACTTAAGGGAAAACTTGCTGCTGTTCTACAAACCTCTGCACTTGGAGGCCCAACAACTGTCTACAAGAATAAAAGTGCGTAGACATCAAGCTATTTTCTGGCGCCGTGGCCGGGGAGGTAAGGTAAAAGGTACTCACATCCTCGGGTGTGAGTGCTCAAAGTTATTTCCTTTAGATTCTGCAATTTTTTCATTTTGTTTCTTGTTTTCACTAGTTAGGCTTAATGGAAAACAATAACAAAATTAGAGAGCTTTATAGTATTTATCTTGAGTTAGGACATGAAGTGTTTGAAGAGAAAATTAAAAAACCTATGGAACTTTATTTGCAATCTAATAGCAATGTTGTTAGTATGAATTCTTTGGACACCATTGTTGCTAATGCTACGGAAAAGTCTAAGCTTGGGGAAGCTAGTTTTTATGAAAATGATCTTTTTAGTTCCCCAGCTTTGGAAGATAGCTATTCTATTGCTAATGATGATACTATAACTCCAATATATGATGATTGTAATGATGAATATGATATTTTCAGTCCATCTACTATTGAGGAGGAAATTAATTATGATTACAATATGCCTCCTATATTTGATGATTATGGTGATGAAAATAATAATGACAGCTATTTTGTTGAATTTGCTCCTAGTACAATCAATAAGAATGACTATGTTTATGTGGGGAGTATTAATTCTTTTATGCATGTGGCTCATGATAAGAATGTTTCTTGTGATAGTTATATTGTTACTTTTATTCATGATGCTACTGAAAGTTATTATGAGAGAGGGAAACATGGTTTTATGTGTCTCAAAAATATTAAGTTTCCCCTCTTTATGTTGAAATTTTTGAAGTTGCACTTGTTTTGTTTTCCTATGCTTGTTGCTTGGTGCTTTCATGACTTGTTTCTTTACAAGATTCCTATGCATAGGAAGTGGGTTAGATTTAAATGTTCTTTGAATTTGCTTCTTGATGCTCTCTTTTACTTCAATTCATATTTCTTATGTGAGCATCTTCTCAAACTATCATGCCTAACTTAAAGTCGTTAAAGAAAAGTACTTATTGGGAGATAGACCAAAAGTTTTAGATGAGTCTTGGAAGTTATTACTTAAGTAATAATCGCTCCTTATCCTTTTTCTTTGCTTTTTTTGCCAAGAGTAACCTCTAATGAGAGAGAAGTAATGATTTGGAAAGTTGCTGTCCCGAAACAGATTTTTGTACTTCACCGTAAAAATTCGTGTAAACTCTCTGTACGTCCTTTTGAGGCGTGAATATTTGTGCTTCTGCCCCAGATTGTTATCTAAATTTAGTTAGAACAACACTTTTTGATTTGAGGAACATAAGGTCTTCGAAAAAATTCGTATTTACCTGCTGGTCTGTTTTGACAGATTTCTGCCATTTTCTGCATTTGCTTCTTGTTCGTTCCTTTTTGTGTTCTTTTGGAGAATTGAGCTTTTTGAGGGAAGTGCTACAGTATCTAGTGTTTTAATGGAAGTTTATTTGGTGTTAGAACTGAACCTTAAGACTTATTATCTTGAGTGCACTAATGTTGCTAATAAAGATTGTGTGAAGTTTTGTATGAAGCAAAAATTTCAGGTGTACGAAAGATATGAGTAATGAGATGAAGGATGGAGTAAAGCTCAAGCTTGGGGATGCCACGCGTGTCACCCCAAGAAATATCCAAGAAGTACAAGCGTACAATCTTGGGGATTCCCAAGGCATCCCCTTCTTCATCAATAAAAATCCTAGGTTTCTTCCAAACGCTTCATTTTTATTGTTTCATGCACAATTGTGTTGTTCTTGGAGCGTCTTCTTTTTATTTTAATTTTGGTTTTTTGTTTGCTTGGTTTGTTTAGTTTTCTGAATAATTTTTTTGGACCCCCCTCTTTCATACATTGGTTTTCAAATAGTTTGGTTTGGATTGGAGAAGAGTAGGAAAGTTCATGCTTAAGTGGTAAAGAGAGCTTGTTTTCGACTGTGGCCCATGCTTTGTCATGCAATGCTTGATATTGTTTTGTCTTTATTCTTAGTATTCCTTGTTATAGCATGACTTGTTATAAACAATTGAGATTGCTTAATGTGACTTGGAAGGATCATGCGTTGTTTTAGCATATTAAAGCATAGTATTGTGGTATTCTCCTTTGATTCTTTATTCGGGTTGACTTGGTGCATGCTCACACCATGTTATGACTATCCCAAGTCACCATTAGCCTTTATGATCCTTTAGTTTTCAACTTGTAGTATCACTTTATGCTTTGATCAATGATGTTTTGTCGCTCTGCATGATTATGGCCATTATTGCTCTCCTAGTTTGTCGCTCCAGTCTTTTGCTAGCCTCGGAAACCAAGTATGAGTTCCACTCATGCATACAACTCCATAAACCAAGTTATTCCAAAGAGTCGACCATACCTACCTACTAGCATATGTTATTCCAAGTATATTCATGTTTTTGTTTACCTTCCAAATTAAACTTGTTATGAGAAAACTAGTGATTAAAGCTCTCACAAACTTGATGGCACACTTTACTTTCTTGTATTTAATAAACTTGAACCATTGTGTCCATCTTTGTTGCGTATATGCTTGTGCTTTATAAGTTGAAATTAGCAGAACCATGTATCATGGGGAACGCTTTCAACATTGCACTTGTACTTCGTACCCCGTTGATATCATGTTCTTTTGCTTACGGATCCCGGCGGTGTGAAATAAAAGTGGAACTTGTAAGATCATGGAGTTTGTATGTGTGTTAGAGAAACGCCTGGGCCGCTAGCCTAAGCCATGCCTAATCATGGTGGAAACTTGCAGCATCACCATGATGAGCAATCTATGAAGCATCCTCAATAAAAACTTATGCAAATAGCAAATAAAAAGATTGGTGAGATGCTCATTGTCTGCTTGCCTTGTCATTTTGATTATGGGATAGCTCCTATATCATATGCAAGGGGTACTCCGTTGGCGGTTCTTTATGATACATATGTACTTACAATGACAAGAGCTTACTCGTGACTAAAGTTGAGTAGCATGAGGTTGGGTCTTCGTAAGTAAGGGGCATGAGTTTTCGGTTTATAACTTGTCAAGCATATCCTCTTAGTTGTGTCACTTTAACCTTAATCACCTTCAAGATGCTTATGATAGGGGGAATGCGAGCTGAAAGCTATTAAGTACCATAATTTTTGGAAGCTCTTTATGAAACTTGAATCCCTACTTCCTTTTACAAAGGCTTTTCTTCCACCATTATATTGAGTCTCCACCTTCTATCTTTATGCACCTACTTTGAGAGCATAGTGGCCATTCTTAGTTCTATGAAGGCCTTTCTTTTACTTTTCTGTTGAGTCTCCACCTTCTATCTTTATGCACCTACTTTGAGGGCATAGTGGCCATTCTTAGTTCTATGTGCATTGTCCCAAGACTTGTTGATTGATGCATAACTTGATATTGCTTGTTCTAAACTATTTGTATCTAGTCACTCTTATGAACTTTGAAGGTGTCCTATGCATTTATATTTGCTACTCTATGTGGGGCAAGATGAATGCTATTATGCTATGTTTTCTTTATGTGAAACAAACAAACGACTTGCAAAGCATTGTTATTCATGAATCTTTTGTTTGTGCCTTTTCATGTTGCAACATAGTTTCTTTGTCTTATTGCTAGAACTTTGTCTTTCATGTTATGATTGAAGTACTATGATCCCAGCTTTGAATGTTTTACAAATACTTTGATCAAGTTTATGATGGTGCGTGTCACCTCAAAAATTATTCTTTCTTTTTATCACTTACCTACTCGAGCACGAGCAGGAGTTAAGCTTGGGGATGTTGATACATTGCAAATGTATCTATAATTTTTGATGTTCCATGCTTCGTTTTATCTACTTTCTTATGTTTTGTTCCAACTTTGGAGTAACTTTTATGCACTTTCTGGAACTAACCTATTAACAAGAGCCACAGTGCTAGTTGCCTGTTTTCTGCTGTTTTTGGTTCCAAGAAAGTTAGAAAATCAATATTCTCGGAATTGGACGGGACAAAAGGCAAAGTCATATTTCACCGAGGGGATCACGGAGCTAGAAGATGAGACGGAGAGGGGCCAGGGGCCAGCCACACCATAGGGTGGCGCAGGTCCCCCTAGCCACGCCACCAGGTGGTGTGGGCCCGTCCGGCCTCCACCGACCTTGCCCTTTTGCCTATATATTCCTCCCGATGTGAAAACCCTAAACAGTCAAGCCTCCAGCCACGAAAAGTTCCGTAGCACCGCCGCCACCGAAGGGGAGATTCGGGGGACAGAAAGTCTCTGTTCCGGCACCTTGCCGGGACGGGGAAGTTCCCCCGAAGTTGTAATGCTACATGGTCTAGTAATAAAATGCTACATGGTCTAGTAATAAAATGCTACTTCCTACATATAATTGTTGCATCATAATTATATCATGCTCATGTCATCATGCCATCTTGCATTTGAGCATCATATAAAACCCTTTTCATTTGGTTCTTATCTCATATGCATTATTAATTGTATTTGTCTCTTGATATATTGTATTTGGTTCTTGATAAATGCTTGATGCCCAAGTTGAGTTGGGGGCATATCTTTTATTAACTCCACCTTTCTTGTCACCACCCCTTAATTCTACCATCCAACTATATGTGAGCTTTGCATTTTATTTGGGTTTACCTCTTGCTCATGTGGGTTGGGGTGGATATACTTCTAATTCCACATGCTCCCATATATGTCTCATGTTGTTTTCACATTGTGATATGTGGTGAGCCACATGTCCACCTTTGCATGCTATGTGAGTGGAACCCCTTGCCAAGCTTCCATATGGATTGTTTTGAATGTATGCTCATGGTTGAATATTTTGAGGCTATGATTCACCTAGTGGAACATACACACTAGCATGCCCACATTATATTCAAATATGAGCATATTCCATCTATTCTACTTGGGACACCACTCTTTTCTTTTGGCTTGGTCTTAATTCCATATTATGGAAGCATGTGCTAATAAATGCCATGGTATTATAAGTGTTTTCACAAGGATAAACATTGCATTTATTATACATGCATGGGCCATGCAAAATCATTCTCTTTTCTTTTTCATTGGTTTTCTTCGGTTTTGAGTGGGGTATGGTTTTTCCCCATGATCTCCCCTAGTTCCTCTTCATCTCTTTATTTTTTTTGGTGCTCTAGATAACCCTAACCTCCCTATCTAACCCTAAACCTACACAACACAAACCCTAACTACACTCACCACTCACCTCACTTTTCCCCTCTCCCAAACCGAGGCCACACCTGGTGTTTGGCTCGGCCAAACCTCCCTAACCTAACCTGTCCCGAGCCAACCCCCCCATGCTCGACATCAATCCTCTAGCTACCCTAGCCGAGCCTTCCCCTCTCCTGCTGCTCTGTTTCTCGCTGCCAGGCTGACCCCACCCGAGCCACACCTGCTCCATGCCGTTTGGTCCCAGCTGCAGGCACCCAGACCCCTCCCGAGTCGGTCTACCACGTGAGAGAGAGGAGGGAGAAAGGTGGCCGCCACCACCTTTTTCACCCTAGCCACCCATGGTTCCTCCCCCTCCTTCCCTTGGCCTTATCTACCCCTCTCTTGTGCCTGGCATCACCCCAGATCCCCAGGGCCTTGCCTAGTCGCTGAGCTTTTCCCCCACCTGCCCCTGCTACTCCTCTCTTCCTTCGCCAACCACCGTCGGCATCTGCTCGCCACCACCATTGTAGGAGAAGGGCGCAGAGTCTGGTTGTCGAGGAAGACCGAGGAGATCCTCTGGACCAGCCATGTACACGGCGGCGAGGGGGTGGCGGCCTAATCCACGCTGCAGATCAACGGGCCGAGGAGAAACCCTAGGCACGGGGCACAAGCAACGCCGGCGATCCCCTGCGCTCCGGCCCGATCCGCCACCACCGAACCACTCTAGGTGAGCCTCCGACCCCCTCTGACATCCCCTCGAGCGCCATCGCTTCCTGGACACGCCGCGTGTTTCGTGGAGCGCTCTCTGTGCGGTGTGCTCGTAGTCGCGTCCTCGCAGTTGCGCCGCGGTAGGGCCTTCTGGCCGCATAGATCCTTCCTAGCATCCAGCCAAGCCAGCCCCAGCGGTAGCAGCCGCCGCGCGCGCTAGGTCGCGGGATCGATCCCCCCGACGCGCTGGTGTTGGTGTTGTCAGTTTCGACAGAAACAGACGAGAAGAACAACAGTGCATCGGAGTTTCGCGCGGCCTTTTTTGTTTACACCCCTGCCTTTTTGTTTTCCTCAACCCGCGCTCCAGCCCGGACCAACCTGTCATCCGCGGTTGCCCTTTTATAAAAAGGTACCCAGGCTTTTGGGTTCCTCAACTCGTACTCCCCATCTGCGCCATGTGGCTACGCCCTGTTCGCGCGCCCGTGCGTGGCCCCGCGAACAGCCGGTCCCACCTGTCAACCGCACAGGCTGAATAACCCCTCGGTGAGAAAATTCCCGCGTGGACCGCGCCGACCCACATGTTGCTGAGTCAGCGCCTGACCCACTCGTTAGCGGCGGTGGCTAGATCTCTCTGAGTATAAAAAAGCCTGCGTCCTTTTCTGTTTAATAAAAATGTTTTCTAGAAATGTTTAATATGATTTTAAATCCAGAAATTAATAACTTTTGATTGACTTTTCCAAATAATACAACTAATATATGTTTTTGAATCAGAAAAATGTGAGGATTTCAAATATGCCATTCAAAATAATGTTTGACTAATTTAAATTTTAAAAAATGTTTAATTGCAATAAAAATGCCTTTTCTTAATTAATTACTAACTTTAATTCTATAACTCCAATTCGACAAATAAGATGTCTAAATCGATCAGCACGACGAGCCCGTTCTGATTATGCGTTCCATGATATGAATTGAAGCATGCATCATATAAATATTGGATAATCAGAACTGTTTATGGTAATAAAATTTGACTAAAAACTTAATAAGATGATTTATTCTTGTCCCCACACCTCACCCTTGCCATGCTATATTATTGCCATGTAAATTGTGCATCATTCATCATGGAATGCTTGTTTTGCTTGTCGCGTTTTATTCATATGCTTATGCACTTTATTTATGTTGGCCCTTGTTTGTTTGGTTCTTCTTTTGAATAGACGCCGAGCAGGGGAATTATCAGGAATCCCAGGAGTACTACCCAGATCCACCTCTCGCTTCAACTGAGCTACCAGGCAAGCACTACCACATGCTTGCATACATATAATACCTATTGCCTCTATCTTATTCTTGCATCATTGAGTCGCGATTGCATTGAACTGAATCCCAAGTATTGCATAGCCTTACTTTAAACCCCACCGAGTATCATTGGTTAGGCAGATGGTTAGCGAGTATCTATAGACTTGTTAGTTATTATCTTTTGCTGCAATTGCGTCACCCCAGGTATATGTCCCCTTTAGAGGCATAAAGACTTGCTGAGTACCCCTAGGGTCTCACACGATAAATTATTTGATTCATATGAACAGGTGTATTCGCAAGATGGATACTAGGTGGCGGAGAAATATGATGTTGGCAACGATCACTCGTTGTAGAGATTCCAGGGATGGGGATCCGTGAGATCTGTGGGCGGGATGTGCTTATTTATGTGGCATCTTAAGCCGATTTTCTTCTTGTCCGTACTCGGATCTTGTTTCCCGCTTCCGCTTGATACTCTGTTGATTGATGTATGAGGAGCTATCCTACACTATTATATATATCTAGGATATTTGGATCTTGCCGTATGGCGTTGCAATATTTCTATTTCTTTTAGATGGTATGGCTCTGAGAACTGTTGTAAGGTAGCTTGCATACATACTCACTTGTGCATGTATTTGATCTCTTCGCATGTTGCCTACGCCGCTCGCTCTTGTCCCGATGTTCTTGGAAGTGGTTAGGACGGTCGACGGGCCTACACATGGGCGGCCCTGATCCCCCGTTGTAAAACCCTTAACCACTTTTGGTTCATCCAGGCTTCAACTTAGAGCATAGGGTCCGAGGTTGTTACATAGACATCAAGCTATTTTCTGGCGCCGTTGCCGAGGAGGTAAGGTAAAAGGTACTCACATCCTCGGGTGTGAGTGCTCAAAATTATTTCTTTTAGATTCTGCAAGTTTTTCTTTTTGTTTCTTGTTTTCACTAGTTAGGCTTAATGGAAAACAACAACAAAATTTGAGAGCTGTATAGTATTTATCTTGAGTTAGGACATGAAGTGTTTGAAGAGAAAATTAAAAAACCTATGGAAATTTATTTGCAATCTAATAGCAATGTTGTTAGTATGAATTCTTTGGACACAATTGTTGCTAATGCTATGGAAAATTCTAAGCTTGGGGAAGCTAGTTTTTATGAAAATGATCTTTTTAGTTCCCCAGCTTTGGAAGATAGCTATTCTATTGCTAATGATGATAATATAACTCCAATGTATGATGATTGCAATGATGAATATGATATATTAAGTCCACCTACTATTGAGGAGGAAATTAATTATGATTACAATATGCCTCCTATATTTGATGATTATGGTGATGAAAATAATAATGATAGCTATTTTGTTGAATTTGCTCCCACTCCAATCAATAAGGATGACTATGTTTATGTGGGGAGTATTAATTCTTTTATGCATGTGACTCATGATAAGAATGTTTCTTGTGATAGTTATATTGTTACTTTTATTCATGATGCTACTGAAAGTTATTATGAGAGAGGAAACATGGTTTTATGTGTCTCAACAATATTAAGTTTCCCCTCTTTATGTTGAAATTTTTGAAGTTGCACTTGTTTTGTTTTCCTATGCTTTTGTGCTTTCATGACTTGTTTATTTACAAAATTCCTATGCATAGGAAGTGGGTTAGAATTAAATGTTCTTTGAATTTGCTTCTTGATGCTCTCTTTTACTTCAATTCATATTTCTTATGTGAGCATCTTCTCAAACTATCATGCCTAACTTAAAGGCGTAAAAGAAAAGTACTTATTGGGAGATAACCTAAAAGTTTTAGATGAGTCTTGGATGTTATTACTTCAGTAATAACCGCTCCTTATCCTTTTAAAGTTATTACTTCAGTAATGATTTGGAAAGTTGTTGTCCCGAAACAGATTTCTGTGCTTCACCGTAAAAATTCGTGTAAACTCTTTGTACGTCCTTTTGAGGCGTGAATATTTGTGCTTATGCCCCAGGTTGTTATCTAACTTTCTTTAGTTCAACGCTTTTTGATTTGAGGAATATAAGGTCTTCGAAAAATTCGTCTTTACCTGCTGGTCTGTTTTGACAGATTTCTGCCATTTTCTGCATTTGCTTCTTGTTGGTTCCTTTTTGAGTACTTTTGGTGAATTGAGCTTTTTGAGGGAAGTGCTATAGTATCTAGTGTTTTAATGGAAGTTTATTTGGTGTTAGAAATGAACTTTAAGACTTATTATCTTGAGTGCACTAATGTTGCTAATAAAGATTGTGTGAAGTTTTGTATGAAGCAAAAAATTTCAGGTGTATGGAAGATATGAGTAATGAGATGAAGGATGGACTAAAGCTCAAGCTTGGGGTGGGTTGGGGATGCCACGCGTGTCACCCCAAGAAATATCCAAGAAGTACAAGCGTCAAAGCTTGGGGATGCCCAAGGCATCCCCTTCTTCATCAATAAAAATCCTAGGTTTCTTCCAAACGCTTTATTTTTATTGTTTCATGCACAGTTGTATTTTTCTTGGAGCGTCTTCTTTTTCGTTTTAATTTTGGTTTTTTGTTTTCTTGGTTTGTTTAGTTTTCTGAATAAATTGGTTGGACCCCCCCCTCTTTCATACATTGGTTTTCAAATAGTTTGGTTTCTATTGGAAAAGAGTAGGAAAGTTCATGCTTAAGTGGTAAAGAGAGCTTGTTTTTGACTGTGGCCCATGCTTTGTCATGCCATGCTTGATTTTTTTGGCTTTATTCTTAGTATTATTTTTTGTAGCATTACTTGTTATAAACAATTGAGATTTCTTAATGTGCCTTGGAAGGATGATGCGTTGTTTTAGTATATTAAAGCATAGTATTGTGGTATTCTCCTTTCATGCTTTATTTGGGTTGACTTGGCGCATGCTCACACCATGTTATGACTATCCCAAGTCACCATTAGCCTTTATGATCCTTTAGTTTTCAACTTGTAGTATCACTTTATGCTTTGATCAATGATGTTTTGTCGCTCTGCATGATTATGGCCATTATTACTCTCCTAGTTTGTCGCTGCAGTCTTTTGCTAGACTCCGCAACCAAGTATGAGTTCCACTCATGCATACAACTCCCTAAACCAAGTTATTCCAAAGAGTCGACCATACCTACCTACTAGCATATGTTATTTCAAGTATATTCATGTTTTTGTTTAGCTTCCAAATTAAACTTGTTATGAGAAAACTAGTGATTAAAGCTCTCACGAACTTGATGGCACACTTTACTTTCTTGCATTTAATAAACTTGAACCATTGTGTCCATCTTTGTTGCGTATATGCTTGTGCTTTATAAGTTGAAATTAGCAGAACAATGTATCATGGGGAACGCTTTCAACATTGCACTTGTACTTTGTACCCCGTTGATATCATGTTCTTTTGCTTACGGATCCCGGCGATGTGAAATAAAAGTGGAACTTGTAAGATCATGGAGTTTGTATGTGTGTTAGAGAAACGCCTGGGCCGCTAGCCTAATCCATGCCTAATCATGGTGGAAACTTGCAGCATCACCATAATGAGCAATCTATGAAGCATACTCAATAAAAACCTATGCAAATGGCAAATAAAAAGATTGCTGAGATGCTCATTGTCTGCTTGCCTTGTCATTTTGATTATGGGATAGCTCCTGTATCATGTGCAAGGGGTACCCCGTTGGCGGTTCTTTATGATACATATGTACTTACAATGACAAGAGCTTACTCGTGACTAAAGTTGAGTAGCATGAGGTTCGGTCTTCGTATGTAAGGGGCATGAGATTTCAGTTTATAACTTGTCAAGCATATCCTCTTAGTTGTGTCACTTTAACCTTAATCACCTTCAAGATGCTTATGATAGGGGCAATGAGAGCTGAAAGCTAATAAGTACCATAATTTTTGGAAGCTCTTTATGAAACTTGAATCTCTACTTCCTTCTATGAAGGCCTTTCTTTTACTTTTCTATTGAGTCTCCACCTTCTATCTTTATGCACCTACTTTGAGAGCATAGTGGCCATTCTTAGTTCTATGTGTATTGCCCCAAGACTTGTTGATTGATGCATAACTTGATATTGCTTTTTTTAAACTATTTGTATCTAGTCACTCTTATGAACTTTGAAGGTGTCCTATGCATTTATATTTGCTACTCTATGAGGGAGAAGCTGAATGCTATTATGCTATGTTTTATTTATGTGAAACAAACAAACGTCTTGCAAAGCATTGTTATTCATGAATCTTTTGTTTGTGCCTTTTCATGTTGCAACACAGTTTCTTTGTCTTATTGCTAGAACTTTATCTTTCATGTTATGATTGAAGTACTATGATCCCAGCTTTGAATGTTTTACAAATACTTTGATCAAATTTATGATGGTGCATGTCACCTCAATAATTATTCTTTCTTTTTATTACTTACCTACTCGAGGACGAGCAGGAGTTAAGCTTGGGGATGTTGATACATTGCAAATGTATCTATAATTTTTGATGTTCCATGCTTGGTTTTATCTACTTTCTTATGTTTTGTTCCAACTTTGGAGTAACTTTTATGCACTTTCTAGAACTAACCTATTAACAAGAGCCACAGTGCCAGTTGCCTGTTTTCTGCTGTTTTTGGTTCCAGGAGAGTCAAAAAATCAATATTCTCGGAATTGGATGGGACAAAAGCCAAAGTCAATATTTCACCGAGGGGAACACGGAGCTAGAAGACGAGACGGAGAGGGGCCAGGGGCCAGCCACACCATAGGGTGGCGCAGGTCCCCCTGGCCGCGCCACCAAGTGGTGTGGGCCCATCCGGCCTCCACCGACCTTGCCCTTTCGCCTATATATTCCTCCCGATGTGAAAACCCTAAACAGTCAAGCCTCCAGCCACGAGAAGTTCCGTAGCGCCACCGCCACCGAAGGGGAGATTCGGGGGACAGAAAGTCTCTGTTCCGGCATCCTGCCGGGATGGGGAAGTGCCCCCGAAGCCATCTCCATCAATCTCCACCACCATCTCCATCGCTGTTGCTGATTCCCATGATGAGGAGGGAGTAGTTCTCTCTTGAGGCTAAGGGTCCTACCGGTAGCTATGTGTTCATCTCTATCTCTATGCATGATCATATTGTGATCATGAGCTTTGTAATCAAGTAGATCTTCCTTGCTACTCAAGTGCTTTAATAGATCCCTACTCTCCCCATGTGTGTGAAAGTGACAGCGTGCACACCATGGTGGCACTTAGGCTAGAGATTACAAATACTTGTTATGAGTTATATTTGGAGTTGGTTCTCTATGAAATTGTAGTGTTTGTTAGACTCATCTAGTGCTCAAGGTGATAGTGTGGGGTTTTCTAGATGGGAAAGACTTACTTTGAGGTGTGTTGTTATAGCCCTACCATTGATTAGAGTGTTCAACCGGAGAGTAGTTAAGAGTAGTATCATAAAGAGAAGATATTTATATGAGAGTGTTCACTAGTGAAAGTATGATCCCTAGGCCTTGTTTCTAATCATTGATACACCGTTTGCAATTAGATCTGTTACATGTTTGCTGCCTTCCATCTTTATTTCAGTTTGCCTTTAGTCTTTTCCCACGTCAACCACACGCCAGCAAGCTATTTTCTGGCACCGTTACCACTTATAATTATCCATACCACTTGTATTTCACTATCTCTTCATCAAACTAGTGCACCTATACAATTGACAAGTGAATTGGGTGTGTTGGGGACACAAGAGACTTCTTGTATCTTGATTGCAGGGTTGCTTGAGAGGTTATACCTTTGACCACTTCCACCCTGAGTTCGATAAACCTTGGGTGATCCACTTAAGGGAAAACTTGTTGTTGTTCTACAAACCTCTGCACTTGGAGGCCCAACAACTGTCTACAAGAATAGAAGTGCGTAGACATCAATACCCATTATCCTCATCATCGATTTAAAGAATTACCATAATCTGAAGAAGTCAGTCCTATCTTCTGACACGTAAGAGAGTACGAACTTCGGGGACAAAGATGAATTTAAGGGGGTGAGACTATAACATCCTAGGATTAGCACCTATAAATAGGGAGGCCACATGTGTGTGCATTGCATTCATGCATATGAAATTCTAGGGAATTTTCGCGCAAACTAAATGACCTATAGAGGGATTGAGATCTCTCTTGTACTGATGGGCACATCAGAGCAAGTGTGATATATTTCGACATGACCTTTGTTGAATCTTTGTGTTTTGAGGGGAAAATAGTTTGAACATGTATCTGAATTTAAAATTTGAATTCAAATGAATTTTGAAAATTCACAAATAGAAATATGAAGTATTTAATAACTTATTAGATTTGAAACAAAATAAAAATTGTGTTAGGAATACTTATAGCCTTTCATAAATAGAACACAATTATGAATAAACAATATATATACTTTATAATTGAATCCGATTTATTAATAAGATACGCTATAGGGGGAAATGATATTACAAAAATAAAGAAGACTTTACTTTATTACCATCTACAAATAATACATTGTCATTTAAAATATTCATAGTAAAGTAAAATTTACGAAAGAAAACCTAAAATACATTTCCTAAACTATGATCCTATATCTTCTCATCTTCCTTGACACCTGCAAGAAAACAAAAACAAAAGAGAAGAAAAGAAATTAAGAGAAGGGGTTAGTGTAATATATTGCTCTCAGATATTAACAGTGTGGTGCACTATTTTGTCTCATCATTGAGCTGAATATTAGATGGGAGCACATTATAGTATCTGTCCTTATCACAATAGCTTAACCTTAGCACATCATCATATGCGTGGGGCAAGTTTCACCAAAGTCAGCTAAAAGCGCAAAAGGTAAAATAGCAGCAAATATCAAGTTTCTACTTGACATCATCCACTAGAGAAAGATCTGTATCCATTGAAACTTGGACCTGAAGGGGTCCAACTTGCAAGCAGCATACACACAACACGCACATGTTGTGTTGTCAACATAGGAATGAATCACCAAAGCTAGATAAGAGGGAGTGCTTCCGTAGAAGCAACTTGCTAGGAAAAACACACACTCCACTACATAGTCTCACAATATCAGCTTAACAACCCTCACAACCATATCCATCTTCCTCAAGAACACCACTGGTTTTCACCACTTTCATCAAAGATTAAACCACTACACCAACAACTTTGGTTCTCTGCTAAACCAATCAACCAACCACTACAATAACCATAGTTACCTGAATTCAAGACAAGGCCAAGCCAGGAGAACAAGGGTAGCAGATCAAGAAGGAGAAAGACAATGGTACTAGGAGGATCAGCTTACCACAATAATCAGTAATCAAGGCCTGATGGGGATATGCCGAATGGGGTGTTCCTAGCAGGACGTTCCGATCGGGCCATACGTCTCGTGAGTGGGCCTGCAGGACGGCGACTAGAATGTGACTAAGATGAAGGCCTGGCGATTTGAGATTGGAGGCCCAGATGTGTACCTAAAGCCTAGTCCAATTAGGTCAAAGGCTGCGAATCCATATCGTGTTTGGTTGTAAACTGTAAACCCTAGCAAGGTGTCCCCTATATAATACTCCCTAGGGTAGTTTGAGGACTTAAGTTCCTTCATACACCCCTTTCAAGCGACTCGCTGCTTAGACGCTGAGCTCGCCACCCCTGTAACTTGCTCCATGAATCTAATCTAGCAGGAGTAGGTCTTTACACTCCGGGGGGCGAACCTGAGTAAATCCATGTGCATCCGCCCCCATCTCGCACCACAGATTGGCGCCAGCCCTCTCCCCAGATTCTATCAATCGCTACCCATGGCAGCGACTGCTGTGGCCATTTCAACGATAGTGGCGCCCATCGTGGGGCCTAGACGGTCTGGCCTGGGTTCTGCGGCGAGATCCTACTCGCCGATCGATCGGCCGATCGCCATCGGCCGCATGATCACCACCGGCGGGATCTTACAGATCCTGCCCAACAGCTAAATCCCGGCGTCACACCCGATCACGCACGAGGAAGTGATGCTGGTCGGCACCATCAACCTATTCGTCAGCTTCACCGACGGAGTCAACCTAGCGGCAATGATGATTGTCGGCAAATCGCCGCCATGCCGCGATCTACTCTTGGAGGAGTAGGTCCGCTCCATTAGTCACCTAGCCACCGAATATGACTCGGCCGCCAGCAACTCGGTCGGGACCAACGCCGCCACGGACGACGTGGCCCTCCACGACAATGCCGACTCCGCAACCCCTGCCTCGGTCGACGGATCCATCACCGCAGCATCACGGGAGGAATCCATCACACGGGTCTCCAACCCTGAGGACTTCGAGGATTCCTCCATCCTTGGGATCTTCGATTCCGACTCCGGCTTGGAGTCCCTCGAGGATTTCCGCGCCAGATCCAATCGCTTCAATGTGATCTACATGGTGGGCAGCACGACCACCTCACAAGATCCATTCTCTACACCAATCCCGCCAAACGCCATCGCCACCGAGGTGGAGGAAGCCCGCCTGTGACTGGAGGAGGCCTAGTGCAAGGAGTTAGCCCAGCGCGAGAAATTCCGCCTCGAGCGGATAATGGTGCAGGAGCTATCGCTCTATCACCAACGATGCATCAGGATTCGCCTGAACTCCAATGTCTAGGGCCACATCCTAAACTTCAACAAAGAAAGCGACCCCGCACGGGTGGCCGAGCAGGAATACTATGAGAACGTGCCACCAGGTGGCAGCAATCGACCACCACCCGGCGCACCGGCGACTGGTGTTCCACAGCCAGCCATTGGCCACGTGCCCCCACCGGACCAGCCATGGATCATAATCTCTCCCTAGGCCCGCGACGCCAACGGGCTCCCACTATACTCCACCCCAATGGACAACGTCACCGCGGCCGACGCAGCAGTCGCCCGCCTCGACATTCAAGGAGAGAGCGCGCTACAGATCCAATACGCCAAGTCCCTACTCGCTAGGGCCGTGGAGCAGTATGCCGCGGGAGATGACCCGCGGGGGCGGATGTATTCCCGCTCATCGGCAAGCAGGGAAGCCTCAAGAGGCCCTCCAACCCTCGCCAACGCCGTGACTTGCGCACCACCCCAGCCCCTTGTGCATCAGCCACGGGCCGCCAACCCTGCGCTCTCCACCAACGAGCCGTGGCCAGTGAACAACACCGTCGCTGCCAATAGGAAATCCATCGACGCCCGAACACACATCATCAACAACCAGGCTTGGTGGGTGCGCCAGCCCAACGAGTTGAGGCACACCCTCACCAACCGCGGCGACTCCGAACCCAGGGGCTCACTCACCCGAGTCAGCCCCCAATGCTTCAGACCCATGATCCGAGGCGAGAAGTACCCCGCTAACTTCAAGGCGACCAAGGATATCAAAAAATACGACCCCATGTACGGCCCAGCAGTGTGGCTGGACACATACCTCATGGCGATGGGAATCGCCGACCACACCGACCTGCTAGCCGCTCGCTACCTCCCCTTGATGATGGAGGGTGCGACCCGACAATGGATCAACATGCTCCCCGCTGACAGCATCGACTCGTGGGAAGAGATGTGGGATGCCTTCGTTAGGCACTTTGAGGGCTACTACACCCATGCCACCACCATTGAGGACCTGGAGTGATGCATCTAGGGACAGCACGAGTCGACCCGCCACTGGATCTAGAGGTGGCAAGAACAATGGATCAACGCCTCTGGCATCCACCCAGACATGGCGATCCACTACTTCAAGAACGCGTGCTGGTACGAACCCCTATTCGCTAAGATCAAGAGGGTCTACCGGACGCTCAACAACATCCCCGGCCTCCTCGAGATCGCCAAGTGTTACGTGGAGGAGGACCCCAACCAGGAATCCGATGACGAGTCGGGAGGAAGACACCGCATTAGAGGCCACCACAACGGGCGAAAGCGTGACATGCGCTACAGCAACACCCGCCTCACCAACAAGCACCGCAATGATGGGCGAGTCGGCTTCGTCGCTAATGCTAGTTACGGCCAACGCGACCTGAAGAACTTCCATCGCGATGAAGGAAACTACCGCGCCAACAACACGGCGAGGCCGAAATTCGACCCCGCTGCCTTGCTCAACCAGCCCTGCGTCTACCATAGCAAGGAGGTAAAACACGCCACCCACACCACCGTGGACTGCTATTCTCTAAAGGAGATCGAAAAGGCAAGGCAAGCAAGGGAGGACCCCAACAACAACACACCAAGGGACACCAACAATGCTAGCGGGTTCAGAAATGTCGTTGGCTCGCTACACACCTTCACTGGGCTCGGCACTAAACATGAGAAGAAGGTGCTCGCCCGCACGGTCGCCGTTAATGCGGTGACCCAAGTTTACATCCCCCACTTCCTCAACAGGTCCGAGCAAAGCATCACCTGGAGTCGCCGGGATCACACGCCCAGGATCAAATATCCAGGGCGAGTCGCCCTGGTGGTCAGGCCCAAAGTGGCCGACTACTGGCTACCCAAGACGCTGATGGACGACAGAAGTTCCATCAACATCATGTACATGGACACATTCAAGAGGCTACACCTCCCAGAATCAGCGATCGAGTCGACACTCACCACTTTCCGCGGCATCGTCCCCGGTCGGAAGGCATATCCGATCGGCAAGGTGACGCTGCCAGCCACCTTCGGCACACCAACGAATTTCCGTATAGAGTGGATCGTCTTCGAGCTGGTGAACTTCAGTAGCCCTTACCACTGCGTCCTAGGGCGCCAGGCATTCGCCAAGTTCATGATGAAACTCCCATGGCCAAGCGGCATCATCACCGTCCACGATGACCCCTACATGGCCGTGGAATGCGAGGACAAAGGCTCCGAACTCGCCGACACTGTCATTGCCGCGGAGACCGACCACGTGGAAGAGCTTGCGAAATACGGTGGCAACATCAACAAGGACGACCCCACTATTCTGAAGAAGCCAACCGCCGCGAGCTCCACGTTCGAGGCGACCACGTACACCCACACCGTCGAGCTCGTCCCTGGTGACTCCAGCCAGACAGTCACCATGGGGGCGCACATGAGCCCCGCATAGGAAAGCGCGCTCATCGAGTTCCTCCGTGATAATCGCGACATCTTCGCATGGAAACCATCTGACATGCTCGGTGTCCCGAGGGAACTCGCTGAGCGCAAACTCAACGCCGACCCCAAAGTGCGACTAGTAAAGCAGTCCCCGCGGCCCTTCAATGAAGAGCATCGCCGTGCAATCGCCGAAGAAGTACAGCGCCTGCTAGCCGCAGGCTTCATTCGGCCAATCAAGTACTCCAAGTGGCTGGCAAACCCATTCCTGGTCCTGAAAAAGAATAACACCTGGAGAATGTGTATCGACTACACCAACCTCAATTGCGCCTGCCTGAAGGAGGAGTTCGTCCTACTGCGCATCGACCAGATCATTGATTCGACCGCAGGATCAGAGTCCCTATGCTTTCTCGACACGTATTCTGGCTACAACTAGATCAAAATGGCGGTCAAGGATTAGGAGAAGACGACGTTCATCACGCCATTCAGCGCCTTCTGCTACACGGCCATGACGTTCGGCCTCAAGAACACTAGCGCCACCTACCAAAGGTGCTTGCAGGAGTGCCTCATGAGCCAAATTGGCCGAAACATACACGTCTACATCGACGACGTGGTTGTAAAATCCACCTGCCAGGATGACCTGCTCGCCGACCTGGCCGAGACCTTCGCAAATCTGCAGAGATACAACATAAAGGTCAACCTAGGGAAATGCACCTTCATCATCCCCACCAGACAACTCCTGGGGTACGTGGTATGCAAGTGAGGCATTGAGGCCAACCGCACCAAGATCAACACCATCGCGCGACTCGGGAAACCCGAGTTCCTACGCGACGTCTAGAAGTTGGCCGGACGAGTCACGGCTCTCAGTCGCTTCATCCCCTGGCTCGACAAGATGGCGATGCCCCTCTACCACCTGATGGGCAAGAACCCCACGTTCCAATGGGACGAAGAAGTAGACAACGCGCTCAGGGAACTCAAAGAAGTACTGCTTGCGGCACCACTGCTCGCCGCCCCACTCGACAAAGAGCCAATGCTCGTCTATCTCACGACCTCCACTCTAGTCGTCAGCGCCGTAATGGTCGTCGAACAGCCAGAAGAGGGCAAGGAGCGCCCCATCCAGGACCTGTCTACTACATCAGCGAAGTCCTGACAGACTCAAGACAACGCTAAACGCAGTACCAAAAATTGGTGTATGCGGTCTTCAGGGTCCAGCGGCGACTCCCGCACTACTTCTAGGAGCACCCCATCACGGTCGTCTCTTCTATGCTGCTGCAGGACATCATCCACAACCGCGAGGCGACCGGTCGAGTCGCCAAGTGGGCCATTGAGATCGGCGTCCACAACATCAAGTACGAGCCATGCAAAGCGATCAAATCGCAGGCCCTAGGCGATTTCCTCGCCGACTGAGAAGAGGCACAGCAGCTGGAGAAGCTCCCATACCTCCATTACTGGTCGCTTCACTTCGACAGATCCAAGAATACAGACGGCGCTAGGGCCGGGGTCATACTGACCTTTCCTAAGGGAGTCAAGCTCCGCTATGTGCTCCACCTCAATTTCAAGCCCTGCACCAACAACATGGCCAAATATGAGGCCCTCCTTCACGACATGTGTGTCGCCAAGGAGATGAACGTCAATAGGCTACAATGCTATGGCGACTCCGACCTAGTTGCCGACCAAGTTGCGGGGACCTGCGATGCCATCTCCCCAACAATGATAGTGTACCGCCAAGCGGTAGACCAGCTGGGAGGGCACTTCACCAGCTACTCGGTCGACTGGATCGACAGGCGCAAAAACGAGGAGGCAGACGACCTCTCCCGCATCGGGTCGGCCCGGCAGACGCCACCCGTAGGAGTCTTCCTCGACATCATTCACAAGCCTTCTATCTCCCCACCGAAGGAGATCGACATCGGGATACCATTGCAGCCAGAGCCCACCTTAGTCGCCATGATCATGGAGCCTAGCGACTGGACTGCACCATGCGTCGCCTTCCTCAAGCACAAGATCCTCCCAAGCAACAAGATGGAAGCACGAATGATCATACGCCGTTGCAAATCCTTCGTCATCATCAACGGTGAGCTCCAGAAACGCAGCGTGACCGGCATATTCCAGCGCTGCATACAGCGAGAAGAAGGACGCAAGATCCTCCAGGACATCCACAGCGGCACCAGTTCTTTGGCTGCCAAAGCCATGCGACATGGCTTCTACTGGCTCACCGCGCACGCCGACACCACCGACATTGTCCAACGGTGCGTCGGGTGCTAGAAGTACGCCAACCAGACGCATCTCCCTGGTTCGGCCCTCAAGACCATCCCCATCACCTGGCCATTCGTTGTATGGGGCATGGACATGGTCGGCCCGTTCAAGAAGACCCCATCTGGCTTCACCCACCTCCTGGTCACGGTCAACAAGTTCACCAAGTGGGTCGAAGCCAAGCCGATGAAAAAGTGCGACGGCAAGACAGCCACCAAGTTCCTCCACGAGCTCATCAACCAGTACAGTTACCCGCACAGCATCATAACGGACAACAACACCAACTTCGCCAAGGGCGCCATGGCAGAATTCTACGAAGAACACACCATATGACTAAACCTCGCCTCAGTCGCCCACCCGAAGTCGAATGGCCAAGCAGAACGTGCTAATCAGAGCATCATCCATGGGCTCAAGCCGCGACTTCGAGTGCCCCTCGAGCGAACCCCAGGATGCTGGGTCGAAGAGCTCCCCTCCATAATATGGGGGATCCGCACCTTTGTCAACTGCTCCACGGGGTTCACGCCCTTCTTCATGGTGTACGGCGCCGAGGCCATAATGCCAACCGACCTGGAGCACGACTCACCACAAGTCGCCAACTACGTCGAGGCAACAAACGAGATCGCCCGCCAAGACAGTGATGGCCCAAAATATATCGAGCTCGTTGGGGAACCCCAAGAGGAAGGTATGTTGATCACAACAACAAGTTTTCCCTTAGTTATGAAACCAAGGTTATCTAACCAGTAGGTGCAAGTAAACACCTCCAAGGTGTTGTTGCCAACTTGAAATCCTGCACAACACAACCACAGAACTTTGCCCCCAACTTATAGTGAGGTTGTCAATCTCACTAGTTTTGCTGAAAACAAAGGATTAAACGTATTGTGTGGAAGAAAGTAGTAGCTTGCAGAAAGTAAACAGAAAACAGTAAACAATTGTAGATTGATTGTAAAAGAAAGGACCGGGGTCCATAATTCACTAGTGGTGGCTCTCCTTAAGATAGATGACATGTTGGGTGAACAAATTATAGCGGGGCAATTGACAAACATCATGAAAGAATACATGCATACACTAATCATCTTGACTCCTTTGATATTTGATTGGGCATTACAACATTATACATAGACCGTAATCCAACTGCATCTATGACTAATAATCCACCTTCAGGTTATCATCCGAACCCCCTCCAGTATTAAGTTGCAAGCAACAGATAATTGCATTACGCATTGCGTGTAAAGTAAACAATACGATTTTTCTATGAACAAAGGATTACTGTTTTCTCCCTAGTAGCAACAACACATCTAGTACATTATAGATTTCCATCACTTCCCTAGATTACTAGAGGCATGAACCCACTATCGAGCATAAATACTAACTCTTGGAGTTGATAGCATCTACTTGGCCAAGATAGCTACTAACAACGGAAAACATGCAAGATCAGAAATAACAAAGACATGATATAATCAATATTCAATCTGAAATAGCATCTCAATATCTATCAGATCCCCACAAACACAACATGTAGGATTACAAATAGATGATCTTGATCATGAACGGAGCTCACAAGATCTAAACATGATAGCACAAAGGAGAAGAACCAACCATCTAGCTACTACATGGACCCGTAGTCCAAGGATGAAATACTCACGCATCACACCAGAGGCTTGCATGGTAATGAAGAAGGCCTCCAGGGTGAAGTCTCCCCTCCGGTAGTGTGCCGGGTAGAGCTTCTGATCCCTCCCGATCTAGGTATGGAGATGACGGCAGCTATAGACTCTTTCGTGGAATTTTGATTGGGTACTTAGGGTTTCTGTATCGGAGGCATCTTATAGTCGGAAGGGGAGGCCGAGGGAGTGCCCTAGGCAGCCACACCACCCCCTGGCGCGGGTCAGGCCTGGCAGCGCGGCTAGGTGGTGTGTGATGTCTACGCACTTCTATTCTTGTAGACAGTTGTTGGGAATCCAAGTGCAGAGGTTTGTAGAACAGCAGCAAGTTTTCCCTTAAGTGGGTCACCCAAGGTTTATCGAACTTAGGGAGGAAGTGGTCAAAGGTATTCCCTCTCAAGCAACCCTGCAATGAAGATACAAGAAGTCTCTTGTGTCCCCAACACAGCTAATACACTTGTCAGGTGTATAGGTGCACTAGTTCGGCGAAGAGATAGTGAAATACAAGTGGTATAGATAATTATGAGTGGTAACGGTGATAGAAAATAGCTTTGTGTCGTGGAAAAGACTAAAAGCAAACTGAAATAAAGATGGAAGCAAGCAAACATGTAACAGATCTAGTAGCAAACGGTGTATCAATGCTTAGAAACAAGGCCTAGGGATCATACTTTCACTAGTGAAGACTCTCATATAAATATCTTGTCTTTATGATACTACTCTTAACTACTCTCCGGTTGGACACTCTAATCGATGGTAGGGCTATAACAACACACCTCAAAGTTCATCTTTCCCATCTAGAAATCCCCACACTGTCACCTGGAGTACTAGATGAGTCCAACAAACACCACAATTTCATAAAGACATCCAACTCCAAATATAACTCATAACAAGTATTTGTAATCTCTAGCCTAAGTGCCACCATGGTGAGCACGCAGTCACTTTCACACACATGGGGAGAGCAGAGATCTAATAAAGCACTTGAGTAGCAAGGTAGATCTAATTGATTACAAAGCTCATGATCACAATATGATCACGCATAGATAGAGAGATGAACACATAGCTACCGGTAAAACCCTTAGCCTCGAGGAAGAACTACTCCCTCCTCATCATGGGAATCAGCAATGGTGATGGAGATGCTGGTGAAGATCGATGGAGATGGCTCCGGGGGCACTTCCATGTCCCGGCAGGGTGCCGGAATAGAGACTTTCTATCCCCCGAATCTCCCCTTCGGTGGCGGCGGTGCTGCGGAAACTTTTCGTGGCTGGAGGCTTGATTATTCAGGGTTTGGTATCGGGAGGCTCTTATAGGCGATGGAGGCAAGGTCGGTGGAGTGCCAGGGGGCCCACACCACCTGGTGGTGCGGGTAGGGTTAGCCCGCGCCTGGGGGTGTGGCCAGGCCCTGGCCCTCCTCCGTCTCGTATTCTGGCTCCATGAGTCTTCCGGTAAAATAGGAACTTTGGCTTTTGTCCCGTCCAATTCCGAGAATATTGATTTTCTGACTTCCCTGGAACCAAAAACAACAGAACACAGGCAATTGTTACTGTGGCATCTTGTTAATAGGTTAGTCCAAGAAATTATATGAAATGTACTCCAAAGTTGGAACAAAACATAAGAAAGTAGATAAAACCAAGCATGGAACATCAAAAATTATAGATACATTTGCAATGTATCAACATCCCCAAGCTTAACTCCTGCTCGTCCTCGAGTAGGTAAGTGATAAAAAGAAAGAATAATTTTTGAGGTGACATGCACAATCAAAGACTTGATCAAAGTATTTGTAAAACATTCAAAGTTGGGATCATAGTACTTCAATCATAACATGAAAGACAAAGTTCTAGCAATAAGACAAAGAAACTATGATGCAACATTAAAAGGCACAAACAAAAGACTCATGAATAACAATGCTTTGCAAGACGATTGTTTGTTTCACACAAAGAAAACATAGCATAATAGTATTCAGCTTGTCCCTCAATAGAGTAACAAATATAAATGCATAGGACGCCTTCAAAGTTCATAAGAGTGACTAGATACAACAGTTTAAAACAAGCAATATCAAGTTATGCATCAATCAACTAGTCTTGGGACAATGCACATAGAGCTAAGAATGGCCACTATGCTCTCAAAGTAGGTGCATAAAGATAGAAGGTGGAGACTCAATATAATGGTGGAAGAAAAGCCTTTGTAAAAGGAAGTAGGGATTCAATTCTCATAAAGAGCTTCCAAAAATTATGGTACTTATAGATTTCAGCTCTCATTACCCCTATCATAAGCATCTTGAAGTGATTAAGGTTAAAGTGAACAAACTATGGTGTACATGCTTGACGAAGTATAAGTCAGAAATCTCATGTCCCTTGTATACGCGGGCCGCTCCTCATGCTACTCAAGTTTAGTCACCGGTAAGTTCTTGTCATTGTAAGTATATGTGTATCATAGAGAACCGCCAACGGGGTACCCCTTGCCCGATGATATGGAAGAATCCCCATATCAAAATGACAAGGCAAGCAAACAACTAGCATCTCAGCATTCTTCTTATTTACCATGGGAATATGGTGCTTTTTTCTCTATTTCCTCTTTTCATAGTATCTCTTTTTTTCTCTTTTCTCTTTTTTTTCAATATAGGACTCTTTTTTTTATAAGAAGAATGCTTCATAGACAGCTCATTATGGTTACGCTGCAGGTTTCCACCATGTCAGCATGGATTAGACCAGCGGCCTAGGCGTTTCTCTAATACATATACATAACTCCATGGACTTACAAGCTCCCCTTTCATTTAACACCGACGACATCCATATACAAAAGAGCATGATATCAACTAGGTACAAGTACCAAGTGCAATATTGAAAGCGTTCCACATGAAATCATGGTTCTGCTAATTCCCAACAAATAAGTGCAAGCATATACAACATAGAAGACACAATGGTTCAAATTTATTAAGGGCAAGTAAAGTAAAGTGTGCCATCAAGTTCGTGAGAGCTTTAATCACTAGTTTTCTCATAACAAGTGGAAGGTAAAAAAAAGCAAGAATGTACTTGGAATAGCATAAGCTAGTAGGTAGGTATGGTGGACTCTTTGGAATAACTTGGTTTAGGGAGTTGGATGCATGAGTGGAACTCATACTTTGTTATGGAGGCTAGCAAAAGACTGGGAGCAACAAACTAAGAGAGCAATAATGGCCGTAATCATGCAGAGCGACAAAACATCATTGATCAAAGCATAAAGTGATACTACAAGTTGAAAACTAAAGGATCATAAAGGATATGGTTACTTGAGATAGTAATAACATGGTGTGAGCATGCACCAAGTCAACCCAAATAAAGCATCAAAGGAGAATACCACTATACTATGCTTTAATATGCTAAAACAACGCATGATTCATCCAAGGCACATTAATCAATCTCAGTTGTTTATAACAAGTCATGCTACTGCAAAGAATACTAAGCATAAAGCCAAAACCATATCAAGCATGGCATGCCAAAGCATAGGCCACAGTCAAAACAAGCTTTTTTACCACATAAGCATGAACTTTCCTACTCTTTTCCAAACCAAGCCAAACTATTTGAAAACCAATGCATCAAAGAGGGGGTCCAACCAATTTATTCAGCAAACTAAGCAAACCAAGCAAACGAAAAACCAAAACAAAAACGAAAAAGAAGGCGCTCCAAGAACAACACAATTGTGCATGAAACAATAAAAAAAGAAGCATTTGGAAGAAACCTGGGATTTTTATTGATGAAGAAGGGGATGCCTTGGGCATCCCCAAGCTTTGACGCTTGTACTTCTTGGATATTTATTGGGGTGACACGCGTGGCATCCCCAAGCTTGAGCTTTAGTCCATCTTTCATCTCATTATTCATTCCTTCCATACACCTAAAATTTTTCCTTCATACAAAACTTCACACAATCTTTATTAGCAACATTAGTGCACTCAAGATAATAAGTCTTAAGTTTCAGTTAGAACACCAAATAAACTTCCATTAGAAAATTAGCTAATGAAGCACTTCCCTAAAAAATCTCAATTCCCCGAAAGAACTCAAAAAGGAACCAACAAGAAGCAAATGCAGAAAATGGCAGAAATCTGTCAAAACAGACCAGTAGGTAAAGATGAATTTTTCTGAAGACCTTATGTTGCTCAAATCAAAACATGCTGAACTAACGAAAGTTATATAACAACCTGGGGCAGAAGCACACAAAAATTACAGCTCAATCCGACATACAGGGCTCTCTCACGAATGTTTACGGTGAAGCATAGAAATCTGTCTCGGGACAGCAACTTTCCCAATCATTACTTCACTCTCATTAGAGGTTACTCTTGGCACAAAAAGCAAATAAAAAGCATAAGGATAGGTTATTACAGAGGTAACAACTTCCAATACTAAACTAAAACTTTTGGGTTATATCCCAGTAAGTACTTTTCTTTAACGCCTTTAAGTTAGGCATGATAGTTTGAGAAGATGCTCACATAAGAAATATGAATTGAAGTAAAAGAGAGCATCAAGAAGCAAATTCAAAGCACATTTAAGTCTAACCCACTTCCTATGCATAGGAATCTTGTAAAGAAACAACTCATGAAAGAACAAAGCAACAAGCATAGGAAAGCAAAACAAGTGCAACTTCAAAAATTTCAACATAAAGAGGTGAAACTTAATATTGTTGAGGCACATAAAAGCATGTTTCCCTCTTTCATAATAACTTTCAGTAGCAACATGAATAAAATTAACAATATAACTATCACATAAAACATTCTTATCATGAGCCACATGCATAAAAGAATTAATACTCTCCACATAAACATAGTCATTCTTGTTAATTGTAGTGGGAGCAAATTCAGCAAAATAGCTATCATTATTATTTTCATCACCATAATCATCAAATAGAGGAGGCATATTATAATCATAATTAATTTCCTCCTCAATAGTAGGTGGACTGAAAATATCATATTCATCATTGCAATCATCATAAATTGGAGGTATAGTATCTTCATAAGCAATAGAATAGTTATCTTCCAAAGTGTGTTCATTTGTAAACATATCGTCATTGGAAGGATTATGGATAGCACTAATAGTATCGCAATTATTAATATCATCATTTTCAGAATTGGTACCAAAGAGATTTTCAATATCAAAAGAAGTGTGCTTTTCACAATCATGATCACTACTATAGGTAACAGGCATATGAACATCATCGAGTTCAGTCTCATCAAAAACTATAATAGGAGCTACATGCTTAGGGGAAAATACCGTTTCCTCCCTCCTTACTCCTCCTTTTCTTCTTTATCTTCTTCACTTTAGGAGGGAGAGGCTTGAAAGGAAGCTTCTCCATATACCCTAGTTCATTGTTAGAGACAATAGAAGAAACTTTGGAGGATTCCTTCTTTTCATTAATAAGATCAAAACACATATTAGTCCTATCATATTTTGGTAAAATCTCATCTTCTATAATATTTTGTATGTAAGTATTTGTGTGACAATTATCAACACAATAAAGATGACAACCATGCAGACACTATTCATATCAAAAGCACCCATATCTACCAAAGAGAATTTTCTTGATAACTCTTCACACCCCAAAAATAATGTAAGTTCATTATGCTGATTAGGAGTGATCATGTCATCACAATACAAACTTGCAGTACTCATTGGATTAGAAGGGCTATTATTATGGCCTGAGCATTGGAAATTGAAATGACCCACTTCAAAGCGAAGTTCACAAATAAAAGGATAGAGGGCACAAACTTTTTTACCAAGATTATTTAGAGCCCTATACCACATTCTAGTTTTTTCATTCCTTTGGGTGATACAATATTCTTATTCAACTTGATTAATCTCACAAGGTCTATGTATCCCAAAAAAAATTAACATGCTTATAAGAAATAGTGCTTTCAGAGGTTTGAGCATGTTTATTGCTATCATTAACAACAATTTAATTTTCCATGCAAGTGTCTTTAAAAGGATCATGATACATGTCCCAATTTTATTTAGGAGAATTAATATGAGAAGCAAAGGTTTTAAAACTATCAATAATAATTTGAGGATTAATACCATATTTAGCACTAAGCTCTTGAAAATCAGCAGTTTCAGCAAAAGACTTAATGCAATCATACTCATAGTTTATACCTGGTTCTTTACCTTTGTTGTTATCCCAATCTTCGGTATTGCTTTGAATTGTTTCAAGAAGATCCCACTTAGCTTTGACCTCCTTACTTGTGAAGGATCCCTCTAAACAAGTATCTAGATAGTCCTTGTAATGTCCTCAAAGCCTTGCATAGAAATTATTAATAACAATATTACGGGGGAGCTCATGAATGGGACATTTGAGCATTAGTGACTTCAATCTCCCCCATGCTTGGGCGATACTTTCTCCATCATGAGGATGAAAATTATAAATGTAATTCCTATATTTATGAATTTCATGAGGAGGATAAAATTTAGAGTAAAAGAGAGATTCAAGTTCCTTCCACTCCAAATGATGAGGATCATCTAGTAGCTCATACCACTCCCTTGCTTTGCCCTTAAGTGAAAAAGAGAATAACTTCTTGACGTGATCTGTTGTAATACCTGCACACTTGAACAACCCGCATAATTAGTGTATAAAGAGCAAATGATCACCGGGATGGACAGTTCCATCACCAAAATAGTAGTTATCGATAACATGATCAATAATTTTTATAGGTATTTTAAAAGGGATGCTTTCAGTATGTGGATTTAAAATATCACAAGTATCATTAGAATTACCACACATGGGAGATAAAGTATCATCAGAGCAAATTTTCTTCCTTAAAACTGGGGAACTAAAGAGATCATTTTCATAAGAACCAACTTCCCCAAGCTTAGACGTTTCCATAGCATTAGTAACAAAGGTGTTCAAAAGATTCATACTAATAACATTGCTATTAGCATGCAAACAAAGTTCCATGGGTTTTTTAATTCTCTTTTCAGACAATTCAAGTTCTAACTTAGGAAAAATACTAAAAAGCTCTCTAATTTTGTTGTTGTTTTCCATTAAGCCTAACTAGTGAAAACAAGAAACAAAAAGACAAAATTGCAGAATCTAAAGGAAATAACTTCGAGCACTCACACCGGAGGATGTGAGTACCTTTTACCTTACCTCCTCGGCAACGGCACCAGAAAATAGGCGTTTTCCGTGGGAGGTTCTTCTTCTTTAATCCTCCGGTGTGAATACCTTTTACCTTACCTCCCCAGCAACGGCGCCAAAAAATAGCTTGATGTCTACGCACTTCTATTCTTGTAGACAGTTGTTGCGCCTCCAAGTGCAGAGGTTTGTGGAACAGCAGCAAGTTTTCCCTTAAGTGGATCACCCAAGGCTTATCGAACTCAGGGAGGAAGTGGTCAAAGGTATTCCCTCTCAAGCAACCCTGCAATCAAGATACAAGAAGTCTCTTGTGTCCCCAACACACCTAATACACTTGTCAGGTGTATAGGTGCACTAGTTCGGCGAAGAGATAGTGAAATACAAGTGTTATAGATAATTATGAGTGGCAACGGTGATAGAAAATAGCTTTGTGGCATGGAAAAGACTAAAAGAAAACTGAAATAAAGATGGAAGCAAGCAAACATGTAACAGATCTAGTAGCAAAGGGTGTATCAATGCTTAGAAACAAGGCCTAGGGATCATACTTTCACTAGTGAACACTCTCATATAAATATCTTCTCTTTATGATAATACTCTTAACTACTCTCCGGTTGGACACTCTAATCGATGGTAGGGCTCTAACAGCACACCTCAAAGTTCATCTTTCCCATCTAGAAATACCCACACTGTCACCTTGAGTACTAGATGAGTCCAACAAACACCACCATTTCATAAAGACATCCAACTCCAAATATAACTCATAACAAGTATTTGTAATCTCTAGCCTAAGTGCCACCATGGTGAGCACGTTGTCACTTTCACACACATAGGGAGAGCAGAGATCTAATAAAGTACTTGAGTAGAAAGGTAGATCTACTTGATTTCAAAGCTCATGATCACAATATGATCACGCATAGATAGAGAGATGAACACATAGCTACCCTTAGAACCCTTAGCCTCAAGGAAGAACTACTCCCTCCTCATCATGGGAATCAGCAATGGTGATGGAGATGGCGGTGGAGATCGATGGAGATGGCTCCGGGGGCACTTCACCGTCCCGGTAGGGTGCCGGAAAAGAGACTTTCTGTCCCCCAAATCTCCCCTTCGGTGGCGGCGGCGCTGCGGAACTTTTCGTTGCTGGAGGCTTGATTATTCATGGTTTTGGTATCGGGAGGCTCTTATAGGCGAAGGAGGCAAGGTCGGTGGTGTGCCAGGGGGCCCACACCACCTGGTGGTGCGGGTAGGGCTAGCCCGCGCCTAGGGGGTGGGGCCAGGCCCTGGCCCTCCTCCGTCTCGTATTCTGGCTCCGTGAGTCTTTCGGTAAAATAGGAACTTTGGCTTTTGTCCCGTCCAATTCCGAGAATATTGATTTTCTGACTTTCCTGGAACCAAAAATAGCAGAAAACAGGCAACTGGCACTGTGGCATCTTGTTAATAGGTTAGTCCAGGAAATCATATGAAAAGTACTCCAAAGTAGGAACAAAACATAAGATAGTAGATAAAGCCAATCATGGAACATCAAAAATTATAGATACATTTGCAATGTATTAGTGTGGTGGCGCTCTGGCCCCTCTCCGTCTCGTATTCTGGCTCCGTGTCCCCCTCGGTGAAAACCTGACTTTGGCTTTTGTCCCGTCCAATTCCGAGAATATTCATTTTCTGACTTTCCTTGAACCAAAAATAATAGAAAACAGGCAGCTAGCACTATGGCATCTTGTTAATAGGTTAGTCCAAGAAAGTGTATAAAAAGTACTCCAAAGTTGGAACAAAACATAAGAAAGTAGATAAAAACCAACCATGGAACATCAAAAATTATGGATATGTTAGCAACGTATCAACATACCCAAGCTTAACTCCTGCTTGTCCTCGACTAGGTAAGTGATAAAAATAAAGAATAATTTTTGAGGTGACATGCACCATCATAAACTTGATCAAAGTATTTCGAAAACATTGATAGCTGGGATCATAGTACTTCAACATAGCATGAAAGATAATGTTCTAGCAATAAAACATAGCAACTATGTTGCAACATGAAAAGGCATAAACAAAAGATTCATGAATAACAATGCTTTGCAAGACGTTTGTTTGTTTCAAATAAAGAAAACATAGCATAGTGGCATTCAACTTGTCCCTCATAGAGTAGCAAATATAAATGCATAGGACACCTTCAAAGTTCATAAGTGTGACTAGATACAAGTAGTTTAAGAACATGAAATATCAAGTTATGCATCAATCAACAAGTCTTGGGACAATGCACATATAGCTAAGAATGGTCACTATGCTCTCAAAGTAGGTGCATAAAGATAGAAGGTGGAGACTCAACATAAAAGTAAAAGAAAGGCCTTCATAGAAGGAAGCAGGGATTCATTTCTCATAAAGAGCTTCCAAAAATTATGGTACTTATTATCTTTCAGCTCTCATTGCCCCTATCATAAGCATCTTGAAGTGATTAAGGTTAAAGTGAACAAAATATGGAGTATATGCTTGACAAAGTATAAGTTTGAAATCCCATGTCCCTTGAATACGAGGGCCGCTCCTCATGCTACTCACGTTTAGTCACCGGTAAGTTCTTGTCATCGTAAGTACATGTGTATCATAGAGAACCGCCAATGGGGTACCCCTTTCCCAATGATAAGGAAGAATCCCCATATCAAAATGACAAGGAAAGCAGACAACGAGCATCTCAGAAGTATTCTTATTTACCATGGGAAAATGGTGCTTTTTTCTCTCTTTCCTCTTTTCTCATATCTCTTTTTTTATTTTTCTCTTTTTTCTCTGACTCCTTTTTTATAAGAAGAATGCTTCATAGACAGCTCATTATGGTTACGCTTAGCGATGCAGGCGGACGTCCGCTACCACACTGAGACGTGTCCGCCTCGGCAAATTGATTCACTAGTCTGCAATCACGTACTCATCTATCACTAACCATTGATTCACATCACTGATTAGGCGGACTGTCCGCCCTAGTCCGGCGGTCTCTCCACTTGCATCCCTAGTTACGCTGCAGGTTTCCCCCATGACAACATGGATTAGACCGGTGGCACAGGCATTTCTCTAACACACATACATAACTCCATGGACTTACAAGCTCCCCTTTCATTTCACACCGACGACATCCATAGAAAAAAGAGCATGATATCAACTAGGTGCAGTACAAGTGCAATATTGAAAGCGTTCCCCATGACAACATGGTTCTGCTCAACACCATGATCAAGGAGAAGCAACCAAGTTTGTATGAGAGTTGGAGCAGTTCCGAACTGAATTAGTTAGCAAAGGATTCGTAGCTAGCATTGAACTTCAACCCACTTTGATTAGCCAAATCAAGGAAGCCCAAAAAGGAAATGAAAGTATCGATGGAATCAAACGTCATATTGGTACATGAAAGGTACCTGGATTCACTGAAGACGAAGAAAGAGTTATGTGGTACAAAGGACGTATCTGTGTGCCAGCAGATTCGTAGCTGAAGCAAGTCATCATGCAGGAAGCTCATGATACTCTTTATTCTATCCACCCCAGAGGAACGAAGATGTATCAAGATTTGAAAGAGCAATTTTGGTGGCACAAAATGAAGAGAGAAATCGGAAGCTACATTGCCAAGTGTGACATCTGTCAAAGAGTCAAAGCAGAGCATCAGAGACCCGCATTACTGTTGCAACCATTGCAGATTCCGGAATAGAAATGGGATTCCGTCGGAATGCACTTTATCACCGGTTTGCCTACTTCAAGTAGGGGAAATGACTCAATCTGGGTCATAGTTGATAGACTGTCCAAGGTAGCTCATTTTATCCCTGTCAAGACAACCTATCAGAGTTCGAAGCTAGCAGAACTGTATATTGCTAGAATTTTCAGTCTGCATGGAACCCGCAAGACCATAGTATCAGATAGAGGAACCCAGTTTACCTCGAGATTTTGGCAGAAAGTCCAGGAAGGATTTTAGCACCGCTTATCACCCGCATACTGATCGACAGACTGAGAGAGTCAACCAGATCCTAGAGGATATGTTGAGAGCTTGTGTGTTAGAGTATGGATCAAAATGGGAAGACTGCCTGCCTTTCGCAGAATTCTCATATAAATCAGTTATCAAGCTAGTTTGCAAATGGCACCATTTGAGTTCCTATACGGAAGGAAGTGTCGCACCCCTTTGAATTGGTCGCAAGTAGGAGAGTGTCAGATCTTTGGACCCGACATTCTCCGAGAAGCCGAAGAGAAGTTTCACAAAGTCCGTGAGCACCTCAAGACCGCCCAATCTAGACAGAAGAGTTATGCTGACAAGAGAAGGAGAGACCTGACTTTCCATGTCGGAGATTTTGTATATCTGAAGGTTTCACCATTGAAAGGAACCCAACGCTTTAGTCCGAAAGGAAAGTTAGCCCCCCAGATATATCGGACCATTTAAGATTCTGAATCGTCGAGGATAAGTATCGTATCAACTGGAACTACCTAAAGAGATGTCAGCCATCCACAATGTGTTCCATATCTCATTACTTCGCAAATGCCTAGAAGTGCCAGAGAAGACTGAAGTTTTCAAGAACATCGATCACAGAGTTGTGGATATCAACAATGATCTGACGTATCGTGAAGTGCCCATCCGTATCCTAGAAGAAGCTTATAGAACCACCAGGACCAGGAGTATCAAGTTTCTCAAGATTCAATGGAGCAACCATACCGAAGAAAAAGCCACTTTGGAGCGAGAAGATTACATTATGACAGAGTTCCTAGATCTCTTTAGTTCCTAGTTTTCTTTTGTAAATCTCGGGACAAGATTTTATTTAAGGGGGAAGGGTTGTAACATCCCAAAACATTAATCCAGGGTTATTAAGATCCAAATCATCAAAATTAGGGTTAACAAAAATTTTCCAATTAAAATTATTAAAGCATTCATGTCTATGTGCATTTAAATTAGGAGTTGATCTGAATTGCCTTGTTTAAGTGATCCATTGCTTGTAAAATGATTCTTAGGTGAAATAAACATCATCTAGATCATTCCCAAACAAATCCCAAAGAAAAACAAATCAAAATGAATAAAATAAGAGAATGGTAATTTGTGCCATTTTAATCAACATGCCTACTTTGGCTATTCCTAGTACTCAATTCTTAACAGAAACAATTGTGGATCTTTGCACCCCTTGCTAGTAGATATAATGATGTACCAAGGCCCACTTTGTGATCTGCCAAAAACTTTCAAACACTAATTTTAAATGGCATTGGAAAATTGAATCTAGTTCATATGGGAAGATCACCCTATTTCAAAAACCACTCAAATGAGCTTCATTTTCAAAACCCAAGCAACCATAGAGTCTCAAGCTCATAACTAACACACCCACCAAAAATCTTTTCAAAATTCAAAACTATTTTTCTTGTCGCCATTTTCTAAACACTTGGCAGGCAGAGATTACACCAAGTATTAGCTCACTGTTTTCAACAGGGTTTTGCCACCCAATTGACACCCATTTACTCCCTCTATCCCTTCTAGCTCTAACCAAAGCCTAACCACCCCATACCCTATCCCCTAGCAGCAGTGCCACGCCACCCCAAGGACCATGCTCGCCGGCCAACCTTGCCATCGCAGCAGCAGACCGCCCCTCTCTCTTCGCCAAGTCTAGGATCTAGACCATACCGCACTGCCACCCTCTGTCCCCTCCCCGAGCAAAGACGAGCCGTGGACCACCCGCAGAGCGCCGCGCCCAGAGTGTCTGCGCCATGCCGAGCACGCGCCAGAGCGCCGCGCCTGACAAGCATGCACACGCCGTGCCTCGACTGCAGCCCGCGCTCACCGCATCGCCACGACCCAGGGAACCACCCAAACATGCCTGCTCGCCGCCGTTTGACGCACAGCCACCGCACGCCGTGTCGAATGCCGCCTCGGCCGCTCAGAGCGTGAGCACCGCCCGACCGTTTGCCACCGCCCCTAGCCCACATTTAAACCGTAGCGCACCGCAAGGAGATAGGCTACTATCCCCTACCTCGAGCCATGCCGCTAGCATGTTGTGCAGCCCTCGCCGGAGCCGCCCGCCCATCACTCTCGGTCGCCTCGTCGAGCTATAAAAAGAGACCACCCCCAGCCTTATTCTGCAGACCACTCACCTCCCCTCTCGCCACTGATCATTTGTCACTTCTCCGTGGAGCCGCTCGAGCTCGTAGTCGCCGGAATTCCACCGGAGCTGGCCGCTACTGGAGGAGAAGGGCCCCGCTGATTGCGACCACCCCCGGAGCTGCCTTGACCACCCCTGAGCTCGCCGTCGTCCACCAGTTTGATCGCCCCCATCACCGTCGTCGCTGGAGCCCTGGTACACCCCCTGAGCACCCCCACCGAGCCGCTAGGGTTAGACCTCGCCGACGACCTATTCGTCGTCGACGACGAGCCCTAGCCGTAGATCCTAGTTCTAATCTAATGGCCCACATCGCCCCGTACCGCTTCGCGTGTAAAGAGCCGCTGACCGGTGGACCCCCCTGTCAACTATGCCCCGCGCCGCGGAGTGCCACTGGGCCGGCCCGTTAGCTTTCCCGCGCGACCCATTTAATTCAAACTTAGGTTTTTCTATTTAGGTTTGAACTTAGTTCTGTCCCCTAGTTTAAAAATCAATTCAGAGAGATTTACAAATCCAAATGGAATGATTCCTATTTTGTTAGAAAGCTACTGAAAAGATCTACCCAAGCACGTTGGATTTAATTCAATTAGAGTTAGAGATCTCTCCTATTAAAAATAACAAGACAGAAGCTTTTGCACATTCAAACATTTTTATAAAATCAACCATGTTAGATTTTGAGTTGATTCCAACTCTCAAAAAACACATTTCACTATACCTATCTGAATATGTAATAATATTAAGGTTTACATGCAGTGACTTTGGACTAGTACCAAAATAATGCTATATAGGCATTTCTAGTCACTTTAAATCATTAAATAATGAACTTAAACCAAAGTAATTGTGATCCAACCCTTAAATCACATTCCCACATGTTAGAATATGTGGTGGTGACATGTGTCCACATGATCCCATATTTTAAGTGGTGAATATTAAATCTTAGTTAATTTTCAACGAGTAGAAATTACCTTTCTTAAATAAAAAGAATGAAGCTAGTGATTAAAAGTTGTGATGCTTGTGATGATAATAGATCATCAAATGTGTGCCTTAGATTGCTACTTAGACTAGATAAGTTTTGTTTGGTGATTGTGTACTCCGTATGTATTTATAGACGATAGTACCGACCAAGCTTTCGAGGAGGAGGAGTTCTATCAAGAGGAGGAAGAAAACTTCAACCACTGGACTACCCAAGGAAAGCTAACACTTGCAAGTATTATACTATCAAGCCACCATTAACAAAGCAAGCTAACCCTTGCAAGCTAGATAATCTAAGTAGATGCTTTAGGCATGCTTTGGTTATACCACTTCGACCATTACTTACCCCAAGTATTATTTTCCAAGCTTTACTTCCTTTACTTTACCAAAGCCCTTTACTTGTTTTGAAGGTAGCATAAAGAGTATAAACTTGACCTATATAGATAACTTTAGATGTCATTCTATGGCATGAGATTAATCCCATCTTTCCACATTAGTGAACACTCTTAACTTTGTAGTTTAGAGTAGATAAAAACTTGAGTCACTTTAGATGGGATTACTTGGTGAAATGAATTATGAAAACCTTGGAATGATGAGTCATTCTATTGAGATGTTTTGACATGTGTTGAGAAACACAAATGGGATATGATGATAAAAATGTTGAGTCATGAGTCTTAACCCCCTTTACAAAACTGATGGTTGGATTCGGATGCGATACCATTCCAAATTTACCGTACAACCACAATACCTGAATTGGGTAAGGCTTAGCCGGAAGTTTATATGCATTAGTATTAGTTCCCTCGTAGGAGAGGTTTGAGCTGAGGCTACCTCTCAATGTTTTCCACCTATGTAGTGCCCAAGATGACAGATGGTCATGGTTGGGAGGCCGTGCTCATAGGAGAGGTACTTATACTAGGGTGTGTAAAGGAAAGGTTATGTTTGATTATCTGCATACTAAGTATGATGATTCAGGGTTATCCCTGACATATGTATCGAATCTTGTGGTGAAAGTGTACCACCTCTGCAGAGTGTCAAACTATTCGAATAGCCGCGTCCGCAGTTATGGATAGTTGGAATGGCCATACTGTTTCGTTGTTAGATGTTTTCAAAATAACTTATGAAATGAATGATGAATCTTGACTTGACCACAACAGGGTTGTGTTTATGACACTAGCTTCGCAACTTAAGTGATTCTAGAACTTTATTTCATCTTTCTTTGCTTCTGAACTCAGCTTAGGTTTCAAACTATACTTTATAGTTAAACTTAGAGTAGCACTTTACTTTAGAACTATCCTACTTGTTAGTGGTAGTTTGCGAGTCCTTAAACAGTACTCATGGCTTTTGGCTCTGGCTATTCTCATGGCCAGACTATGAAGGAGACTACCAAGATGATGGTCAGTAGGACGACTATGATAACTAGGACTATCTGCCTTCGTCAGCATTGCCTGTGCCCCTGAATATGGACCCTACCGTATGCTTATTATTTTATTCCGCTGCTTGTTGTATTAAGACTGGATCATGAGATCCTTATTTGTGTAGTACCTTATGTATGGTTTGTAATGGATGATGTACTATGATATCCAATCTGTTATGTCTCGCAAAAATGGTAATCCTGGGATTGCGATGTATGACATAACAGGCATATGGGATTAAAAATCCGGGTGTTGACAGGCGGCTATAGAATCTTTCGTGGAATTTTGATCGGGTACTTAGGGTTTCTGTGTCGGAGGCATCTTATAGTCGGAAGGGGAGGCAGGGGGTTCCCTAGGTGGCCACACTACCCCCTAGCGCGGGCCAGGCCTGGCCGCGTGGCCAGGTGGTGTGGCGGCCCTCTGGCCCCTCTTTGTCTCGTATTCTGGCTCCGTGTCCCCCTCGGTGAAAAACTAACTTTGGATTTTGTCCCGTCCAATTCCGAGAATATTCATTTTCTGACTTTCCTGGAACCAAAAATAGCAAAAAACAGGCAGCTGGCACTATGGCATCTTGTTAATAGGTTAGTCCAAGAAAGTGTATAAAAAGTACTCCAAAGTTGGAACAAAACATAAGAAAGTAGATAAAAACCAAGCATGGAACATCAAAAATTATGGATACGTTAGCAACGTATCAGACATCATCGACGAGCTCAACGAGGCACGTGACCTAGCTCGCTCCCGCACCGCCATCTACAAGTAGGGACTCTGCCGCTACCACATCCGCCGAGTCCAGACCCGCACCTTCCAGGAAGGCGACTTGGTCCTACGACTGGTGCATGACAAGAAGGGCATGCACAAGCTTCCCCCCATGGGAGGGGACATTCTCCATTGGGCGCGTCCTCGGCAATGACGTCTACTACCTCATCAACATACGAGGCAATAGCCAGCTTGAGGTCGGGAGGCCATGGAATGTAAACATCCTCCAAAAGTTCTATACATAGAACTCAAACTTGTACCCAGATGATATATAATGAAATACATTCAGATCACACAAATTGTGTCAACTCGCCATCTTCTTCTGCCACTCGCACTCGTACATTTAGCAATATGCTACCTACGGAAGTCAACCCTTGGTCAAGCGACCGGCACGGCCAAGTAGTGCGACCCAAGGGAACCGAAGATATTCGGGCTTTCCATTGTCCACGAACACGCCAACCCGGAGCCACCATCGGAGTCGCCCTGCTCGACTGGCCTAGCGGGCCAAGACGACCGGTAAATGCTTCCCACAGTGACATGTCCTCCCCATCCTCGTGCAAAGAGACTCTAACAGTTAAGTACCACGCATGGGGATTACGCAACAAGAAAACCTCACGTGGCTCGGGAACACACCAAGTAAGAGAGTTGCCTTGGACTCGCCACGCGACTGGCTTTCCGAGCCAGGGGAAGAGATGCGTTACAAACAACGCATCATACCTTACAATAGGCACATGCCGAAGATGGCTAAATACCACGCTCATTGACTCGCTTAAACCGACCTCACTCGCGCTCAGGGACTCGCCCCTCCGGAGTCGCAAGGCGACTGGCCCCACACGCCAAGGAAAATCAGCCTAAACCAAAATAAAAACCCAAATCAAACACACATACAGATAAACGAGTTATACCCCACTAAAGGGTGATCGCGCTCGAAGACTCGCTCAAACAAAATTCAACATACCACATAACTGACCATGCACCGCGAGTCGATTGACTCCCCTTACATTCATACATATGTATTGTTCATATCACAAAAGGGCCATCAAGTATAACTTACAAAAGCCCTAGGGCAGCTATCTACTTTGTAGGTTCCGACGAAGAAGCGCCACCACCACCCTTGACCTGGACAAATGGCTCCAACATATTCATCGGGTACATCGTGAGCGACTTCGACAACGCCGACCGGAAGGGCTGCTCCGACTTCAGGTCATGATTCTCCGTCCCGGGGTCGCCTAGTGCCACCACCGTCTCCTGGTACAGAAGCAAGTCCCCTATCGCCAACACCCGATCCGCGAAGGGAGTAGCCTTGGCGGTAAGCTTCAATAACTCCAACATCTCCACCGAGCTAGTCGCCGAAGGGTAGCCGCTGGTGACATCGTCGAGGTTGAAGTCATCAGGGAAATGCGCGAGCCCTAGGCTCAATGCTGTGGTGGCCCCGCTCCTGAAGGTCGAACGCGCCATCCACTCTAGAACGGCAGGTGCCTCCTCCAGGTAGCGCCATACTTCAGTTAGTCCCCCAGGTATAACCTCGGTGGGGGACATCCCTTGAAGCACAGCCTGGATGTACAACGCTGAGGCGGTGGCTGCGTTCACCACCGCGGTCACGCATTGTGAGGCAATGAAGGTCTGCACCACCGGATCGCCTTGCCCTATCAAAGCTGCAATATCAGACACCCAATGTCACTATGGACTCACCCACTCGGGGACTCACCGCGTATATCAAAGAGAAGAGCAACCACTCACCAAGGAGTTTCTGGCAGTTCTCTGTCACATGCTTCTCATGGGCAGCAAGATCGCTCTACAGCACAAGGATGATTGAATCAGCAGCCTTCCGCTCCTCCTCCGCCGTAGCGACTACGGCCTTGGCCCTCTCCTCAAAAGAGATCATCGACGCCTTCGCCTCCTCCTACTCCTTCACCAACGAGTCGATCCGCCTATTCGCTATGTCCAGCTCCGAAGCCGGGACATACCCCTCTCGGGCCTTGGCATTGGCAGCCAGAAGAACATCTAAAAGGAATAGCAACAACAATCAGCCTCCCTCAAATACTAGTAGCTCGCGATCGTCAAGTAAAACAATTACTCACCGGTAGTCTCCTGGAGTCATCGGTTAGCCTCTTGCACCACGCGCAGGTCACGCTCCAGTCGCTCCTTCGCGGCTTGCTGATCAGCCGATTCCCTCTGCAAGCCCTGTAAGCAGAATGAACAATCAACAACTACAGAACCACAATTTTAGTGCCTAGCCGCTGAAATTCAGCGACTAGACACTCGGGGACTGGTGACTAGAAAATTTTCATTGCCTAGCTGCTGAAATCCAGAGAATAGACACTCGGGGACTAGCGACTAGAAGAATATTAGTGCCTAGCCGTTGAAATTCAGCGACCAGGCACTCGGGGACTGGACATACCTGAATGGCGGCACCAAGCATGCTATGAAGCCCACTGGCATCAGTTGAACGAACTACAAAGGAGGTACGCCCGTGACGAAGCCCAACATTCTCATCAACAATCTCTAGCATCTGCGGAGATTGGCTTTCCGCCACGAATAGAAAACCCTTCGCCATGAATCGCGAAAATGACGTAGACGCCCTCGTCGGGGCACTAGTCGTTGGGGCCGGTGGTTCTGTCGACGGAGCCCCTTAGCTGGCTCAGATTGGGTGACCACCACCTCCTTGGCCCCGGCGGCAGGGTCATTCCCCCTGGTGTTGTCTACTGCCACAGCATCGTCGGCATCCCCCTCTGCTTCTTTGCACCCTTAGTAGGCGCGACATCCACATCAGGCTTCCTCTTCCTGGGGGGTCACCTTCCCCTGCGGTGACGACTGACGGAATCTTAGCCACTGAAGGGCGACCTATCTTCTTGGTGCCAGACCTGCAAAATTACCAAAGTCAGCAAAGAAATCATACAAGAAAGCGCCCAAGAATAGAAAGAAAAACTCGCGACTCACTTGGCGACCGGAAGAATGTGTAACCCCGTGTTGATATGGGAGGGTTTGTCCAATTACGGGCCCAGCTTATGTGAGAGAACCTTCTCAATAACATCTGAGGCCCATGGCACCGCGGGCTTCTTCGATGATGAAGCCACGGTCTCCAGAATTTCTAGGCCAGACGACGCGGTCGTTCCCGCTGGTCGCGGTGACTTGCTCGCTGCAGCTCCAGCAGCATGCAGAGTGTACATTGCTAGAATCGTCAGTTTGCATGGAACCCCTAAGACCATAGTATCGGATCGAGGAACCCAGTTTACCTCAAGATTTTGGCAGAAAGTCCAAAAAGGATTAGGAACCCAGCTGAACTTCAGCATGGCCTATCACCCGCAAACTGATGGACAAACTGAAAGAGTCAACCAAATCTTAGAAGATATGTTGAGAGCTTGTGTTCTAGAATATGGATAAAAATGGGAAGATTGTCTGCCTTTTGCAGAATTATCATACAACAATAGTTATCAAGCTAGTTCACAAATGGCCCCCTTTGAATTTATGTATGGAAGGAAGTGTCGTACCCCCTCAAATTGGTCGCAAGTAGGAGAGAGTCAGATCTCCGGACCCGACATCCTACGAGAAGCCGAAGAGAAAGTTCACAAAGTCTGTGAGCACATCAAGACCACTCAATGCAGACAGAAAAGTTATGCTGACAAGACACAACGTGACTTGACCTTCAATGTCGGAGATTTTGTGTATCTCAAAGTATCACCCTTGAAAGGAATGCAACGTTTTTGTCTAAAAGGAAAGTTTTCCCCCAGATATATTGGACCCTTCAAGATTTTGAATCGCATATGAGAAGTATCATATCAACCGGAACTGCCAGAGGAGATGTCAGCCATACATGATGTGTTCTATATCTCGTTACTTCGCAAATGCCTAGAAGTTATGGAGAAGATCGAAGTGTTCAAGAACATTGATCACCAAGCCATAGATATCAACAAGGATCTAACCTATAAAGTACCCATTCGTTTTTTGGAAGAAGGATTCAGAACCACCAGGACCTGGAGTATCAAGTTTCTCAAGATCCAGTGGAGCCACCATACTGAAGAAGAAGCTACGCGGGAGCGAGAAGAATATATTAGGACCGAGTTTCCAAATCTATTTAGTTCCTAGTTTTTCCTAAATATCGAGACAAGATTTTGTTTAAGGAGGGAAGGTTTGTAACACCCCAAAAATATTAATCAAGATTATCAAGTTCTAATCACCCAAGTTTAGGGTTAACAAAAACTTTTATTATTAAATTTAATATGAGTGTATGTGTGATTTGCATTAGTGTATGAATGAGTGCAATTGCCATGTTTGATTGCTACAAATGATAAGGAATGGTTTAAAGATAAATACTACATCATCTAGGCAATTTAGAAACAACATCAAAAGAAAAGAAATTCAAATACGAATCATATAAGCAAATGGTCATTATGACCCAAAATAACCACTAGACCATTTTGAGTGTTTCTAGTTAAAGATTTCTAACAGAAACTTTCCCAATTCTTTTCACCCCTTGCTAGATCAAGTAAAAGTGAACCCAAGCCCACTTTACAAATTACAGAAACAAATTCCAAATCTATTTAAAGGAAAATTCAAAATTGAATCAAGTGTATGTACTAAGATCACCATTTTGCAAAAACCACTCAAATCAATTCACCTTGACTTTTCCAAGCAACCTAGACTCTCAAGCAAGTACTCAGAACACTCACCAAAATTCAAATCTTAAGTTCATGCGGCCATTTGGTTAAGCACTTGGTAGACACAAAAATCATATGCCTAACTTCTACTGTTCTGAGCAGTGATCACACCCCACTAACCCCTCATCTCACTCCCCTGGTCTCCCCCAACACCTAGCAGCGCAGTGGACACGTTCCACCTTTGATGTTCGTGCCAGTGCAGGGCCTCCCGAAGCTCGCAGTGCCATCCAACCAAGAACCACTCGCCAACGCCAACGCCGCCCTCTCCTACAACGACCAGGAGACAAGCTACCGTCCACCGCCACCCTCTGTCCACCCCTTGACTGGAGACGCGCCGTGGACCACCCGAGAATGCAGCGCCCATTACTCTGCTTGCCATGCCGAGAGCGTGCCAGAGCGCCACAGCCAACTCCATGCATGCCAACACTCAACGCGACACCAGCTACCCCCAGACATGCCCGTTTGCTGCCGTGGGGATCATAGACCCTGTACGCCGTCTCGAACACCGCCGCTCCCACGCAGAACACTGACCGCTCCTGACCATTCTTGGTCGCCCCTTGCAGCACCATCAAGCGTATGACCACCGCCCCGAAGCACTGCGTCGACCCCTACCCTCAGCCACACTGATAGCCCCATGTACCGCTATCGTCGGAGGAGCCATACCATGCCGCTATGTCCCCATCGCCGGTGTATAAATAGAAGCCACCCCAGCCTCCATTCGACACACCATTCTACTCCCCACTCCTCATAGAACATCCCACACCTCTCCCCGGAGAAAGGCGAGGACCAGCCCGCCAGAATTTAGGTGGATTCTGCCGCTGTAGAGGAGGAACGAAGCCGTCGATTTGAGCCACCCCCGGAGCTACCGTGACCGTGCCTCGAACCGCTGTCGATGACAAGCCCGATCGCCCCCATCGCCGACCCTAGCTGTAGCCCTGGTGAGCCTCACACGACCCCCACCACCGTGTTAGGGTTAGAATCTCACCGGAGCCGTTTGACGTAGACGATGAACCTCAAATGTTAGATCATGTTCTAATTGTAGCGCTGAGATTGGACGATACCATTTCGTGTTAAATGAGCCACGGACTAGTGGGACCGTCCTATCTGCAGCCCGCTGCACTAGCGCAGTGCAGATGGGCCGGCCCAGTTAGTTTCCCGCGCAGAGCCCGTCGATGCAAATAAGCTTTTTCCATTTTTGTTAAAACTGGATTCTATCTATTTTGCCTATTTTGCATTTATAGTCTTCACTTCCTTCCTGTTGATCTACTGCTATCCGTGTCGCAATGCTCTAGTGTTCCGTACCAGATATATTCCGTGCAGCCTTTATATTGCCTTGGGCACCTCCTATTACCTGTTGTTTGGTAGATAGATGGTCTTACAAGTCGTAGTCGCTTGCTCAGGTGCGATCCCGTGTCATGAAGTACCACACAGTTGTTGGAATGTTTTCATATGCTTTACGGTGGAGTTGATCATGACTTTAAATACAACTATTAAATTGCTGGGATAACTAATGAAAGAGGCACCGGTGGACAATATATGCTATTTGGTTTTTCATGTCCACTTGTGTCTCGTAGGCCCCGAGTACTTGATACCTGTTCCTTGATTATTCGCACTATCCACATCCGGGAGACCCTATGGATCCCCCTTAGCCAGAGCTTGATTCATTTCTTATTTCTTGGGGCCACAAACTAGTTTGGGGCTTTATTACTATCATGTAGTTATGCCATGATTTACTGCTTTATTTACGATTGTGCGTGGAGCACCTGTACTGTTTTCAATGCGGAGTGTTTTCGCGGTATCGACAAGCCCAGTCACACTTTCGGGTTCCCAGTTGTTTACAGCCATTGACGTAAACCTTGGGTCCATCTCGGAGCCGGCCAACTTCGTTGCGGGTAGCTTAATGGGGTGGCCCCCTGAAATAATTTATGAATCATGTGATTCCTTTGTCGTGAAAGCCTCGTTGGGTTTTGATTTGGTTTTTCCGAGGTTGATCGTGTGTGTGTTGCTATTTGTGCACCCCTGCAGGGTAGTACTTTCTGAAAGCCGTGTCTGCTGTTATGGAAGACTTGGAGCACAGTATCTCGATCATAGACAAGCATAACTAAAGTAGTGCTATAAATTTGACTTAGTATGTGACTAGTAATCAGCTTCACTATAATGAAATGGATAATAAAAGTGCCAACAACTGGTGGAACTAGGGTGTATCTTGTCATGTTATATCTGCCTAGTAAGTATCGCAACTCCATTGGAATGAAATAAAAGTTTCAACAACTGCTAGGTTTGGGATGTCACATGCTAATTGTATCTGACTAGTAAGTACTGCAACTACAACTGAATGGTTAACTAAAACTGCCCACTACTTATGCTATCAGGATGACTCATGCTATCTATATCTGACTAGTAAGTGCTGCAACTGTAATAGAAAGAATAAAACTGCCAATCGTATGAGTTCCTCGGTTTGACTTCCTCGTTTGGTCTCGAGGGGGTGAAATGCCAGGATGTGTATGATTGGTGTTAGTATCAGGTGGTTCCGAATAGGTCTTTCTTATCCCTCTCTAATAGCCGACAGTTATTGAGTCTCTATAGGTTGTTTAGTGCATGCTTCGCTGGCGCTTCAGTCCACCATACCTATGTAGGCCAGAGTCGCCGAATTCTAGCCTCGCCGTGTACTGGCCTCAGTACTGATGCTCCTCTTTTTCCTTTGCCCTTTGTCGACACCCCTTTTGTTTTAGCGGGTTTGAGATCGACGTCGTTAGAAGGGTTACCCTTCCGGCTTGACCTGGGCAGGGTTATGGACGCCATTGGTTATTCTTCAGGGCTCTTAGCCCATTTGCATCTTGTTCGTAGTCGGACGCTCTATCGTTTTCAAGGTGATTTGGATCTTTGTATAGTATATCTGTATTCTTGACTCCTGGATTCATTGTTGTATATATATGTTCTGTGGGTTCCATCGTGGACTAATGTGTAATGGTATTACTTCGTTCTCCACCCGCACGCAAGTGCCTGGTGGGCGTCCTTGAATCGTTTCTATGCGGGTTTTTGGCGGGAAGAACAAAAACTTTCATAGGGTCGATTCGAGGGTGTTACAAAGTGGTATCAGAGCTCAGCAGTTGCGATACCCCACTGGTCCAGCCTGTAGGATAACCTAGCTAACGGACAATGTAGAGTGTCAAAACTATTTTGCAAAATCGGTTGGATAGATCTGATTAGATCTGCTTTTACTCCTTACCTCTATGCTCTTCTCCTCTTACCTTTGCGTGTTTTGAATCTTCTCTCTTATCTTTTCTTCAAGTCTAGGAATTCTCATGGTTGGGCTTCTGTCGTACCTTCAGGGTTTCGCTTCCTCCTTTGGTAACGGTGCTTCTACATCCGGTCTTCATGCTATCTGAGGAATCCTTCATCTGTTGGACTCCCACTTTGTTCCTTCTTGTGCCTTCCGGTGTTTTCCAACACGACGACCTCCTCTACATCAGATCCGATGAAACCATGCATCATTCCTTTGTTTCCTCCCTTGTCGAGATCTTCAGTCTGATTTCGAGGGTTGATTGCATAATTCTACTATTCATGTACAGAGTAATGCTTTGAGTGCAGGATGGAGTTGTGACCATACAACTACTCTTATCATTCGCTTTTGTACATTGAATTGGTGGATCAATGTGTTTTACTCCTTCCACGGAAGTTAGAGGTGGCCTTATCTGTTAGTACCTCTACCTTCGCCTTTTGTTCTCTCCGGAGTGTTCTCTCGACGAACGTGAGCAACGAACCCTTGTTTGCGGTGTCGCGGATTTCAAGACGGAGAAGGAATCTTTGTTAGTGGTGTCGCGAGGATCTACATGAAGCGAGAAGACTCAGATCGTCGGCCTTCTTCCCCGTACCATGAGGCGGATCTCGAGGGCGAGATCCATTGTTAGTGGTGTCGAATTGTAGCACCCCGGTAAAACCACTACTAGAAAATCACTGTGTTTTTGTTTGGCGCATCATCATGACCGCATGCTCATGTCATCATGCCACATTGCATTTGAGCATCATCATCATCATGCATATGTTTGTCTAAAACTATTTTCTAAAATCCTATATTTGTTTTCTAAATATCCCTTGTCTTTATTTCAAATGAAAACCCCGGTCTCTTCCGGATATTTTATTTGTCTAAAAACTGAATACAAAAGCCTTTTAAATAAATAAATAAAATTTATATTGTTTTTGGGAGGCAGCCAGCCAGGGCCAAAAACCCAGCCAGCCACCTCCAATAAAACCCTAGACTACCACCCCCGGCCCAAACAAAACAAGAGCTAACCCTAACCCTACCAACCCGCCCGCACCACCTACCCCTTGTGCACCCACACTACCAAACCTGACCGACACGAGTCCATCGTCCACATGTGTACACGCACGCCCTGGATCGCCTCGCATCGCGACCCTACCTCTGGAAACCCGCATCGCCACCATGTCGCTCCCGCTCGCTCAGCCCCACCCTGGCCCCACCACGAGTCGTGCCCCCGCTCCTCTCGCGATCCCTACCTACCCTCCCGCACGCCTCTTTCTCCTTCCTCTGGCCGTGCTCGATCCCGCAAACTGCGCAGCCGCCTGCAAGCTTCGCTCCGGCCGACAACCTCGTCCCTCCCCTTCATCGAACTGGATGGCGCCGCCACCATAGAATCCATCGCCGCACCTCACCGCTGTTCCTATCTTCCTCGAGCAGCCGCGCCTCCGCCTCCGTGCTGGTCGCCACCGCCCAGCGAGCTCCCACCTTGCTGCGGCATCTTCCGCGCGCCCTGAGCTAGTCGCCGCAAGCCTCCCGCGCGAGCATCGCCTCCCCGACAGAAACTGCCACCACCACGCCGTCTCGAGCCCTCCACGGCTGTCGTCCGCCCCTGCGTTGGTGCCCCCAAGAAACTGCTCGCCACCGCCACTGACGTCTGCGCCATCCTGCGTGACCCCATCGGTGCCTCCTCGACCTGAGCCTCGCCCTCGACCTCGCCATCCCCTACAGCTTCGGGATGACTGCGTCTCCCCGGAGCCCTCGACCGGGTCGCACCGACACCGGCCTCTGCCTCACGAGCGCCACCCTCCGTTCGGTGCCACATCGACCTGCACGCGACCATGCAGGGCCCCGCCTGCCCTTCTCTGCAGCGACACCGGGGGTTGCTTCCCCTGCTCCAGCTTAGCTCCGCGAGCCCGTGCTCTCTGCATCGCCTCTGGCCGCCTCCCTCCGCAGTGCGCGCCCAACACACCTCTGCCCTGTTCGCCCGTGTTCGTTGAGAAGAGAAGAAAGCAGGTTGTCATGCTCCGTTTCTTTTTCTGCCTCGTTGCGCTAGGCCGTGTGTGACCCCAATTATAGTGGTGTTGCTGGTTTGTTGTCCTATTATATCTATCTGGTGAAGTGGTGATGATGTGGTACTACATGTGTGGCCTTTGATGACCAATGGACAAGCCCTCCAACACGGATTTGACACTCTCGAAGATCGATCACACGGAACCCTAAGAACTTCCCGGAACTGAAGGCGCTAAGACCGATCCCCCGAACCCCATCGAACCCCAAGATCGTCGAACCCCGATGTGTGAACCCTACCTATCCTTATTTTATAAATGCCATATAAACTTGTTGCATATTAAATCATCCATACTCGCATACATGTTACTTGTTTGGGGGCATTATGCCGATTCACCTCATAATTAAATATGGAGACCATATGCGGGCTTTTCTAGTCTTATATTGGCTCCATTTAAATTTTTGTAGCGAACCGATGCCTTGTTTTGCCTTGTTAATTCAACATTTAAATTGTGGGGTATCTAAATAACATGATCCATCTAAATAATTATCGGGACCCAAGTTCCGCTTAATATTTCCTAGTTGCATCGCATCTTTTCCATGTCATGCATCATACATGCATCATGCCGGATCTTCTTCCATAGTATTAACTAGTGCATTCGGTATTTCTTTTAGTTCTTTGGTTCTTCATGGATTAGGCCATTGAGTGGATGCGAGTATCGACAAGTTCTTCGGATAATGTATCTTCGGCAGTGTTTTCCCAGGCGAGCAATCTCCCCTTTCTACCTATTTTGCATTTATAGTCTTTACTTCCTTCCTGTTGATCTACTGCTATCCGTGTCGCGATGCTCTAGTGTTCCGTACAAGATATATTCCGTGCAGCCTTTATATTGCCTTGGACACCTCCTTTTACCTGTTGTTCGGTAGATAGATGGTCTTGCGAGTCATAGTCGCTTGCTCAGGTGCGATCCTGTGTCGTGAAGTACCACACAGTTGTTGGAATGTTGTCATATGCTTTACGGTGGAGTTGATCATGACTTTAAATACAACTATTAAATTGTTGGGATAACTAATGAAAGAGGCACCGGTGGACAATATATGCTATTTGGTTTTTCATGTCCACTTGTGTCCCGTAGGCCCCGAGTACTTGATACCTGTTCCTTGATTATTCGCACTATCCACATCCGAGAGACCCTATGGATCCCCCTTAGCCAGAGCTTGATTCATTTCTTATTTCTTGGGGCCACAAACTAGTTTGGGGCTTTATTACTATCATGTAGTTATGCCATGCTTTACTGCCTTATTTACGATTGTGCATGGAGCACCTGTACTGTTTTTGATACAGAGTGTTTTCGCGGTATCTACAAGCCCAGTCACACTTTCGGGTTCCCAGACGTTTACAGCCATTGAGGCAAACCTTAGGTCCGTCTCAGAGCCGGCCAACTTCGTTGCGGGTAGCTTAATGGGGTGGCCCCCTGAAATAATTTATGAATCCTGTGATTGCTTTGTCGTGAAAGCCTCATTGGGTTTTGATTTGGTTTTTCTGAGGTTGATCGTGTGTGTGTTGCTATTTGTGCACCCCTGCAGTGTAGTACTTTCTGAAAGTCGTGTCCGCTGTTATGGATGACTTGGAGCACAGTATCTCGATCATAGACAAGCATAACTAAAGTAGTGCTATAAATTTGACTTAGTATGTGACTAGTAATCGGCTTCACTATAATGGAATGGATAATAAAAGTGCCAACAACTGGTGGAGTAGGTTGTATCTTGTCATGTTATATCTGCCTAGTAAGTATCGCAACTCCAATGGAATGAAATAAAAGTGCCAACAACTACTGGGTTTGGAATGTTACATGCTAATTGTATCTGACTAGTAAGTACTGCAACTACAACTGAATGGTTAACTGAAAATGCCCACTACTTATGCTATCAGGATGACTCATGCTATCTATATCTGACTAGTAAGTGCTGCAACTATAATAGAAAGAATAAAACTGGCAACTGTGTGAGTTCCTCGGTTTGACTTCCTCGTTTGGTCTCGAGGGGGAATGCCAGGAAGGGTATGATTGGTGTTAGTATCAGGTTGTTCCGAATAGGTCTTTCTTATCCCTCTATAATAGCCGATCGTTATTGAGTCTCTATAGGTTGTTTAGTGCATGTTTCGCTGCCGCTTCAGTCCACCATACCTATGTAGGTGAGAGCCGCTGAATTCTAGCCTCGCCATGTACTGGCCTCAATACTGAGGATCCTCTTTTTCCTTTGCCCTTTGTCGGCACCCCTTTTATTTTAGCAGGTTTGAGATCGACGTTGTTAGCAGGGTTACCCTTCCGTCTTGGCCTGGGCAGGATTATGGATGCCATTGGTTATTCTTCAGGGCTCTTAGCCCCATTAGCATCTTGTTCATAGTCGGACACTCTATTGTTTTCAAGGTGATTTGGATCTTTGTATAGTATATCTGTATTCTTGACTCCTGGAATCGTCGTTGTATATATATTACTTCGTTCTCCACCCGCATGCAAGTTCCTGGTAGGCATCCTTGAATCGTTTCTATGCGGGTTTTTGGCGGGAAGCGTAAAAACTTGCATAGGGCCGATTCGAGGGTGTTACACTTAGGAACAGGAAAGTAAACTACTTTACCTTTTACCTTGACCATATCATATCACAAGCCCCTGCAAAATAAAGTTAGACACCTCTACTTCATCTTTTGCATGTTTTATATGGCTACTAGGGCTTTCACACAAGAACCGTTTCATACCTACGAACTTGAACCACAATGTTGATTGAATGACTGTCGCTACTACGCCCTTTTGGGGCCCTCCATTGTAAAAGCTATACTAGCTGTTGCGAGAGAAAATGACACCCCAAGCCTATACGGTGCAAGCCGTATGTCAAGCGTGGACTAGTCTCGCGAATGAACATGTAAAGTCGGTTGGGAGCCACTTTTATTAAGCAGTGTTGTGGTATATGCAAGTACATATGGGAGGGTAACAATCATAAAATCAACTTCCACATGCTACAACTCGTTTGTTTTACCCGTACTAGCAATACTACGCATAGATCTAGCTCAGATACGACTAAAGGGGTTTAGTGCCTGAAAACAATAATTTTTCCTACGTGACCAACCCTAATGCCAGGATCTACCTATTAGTAATGCAGTAACATGAGGGGCTTTTCAAAACTTACCCTTGAAGACCGAAAACCATTGTCAATGTTCGGGAGAACGTGGTTGATGTAGTAGTACCGAGGCCGACCTCTAGGTCATTCTGAAATCGGACGGCTCCACCAGCTTCAGCTCCACCGGCTCCAATGACTCTGATGGCTCAAACAACTCGAGCACCACTAGTGTATTGCCTCATGGGGAGTCACACACATATGGTGTTTGACGATGACTCTCGGACCCTTATCCAAGAGAGGTTGCGGAAGTAGATCTCCTAGAATTAGAATCCTCGTAGCCCGATGGAGCTCCACGGTGAAGAACACTCTCGTTCGCTTAACCCTTAAAGTGGGGTCGTTATCACAAGAGAGATAGAGATAGAGATAGAGATAGAGATAGATAGATAGAGAGAGAGAGAGAGAGGAGGGGACTTGGAGGGGGAAGCCTCAAATCTCAATAGGTGTGTTTGCATCCCTCCATATGCCCTCCTTTATATAGGGAAAGGGAGGTACTCCCACCCTCAAAGTCTCGGGGTGGGACTAATCAAAGGGAGGGGGTGGGAGGCGCGCCGGCCAGTCCCCACATAGGCTCCATGTGGTGGGAAGCCCACATGAGGTCGGTGACCCCTTCTAGGCCCCTCCTAGGGTGGTGGCCCCTTCTTGCGCCCTTTCCCCTTGTGGAATTGACCAATTAGGTGGGTTGCCCCATCAAATCATATTTAAATTATTAAATAAATATAAATACATGTATAATTCTATAATTAACATATATTTACATATTATTTAATCCCCGTTGTACCGGAACTCCTTCTGGACACGATACGTACTTTTCCCGGAACCCTTCCAGTTTCCCTTTCTCTTTTCTTAAGTGATTCCTACGATACCAAAATGATCTCCGAGCATTTTAAAACCCTTAAGAGTGTTACCCTATAGTTCGGGAACACTAAAGACTTGGTCGAGACCCCTCTCAAACCAGTGATCATCAGCAGGACCTAGATACCCATGATGACCCCTGTGCATTCCACGAGAATATTCGTCATTGAACCATTAAACATAGAGTCCAAATTCCCTTTGTTACTTTGATACTTTAGTTGTCCGAGACCTGATCAACAACATCGCCATGTCATGTTAAATCTCGGTACTGACAAGTACAACTTCACTCGTTCCGAGCTATGCCATCCTCGTGACCTAGTCACACGCTGAAACTTTATGGATGTCATGTCTCCGAGTGGGCCCAGAGTATCTTTCAGTCATGCAGAAGAACAAATACCGCCCTTGACACATAGGTCCTCTACATGCCCCTCTAAATACGTGAAGACACATTTATGATCACCGTTCTACCGAGTGACGTTTGATGCAATCAAGGCACTGTCGGGTGACAAAGATTGATATGGTCTCATGGTCCAAGGAATTGGTTACTATGTTTCCATTCATTGTAACGGTGAACTTCATGACTTGATCATGTTACAATTCATGTGTTGGGTATGTCCATCATTTCATTCTTCTAATCCAATGACCCAATTGTCAATTGACATAAAATGCCCATGATCAGGAAACGTCGATCATCGATTGACCAATGAACTAGTGTACAGAGGATCACTATGGACTCTAGTGGTTTGCATATCACATGTGTATTGATGTTCCTATTAATACAGTTATAGCATGATATAAAACCTATTATGAACTTAATGAAATATGTCAATAATATATATTATTATTTCTCTCTAGGTCATATTTCCAATAGTCTCCCACTTGCACTAGAGTTCAAATAAACTAGTTGCATTTGAACAAACCATTATACCATTACTTTTGGTGTTTTGATCATGCTTTCTCATGGAAGAGGTTTTGTGTATGGACTGTACTATATAGATTCGTATGTCTTTGCAAATTTCTTAATGTCACCTAATTTGGTCTTTCCCTTTATCATCACATGATAGCCTTGTGGTATAAATATTTATTCTTCTGTGACAGAGTGTTGTTTTTGTTCCTTCTGCCTGATTAGCCTATCAAAATATGACGTTTTCATTGTCATGAGCATTAGGAACACACTATGTGCGAAGATGGAGTTCCCCAGCCATAACATTGCATATTTTACCTTTGAAATATTCATATCTTTTTTGTCAATGTATATCTAATCGAGAGTGCATTAAATGCTACTTCGATGTCTAACCATGCTTCTCTTAATCTAAGGTACATATAAGTGTGATATTTCCAATCATATTGGTTGGTGTGGAACTTCCTAGCATACCCCCTTTTACGATCAAGTTCACCATCCTTTACGGATCAAATGTATACTTTAGTTCTCTCTAGACACTGAAAACTACACTTCACTTCTTGTTTAGTGATTCAGACAGATATCACTTTGGAACATGTTCTTCAGGTTAAGAACTTGGGTTACATTATATCGATTATACGACATGGTTTTACAAGATGGAACCTATGACTTGGCAATAGTAGATGTTACACATCTTTTCCTTCTTTTTACCATCATCGTACCGAGACTATCTTAATGCTTCACCTAGTTAGACAAGTAAGAACTTACTTCTTAACTTGATCCATTCTGAACTTCTTCATAATCCAATCTAGGAAAACATTCCAAATTAACACCACTAAACATATCAATCTATCTTGATAGATTTCAGTATTCAATATCCGTTCAACTTCATCTACTTAATATACTCTCTAATAATTACTAATACCAACTATACCATTCAAAATATGTCAATCACATATGAGAATGTTTCATCAAGCTCCCACTCAAATATGTCAGTTACATACAAAAGTATGGAACTCTCTTAGCTCCCACTCAGTTTATTGTCAATGTAGGTCTTCTCAATATTCTAGGCACAATCCCAAAATCCTTTGATCATTCATCAAATTGAGAATTCCAGCTACGATATTCCATTTGTCTGACTTAAGCATTGCTAGACATTGTAGTCAACCATTTGTATTTGTTCAAGACATTTCTTGACACAAATCGAGGTTTATGTATTACTTTAAGTTTCATTTATTCCTTGATATTATACCAGAAAATCTATGAACTTGGGAACGGAGGCACGAACATTTCGACCTTGCCCAATGATCATTTACTCTAGTAGTCCCACTGTGAAGATCAAGTAACATCTTTACTTTTATGTAACATTTTACTTTACCATCTTAAATGTAACTTAATGTACATGATTTCATGACTCTATGTCATTTCTTGTACTTGGGTTCCCCATCGCTTGTTTGTAGTTCGTAGGTATGCCATTGTTCCATTAACATGACAAGTGAATTATGAATTTAATTCTGCAATGAGGTAGAACTTATTCATGAATCCTACTTTCTTTTAGTAAAAGCTCCCACTAAAACTTTTGATCATTATCATTAGTTTCTCCTCTTTTTGTAGAGTTTTGTTCCGGAATCAATTTTGTTGTGCTACTTTGACACTTGGAGGCAAGGTTCTCAACCTTTTTGAACTTTCACCCTTTATCCACAAACTCTTTTATTGAGAAAATCTTCTCAATAAATCACCACTTTGAGCAATACAAGTTTTGCCCCTTTGGCTGCAGTTCTGGAATGCGTATTCTTAGTTGCATAGGAACATATTACGAAGTTTTATTTGTTCTAATTCTAAATTATCACATAAATCTAGAATTTCTAGAAACCACATATTGTGCCATACACTTATGGTGTTGTTTCCATGAATCCTTGATGATTCTTTATACAATAAGTAAGTGTTTAATATTGTAATTTATCATCTCTAAATACTAATGCTAACACGATAAGAGATTACTTTAGACCATACGATATCTAATACAGTATGATTACAATTCTTTATACATATCAAGATATTTAAATATTCTTAGCATTGTAATTTGTGGAACACTTTTCATAGGTCCTATATGCCTGAATCACAAATCAAATACTTGTCGTTTTAATAAAGTCAAAAGAACTTGTATTCTTGTTAATTCAATATTCTTCTTCACTTTGAAATTCTTTGTTCATAACAAATAGTTTCAGACTTGTGTCTCATTCAGCGAATACATTTATTTGCTTAGATTCACAATGAAGTTTTACGAAATAATGATATCCACCATTTGTTGAACATTACAACATATCATCATGCATGATATCTAATTTTTCAACACACACTCCGTTTTACTAGAATGTGGAGTTTTAGTCATTTTGCCTAACATGGGCATGGTTTGTACATGTCAAAAGATCAAGTATCTGTAAGACCTTCGTTTCATCACTTATGAATCCTTTCATATGTACCATTATGACTTAACACAATAGTATCATTCAAAATGATGTCCTTATTAAGTTTTGAATATCCTTTGGCATTTGCATAATTTATAAACATTTAAGTTTCTATCATTACGATCACAATATGAATAACCCATTCATAATCAAAACCGTGAACATAAAAGAATTACTCATAGGAATAAAACAACTAATTTGTCTCAAATTCATATGAATAACTGTCTTACAAATGCAAGACACACACTAATGTAGTTAACTCTCATCGATTACAAATTTATTCAAATATTCTAATCCAAATGATAACTTCAGAATGAGACCAACATTGGCATCTTGCTTGCCATCAACACACGTTGTTGTGCCCACTCCTACAATCACTTATGAAGCAGCGGGTCCTGTTTTTGCAAAATAGTACAAGTATCAAATACTTCGTAACTGCTATAAATGTTTGAAAATTAAACATTTATAACTTTGTATATAAATATATACATTTCCCATTGATGACAGCTCCTAGAGCAGGCACTACATTCCGGGTTCTCATATGAGCCATGAACTCAAGGAATGTAAACTCTTTCCCTTCCACGAGGTAGTTCAAGACGACATCTTTGTAGTTGTGGGGTAGTGAGCGCAACACCACATCTATCGCAAATTTTTCAGTCACCCAGCAGTCCATGACATCCCAAAGGCACTCATGAATCCTTTCCATGATATCCAAGTGGTCTTCAAGGCTGGTGTTTTCCCTCATCTTGGTTGAGGGGGAATCATCCATGTATTTAAACGCCATGATTCTGACTTGCGATGGGAAGAGCATTTGAAGTCCATTGGCCAAGCTAAAGGCCTCAATCTCATGGAACTGTGCTCCTAGATAAGGCTCCATGACATGACCCATAGTGTATGTGACTGTCATGGAGGCGTCATGTCGGGCACGGTAATCATGATCATCGGGCAATCTGGTGAAGCCCATGAGAAAATATCCTAGCAGCTCTCGCATGACAAAGAACATACCATGGAAGATGAGGAGATTCCTTAGGCGTTGGTACCAGTCTATGAAGTTGGACCCATCTACTTTGATTTTCTCATTCTCCATGAATCCCTCAAAACTAAATAGAGACTTGGGTTTTTACGTGATGTACAAAAGTTTCGTAAAAACATTTAGACTAAGTTCATATAAGGGTTCAAATTATAATCGCATTATATTAGATGATCTCCCACTAAAAAAACATCTCTAAAGAAGTTTTATTGATACCACGATCCCCTTTCACTTTGTGACCCTCGATTATCACAGCTGCCAACATATCTGCAAAGGTAGACATTCCACAATGTCAATCACATCATTCATGTGACTCATGCTCGATATTTCAATCATGTGTGATCCGAGTCCATGTCTATACATGCTAGGATCCAATTCTACCTTACTTGTATATGTTGTGCAACATGTCTTACACCCACCGTATGCAAACACAGATATGTGTGACACCCGATCGTCTCGGACTGCCTCATATCGGAGAACTTTTGATAGTGGTGCACACTAAGGGAGAACAAAAAATTTGGTATTATATTAAGGGATCATCCTATTAATGCTACAATCGAGTATCTAATATTAGCACAAACAAGATACACATAATCAAACATCAAATGTAAATAAGTGTGACATGACATGGTCGTTGATCGTCGCGCCATGATTTCAATCGTACGCTCTGATATGTCGCGCCAAGTCCTTGATGCCACCATCCTATTACTACAACTTAGCAACAAGAAAGTAAACTACTTTACCTTTTACCTCGACCATATCATATCACAAGCCCCTGCAAAATAAAGTTAGACACCTCTACTTCATCTTTTGCATGTTTTATATGGCTACTAGGGCCTTCACACAAGAACCATTTCTTACCTACAAACTTGAACCACAATGTTGATTGAATGGCTGTTGCTACTACGCCCCTTTCGGGGTCCTCCGTTGTAAATGCTATACCAACTGTTGTGAGAGAAAATGACACCCCAAGCCTATACGGTGCAAGCCGTATGTCAAGCGTGGACCAGTCTCGCGAATGAATGTGTGGGCCCCCCAGATTAATCCTCTGAGAATCCCTGTTATGCATACAACCACGATCCCATGATTAGTTAGTCGTGGCACATAACCGACAAGTATAATTACGGCATCCAAGAGTATACTGAATTACCAGACTTACATAAATGCCGTTATGGCTACATCATTAGTCATCAGCGGAACTTCATCAGGCGCAGAGCCCGAGCCATGCTTTAACCTACAGGCAACTGACTGGGAGAACGTCCTTGCTCACATAGTCGTCCACCTCACCTTCTTCTTGATATCTGACCAAGTTAATAGCCAGGGACAATGCCGGTGAGTACTTTGAATGTACTCGCAAACCACCTTAACTTAATAATAATAACAAGAAGATATGCACTATGGCTGTGGTAGTAGGAGGGCTCCAAAGGAGGTTCTTTTCTCAAATAGTTTCTCTTGTAGATATAGCATCTACTTATCTTTGTTGAAAACTTTTGTAAAATGTTTTGGAAACCTTTTTGAAAAGTTTTGAAAACATTAGGACTGGGTCACCCATTTGCTTCTCCCTTACGGCCATCCCATGACCAAACTCCTTCCATACCTCTCTGACCATCCCATGGTCAAAGCAGGTATCATTTCCGACCATCCCATGGTCAAAACATTTTCAAAGCCTTTGCTTTTCTGAAATCCTTTTTGAAAACAAAACCAGCACCGCTCTATAGAAGTTTGTCCAACCAGTCCTTAACCGCGGACATGGCTATTCGAATAGATTTACACTCTGCAGAGGTTGTACACTTTACCCACACCATCCGGGTACTCTACCCTGATCTTCACCCATCGTGGGTCGAGTAACCGATCAAGACTCTCCGGATGCCCACTCCAATATAAGTGCCTACCCTATGAGTGTCAATCCCCTCAACACTGGGACGTCAGGTGGGGACCAACCGGAGCGCTTTTTCCACTTCTCGAGTGTGCGCTTTTAATGAGGGGCTCATAGTAACGCGTGGAGGCCTGCCGACCCTTTGTTCCTTCTCCAGGTCCCACCTTTATCGGAGAAGGCCCACCCTCCAGGGATCCCCGATCCCCTGTAGTAGTTGCTAGGCAGCTTATACCGGAATAGACAACCATCAAATCCAGCCCTGTCCCATTCTAGAGTAATGTGGTTACATAGGGTTAAGTTGTTATAGCTAGACTACAAAGAACCAGGTGCATTTTCGTAAACCCTTTTTCCTCCGGTTTTCCTCTAGAATTTTGTAAAACAAAACCTTTTTCTTTCTCAACAACTCTTGGGAGGTCCCACCTCGCCAAGGTTTTCTCATAAAACATTTGGTAAAACTTTTTCCAGGGTCTTCCCATCCTCTAGGTTTTGCTTCGGCTAAATTGGAGTCTCCAAAGGGGTATGGTGGATATGCACCATCTACTCTACTAGGGACAAGTAGGTATCCTCAAGGAGCTTGTACTTAGTAGTACCAAAGTGTAATAGTTCGGAGGAGCCAAACCACTACAGTATTTATATATATACATCAATATATAGCAAAACAATGCAATTTTAATAAACAGTTGATAAAGCATGCATAAGTAAAATAGTAGGACAAGGCTTATGAGGAAGAAGGTGGCTTGCCTGATGATCAGCAATTTGGCATAAATGTCCCTGGACTTCTTCTTTAGATAACCCTGAATACCAATATCAATAATAAACACCACTTCTTCCGCTCTCCGATTTCATTGCAACTATCGTTGTCCAGACAGCACATGCAAGCAACCCAAGCCACAATCAACATAAAGCAAAGCAAGAAACAATACAATACAGCAAACAAGCATACCACAAACTACTCAAATCAGTAGGTTTTGAGAGGATTGGATTTAGGAGGTTGAGATGGTCTTGGAGAAGGGAATGAAAATCCCTTAGGATTTATAGTCTAAAAGCTACCTAAGAGATGGATTTTTGAACAAGACCATATTATGTAGGGTACCATTGTAAAAACATGATACCAACAGATAGGTATTGATAAGATGAAGCCAACAAAAGTGGTTTCACTATTTTATCACTTCTTGAATAACCTATGAATATTCTAGTGCTAAAGGCTCTACTTTCAGGAAATAATTCACCAGAAAAGTTCTGGAGCTCCAAAAATTATTTCCTTCGATGGTTAGGTATTTCTTGATCTACTTGTTCACTGAGAGTTGGAATCAGGTCAATAAAATTACCAGAATGCCCTCAGGACATTCCCAAAGGCAGTTCTGTGGTGTTTTTGTCTTTTTCACCAGCTTAAATCTACAGTAGATTTTTATTTGATTCCAATGGGACAGTGTAGGTATTTGGAATACCTTTCTGTATAAATTGGAATCACCCTTTTTGGAACTGTATAGTTACTGTAGTGAAATTAGAGGTGAATAAACCATGCATGGAATGGTTTAATTCACAGAGAAATATCCAAGGCTCAATAAATCATGGGCTCCTAGATTTGGATAGGCCTTAGTGTTCCACATCAGAGGGAGTTGGATTTAGGTCAATTCCTCTGTTGGTTTGACCTAGAGAATTTCCTAAAGTCAGAAACTACTAGTTTTTGTTATTTTTGCTATAGACATACTACTGTTCACCTTGGCATGAGGCTCATGCAAATTGATGGGTATATAAAATACCTTCCAGGAGAGCTTGGATTCATCCCAATTGGATATGTAACACTCTCGAGGGAAAAATATTTAGTGTAAAATATACTCTTTGGAAGATTAAATGCTAGGAAATACTAAAAAATATTTTTGGCAAGGGACTGGTTCTGTATGTTAGACAATTCATATGGGAACATGGTAAAATTTATACCTGGTCAATTTATCCTATTTTCCAATTTGTTCTAGATTTAAACCAAGTAGCAGAGTTGTAGATCTCGAATTTAATAAAAAGGGAAAAGAAGGAGTCGGGCCAGCTCTGAGCCGAGATGGGCCTTACCGCGCGGATTCGGCCCATAGGGAACGGAGACGCGGGCGGGAGGCCGGTTTTGAACTGTCCAGGGCGGGGCCCACAGGTCAACAGCACTAGGCGCTGAAGAGGTATTTGGTGAGCTCATCCGTTGGATCAAATGAAGATCGACGGTGCCTGGCCGTCGTCCTCGCAGAACAAAGCACCGCCGGGCGGAACCCTAGACGGGGTAGGGGAGCTGCGAGGAGCTTGCCTGAGGGCGTGAGCAGCTACGAGGAGGCCCTGTGGTGACGCGGTCAACCACAACGGTCCTGGAGATGGGCGAGAACGATGGGTTCCATGCCGGGAGGGGCCTCCATGACAATGCCTAAGGGTGCACTCGCGGGAGCTCACCGGCGATGCTGCATGTAGTTGTTCCTGCGGCAAGGGAAAGGCAGGGTTAGATGTAGGGGAGTGATGCACTCGGGGAAGGGCGACAAGCAACAGAGGAGAGGCAGGATGGGTGGTGTTCTTAGCTCAAAGGGGAGGAGGCCGAATTCCTTTGGGTGGCTTCCCTCGGGCTAGAGAGGGCAGGCACGGGCCGAGAAACTTGGGTAGAGTAGATCTGAGGTAGGGGAAGGTGTTGAGGCCACATGCTAGGGAAGGTGGGCTCGGGAGAGGGCACCTCGAGCTCGAGCTCATGGCCGAGAGGGAGTTCTTCTCTTCCTAGCTGTGGCAGGATAGGGGAGAGGAAGTGGGATGCAGGGGAGGTGAGTGGGAGGGATTGGGGCAAATGAGAGGCAGAGGAGAGAGCTGGGTGGCCTGGGGGCATTTAAACTGAGGGAGTGAGGTGTAGGATGGCCAAGGTCCATGGAGGGATTGAGAGGAGAGCTGGCTAGGGATTGGCTCATAGGGGTGGTGGAGTGGTCGTGTGGGGCCTAATTCAATGACCAAAGAGGGGGTGAGGCATGCTGCAGCTACTATGGCATTTATCTCACAAGATATTGCAAGATATGCCCAACTCTCTCTATGACTAACTCCAAGAGCTAAAAGACAAGGGAGAGGGAGTGCTACAGTGTAGCTACAGTAGTGGTCGACCAGAGAGGGTGTTGTGGGGTGAGGTGCACTAGTTTGCAAGTTTGGGGTGTGATTGTGTTTGGTTTTTAGAACAACAAGGCTAAGTATCCAATTCTGCCATGAGGGATGATCAAGTGCTCAATCTAGATTTTTGATCTTGGCCAATGGTGGTAAGGATGCTGGTAGAGGGGTAAGGTTGATATATATCTCCAGGATTTATTTGAGATTGATTGGATCATTCTAGATAACTTTTGTATCATTTATTCAAAAAGTACAGAAATAGTTTTTAGAAGATAATTTGATAATTTTACATTGGACAGGTGGAGTTTTTGATGTGAGATGGTCCTAGATACCATATCAGACCTTGGGGAATTTTATTGGGATTTATTGGGATGGGAAAGCATTTTTAAATAATTATTTCTTGTTTCTGCCATTTAAAAAAATGGGCAAAAAGAAATAATAAAGCTCTTGAAAAATATTTATTTTTGATGTGGGAAGATAGGGTATGATATATAGGACTCAATTGAGCCAAAACTTGGGGAAGTGTTTTGGCAAAAACCAAACTTTCCTTTGGGAGAGGAGTTTTGGAGATTTTGCCTATTAAAGGGATTAAATAGATTTGGAGCCAAAATAATTAGGGGTAATATTTGATAAATCTTGATGATCAAGGTAGATGATGTAGACAAGGTGTATCAAGCATTTTCAACCTTGGGATTGGAGAATCCAAGTTGATTTTGGTGGAATACCCTAGATTAAGGATCTAGGGTGATGTTAATTTCATACCATCAAAATATGGTTGTAACTTGGAGTTCAGATCTCCCCTTGGGGCATGGGATAGATGGTTGGATATACCAAGTGATCTAGATTGTAATGGTGTAGGGGTTTGAGCTTGATCCTGCTTGAGCTCACCAAGACAAGCTTTCAAACATTGGATGGGGGTGTGAGCTTCTAGCAAAGTTGGCATGATGATTAGATTTGCAGGAATAGTTAATTTCTTGCCTGCAAAACAATCAAGAACAAGTGGGTAGGAGGATGCTCTAACCAAGTGCAAGAGTGTTCCTTGGTAGTCCTTAGGATGGTTAATAAGATGGTTCAAGTGCATTACCAAAAATGCACAAGGGTTGAGAAAGGGAGGCATCCAAAAAGGTGATGTTGGGAATAGTTTTCCAGACAAGAAAGTGGGTTGTGATGAATTTGATGGGTTGCAAGGTACCAGGGCATCATAAAATAGGATCCATGCTTGATACTGGTCTTCATTGACTTGGAAGCTTCTAGTATGGATATCCTCAGAATTGATCTCGTTGAGGGTTTTAGATGATCACCTAGTGGCTAGAGATCAGATCAAGATTGTATTCTTGCTTAGTGTGGGATGATTGGGGAGACATCTTGATCCTAGTGATGAGCTCCTAGAGTAGCTCATACTATCTCCTAAGTAGACAATTCAAACAGCAGATGAAGGCAACTCATCCTACAAACCAATCAACTACTACTGGGGTTACCACCAAGCTTAGCTTGAGGTAAGGATGGGTATTTTGGAATAGGTTGGAGTTTGAAGAAGGTAAGGTCCTTGGTATCTTTACCAAGAGTAGAATCCAAAAGCTTACAAAAAGGGGTTTTGGGAGATCCTAGAGGTAGGAGTAGTTGAAGGTTCTGCCTTGAAAACATAAGGAGAATATTATATAACTCTCCATAGTTTTGTCAATAGAAGTTACAAAAATAGTTTTGGTTACATAAGCATCTTGGCTCATGTTTTGAAATTCCAGAACATTTGAGAATATGGAATTTTAAGCCAAGACTGTTTTGGGAAGTAGCTTTTGTCAACTGGGTTAAGGTAAGGAGTATATCATCTAATACACATTCACATGCATAAGAATATCCAAAAAACAATCAAACACTTCAGCATTAAACAAGAAAAAGTTTTTGTTCCCCCTGAATTTTGCATTCTGAACAACTAATCAGGGTTGCCGAAATTGGGATGTTACAGAACATGTAAAGTCGGTTGGGGGCCGCTTTGATTAAGCAGTGTTGTGGTATATGCAAGTACATATGGGAGGGTAACAATCATAAAATCAACTCCCACATGCTACAGCTCGTGTGTTCTACCCGTACTAGCAATATTACGCACAGATCTAGCTCTGATACCCCTAAAGGGGTTTAGTGCCTCAAAACAATAATTTTTCCTACGCGAACAACACTAATGCCAGGATCTACCAATTAGTAATGCAGTAACAGGAGGGGCTTTTCAAAACTTACCCTTGAAGACCGAAAAGCATTGTCAATGTTCGAGAGAACGTGGTTGATGTAGTAGTACCGACGCTGACCTCTAGGTCATTCTGAACTCGGACGGCTCCACCAGCTTCACCTCCACCAGCTCCAATGACTCCGATGTCTCAAACAACTCGAGCACCACTAGTGTAGTGCCTCATGGGGAGTCACACACATATGGTGTTTGACGATGACTCTCGGACCCTTATCCCGAAAAGGTTGCGGAAGCAGATCTTCTGGAACCAGAATCCTCGTAGCGCAATGGCGCTCCACGGTGAAGAACACTCTCGGTCACATAACCCTTAAAGTGGGGTCGTGCTCACAAGAGAGATAGAGATAGAGAGAGATAGAGAGAGAAAGAAAGAAAGAGAGAGAGAGAGGAGGGGACTTGGAGGGGGAAGCCTCAAATCTCAATAGGTGTGTTTGCATCCCTCCATATGCCCTCCTTGATATAGAGGAAGGGGAGGTACTCCCACCCTCAAAGTCCCGGGGTGGGACTAATCAAAGAGTGGAGGTGGGAGGCGCGCCGGCCGGCCCTCACATGGGCTCCATGTGGTGGGAAGCCCACATGTGGTCGGTGACCCCTCCTAGGGTGGTGGCCCCTTCTTGGGCCCTTTCCCCATCAGGAATTGGCCCATTAGGTGGGTTGCCACATCAAATCATATTTAAATTATTAAATAAAAATAAATACATGTATAATTCAATAATTAACATATATTTACATATTATTTAATCCCTGTTGTACCGGAACTCCTTCCGGACACCATACGGACTTTTCCCAGAAGCCTTCCAATTTCCCCTTCTCTTTTCTTAAGTGATTCCTATGATACCAAAATGATCTCCGAGAATTTTCAAACCCTTAAGAGTGTTACCCTATAGTTCGGGAACAGTCCAGACATGGTCAAGACCCCTCTCAAACCAGTGATTATCAGCATGACCTGGATACCCATGATGACCCCTGTGCATTCCACGAGAATCTTCGTCATTGAACCATTAAACATAGAGTCCAAATTCCCTTTGTTACTTTGATACTTTAGTTGTACGAGACCTGATCAACAACATGGCCATGTCATGTTAAATCTCGGTACTGACAAGTACAACTTCACTCGTTCCGAGCTATGCCATCCCCGTGACCTAGTCACACGCTGAAACTTTATGGATGTCATGTCTCCGAGTGGGCCCAGAGTATCTTTCAGTCATGCAGAAGAACAAATCCTGGCCTTCACACATAGGTCCTCTACATGCCCCTCGAAATATGTGAAGACACATTTATGATCACCGTTCTACCGAGTGACATTTGATGCAATCAAGGCACTCTCATGTGACAATGATTGATATGGTCTCACGGTCCAAGGAATTGGTTACTATGTTTCCATTCATTGTAACAGTGAACTTCATGACTTGATCATGTTACAATTCATGTGTTGGGAAACGTCTATCATCGATTGACCAATGAACTAGTGTCCAGAGGATCACTATGGACTCTGGTGGTTTGCATATCACAGGTGTATTGATGTTCCTATTAATATAGTTATAGAATCATATACAACCTATTATGAACTTAATGAAATATGTCAATAATCTATATTATTATTTGTCTCTAGGGCATATTTCCAACAGTAATGTAGTAGTCTATTCCAATGTTTCATGATGAGTTTCATGATTCTCATCATTAGTTCCCTCTTCACTCGGTGGAGTCACCACTGTAACAGTGTCCGGTGTTGCACTATTTGCCACTTCAGGAAGAGGAAATTCAGTAACCTCTTCGAGTTCTACCTTCCTACTACTCACACCTTTTGATAAAAAATCTTTCTCTAGAAAGGATCCATTCTTGGCAACGAAAACCTTGCGTTCGGATCAGTGATAGAAGGTGTACCTAGTTTTTTCTTTTGGGTATCCTGAAGATGCATTTTTCCGCTTTGGGTTCGAGCTTATCAGGCTGAAGTTTCTTCACATAAGCATCACAGCCCCAACCTTTTAGAAATGATAGCTTAGGTTTATAACTAAACCATAATTCATATGGAGTCATTTTAACGGATTTTGATGGTGCCCTATTTAAAGTGAATGCAGCAGTATCTAATCCATGACCCCAAAATGACAGTGGCAAATCGGTAAGGGAAATCATAGCTTTCACCATATCTAATAATGTTTGATTACGATGTTCGCATACACCATTACGTTGTGGTCTTCTGGCGGGAGTGAGTTGTGAAACAATGCCACATTGTCTCAAGTGCATGCCATACTCGTAACTAAGATGCTCTCCTCCACGATCGGATCATAGAAATTTGATCTTTCTGTTATGATGATTTTCTACTTCACTTTGAAATTCTTTGAACTTTTCAAATGTTTAAGATTTGTGTTTAATTAAGTAAATATACCCATATCTACTTAAATCATCTGTGAAGGTCACAAAATAATGATATCCACCGCGTGCTGACACACTCATTGGACCACATAGATCAGTATGTGTTATTTCCAATAAGTCGGTCACCCGCTCCATTGTTCCAGGAAATGGGGTTCTAGTCATCTTGCTCGTAAGGCATGGTTCACATATCTCAAATCATTCGAAATCAAGTGCATTCAGTAGTCCAACAGAATGGAGCTTAAAATATAAACTATTCAACACAGGTACATGACCATAAAATATATTATTCATATAAAAGGAACAACCATGTTTCTCAAAAGCAAATGAATAACCATCTTGCATTAAACATGATCCAAACATCATGTTCATGCTAAAGGCAGTCACGATATAACATTTATTTAGGTTTATTATCAATCCTAATGGTAGATGAAGCGACATCATCCCAACGGCGATCACATCAACCTTTGATCCGTTTCCTACATGCATCGTCACTTCATCCTTTGCCAGTTGTTGATTAATCCTTAGCCCCTGTTTCGAGTTATATATGTTAGCAACCGAACTGGTATCAAATACATAGGTGCTACTTCAACTACTAGTAAGGTACACATCAATAACATGTATATCACTTATACCTTTGTTCATGTTCCCGACCTTCTTATCTTCCAAGTACTTTTGGTAGTTCCGCTTCCAGTGAAACACTCGTCAGGCTTAGGGCCTCCTTTGGTCTTCTTGTCAGGTCTGGGAATAGATTTGCCTTCCTTTTTGAAGTTACCCTTGGACTTGCCTTTCTTTCCCTCGTTGATCTTAGTTTCTATCAAATATTGGTGTTTTTCTTTATGTCTACTTTGAGCGACTTGTTCGCACCACTTATCTTGTAATTCAGCACAAACTCTTTGTAACTGGGTGGGAGCGACTGCAGAACCCTATCCATCATGAGATCAGCTAGAATATTCCATCCCAGTGCCTCAAGACACTGACTGTATCCCGTCATCATGATGACATGCTCATTCATAGAGCTGTGCTCCTCCATCTTTGCGCTAAACAACTTAGCATCAATAAGCTCGGATTTGTTACTCAAACATGATTTTGAGTTCCGTGACCACAACATTAGCATCAATAAGCTCAAAACTCTTTTGAAGTTTAGAGTCTAGAGACTAGAGGACCGCACATTGCACAAGAGTGTAGCCATCATACTTTGTGTCATAAATGTTGTGCTTATCCTGAGACGGACTCATCTGCAAGGGCGTCACCTAATGGACCTTCCAGCACATATGACTTCTCAATGCCCATGAGGAAAATCCTCAAGTTACGGTGCCAGTTGGTGAAGTTAGACCCATTATATTGTAGCTTTTCTCTGTCTAGGAATGCATTAACATTGAATGCAGGGTGTGACATGATCTACAATATATTTGCAAAAACTATTTTAGACTAGGTTAATAAAAGATAGAGTCCAAGTTAGTTCAAAAATTACTATGAGAACTCCCACTAAAAAACGACATCCCTCTAGTCATTTTAGTGATTACACGAACCAAATTCACTACATCACGAGTGGTGGTGCAGCTCCAATGGTGAGCATCATATGGACATTATATCATTCTCGTGCTTTACCTTTCAATTCATGTTCCGAGGCCATGTATGTACATGCTAGGCTCGCCAAGTAAGACCTTAGCATTCGCGTGTGTAAAACTTTCTTACACCCTTATATGCGAACGTAGAGTCTATCACACCCGATCATCTCGTGGTGCTTCAAAATGTAACACCCTCACCTGATAAGGCTGAGTTCCTGTGCATAGTGATAATCTCCGGATCAGTTCACTAGCACACACAGTACAAAATGATACCAATTTTAATAGTGCATCATAAATATAGCATACATGATCCAGAATTTACATTATATTCTAGAGGAAAGCAATACAGGGTAGATCTTGTTGGAAATATGCCCTAGAGACAAATAGTAGTTAGGACTATTATCATATTTCATATAGTTTATGATTAAGTTTTATATCATGCTATAACTGTATTGAGTGAAAACATCAATACACGTGTGATATACAAACAACCAGGGGTTCCCAGTGAAACTCTAGTCACTGGTTCATTGGTCAACTAATGATCTTGTTTCCTGATCATGTGGAATTTATGCCAGTTGGAAATGAGGCCATCTCATTCTGAGAATGAGATGATGAACCAATACCCAACCTAAACATCATGACCCGATCATGTCACGAAGTTCAAGTTATGATGATTAGAAATGGATCCTCGTAGACTATTCCTTAGACCGTGAGGCTATATCAATCACTGTCTCCCGAGAGTGCTTAGATAGCATCAAACGCCATCTGGTAAAGGGTGGTTATAAAGGTGTGTTTGTTGGGGTTCCGCATATGAAAACAATAAAATTTTACTCTACGCCTTGAACCGCTGAAGCTTCCAGGACCTATCTATTAGTAATACAGTAACGGGAGGGTCTTTTCGTGAACTTACCCTTGAAGAGCGAAAAGTGTTGTCAACGCTCAGGAGAGTGTGGTTGATGTAGACGAGCCGAAGCCGACCTCAAGGTCGTGATGAATTCCTTGCGCTCCTTGGCTCCAACGACTTGAGTGCCTCAAGTGCAACACCTTGCGGGGAGTTACACACGTCCGGTGCCTGACGATGACTCTTGCTTCCTCGATCCAGCAGCAGTTGCGGAAGTAGAGCTCCCGGATCCGAATCCCGCAGCGCGACGGCGCTCCGCGATGAAGATGTCTCATGCTTGCGCAGTCCAGACTTGGGACCACGGTCACGAGAGAGATAGGGTAAGAGAGAAAATATCAGTTGGAGGTCCTCCCAAAATTGGGGAGACCTTTATTGATTATTGGTGTATTTTTCTAGGCCAAATACCCCACTATATATAGGGGGAGGGGAGGTACTACCTGCCTCAAAGTCTCGGGGTGGGACTAAAGGAGAGGAGGGGGAGGAGGTGGCCGCCGGCCACCTAGTGGGCCCTGCGCAAGGGGCTAGGCCCAGCCGGCCTCCCCATTGGCCCCTCTCCCTCTCTCCTTTCCCCTAATGGGCCCTCTCCCTCTGGAATTGGCCCATTAAGCCTTTTTGACCCTTAATTGATTTTCTATTTTATTAAATAATTATGAATAAATGATTAAATCAATATTTAACATTCATTCACATATTATTCAATCTCCGTGGCTATGGAACACCTTCTACCTCCACTCCGGACATCCTCCGGACTTGCCGAAATCCTTCCGGTTTTCTCCCTTCTTTTCTTCGGTGATTCCACCGATCCTATAAACACTCTCTAAGCATCATCAAGCCCTTAAGCATGATACCCCACCATTCGGGAACACTCCAGACATGGTCGGGACACTCCCGCACCAATGATCGACAGAGGGACCTGGATGGCCATGTGACCCTTGTGCGTTCTGCGAAGATCTTTCGTCATTTGAACCGGGACAGTCGTGTCTTATTCCCTTTGTAACTCGATACTTGCATTGCCCGAGTTCTGATCAATGACATCACCATGTCGTGTTCAATCTTGTTACGGAACAATTCTACTTAACTCGTTCCGACAAGTGATATCCCCGTGATCAAATCACACACTGCGCAGCTATTGGATATAACTTCTCCGAGTGGGCCCTTGAGTATCTTCCCGTCACATGGACGGACAAATCCCGCTCTTGACACATATTTCCTCTACGGTTTCCTCCGAGTACCCGAACACACCTTTATAACCACCGTATTACCAGATGGCATTTGATGCTATCTAAGCACTCTCTGGAGACAGTGATTGATATCGCCTCATGGTCTAAGGAATAGTCTACGAGGATCCATTTCTAATCATCGTAACTTGAATTTCATGACATGATTGGGTCACGATGTTTAGTTTGGGTATTGGTTCATCATCTAATTCTCCGAATGAGATGACCTTATTTCCAACTGGCATAAATGCCGCATGATCTGGAAACATGGTCATCTGTTGACCAATGAACCAGTAACTATAGTTTCACTGGGAACCCCTGGTTGTTTGTATATCGCACATGTATTGATGTTTCCACTCAATACAATTATAGCATGATATAAAACTTAATCATGAACTATATGAAATATGATAATAGTCCTTACTACTATTTGTCTCTAGGGCATATTTCCAACAGTCTCCCACTTGCACTAGAGTATAAATACACTAGCTGCATTTGTTCTCAATCTTTGGCACCATATACCCGGTACCCTGAACATGCTTGTTCATGGAAGAGGTTGAGTCTGGGGTCTATAATTTACAGTCCCAAATCTTTTGCAACTTACTAATGTCACCTTAATTGACATTAATACTTTATCATCACATGATAGCATCTTTGTGTATGCATCGTCTCTATGGCAGCAGAACAAGGCCTGATTCCAGGAGCCTACAGTGACGTTAGATCAACCTCGAGGGTTTTCTCATGGGCACTGTGCCCTGGGACACATCATTCTACGTAAAAAGCGAACTAGCCCCGCCATAACATTATACAACACTTTAGATGGTACCCTTATCTATTATTATAAATGTATTCATCGAAACACTAGTGCACTCTGTGCAACTTTAGATGTTTGTTGACATCGCTTCCTACTTGACTTTAATTGGTATCTACAGGAGTATCCAACATATTCCCTTATAGCATAACTCTTTCTGCTTTAAGATATGTTATCCTTTATGGATTTGGAAAATATGTCCACAGTTCTCTACTAGACACTGGGACAAACTTAGCTCAAACATTTTGCGATTCGAACTTAATCACTTTCACACGTTCCTTATTTGGATCACATATTATGCTATGTTATCATCATGGTTAACTAAGACATAACCTATGTCTCAATATAGTGTATGACGATCATCCTTTTCTATCTTTCAACCATTGATGTTTAAACTTAATGTTATTCCTAATTCGAGTTGTTAAGGACCAGTTCCTTAATTAACTTCTATTCTGAAACCCCTTTTAGAATCCCTTAAGGAATACTACATAATATCATAATACGCTTATTATCAATATCTACATCTTATAAATCATTATTTATAAGTATTTGCGCCTTTCATTCTTAACATATTTAAGAATTACTCTTATAAGCTCCCACTAAAAAATATGTCAATCACATATTGTTTTAGGAAGACTTTCATAGCTCCCACTCAATTTTATGCAAATTGCATACCTCCTTACTATTTTGAACAACTTCAAAAAATCTTTGATAAAATATCAAACTTGGAGATTTACTATGAGATACTAGTACTTTTACTAGTTTTTAAAACCACTAGACATTTAAGCACACATGAATCAAATTCATTTGAATTCGTCCAATACTTGACAAATTGTGTTTTTGTCATTTACCGTATTTTCCACTATGGCTTTGAAGTCATTTGGGAAAATTCAAGTAACCCCTTTTACTTGTGAGATTCAGTAACGAATTGCTTTCTAATCTCAAGGGAATTTTTCTTTTAGGATTTCTCATATTTTAGTTTACCATTATTTCCTTAGTAGTTCGTAGGTATGTCATATTCCAAGAATCATGACAAATGATTCACAAATGTCTCCATACAAGATATGGATGACATTTTGAATCCTACTTCATGTAGTGAAACCACTAGTGGGAAAATACAATGATCAATATCATTGATGCTCTCCTTCTGTGAAGAGAATCATTCAGGAACATTGTCCATTGCGCTTCTCAACACTCTGATGCAGGGTTTTGAATCATCATCGTGTTTTTCACTATCTTCCATTTGCTTCATAATTGGGAAACATCACTAAAAGTGAGCTTTCTCAAGAATGCACCAAAATCCAAGCAATACGAATCTTGCTTTCCTTTTTGTCTTAGCTATTGATTTCGTATTCAAAGTTTCCAATGAATACGTTACAAGGACTTATTCGCTATTGTTTTGGTTATATCGAATAACCCCAAAACTTTCACGAATTTCAAATGGTTTACCAATTGAGTGCTAACTATTTCTAACTAATGGTCTCTACATCTACACTAGCTGCCTTCTATTCAATCGCTTTGATATCTAATATCACATTGTGATGCTCTGCATTTTGACGTTTCAAAACGCTTTGCATTCCACAATTTCTATTATGCCATTCTTATAAAGTTGAATTTCATTACTATTGATCAAATTATAGCAATTAGATTCTCTTTTATATTTATACCCTTTGTTGATGAAACACTTTGATCAAATAAAATAGTTTCATATTCATTTTTCCTTTGGTAAACTTCTTTACACATTTAAACAATCATTTAATGATAACTACCATTTTCGTTAAAACATAATACATCGAATAAGTATATACTTTTAACAATTCTTTAAACACTCTGTATTCATGTAATACACGGTGTTCAAGTTATTTCGCCAAAGTTAGGCATGATTTATATGTGACAAGAAATCGAATGACTTTCACATATTATCACATCACTTTGAATTTAAACAATGGTTTTTCATTCATTAATGAACATATCATTAAGTTGGGTATTTTAAACAAGGCATTTTAATGTTTTACAAATGTTCATGCATTATCACTTAATTTCAAACAACAAGGATAATTCACACATAATCAATCAAGATATGAACATGAATAGAAATCATTCATAAAAGTGGAACAACTGTTTGTTACAAACTCATATGAATAACCGTCTCACGAAGTGTGAGACACACTAAAGAAGTTCACAATCTCTTGATTACATTAATCATCCTAAACATAAACTAAATGATAAATTTCAAGGGAGAGTCTCGTCGACCATCATCATCATGCAACGTCACCTCCTCTCTAGCAAGAACCTCTCATGCAAAAGGACCTGTTTTCACCAAAACAGAACAAGTATCAGATATACTTAACACTGCAATGTGTTTGCAAGATTATAACATTTATAAAACTGTATATCGAATATATACCTTTGTCGTTGACGATCTGAGCGACATCTGGTTCAACCAACACATTCCTGAGATGTGTCATGAACTGATGGACTCCATTGTTTCCGTGTCGCCCCTCATTACGCAAGTCCTGACTTGTTCTTGGTAGCTTGGTGGTATCGACCGCAGCACAACAGCGTTTGCAAACGATCCTATAATCCAGACGTCCAGGAAATATGCAGGCCTCATGTACACATCATGCATGTGCTCCAAGTGGTCGTCCAGTGATGAGTTCTCTTCCATCTTAATGGAGAGAAAGTCTCCCATCAGCTCATGATCCCAGATGCGTGTCTGCTCCACAAAATGTGTCCTAAGCTGTAGCATTACCAAACGAGGGTTGACATCACCCACGAAAGGCCACAGCTCGTCCACCATTCCGAAACACATCACAACTGAAATGTAGGAGGCCATCTCAGGACGGAGATAGCGGTCTTTCCGCTCCTCTCGGGTCTCAAGGTCAGTGGGCTAATCCAAATCCATCCTATCGAGTATATAGTCCACCACGTCGTTCTCGCTAAGGAGAACATGGATACTGGCAACCCAAATGGAGAAGTTCGATCCATCTAATCTGATCTTCTCTCCTTCTAACCATTCAATTGTCAACACGAAAGGTCCCATCTACATTTATAATTGCAAAAGGAATTTAGACTAAGTTCATAATTAAATGAGTTAATAATAACTCCAATCAGAAACACCTATCCCCAAAAGGGTTTCTAGTGATAACACGACCCCTATCAGCCACATATCCCTCGATTGATCAGGGCCATCGATGTGGGTTCAAAGGTGGACGCTAAACGTCGGTCACATCATTCATGTGACTCGTGCTCGATCTTTCGACCATCCGTGTTCTGAGGCCACGCTTCTCTGGCGTGCTAGGCTCGCCAACTCAATCTTAGTGTATTCACTGTGCAACATGCCTTACACCCACTGTATGCGAACGTAGATATGTCTGACACCTAGGCCTGTAACCCTAGATCGCCTCATACCGAAGAACTTTCTTGGTGGTGCACACTAAGGGGGAACACAATCGTTGGTAATTTTAACAGGGATCATCTTATTAGGCTACCGTCGAGTATCTAACACTAGCACACAATAATACATACAAACAATAACATTGAATGCAAATGCTATGTGATATGGTCCTTCACGTCGTGATCTCCATCCGCCGTCACCGGGTTCCGGCGCCAGGGTTCCGGCGTCGTAGACACCAGGGTACCGGTGTCATTCCGGCGTGGTAGTTCGTCACCTCCATGACTATCTACTACTACATAACAAAAGGTAATCACTTTACCTTTGCCACAACCATATCACAAAGCAACGCCCCCCTGCAAAACAAAGTTAGACGCCTCTACTTTATCTTTGCATGTTTTACGTGGCTGAATGGGCTTTCACACAAGAACCGTTCTTACCTATGAACTTTCAGCACAACGCTGATCAAGTAGTTGTCTCTACTACACCCCTTTCGGGGCCCTCCGTTGCAAATGGTATACCAAATAATGCGAGAGAGACAGACACCCCCTAAGCAACTTTATACGATACAAGACGTATGTCAAGCGTGGACCAGTCTCGCGAATGAACGCGTAAAGTCGGTTGGGGGCCGCTTCATCAAGCATTACTACGATATACACAAGTACACGTGGGAGGGTAACAACTAAAAGATCAATGCCCACACGCTACATCTCGTGTGTTCTACCCGTACTAGCATTACTACGCATAGATCTAGCTTTGATACCACTATTGGGATTCCGCGTATGAAAACAATAAAATTTTACTCTACGCCTTGAACCCCTGAAGCTGCCAGGATCTATCTATTAGTAATACAGTGTAGCATCCTAAAAATTTAATCCAAGGTTATTAAGATCCAAATCATCAAAATTAGGGTTAACAAAAACTTTTCCAATTAAAATTATTAAAACATTCATATGTGTGCATTTAAATTAGGAGTTGATTTGAATTTCCATGATTAAGTGATCCATTGCTTGTAAAATGATTCATAGGTGAAATAAACATCATCTAAATCATTCCCAAAAAAATCCCAAAGAAAAACAAATCAAAATGAATAAAAGAAAGAAATGGTCATTTGTGCCATTTTAATCAACATGCCTACTTTGGCTATTCCCATGACTCATTTCTGAACAGAAATAAATATGGATCTTTGCACCCCTTGCTAGCACATATAGTAGTGTACCAAGGCCCACTTTGTGATCTGCCAAAAACTTACAAACACTAAATTCAAATGGCATTTGAAAATTGAATCTAGTGTAGGTATCAAGATCCCACTTATTCAAAAACCACTCAAATGAGCTCCATTTTCAAAACCCAAGCAACCACAGAGGCTTAAGCATGTGTCTAGCAAACCCACCAAAAATCATCCAAAAATTCCAAACTTGAGTTCTTTCGGCCATTTTCACAAACACTTGGCAGGCAGGATTCACACTCTAGTTTTAGCTCACTGTTTCTACAGGGTTTTGCCACCCATTTGACCTCAAATTACTCCCTCTGTCTCCATTTTATCTAACCAAGCCATAATCACCCCACCCCCAAGTGCCTAGTAGCAGTGCCGTGCCACCTAAGCACCATGCTCGCCGGTCGAGCATGGATAGCTCGCAGCCGACCACCCCTCCCTCTCGCCATGTCCAGGAGCTAGACCAGACCACACCACTGCCGTCTGTCCCCTCCCTGAGAAGAGCCGAGCCGTGGACCACTCGTAGATCGCCACGCCAAGAGTATCTACACTAGGCCGAGCACACGCCAGAGCGCCGCGCCCGACAAGCGTGCACATGTCGCGCCTCGACGGCAGCCCATGCTCACCACTTCGCCACGACCCCAGGAACTGCCCGGACATGCCCGCTCACCGCCGTTTGACCCGCAGCCACCGCACGCCGTGTCGAACGCCGCCTCTGCCGCTCAGAGCACGAGAACAGCCCGACCGTTTGCCACCGCCCCTAGCAGCGACATTACACCGTAGAGCACCGCCAAGAGACCGTGCATCGATCGCTGCTCACAGCCATGTCGCTAGCAGCCCATAGCCATGTCGCCACCGTCTCCTGGCCACACCGCGTTGTCCTGTCGTCGAGCCTATATAAGGAGGCCACCCCCAGCCTATTTCTGCACACCACTCACCTCCCCTCTCACCACTGATCATTCCCCACTTTTTGCCGGAGCCGCTCGAGCTCGTAGTCGCCGGAATTCGACCGGAGTTGGCTGCTATTGGAGGAGAAGGGCCCCGCTAATTGCGACCATCCCTGAGCCTGCCGTCGACAGCACGTTCGATCGCCCCCATCGCCGCAGTAGTTGGAGCCCTGGTAAGCCCCCTGAGCACCCCTACCGAGCCGCTAGGGTTAGTTCCCGCCGGCGACCTGTTCGTCATCGACGACGAGCCCCATCCTTCGATCTAGGTTCTAATCTAACGGCCCACATCGCCCCATACCACTTCACGTGTAAAGAACCACTGGCCGGTGGACCCCCCCTGTCAGCTGTTCTCTGTGCCATGGAACCCCACTGGGCTGGCCTGTTTTCCTTCCCGCGCGACCCATTTAATTCAAATTAGGATTTTTCTATTTTAGTTTGAACCTAGTTATGTCCCTTAGTTTAAAAATCCATGAAGAGAGATTTACAAATCCAAATGGAGTGATTCCAATTTTTTTAGAAAGCTACTGAAAAGATCTACCCAAGCCCGTTGGATTTAATTCAGTTAGAGTTAGAGATCACTCTTAGTAAAAATAACAAGACAGAAGCGTTTGCACATTCAAACATTTTTATAAAATCAACCATGATAGATTTTGAGTTGATTCCAACTCTAAAAAATCACATTTCACCATACCTATCTGAATATGTAATAATATTAAGGTTTACATGCAGTGACTTTGGGCTAGTAGCAAAATAATGATATATAGGCATTTCTAGTCACTTTAAATCATTAAATTCTAAACTCAAACCTAAGTAAATGTGATCCAACCTTAAATCACATTCCCACATGTTATAATATGTGGTGATGACATGTGTCCACATGATCCCATATTTTAAGTGGTGAATATTAAATCTTAGTTATTTTCGATGAGTAGAAATTACTTTTCTAAAATAAAAATCATGAAGCTAGTTAATAAAACTTGTGATGCTTGTGATGATAATAGATCATCCAATGTGTGCCTTAGTGTGCTAATTAGACTAGTTAAGTATTGTTTGGTGATTGGGTACTTCGTATGTATTTATAGACGATAGTACCGACCAAGCTTTCGAGGAGGCGGAGTTCAATCAAGAGGAGGAAGAAAACTTCAACCACTACACTGCACAAGGCAAGCCACCATTAACAATGCAAGCTAACCCTTGCAAGATAAATAATCTAAGCAAATGCATTAGGCATGCTTTGGTTATACCACTTTGACTATTACTTGCCCAAAGTATTACTTTTCAAGATTTACTCACTTTACCTTACCAAAGTCCTTTACTTGTTTTGAAAGTAGCATAAAGAGTATAAAACTTGACCTATCTAGATAATCTTAGATGTCATTCTATGGCTTGATATTGATCCCATCTTTCCACCTTAGTAAACACTCTTAACTTAGTAGTTTAGAGTAGATAAAAACTTGAGTCACTTTAGATGGGAGCACTTGGTGAAAAGGAATTGTGAAAACCTTAGAATGATGAGTCATTCTATTGAGATGTTTTGACATGTGTTGAGAAAAACAAATGGTTCATGAGGATGAAAATATTGAGGCATGAGCCTTGACCCTTTTTACAAAACTGATGGTTGGATTCGGATGCGATACCATTCAAAATTTACCGTACAACCACAGTACCTGAATTGGGTAAGGCTTAGCCAGAAGTTTATATGCATTAGTATTAGTTCCCTCATGGGAGTGGTTTGAGCTGAGGCTACCTCTCAATGTTGTCCACCTATGCAGTGCCCAAGATGACAGATGGTCATGGTTGGGAGGCCATGCACATAGGAGAGGTGCTTATACTAGGGTGTGTAAAGGAAATGTTATGTTTGATTATCTATATACTAAGTATGATGATTCAGGGTTATCCCTGACAGATGTATCGAAGCTTGTGGTGAAAGTGTACCACCTCTGTAGAGTGTCAAACTATTCGAATAGGCTCGTCCATGGTTATGGACAGTTGGAATGGCCATACTGTTTCATTGTCAGATGTTTTCAAAATAACTTATGAAATGATGAATCTTGACTTGACCACAACAGGGTTGTGACTATGACACTAGCTTCCCAATTTAAGTGATTCTAGAACTTTATTTTATCTTTCTTTGTTTTTGAACTCAGCTTAGGTGTCAAACTTAACTTTATATTTAAACTTAGAGTTAGCCCTTTACTCTAGAACTATACTACTTGTTAGTGGTAGTTTGCAAGTACTTAAAGAGTACTCATGGCTTTTGTCTCTGGCTATTCTCATGGCCAGACTATGAAGAAGACCAACAAGATGATAGCCAGCAGGACGGCTATGATAACGAGGACTATCTGCCTTCGTCAGCGTTGCTTGTGCCCCTGAAGATGGACCCCACCACTACGCTGATCATTTTATTCCGCTGCTTGTTGTGTTAAGACTAGATCATATTGGAGGTCCTCCCAAAAGTGGGGAGACCTTTATTGATTATTGGTGTATTTTTCTAGGCCAAATACCCCACTATATATAGGGGGTGGGGAGGTACTACCTCTCTCAAAGTCCCGGGGTGGGACTAAAGGAGAGGAGGGGGGAGGAGGTGGACGCCGGCCACCTAGTGGGCCCCAGGCGGGGGGGAGGGGGGGCCCAGCCAGCCTCCCCCTTGGCCCCTCTCCCTCTCTCATTTCCCCTAATGGGCCCTCTCCCTCCGGAATTGGCCCATTAAGCCTTTTTGACCTTTAATTGATTTTCTATTTTATTAAATAATTATGAATAAATGATTAATTCAATATTTAACATTCATTCACATATTATTTAATCTCTGTGGCTATGGAACACCTTCCACCTCCACTCCGGACAACCTCTGGACTTACCGAAACCCTTCAGGTTTTCTCCCTTCTTTTCTTCGGTGATTGCACCGATCCTATAAACACTCTCTAAGCATCATCAAGCCCTTAAGCATGATAGCCCACGGTTCGGGAACACTCCAGACATGGTCGGGACACTTCCACACCAATGATCGACAGAGGGACCTGGATGGCCATGTGACCCATGTGCGTTCCACGAAGATCTTTCGTCGTTTGAACCGGGACAATCGTGTTTTATTACCTTTGTCACTCCATACTTGCAATGCCCGAGATCTGATCAATGACATCACCATGTCATGTTCAATCTCGTTACTGAACAATGCTACTTAACTTGTTCCGACAAGTGATATCCCCGTGATCAAATCACACGCTCCGCAACTATTGGATATAACTTCTCCGAGTGGGCCATTGAGTATCTTCCCGTCACATGGACGGACAAATCCCTCTCTTGACATATATTGCCTCTACGGTTTCTTCCGAGTACCCGAACAAACCTTTATAACCACCGTATTACCAGATGGCGTTTGATGCTATCTAAGCACTCTCGGGAGACAGTGATTGATATCGCCTCACGGTCTAAGGAATAGTCTACGAGGATCCATTTCTAACCATCGTAACTTGAACTTCATGACATGATCGGGTCACTATGTTTAGGTTGGGTATTGGTTCATCATCTCATTCTCTGAATGAGATGACCTCATTTGCAATAGGCATAAATGCCACATGATCTGGAAACATGATCATCTGTTGACCAATGAACTAGTGACTAGAGTTTCACTGGGAACCCCTGGTTGTTAGTATATCACACATATATTGATGTTTCCACTCAATATAGTTATAGCATGATATAAAACTTAATCATGAACTGTATGAAATATGATAATAGTCCTTACTACTATTTGTCTCTAGGGCATATTTCCAACACTGTTCAGGTACTCGGAGGAAACAATGTCAAGAGCAGAATTTGTCCGTCCATGTGACGGGAAGATACTCAAGGGCCCACTCGGAGAAGTAATATCCAATAGCTGCGCAGCGTGTGATTTGATCATGGGGATATCAATTGTCGGAACGAGTCAAGTAGCATTGTTCAGTAACGAGATTAAACACGACATGGTGATGTCATTGATCAGATCTCGAGCAATGCATGTATCGAATGAAAAAGGGAATAAGACACGACTGTCCCGGTTCAAATGACGATAGATCTTCGTTGAACGCACAGGGGTCATATGGCCATCCAGGTCCCTCTATCGATCATTGGTGCGGCAGTGTCCCGACCATGTCTAGAGATTTCCCGAACCGTGGGGTATCACGCTTAAGGGCTTGATGATGCTTAGAGAGTGTTTATGGGATCGGTAGAATCACCGAAGAAGAGAAGGGAGAAAACCAGAAGGGTTTCGGTAAGTCCCGAGGATGTCCAGAGTGGAGATGGAAGGTGTTCCATGGCCACGGAGGTTGAATAATATATGAATGAATGTTAAATGTTGATTTAATTATTTATTCATAATTATTTAATAAAGAGAAAATCAAGTTTAATGGTCAAAGGCTTAATGGGCCAATTCCAGAGGGAGAGAGCCCATTAGGGGAAAGGACAGAGGGAGAGGGGCCAAGGGGGAGGCCGACTGGGCCTATCCTCCCTGCCCTGGGCCCACTAGGTGGCCGGCGGCCACCTCCTCACCCTCCTCTCCTTTAGTCCCACCCCGGGACTTTCAGGGAGGTAGTACCTCTCCTCCCCATATATATAGTCGGGTATTTGGCCAAGATAAATACACCAATAATGAATAAAGGTCTCCCCACTTTTGGGAGGACCTCCAATTGATATTTTCTCTCTCTCCCCCTCTCTCTCTCGTGACCGTGGTCCCAACTCTGGACTGCGCTAGCGAGAGACATCTTCACCGCGGAGTGCCATCGCGCTGCGGGATTCAGATCCGGGAGATCTACTTCCACAACTGCTGCTGGATCGGGGAAGCGGGAGTCATCGTCAGGCACCAGACGTGTGTAACTCCCCGCGAGGTGTCGCACTTGAGGCACTCAAGTCGTTGGAGCCAGAAGGAGCGCAAGGACTTCATCACGACCTGGAGGTCGGCTTCGGCTCATCTACATCAACCACACTCTCCTGAGCGTTGACAACGCTTCTCATTCTTCAAGGGTAAGTTCGCAAAAAGCCCCTCCCGTTACTGTATTACTAATAGATAGGTCCTGGCAGCTTCAGGGGTTCAGGGGCGTATAGTAAAATTTATTGTTTTCATACGCGGAACCCCTACAGTGGTATCAGAGCTAGATCTATGCGTAGTAATGCTAGTACGGGTAGAACACACGAGATGTAGCATGTGGGCATTGATCTTTTAGTTGTTACCCTCCCACATGTACTTGAGTATACCGTAGTAATGCTTGATGAAGCGTCCCCCAACCGACTTTACGTGTTCATTCGTGAGACTGGTCCACGCTTGACATACGGCTTGTACCGTATAAAGTGGCTTAGGGGGGTTTCTGTCTCTCTCGCATTAGTTGGTATGCCATTTGCAATGGAGGGCCCCAAAAGGGGTTTAGTATAGACAACTACTTGATCAGCGTTGTGCTGAAAGTTCGTAGGAAAGAATGGTTCTTGTGCGAAAGCCCATTCAGCCACGTAAAATATCCAAAGGTAAAGTAGAGGCGTCTAACTTTGTTTTGTAGGAGGGCGTTGCTTTGTGATATGGTTGTGGCAAAGGTAAAGTAATTACCTTTTGTTACATAGTAGTAGATAGTCATGGAGGTAACGAACTACCACGCCGGAATGACACTGGTACCCTGGTGTCTACGGCGCCGGAACCCTGGCGCCGGAACCCGGTGACGGCGGATGGAGATCACGACGTGAAGGCCCATATCACATAGCATTTACATTCAATGTTATTGTTTGTATATCTTATTGTGTGCTAGTATTAGATACTCAACGGTAGCCTAATAAGATGATCCCTATTAAAATTACCAACGATTGTGTTCCCCCTTAGTGTGCACCACCAAGAAAATTCTTCGGTATGAGGCAGGCCGTCATGATCGGGTGTCAGACATATCTACGTTCACATAAAGTGGGTGTAAGCCATGTTGCACAGTGAAAACACTAAAGTTGAGTTAGCGAGCCTAGCATGTATAGACATGGCCTCGGAACGCGGATGGTCGAAAGATCGAGCACAAGTCGCATGAATGATCTGACCGACGTTTAGCGTCCACCCTTGAACCCACATTGATGGCCGTGATGATCGGGGGAGATGTGGCTGATAAGGTTCGTGTTATCACTAGGAACCCTCAATGGGGATAGGTGTTTCTGAGTGGAGTGATTATTAACTCATTTAATTATAAAACTTAGTCTAAATTCCTTTTGCAATTATAAATGTAGATGGGACCTTTCGTGTTGACAATTGAATGGTTAGAAGGAGAGTAGCTCAGATTAGATGGATCGAACTTCTCCATTTGGGTTACTAGTCTCCATGTTCTCCTTAGCGAGAACGATGTGGTCGACTACATACTCGACGTGATGGATTTGGATCAGCCCACTGACCTTGAGACCCCAGAGGATCGGAAAGACCGCTATCTCTGTCATGAGATGGCCTCCTACATTTCAGTTGTGATGCGTTTCGGAATGGTGGATGAGCTGTGGCCTTTTGTGGGTGATGTCAACCCTCGTTCGGTGATGCTACAGCTTAGGACACATTTCGTGGAGCAGACACGCATTTGGGAGCATGAGCTAATGGGAGACTTCCTCTCCATTAAGATGGAGGAGACCTCATCACTGGACAACCACTTGGAACACATGCACGATGTGTACATGAGGCATGCATACTTCCTGGATATCTGGATGTCGGGCTCTTTTGCAAACGCCATTGTGTTGCGGTCGCTGCCACTAAGCTACCAAGCAAAAGTCAAGACTTGCGTTATGAGGGGCGACACGGAATCAATGGAGTTCCACCGGTTTGTGACACATCTCAGGAATGTGTTGGTTGAACCAGATGTCGCTCAGGTCATCAACGACAAAGGTATATATTTGATATACAGTTTTATAAATGTTCTAATCTTGCAAACACATTGCAGTGTTAATTATATTTGATACTTGTTCTATTTTACTGAAAACAGGTCCTTCTGCATGAGAGGTGCTTGCTGGAGAGGAGGTGACATTGCGTGTTGATGGCGAGCATGATGATGATGGCCAACGACGCTCTCCCTCGACATTTATCACTTAGTTTATGTTTAGGATGATTTTTTGTAATCAAGAGATTTTGAACTTCTTTAGTTTGTCTCACACTTCGTGACATGGTTATTCATATCAGTTTGTAACAAACAATTGTTCTTCTTTTATGAATGATTTCTATCCGTGTTAATATCTTGTTTCATTACTTGTGAATTATCCTTGTTGTTGGAAACTAATTGATAATGCATGAACATTTGTAAAACATTAAAATGCCTTGTTAAAAATACCCAACTTAATGATATGTTCATTAATGAATAAAAAACCATTGTTTAAATTCAAAGTTATGTGATAATATGTGAAAGTCATTCGATTTCTTATCACATATATACCGTGCCTAAGTTCGGCAAAATAACTTTTACGCTGTGTATTACTTGAATACAAAATGTTTAAAGAATTGTTAAAAGTAAATACATATTCGATGTATTGTGTTTTAACGAAAATGGTAATTATCATTATATGATAGTTTAAATGTGTAAAGTAGTATACCAAATGAAACATGAATATGAAACTATTTGATTTGATCAAAGTGTTTCATCAATAAAAGGGTATAAATATAAAATAGAATCTAATTACTATGATTTGATCAATATTAATGTAGTTCAACTTTATAAGAAAGGCATAAAAGAAATTGTGGAATGCAAAGCGTTTTGAAAGGTCAAAATGCAAAGTATCACAATGTGATATTAGATATCAAAGGGGTTAAATAGAAGGCACCAAATAAATCGTTGTAGTGTAGATGTAGAGACCATTAGTTAGAATTCAAAGGGGTTGACAACGCTTTCGGTCTTCAAGGGTAAGTTCACGAAAAGCCCCTCCCGTTATTGTATTACTAATAGATAGGTCCTGGCAGCTTCAGGGGTTCAGGGGCGTAGAGTAAAATTTATTGTTTTCATACGCGGAACCCCTATAGATCTCCATCCTTCAAATGTGTCATTTGCGAACATTGGTTGAGTGGAGTATCGCGACCTATGAATGATCACTCAGAAATGGAATAACCTGCAACATGAAACGTTGCAGCCATGAATGGTCAATACAATGAATGTATGGCAAGTAGGCTAAAGTGGTTTAACAACAGACCTAGCAACTACATGCTTATTTGGCTAAGTGGAGCTTTGGGTAGCTTGCAATTTTTACTTTTGTCCTACTTTTTATAAACCATGTTTGATTCACAACAACCCATTAATTTCATCCATCAAGTTTTAGTAATTAAGAAATAAGGATGAGTGAGAAATATGTCATAGCATCAGTATTAGGTCACTCAAATTGTCCATAACCAGGGACACGACTAAGCACCTAGTTTTATACCCTGCAGGGATTTGTACATGAAACGTCCATTTTGCATCACTATTCTATATCATAATTTACTATTACTCATTGATATGTTTCATATTAAGAGATGATACTTATGTTATTTTAGTTATTTTTGCATGGTTGATGACTTTTGGAGGATTGACCGCTGAAGTCGGGATTTTGATGGAAAAGGCACTGTTTGGAGGCGAAATTCGTGAAGATCAGAAAATCCCAGAAAATATACGGAAAATCCTATTTTCCCAGGAGACGAAGGATGCCATAAGGGGAGAGGAGATGGGCCACAGGGGGCTCACACCACCCCCTGGCGTGGGCCACCCTAGGTCGTGCCACCAGGTGCTGTGGCCACCCTGGCCCACCTCTGGCTCTACTCTTTGGCGTATATATTCCTCCCGAAACCCTAAGACTCGAGGAGCGACCACAGAAATATTATGTCGCCTCTACGGGGCGGAAAACTGCAGAGAGGGAAAGAGCTCTCCGGTAAGCAGAAATATGCCGGGCAAATTCCTTCCAGGAGAGGGGAGATCGTCACCATCAACACCACCATCAAGTTGGACTTCATCAGGATCATCATCATCATCATCTCCACCAGCACCATCATCACCACTCATACCACTATAACAATTGGGTTGAATCTTGCATAGTTCTTAGGGGAAACTTTCCCGGTGTTGATTACTTGTTGTAGTTGATGCTATTGAGTGGAACCATTGAATTATCGTTCATGTTCAGATTGTTTCTTGTCATTATTTCATCTCTGATCTTGATCCATATGATGTCTTGTGAGTAGTTCGTTTAGTTCTTGAGGACATGGGAGAACTCATGTTGTTAGTAGTGGAATTGTGTTGAGAAAGATTCAATGGTTTGATATTTAAGTTGTGGTGTAATTCTTCTAGTGGTGTCATGTGAATGTCGACTACATGATACTTCACCTTTATGGGCCTAGGGGAATGCATTGTGTATTTGGCTACTAATCGTAGGGGTTGCCAGAGTGACAGAAACATAAACCCTCGTTAGGATACCTTTGCACAAGGGAGTGTAGGATCTTAGAGTTTAAAGCTGTGGTTAGGTTTCTATCTTAATTACTTTCTTGTACTTGCGAATTCTTGCAAGGGGTATAATCACAAGTATGTATTAGTCCTAGGAAGTTCAGTACATTAGCACAGGTTCACCCACACAACACTTATCAATCTAAAGAAGATTAATCAACTATATGAAGCGAAAGCACTTGACGATATTCCCATGTGTACTCGAGAACGTTTGGTCATCTTAAGTAATACAACCAGCTTGTCCTTTGCTAAATAAAGGATTGGGACACTTGCTGAATTTATTATTACTGTCTTTCAATCACTCGTACTTTATTTACCTGCATTATCAAAAACCCCTAAAAATCCGTTTGCTAAGTATTTACAGAGAATTCCTGCTCCCAGCCACTCGTCAACACCTTCTGCTCCTCGTTGGGTTCGACACTCTTACTTATCGAAAATACTACGATACACCCCCTATACTTGTGGGTCATCAAGACTATTTTCTAGCGCCGTTGCCGGGGATTAAAGCGCTATTGGAGAGTGGAACTGGTAAAGGAAACTTCTACTGTGAGTATTGTTTATTTATGTTAGTTAGTTTATTTCAATATGGATAGTTCACTTAGTTTCTTATTTCATAATGCTACTACCACTGCTAAGGTAGTAGATGAACCACTACCTGCTGAAAATGATACTTTCAAAATACCTACAAGAATTATTGATCCTATTATGGATAACTACTATTTTGGAGATGGAACTATCCATCTCGGTGATCATTTACTCTTTATACATGAATTATGCTGGTTGTTCAAGTGTGCAGGTATTACAACAGATCAAGTCAAGAAGAAGTTATTCTCATTATCACTTAAAGGAAGAGCTGAAGAATGGTACAAGCTGCTAAAGAATGCCCAATCTCTTTAATGGGAGGAAGTAGTGCCTCTCTTTTATTCTAAATTTAACCCTCCTAGTGAGATTCATAAAGATCAGAATCAAATATACAACTTTTGGCCTCTTGATGGAGAGAGTACAGCTCGAGCTTGGGGGAGATTGAAGTTACTAATGCTCAAATGTCCTATTCATGAGCTCCCTAACAATATTATTATCAATAAACTTTTATGCAAGACTTTCTCTTCATGATAAGGATCTATTGGATGCTTCTTGTGCTAGATCATTTACACGCATGGAAGAAGAAGCTAAATGGGATCTTCTAGACCATATTCAATACAATGTTGAAGCATGGGAGAATGATAAAGGAAGAAAGTTAGGTATAAATTATGATTATGAATGCATTGAATCTTTTATGGGAACTGATGACTTTCAGAATATTAGTAATGCTTATGGTATGGATTCTCAAGTTATTGCAAAAAAATAATAACGCTTTTGCCTCATATATCGAAATTCCGAAAAAGAATGGAACAAGTATCATGCACCATATAAAGATATTGTTGATTGTGTTCCTGCTAGAAGTACTGAAGTTTGTACTATTGATCGTATTTTACCTGAACCTTATATCGAGAAAATACATTTCCTGAATAAGGTAAAGGAGAATTCTATGATAACTAGTGTAATTAATAAAACTAAAAACAGAGTTGTAAAGCCTAATGAACAAATAAACATTGAACCTGCATTAGCAATTATGAAAGACCTTGTCACTAAAAGTGTAGAAGATGGACACATTATCTTCTGTGAGGATGCTTCTAATATTGTCTCACGTCCTAATAGAACTAGAAAAGCTAGTGTCCCTGTGCTTTCTAATAGAATTGGTGATCATTGCTATTATTGTAACATCCCAATTTCAGTAACCCCGACTAGTTGTCTAGAATGCAAAAATCAGGGGGAACAAAAACTTTTTCTTGTTAAGTGTGCAGTGCTTGTTTGTTGTTGTCTGTGCTTATGCTTATGATGGTATAGCTTATGATATACTCCTTACCTCGACATCAGTTGTCAAAAAGCAATTTAACAAAAATTGTCCTGGCTTATGTTTCATATTCTCAAATGTTCCGGCATTTCCAAAACCTAAGCCAGGATGCCCTTGCAACCCAAACTATTTTATTAGCTTCTATTGATCAAACTATGGAGAGCTATATAATATAATCTCCTTAGGTTTTCAAGAAATAACTTCAACTACTCTTACCCCCAGGTTTTTCTAAAACCTTTTTATTAAGCTTCTGATCTCTACTCTTGGTAGAGATACCAAGGACTCTTATCTTACTCAAACTCCAACATTTAAAAAACACAGCCTTACCTCGAGCTAGTCTTGATGGTAACTCTAATAGTAGGTTTGTTTGGTTTGTAAGATGAGTTGCCTTGATTTGTTGTCTGATGAATTTCTTTGATCTGTTGTTTGACTTGTTTGCTTAGGAGCTAGGTGAGCCACTCTAGGAGCTCACGCACTAGGATCAAGATACTTTAATATCACAAAACCCTAAGACAGAATACAATCTAGATCTGATCCCTAGCTACTGAGTAATCATCTAAAACCCTTAACCAGATCAGCTCTGAAGTGATCTAATTCCAGAAGCTTCCAAGTCAATGAAGACCAATATCACGAATAGATCCCTTCTACTCAATATACTCTTAAACCTCATCCACTTGATGATGCTTTGGTACCTTGCTACCCATCAAAATCCTCCTCTCTCTTAATCTAGTCAAAAACCCTAAATCTGCCAAATATGGCTAAGTCTGGAATCTGTTCCAACATCACCTTTTTGAGTGCCTCCTTTTCTCAACCCTTGTGCATTTAAAAAAATGCATTTGAACATCTTGTTAACCCTCCTAAGGAATAACAAGGCCCACTCTTTCCCTTGGTTAGATCATACTCCAACCCACTTGTTCTTGATGATTTTGCAGGCAAGAAAATAGCTTTTCCTGCAAATCTTATCAACATGCCTACTTTGACAGAAGCTCACACCATCATCCTATCTTCTATGGACCAACTCTTTGCATGGTTATGATACATACTTCGCTTGTTTCAATTGGATCTTGGTAGTTCTTAAACACACAAGGTTTTGAAGGCTAGTTGATAATCTGCTTTTGGCAGGCTTATTTTATTCAAAGTTGAGATCATTCCTTAAAATCCTCAAGCCTGATCAAACTCAAAAATCTACAACATTGTGATCTAAATCACTTGGTATTTCCATCCATCTATCCCATGCCCCAAGGGGAGAATTGAGCTCCAAGATCCAGCAAGGTTTTGTTGGTATGAAATTAACATTACCCTAGATCCCTTTTCCTTGTTTTTCCACCAAATTCAAGTTGGATTCTCAAATCCCAAGGTTGCAAGTGCTTCTTACACCTGGTGTACACCATCTACCTTGCTTATAAATATTTAACAAGGTTTTTGAATAATTATTTTGGACAAAGATCTTTTAATTCCTATAATAAAGAAAACCTCCAAAACTTCTTCCATAAAGGAAAGTTTTGTTTTTGCCAAAACACCTCTCCAAATTTTTGCTCAACTGAGGTCCATATATCATACCCTATCTTATTACTTAAAAAATAAATATTTTTGAAGAGTCTTAATAATTCTTTTTGCCCATTTTATTAAATGGCAAAAACAAGAAATTAAATATATTAAATACTTTTATTCATCAATAAATCATGAGAAAATTCCCTAAAGTGTGAAATGGTATTCGGGACCATTCCAAGCCAAAAAATCACTTTGTCCAATAGAAAAATATCAAATGAGCTTCATGAATCTACTTCTGCAATTTCTGCCCAAATGGATTTAAGAGGACTTTTAAATCATGGAAAAATCTCAAATAATTCCTAGAAAGGCATACTGACCTCACCTATCTACCGGTACCCTTGTATCAGCTCACTCAAGTAAAATTGACAACATCCCTTTATAATCCTCTGTATGATCAAATCTGCAAACTAAGCAACTATTAAACTAAACCAAAATCAAATCATCACCAAAGCACATCAACACTCCTCCACATCAACCCATACTCCCTCTGGTCGGGTGCTACTATAGCACCCCAGGCCTTGTGCCCTTTACCTCTTGATAAGAGAGACTAATAAAGAGAGAGAAGCACTTATTCCCTACCTTGGAAATATAAGTCTTGGGCAGCAACCCCACTAATCCTCTGCCCTAAGCACGGCCTCAAAGAACACCTCCACACCCTCTCCACTGCCCCTAAGGCCCAACTGTAACATCCCAAAACTTTAATCCAAAGTTATTAAGATCCAAATCATCAAAATTAGGGTTAACAAAAAACTTTTCCAATTAAAATTATTAAAGCATTCATATGTGTGTGCATTTAAATTAGGAGTTGATTTGAATTGCCTTGTTTAAGTGATCCATTTCTTGTAAAATGATTCTTAGGTGAAATAAACATCATCTGGATCATTCCCAAACAAATCCCAAAGAAAAACAAATCAAAATGAATAAAAGAAAGAAATGGTCTTTTGTGCCATTTTAATCAGCATGCCTACTTTGGCTATTCCTAGTACTCAAAACCTAGCAGAAACAATTGTGGATCTTTGCACCCCTTGCTAGTACACATAATGATGTACCAAGGCCCACTTTGTGATCTGCCAAAATCTTACAAACACTAATTTTAATTGGCATTTGAAAATTGAATCTATTTCATATGGGAATATCCCACTATTTCAAAAACCACTCAAACCAGCTCAATTTTTAAAACCCAAGCAACCACAGAGTCTCAAGCTTATTAATAGCACACCCACCAAAAATCTTTTCAAAATTCAAAACTAAATTTCTTGTGGCCATTTTTACAAACACTTGGCAGGTAGAGATTACACCTAGTATTTAGCTCACTATTTTGTACAGGGTTTTGCCCCCATTTGATCTCCATCTACTCCCTCTGTCTCCAAATGATCTAACCAAAGCCTAAGCACCTCACCCCTTTGTCCCTAGGAGCAGTGCCAAGCCACCCCGAGCACCATGTCGCCGCCCAACCTTACGCACGTCGCAGCAGACCACCCCTCTCTGTCTCACCATCTCTATGAGCTAGCCCAGACCTCACCGCCACTCTCTGTCCCCTCCCAGAGCAAGGCCAAGCCCTGGACCACCCGCAGTGCGCCGCGCCCAGAGTGTCTGAGCCATGCCAAGCACGTGCCAGAGCGCCGCACCTGACACGCGTGCACACGCGGCACCTCGACCGCAGCCCGCCTCTATCGCTCTGCCACAACCCAGTGAACACCCCAGACATGCCCGTTAGCCGCCCATCGCACCACAGCCACCGCTCGCCATGAAGACTGCCACCTTTGCCGTTCAGAGCGTGAGCACCGCCAGACCAATTTCCACGGTCCCTAAGCCCGCATTTAAGCCATAGCGCACCGCCAGGAGACCAGCCACCGTCCCCTACCTCGGGCCACGCCGCTAGCACGTTGTGCCGCCCTCGCCGGAGTCGCCCGCCCATTCCTCTCGGTCGCATCGTCGAGCTATAAATAGAGGCCACCCCAGCACAATCCACTCACACCATTCCACTCCCCTCACCTCACTGGTCCTTCCCCACCTCTAGCTGGAGCAGCGCGAGGACTTGTTCGCCGGAATTAGGCCGCAGGAGCCCGCGACAGAGGAGGAGAAGGCGACGTCGATTGCGACCACCCCTGGAGCTGCCTGGACCACCCCTGAGCTCGCCGTCGTCCACCAGTTCGTTTGCCCCCATTGTCATCGTCGCTAGAGCCATGGTATGCCCCTGAGCACCCCCACTGAGCCGCTAGGGTTAGACCTCGCCGGCGACCTATCCGTCGTCGACGACGAGCCCTAGCCGTCGATCTTAGTTCTAATCTAACGGCCCACATCGTCCCGTACCGCTTCCCCTGTCAGCTGTTCCCCGCGCCGCGGAGTGTCACTGGGCCGGCCCTTTAGCTTTCCCACGTGACCCATTTAGTTCAAATTAGGATTTGTCTATTTAGTTTAAACCTAGTTCTATCCCTTAGTTTGAAATTCAATTTAGAGATATTTATAAATCCAAATGGAGTGATTCCAATTTTGTTAGAAAGTTACTGAAAAGATCTACCCAAGCACGTTGGATTTCATTCAATTAGAGTTAGAGATCTCTCCTAGTAAAAATAACAAGACAGAAGCTTTTGCACATTTAAACATTTTTATAAAATCAACCATGATAGCTTTTGAGTTGATTCCAACTCTCAAAAATCACATTTCACCATACCTATCTGAATATGTAATAATATTAGGGTTTACATGTAGTGACTTTGGACTAGTACCAAAATAATGCTATATAGGCATTTCTAGTCACTTTAAATCATTAAATAATGAACTTAAACCAAACTAAGTGTGATCCAACCCTTAAATCACATTCCCACATGCTAAAATATGTGGTGATGACATGTGTCCACATGATCCCATATTTGAAGTGGTGAATTTAAATCTTAGTTAATTTTTCAATGAGTAGAAATTACTTTTCTAAAATAAAAGGAATGAAACTAGTTAATAAGACTTGTGATGCTGGTGATGATAATAGATCATCAAATGTGTGCCTTATAGTGCTAATTAGACTAGCTAAGTATTGTTTGGTGATTGTGTACTCCGTATGTATTTATAGACGATAGTACCGACCAAGCTTTCGAGGAGGAGGAGTTCTATCAAGAGGAGGAAGAAAACTTCACAAACTACACTGCACAAGGCAAGCCACCATTAACAATAGCTAACACTTGCAAGTAAAATGTTTAGCAAGCTAGAGTTAAGCTAGATGATTGAGCAAAGATGCTTTAGGCATACTTTGTGTATACCACCTTGACTATTACTTACCCCGAGTATTATTTTCAAGTCTTACTTCCTTTACTTTATCAAAGTTCTTTACTTGTTTTGAAGGTAGCATAAAGAGTATAAAACTTGACCTATAGAGATAACTTTAGATGTCACTCTATGGCATGAGATTGATCCCATCTTTCCCTCTTAGTGAACACTCTTAACTTAGTAGTTTAGAGTAGATAAAAACTCGAGTTACTCTAGATGGGAATACTTGGTGAAAATTAATTATGAAAACCTTGGAATGATGAGTCATTCTATTTAGATGTTTTGACATGTGTTGAGAAACACAGATGGTTTATGATGATGAAAATGTTGAGGCATGAGCCTTAACCCCCTTTTACAAAACCAATGGTTGGAGTCGGATGCGATACCATTCCAAATTTACCGTACAACCACAATACCTGAATTGGGTAAGGCTTAGCCGGAAGTTTATATGCATTAGTATTAGTTCCCTCGTGGGAGAGGTTTGAGCTGAGGCTACCTCTCAATGTTGTCCACCTATGCAGTGCCCAAGATGACAGATTGTCATGGTTGGGAGACCATGCTCATAGGAGATGTGCTTATACTAGGGTGTGTAAAGGAAAGGTTATGTTTGATTATTTGCATACTAAGTATGATGATTCAGGGTTATTCCTGACAGATGTATCAAATCTTGTGGTGAAAGTCTACCACCTCTATAGAGTGTCAGACTATTCGAATATCCGCGTCCGCGGTTATGGACAGTTGGAATGGCCATACTGTTTCGTTGTCAGGTGTTTTCAAAATGACTTATGAAAGGAATGATGAATTTTTGACTTGATCACAACAGGGTTGTGTTTTATGACAATAGCTTCCCAACATAAGTGATTCTAGAACCTTATTTTATCTTTCTTTTCTTCAGAACTCATCTTAGGTTTCAAACTTAACTTCATAGTTAAACATAGAGTTAGCACTTTAACTTAGAATTATACAACTTATTAGTGGTAGTTTGCGAGTACTTTAAGAGTACTCATGGCTTTTGTCCCTGGTTATTCCCATGGCCAGTCTATGAAGGAGACTACCAAGATGATGGCCAGCAGGACGGCTATGATAACTAGGACTATCTTCCTTCGTTAGGATTGCCTGTGCCCCTGAAGATGGACCCCACCGCTACGCTTATCTTTTATTTTCGCTTATTGTTGTATTGAGACTGGATCATGAGATCCTTATTTGTGTAAGACCTTGTGTATGGTTTGTAATGGATGATGTACTGTGATATCCAATCTGTTATGTCTCGCAAAAATGGTAATCCTGGGATTGCGAGGTATGGCATAACGGGCATCTGGGATTAAAAATCCGGGTGTTGACAAGTTGGTATCAGAGCCATCCTGACCATAGGAGACCCTAGTTAGAATGGACGTCCAAACAAAAACTTAGTTTCAAAACAAAAGTCAGTATTTATGAAAAACTATTTCCTCTCTTATACTTGGGAATTCATTCTTTCTCAAAAATTCATGTTCCTCAAAATTCTTACATTACTACTTAAAATTTGACACACTTGATCACTTAACTAATTTCCTCATCCTTAATTCTTGTAGATGGAGACTCGGTTTAGCAAGTTCTACCAGTTGGGAAACGGAGGTCAGCTGATCTTCGAGAGGGATCTGGATTCACTGTCGGAATTACTGGGACACCCACATCCAGAGTTTCTTGGAGCTCAACTTCCAGGACCCCCAGGAGGAGACCTACAGTGGCTAGTCACCACGGATCTTAGGGGAAGCATCGGAGCACCAAATTCTGGGAGAATTCAGTTCTCCGTGAGAGAGAACAACTGGCTAGATGGATTAGCCAGGGCAATGCATGAAGCTCTCACACGTCTATGTGCCCTCAGCATCAACCAGATCCAAGGAATCTGTTTTGCTCACTATGCAAGGCGTGACTTCATGGGAATGCCAATGGAAATGCCAAGTAATCCAAAACTGAGGCGCCAAGTGGAGAACCTTGACTTCATGTTGTATGATCGCCAGAAGCAGTTGGACAATGCTAGGCAGTTCGCCAACCACAACCGTGCCATCGCAGCCCAGAAGGCCCAGACTTTCTCACTGCTTGTCAAGGATCGTCAGTCTCTTCGCCTCTAGTGCGAGAAGAAGGATCACACCATCGCACGTCTTTGCAAGAAGGTGGCCGACCTCGAGAAGACCGTCAAGGAGGAAGAAGCTCAGCTTGCAGCAAAGGAGGAAGAAGAGGAGGGTGAAGGCATCCAGGGAGACATGGATTCTTACCTCAGCAATGATGATGAGTTTCTAGAGGAGAATGTTGTGGACTTCTACACTGACGATGAGGACTCCGGATTCATCGACGACGAGTAGATGCACTAGAGCACTGTCGTAGCATGAGATGTATCGGTCCCACTGTATCGTATCTTGTAGAATGGTTCTTCAAACCATCTGTTTTCCTTTATTGTTGTGGTGTGTGTTGTATCGTGTGCTTGTTTGCATGAAGGAAATGGAGTTAGTTGCAAAACCTGAGTCAAACTCAAAGTTTTAGTCTTGAAACCAAAACCCTGAACCTTAGAACTTTCCCTCTTACCCCTTGATCTACCTCAATCTTCAGATGACTCGTGGAAACGAAGGAGGGAGCAGCTCATCGCAAGACCCAATGCTGCAGATTATGCGGATGTTAGTTGCAGACCGTGAAGCAAGTAGGGCAGAGCGCCAAGCCAATTTAGCAACATTGCAGCAGATAACTCAGATGGCCCAAAACAACCAAGGGAATGGAAATCAGGATCACCATGGATCCAAGCTCAAAAACTTTCAGAATACCAATCCCCCAATATTTAACCAAGATGAAAATCCATTAGATGATGATGACTGGTTGCAGACAATGGAAAACAACTTAGAAATTGCAAGAGTTGATGAAAATGAGAAAGTTCTCTTCGCCACCCACTATCTGGCGGGAGATGCAAGAGCTTGGTGAAACAGTATCTGCCTAATGAACCATGGTCAAGTTATGACATGGGAAGCATTTAAAGTCAAGTTCAGCCGCACCCACGTACCACAAGTTCTAGTCAACTGAATGATGGATGAGTTCCGCGAATTGAAGCAAGGAAGAATGACTGTGGTGGAATACCGTGACAAATTCCTGTCACTTGCCAGTTATGCACCTGATGAGATCAACAGAGAGGCTAAGAAGAAGGAGAGATTCCTGAACGGACTGCATGATGAGATGCAGACTGTGATGGGTTCGTAGCATGGAAAACAAAAAATTTCTACCGCAAGAACGAACAAAACCCAGATCTAATCTAGATAAAAGCCAAGATCTAATCTATTAGACATGTGCAACGGGATAGATAGGAACTAACCCTCATAGCCGAAAGCGTTAACGAGATTAGATCTCGTGGTTGATGTAGTCGATCACTTGCCGATCTCAAGATCGTGTGGACGATCCTTCCGGCGTCACGTTCCGGCAGTGCTTCCGCAGTCAGTCAAGTGGACGATCCTTCCGGCGCCGCATTCGGGCAGCGCTTCCACAGTCGGTCAAGTGGACGATCCTTCCGGCGCCGCGTTCGGGCAGCACTTCCGCAGTCGGTCACATGTGCGGAGTCGAAGCAGACCTTCCTCTCCTCGTTCCAGCGAGCAGCGGAGGTAGTAGATCTTCTCCACGGAATCACAGCAGCACGACGGCGTGGTGTTGGTGGTGGAGTAGAGAATTCTGCAGGGCTTCGCCTATGCCTATGCAGAAGAAAGGAGGAGGAGAGAGGCGGCAGAGATTGGGAGTTATGTAAGGAGGGCTTGGAGGGGGCGCCCCTACCCTTCTATTTAAAGGGGGGAGGCGCCATGGGAGGGGGAGTCCTTGTAGGACTCCCCTCCCTCCTATGGCCGACGGATTGGGAGGTGGGGGGAGGAGTCCTCCCCCCCCCCCCACGAATCCTTGTCTTACCCCACAAGGACTCCTTGATCCTTTCTTGGTTTTCAAGCAAAGTCCAAGAAATCTTCCAGAACCTTCCGGAACATTCCGAAACCTTCTAGAAACCTCATACAAATACTCCGGAACATTTCCTAACTCAGAAAATGATCCCCAATATATGAATCTTATTCTCCGGACAATGATGTCCCGGATCCAATCCGAGACTCCGAACAACATTCGGTCTCCAACTCACATTCCATATCTACTTAAAACAACTTCGAACCTTAAGTGTGTCACCCTACGGTTCGTGAATATGTAGACATGATAGAGACACATCTCCTATCAATAACCATCAGCGGGACCTAGAGATCCATAATGGCTCCCACATACTCAACGATAACTTCGTGATCGATTGAACCATTTACATACGAAACTAATTCCCTTTGTCTCGCGATACTATACTTATCCGAGGTTTGATCGTCGATATCTCCATACCTAGTTCTACCTCGTTACTGATAAGTACTCTTTACTCGTTCCGTGATATGTCATCCCTTGTGACCTAGTCACATGCTTGCAAGCTAACTAGATGACATTCCACCGAGAGGGCCCAGAGCATATCTATCCGTCATATGGATGGACAAATCCCAATCTTGGTTACCCAATGACAACTTTATAACCACCCAGTTACGAAGCGGCGATTGATGTCATCAAAGTATCCATCCGGTGATGGTGATTAACATAACCTCATGGTCGAAGGATTAGGTTACTATGTATTTGAAAGCTTACAGCAATACGAACTTAAATGACTTGATCTTATGCTACGCTTACTATGGGTGTGTGTCCATTACATCATTCTCCTAATGATATAACCTTGTTATTAATCACATCCAATGTCCATGATCAGGAAACCATGATCATCAATTAATCAACAAGCTAGTTCAACAAGAGGTTTACTAGGGACCCTTTTATGTTTACAAAACACACATGTATTAGTGTTTCCTAATAATACAATTATAGCATGGGATGTAAACATTTATCATAAACATAAAGATATAATAATAACCACTTTATTATTGCCTCTTGGGCATATCTCCAACAGACTGTCCTAGTCAACATCCACTTCGAAGATCTCGAAGAGCTAGTCGACTCTGCCATTCAGATGGAAGGGAAGATTAACTAGGCAAACGACAACTGCAAGCGTCGTATGATGCAGCAGTCTGGATCCAGTAGTCACCAGAATTACCATCCCAACCCCTCATCGGGATATGCACAAAGGAACAACCGACCCCCAATGTCTCTCCCAAGCTACCCCAACCGTAGCGGAAGCAATGTGAAGTCCGGAGGAAATAATCACAACTCCGGCAATGCCAAGAACTTCAACCGTGCACCTCCCAAGAGCAACAACACTGAACCCAGAACTGGCAGCAATGTTGTGCCTATCACAGTCAAGGACAAGTCCTAGATCACTTATTTTGAGTGTGGAGTAAAGGGTCACTATTCCAATGAGTGTCCCAAGAAGACTGCCCCCAATGCCAATGTGAATGCCCTAGCTCAGCAGCAGCGTCGTGTTCAACCAGGAAGAAGATTTTCCCCAGGGAACCCTCACAACCGCAACGGTCGTCTCTTCCACATGAACGCAGAAGAAGCCCAGGAAGCGCCAGATGTAGTGTTGGGTATGTTTTCTGTCAACTCAGTTTTAGCAAGAGTATTGTTTGATTCAGGGCATCACATTCATTTGTCGTCAATGAATTTGCATGCACTAGTAAGATTCACCCAACCAACTTGAAGCATGTCATGATAGTTCAAATCCCCGGTTCAACCACCAAAGCTAGAAAAATTTGCAAAGCTGTGCCTATCAAAATACATGGGATAGATTTTTATGCCAACCTAATTGTACTTGGAACCAAAGGATTGGAAGTAGTACTAGGTATGGACTAGATATCAAGGCATAAAGGACTGATAGACTGTGCTAAGAAAGCCATCACCATGACCAGTAGCTCTGGAGTCACAGTAGAGCATATATCTGAAACCCTACCCCGTCAATTCAAGTGCAACAAGAGTCTAGCCCTACCCACCATAGACCAAGTCAGAGTAGTCTGTGAATACCCCGACGTATTCCCAGATGAATTGCAGGGTATGCCCCCGGATAGGGATATTGAGTTCATTATCGAACTAATCCCCGGAACCGGACCCATAGCCCAGAGACCCTATAGCATGAACCCCTCAGAGTTAGTGGAACTGAAGAAGCAGTTGGATGCCATGAGCAAAAGGCTTGATTCAACCAAGTGCATCGCCATGGAGATCACCAGTGTTATTCGTCGACAACAAAGATGGAGGCAACCGTCTGTGCACATATTTCAGAAAGCTGAATGACGTCACCATCAAGAACAAGTACCCCCTGCCAAAGATAGAGGATCTGTTTGATTAGTTGACTAGAGCCCAGGTATTCTCAAAGATTGATCTTAGGACTGTTTATCACCAACTTAAGATTCGTGCAATGGATATTCCAAATACCGCCTTTACTACTTGCTATGGTTTATACGAGTATACGGTTATGTCTTTTGGATTAACCAATGCCTCTGCTTATTTCATGAATCTCATGAATAAGATCTTTATGAATTTCCTAGATAAGTTTGTAGTTGTGTTTATAGACGATATCCTTATCTACTCGAAGTCAGAAGAAGAGCATGAGCAACATCTGAGAATCATCCTAGAAATCCTGAGAGAGCATCGATTGTATGCCAAGTTCAGCAAGTGTGAGTTTTAGCTGAAAGAAGTAGGATTCCTAGGACATATTGTGTCTGCCGGAGGAGTCTCTGCTGATCCCGCCAAAGATCAAAGATGTCGAAGAATGGGAAGCCCCAACCACTCAAACCCAAGTCCGTGCATTTCTCGGATTAGCGGGATATTACCGCAAGTTCGTAGAAGGATTTATTGTTGAAGAAGGACAAGAAGTTTGAATGGACGGATAAATGTGAAGCCAGTTTCTAGGAGCTGAAGAAGAGATTGATATCAGCCCCAATATTGATCATGCCAGACATCAAGAAGCAGTTTGATGTATATTGGGATGCATCCAAGATTGGTCTTGGATGTGTGTTGATGCAAGAAGGCAAAGTCATCGCTTATCTATCTCGACAACTGAAGCAGCATGAGCAGAATTATCCGACCCATGATCTTGAATTAGCAGCCGTAGTTTTGGCATTGAAGACATGGCGTCATTATCTGATGGGTAATCACTGTGAGATTTACTCAGATCACAAAAGATTGAAGTATATTTTCACTCAGAAGGATCTGAATATGAGGCAAAGGAGATGGATAGAGTTAATCAAGGATTATGACCTTGACATCCACTATCACCCCGGCAAAGCCAATGTGGTAGCGGATGCTCTTAGCAAATTGTTGTGTAGGCTTAACACCATGATCAAGGAGAAGCAGCCAAGTTTGTATGAGGAGTTGGAGCAGTTCAGAACTAAATTAGTTAGCAAAGGATTCTTAGCTAGCATTGAACTTCAACCCACTTTGATGAGCCAAATCAAGGAAGCCCAGAAGGGAAATGAAAGTATCGACAGAATCAAACGTCGTATTGGTACAGGAAAGGTACCTTGATTCATTGAAGACGAAGAAGGAGTGATGTGGTACAAAGGACGTATCTGTGTGCTAGCAGATTCGGAGCTGAAGCAAGGTATCATGCAGGAAGCCCATGATACTCTTTATTCTATCCACCCCGGAGGAACGAAGATGTATCAAGATTTGAAAGAGCAATTTTGGTGGCACAAGATGAAGAGAGAAATCGGAAGCTACATCGCCAAGTGTGACATCCGTCAAAGAGTCAAACCAGAGCATCAGTGACCCACAGGACTGTTGCAACCATTGCAGATTCCGAAATGGAAATGGGATTCCGTTGGAATGGACTTTATCACCGGTTTGCCTACTTCCAGTAGGGGAAATGACTCAATTTGGGTCATAGTTGATAGACTGTCCAAGGTAGCTCATTTTATCCCTATCAAGAAAACCTACCAGAGTTCGAAGCTAGCAGAAATATATATTGCTAGGATTGTTAGTCTGCATGGAACCCCCAAGACCATAGTATCAGATCGAGAAACCCAGTTTACCTCAAGATTTTGGCAGAAAGTTCAGGAAGTATTAGGAACCAAGTTGAATTTCAGCACCGCTTATCACCCCCAAACTGATGGACAGACTGAGAGAGTCAATCAAATCCTAGAGGATATGTTAAGAGCTAGTGTGTTGGAATACGGATCGAAATGGGAAGACTGCCTGCCTTTCACAGAATTCTCATATAACAACAATTATCAAGTTAGTTTACAGATAGCACCATTTGAATTCCTATACGGAAGAAAGTGTCGTACCCCTTTGAATTGGTCGCAAGTAGGAGAGAGTCAGATCTTTGGACCTAACATTCTCCGAGAAGAAGAAGAGAAGGTTCACAAAGTCCGTGAGCACCTCAAGACATCCCAATCCAGACAAAAGAGTTATGCTGACGAGAGAAGGAGAGACCTGACTTTCAATGTCGGAGATTTTGTATATCTCAAGGTTTCGCCATTGAAGGGAACACAACGCTTTAGTCTGAAAGGAAAGTTAGCCCCCAGATATATCGGCCCCTTCAAGATTCTGAATCGTCAAGGAGAAGTATCGTATCAACTGGAACTACCTGAAGAGATGTCAGCCATCCACAATGTGTTCCATATTTCGTTATTTCGCAAATGCCTCGAAGTGCCAGAGAAGACTGAAGTTTTCAAGAACATTGATCACAGAGCTGTGGAGATTAACAATGATCTGACCTATCGTGAAGTGCCCATTCGTATCCTAGAAGAAGCTTACAGAACCACTAGGACCAGGAGTATAAAGTTTCTCAAGATTCAATGGAGCAACCATACCGAAGAGGAAGCCACTTGGGAGCGAGAAGATTACATTAGGACAGAGTTCCTAGTTTTCTTTGTAAATATCGGTACGAAATTTTGTTTAAGGGGGGAAGGTTTGTAACATCCCAAAACTTTAATCCAAAGTTATTAAGATCCAAATCATCAAAATTAGGGTTAACAAAAAACTTTTCCAATTAAAATTATTAAAGCATTCATATGTGTGTGCATTTAAATTAGGAGTTGATTTGAATTGCCTTGGTTAAGTGATCCATTGCTTGTAAAATGATTCTTAGGTGATATAAACATCATCTGGATCATTCCCACACAAATCCCAAAGAAAAACAAATCAAAATGAATAAAAGAAAGAAATGGTCTTTTGTGCCATTTTAATCAGCATGCCTACTTTGGCTATTCCTAGTACTCAAAACCTAGCAGAAACAATTGTGGATCTTTGCACCCCTTGCTAGTACACATAATGATGTACCAAGGCCCACTTTGTGATCTGCCAAAATCTTACAAACACTAATTTTAATTGGCATTTGAAAATTGAATCTATTTCATATGGGAAGATCCCAATATTTCAAAAACCACTCAAACCAGCTCAATTTTTTAAACCCAAGCAACCACAGAGTCTCAAGCTTATTCTAGCACACCCACAAAAAATCTTTTCAAAATTCCAAACTAAATTTCTTGCGGCCATTTTTACAAACACTTAGCAGGTAGAGATTACACCTAGTATTTAGCTCTCTGTTTTGTACAGGGTTTTGCCCCCATTTGATCTCCATCTACTCCCTCTGTCTCCAAATGATCTAACCAAAGCCTAAGCACCTCACCCCTTTGTCCCTAGGAGCAGTGCCAAGCCACCCCGAGCACCATGTCGCCGGCCAACCTTACCCACGCCGCAGCAGACCACCCCTCTCTCTCTCTCGCCATGTCTATGAGCTAGCCCAGACCTCACCGCCACTCTCTGTCCCCTCCCCGAGCAAGGCCAAGCCCTGGACCACCCGCAGCGTGCCGCGCCTAGAGTGTCTGCGCCATGCCGAGCACGCGCTAGAGCGCCACGCCCGACACGCGTGCACATGCCGCCCCTCGACCGTAGCCCGCGTCTACTGCTCCGCCATGAATCAGGGAACACTCTAGACATGCCCGTTCGCCGCCCATCGCACCACAGCCACCGCTCGCCGTGAAGACCGCCACCTCTGCCGTTCAGAGCGTGAGCACCGCCCGACCAATTGCCACCGCCCCTAAGCCCGCATTTAAGCTGTAGCGCACCGCCAGGAGACCAGCCACCGCCCGCTACCTCGGGCCACACCGCTAGCATGTTGTGCCGCCCACGCCGGAGTCGCCCGCCCATTCCTCTCGGTCGCATCGTCGAGCTATAAATAGAGGCCACCCCAGCACAATCCACTCACACCATTCCACTCCCCTCACCTCACTGGTCCTTCCCCACCTCTAGCCGAAGCAGCGCGAGCACTTGTTCGCCGGAATTTGGCCGGAGGAGCCCGCGACAGAGGAGGAAAAGGCGACGTCGATTGCGACCACCCCCGGAGCTGCCTCGACCACCCCTGAGCTCGCCGTCGTCCACTAGTTCGTTTGCCCCCATCGTCGTCGTTGCTAGAGCCCTAGTACGCCCCTTGAGCACCCCCACCGAGCCGCTAGGGTTAGACCTCGCTGGCGACCTATCTGTCGTCGACGACGAGCCCTAGCCGTAGATCTTAGTTGTAATCTAACGGCCCACATCGTCCGGTACCTCTTCGCGTGTAATGAGCCTCTGATCGGTGGACCCCCCTGTCAGCTATGCCCCGTGCCGCGGAGTGTCACTGGGATAGCCTGTTAGCTTTCCCGCGTGACCCATTGAGTTCAAATTAGGATTTGTCTATTTAGTTTAAACCTAGTTCTATCCCTCAGTTTGAAATTCAATTCAGAGATATTTACAAATCCAAATGGAGTGATTCCAATTTTGTTAGAAAGTTACTGAAAAGATCTACCCAAGCCCGTTGCATTTAATTCAATTAGAGTTATAGATCTCTCCTCGTAAAAATAACAAGACAGAAGCTTTTGGACATTTAAACATTTTTATAAAATCAACCATGATAGCTTTTGAGTTGATTCCAACTCTCAAAAATCACATTTCACCATACCTATCTGAATATGTATTAATATTAGGGTTTACATGCAGTCACTTTGGACTAGTACCAAAATAATGCTATATAGGCATTTCTAGTCACTTTAAATCATTAAATAATGAATTTAAACCAAAGTAATTGTGATCCAACCCTTAAATAACGTTCCCACATGCTAAAATATGTGGTGATGACATGTGTCCACATGATCCCATATTTGAAGTGGTGAATTTAAACCTTACTTAATTCTTCAATGAGTAGAAATTAGTTTTCTAAAATAAAAGGAATGAAAGTAGTTAATAAGAATTGTGATGCTTGTGATGATAATAGATCATCAAATGTGTGTCTTATAGTGCTAATTAGACTAGCTAAGTATTGTTTGGTGATTGTGTACTCCGTATGTATTTATAGACGATAGTACCGACCAAGCTTTCGAGGAGGAGGAGTTCTATCAAGAGGAGGAACAAAACTTCAACCACTGCACTGCACAAGGCTAGCCACCATTAACAATGCAAGCTAACATTTGCAAGTAAAATGTTTAGCAAGCTAGAGTTAAGCTAGATGATTGAGAAAAAAGTTCTTTAGGCATACTTTGTGTATACCACCTTGACCATTACTTACCCCAAGTGGGAATACTTGCTGAAAATGAATTATGGAAACCTTGGAATGATGAGTCATTCTATTGACATGTGTTGAGAAACACAAATGGTTTATGATGATGAAAATGTTGAGGCATGAGCCTTAACCCCCTTTTACAAAACTGATCGTTGGAGTCGGATGCGATACCATTCCAAATTTACCTTACAACCACAATACCTGAATTGGGTAAGGTTTAGCCGGAAGATTATATGCATTAGTATTAGTTCCCTCGCTGGAGAGGTTTGAGCTGAGGCTACCTCTCCATGTTGTCCACCTATGTAGTGCCCAAGATGACAGATGGTCATGGTTGGGAGGCCATGCTCATAGGAGAGGTGCTTATACTAGGGTGTGTAAAGGAAAGGTTATATTTGATTATCTGCATACTAAGTATGATGATTCAGGGTTATCCCTGACAGATGTATCGAATCTTGTGGTGAAAGTGTACCAGCTCTGCAGAGTGTCAAACTATTCGAATAGCCGTGTCCGCGGTCATGGACAGTTGGAATGGCCATACTGTTTCGTTGTTAGATGTTTTCAAATTGACTTATGAAAGGAATGATGAATTTTTGACTTGATCACAACAGGGTTGTGTTTTATGACAATAGCTTCCCAACTTAAGTGATTCTAGAACCTTATTTTGTCTTTGTTTGCTTCAGGACTCAGCTTAGGTTTCAAACTTAACTTCATAGTTAAACATAGAATTAGCACTTTAACTTAGAATTATACTACTTATTAGTGGTAGTTTGCGAGTACTTTAAGAGTACTCATGGGTTTTGTCCCGGGCTATTCCCATGGCCAGTCTATGAAGGAGACTACCAGGATGATGGCCAGCAGGACGGCTATGATAACTAGGACTATCTGACTTCGTCAGCATTGCCTATGCCCCTGAAGATGGACCCCATCGCTACGCTTATTTTTATTTCCGCTGCTTGTTGTATTAAGACTGGATCATGAGTTCCTTATTTGTTTAAGACCTTATGTATGGTTTGTAATGGATGATGTACTGTGATATCCAATCCGTTATGTCTCGCAAAAATGGTAATACCGGGATTGCGAGGTATGGCATAACGGGCATATGCGATTAAAAATCCGGGTGTTGACACCAACCCTCGAGCAGCACCCCTCCTCCATGCTCAAAATGTACCTAGTCCATCAAATAACACACCTCATCGGTTTATAAGCCCACAGGCCATCACAACAGTCCCCCTTCGGCTCATTCACCCCCAAACTCTCCCACCTACCTCCCCAGGCTCCCCTCTTCTCCCCCTGCCTGGTCTCGCCCTCAAGAAGAAGGGAAGAAGCTCTCGGCCATTGCTCAAGATTTGAGCATGGTGCTTTCCCCTATGTCTCTTCTCTTTTGCATGTCCCCGAAATGGAACCCCCGCACCCTACTGCATATAATCCCCTCCTTTTTCTGTCCAAGGAACAGCTCCCCTGGTGGCGTCATCAAGCTCCGACGAGGTTCCTCTCGGTCGTCTTCGCGCGAGCCCCGATATGGTCGAAAATTGTTGATGTCGCCCATCGTCGGGGTCGCTGAAGAGCCCCGAATCCTATCCGCCTACCTTCCGACACCCGCGAGCCCTTAGGTGATCTCCCCCACGCGCCGCCGCTCTGTGTTAGGGTATCAGCCCTCGCCGCCGTTTCCCGCGAAGACGACGACCGGGAGCCGTCCATCCTCGCCTAATTGGATGCCCCCAACGCCTCCATACCCCTCCGCCACCCTGCACTCCCTAACACCTGAGCCCCACCCCGCGGGATTTTGAATCTCGGCCTCCCACGCACATAGAGACTGAGGCGGACCGTTTCTGCTCTCTGCTCGGCCCAGTCCCTCCTGGAATCCAGCCCGCCCTGTGCTTTTTTTTTTCTCTTTTTATTATTCCACCAGATATGAATATGGCTTCTTGGTTTAAATATTTTTGAAAAATAAAACCCACACCAAATGCCCAGATCTGCACCTTGGGTTATAGCCAAAAAATTTCCTCAACATTCAGTACAATAAGTGAACCAAAATTTTGTCTAGATCAATCCTTGTAATTTAAATACCAGAAGGTGTCCCTTTTACTAATTAATTCCTTCTATGGGATTTACAACTCCAAATTAGATAAACCCAAGTGCCCTTGGTAGGTACTACATGTACCTACCTAATGAACTTGGCCACCCTCCAAGTGGAACTATTAATCTCCTGTAGCAAAAATAAAAAGATCCTTCTAATTATGACTTTAGAAATTTCCCTAAGATATACCATGAGTTCAATTAACCCAATTCGAACTCTCCTGGATGAGATACATCAATATCTACCCAACCCTAGGATATCATCAATGTTTTAGCCTCTGTCGATTTGTAGTGAATTAAATACTTCTATATACGGACTTATCACTAGATAAATCACTACAGTAGCTCTGCAACTCCAAAAATAGTGATTCTAGTTGGTACTTGGAGGTATTTGCAATATCTATCCATTTCCCTTTACTTCATATCAAAAGTCCTTGTATATTCAATTTGGTGACAAAGATAATTTGTCTACAGAACTGCCTTTGGGAAATACCAGAGGGCAATATGTTAAATATTTTGATATGATTCCAACTCTCAGTAAATCAGTACATTGAACTCTACCTAACCATCCAAGGAAATAATTTTTGGACATACATAACATTTCTGGTGAATTATTTCCTAAAACTAGAGTTTTAATCACTAGAAAATGCTTAATAAATCAAGGGAGATTGTTAAAATAGTGAAACCACTTTTGCTGGCTTCATTTTGTCAATACCTATCTGATGGTACCATTTTTATACAATGAGATCATACAGGATATGGTCTTGGTCCAAAACCCATCTCTTAGGTAATTTCTAGACTATAAATCCTAAGGGATTCTCTTCCATGTTTCCAAGACAAGGCCAATCTTATTAAATCCATTCTTCCTAAGACCTACTGATTAGTAAACTTGTATTGTTCATTGCTTGTTGTATCTATTGATGCTTGTATGCCCGGTGTTGATTGTGTCATTTGTTTGCTTGCATGTGATCCATATCGACGATAGATGCGATTATATCAGAGACCAGAAGAAGTTGGTTATTATTATTGGTTATTATGGTTTTCTTAGGAGAAGTCTAGGGACATATATTGCCAGAGTGCTGATCTCAGGCAAGCCACCATCTTGCTCATAAGACTTGTCCTACTATCTTACTTATGCATGATTTATCGTCGGCTTTAAGAAAACTGCATTGTTTTACTATATGATGATCTCTACTTGGTAGTGGCTTGGCTTCTCCAAACCATTATGCTTTTGGAGATCCCGTTTTAGCTAAAGCAAAACTAGAGGATGGGAAGACCCCCGAAAAAGTTTTACCAAATCTTTTATGATAAAACCTTGGTGAGGTGGGACCTCCCAAGAGATGTTGAGAAAGAAAAAGGTTTTTTTTTACAAAATGTTGAAGGAAAGCTAGAGGAAAAAGGTTTACGAAAACACACCCAGTTCTTTGCAGTTTTGCTAGAACAATTAACCCATGCAACCAAATTACTCTGGAATGGGACATGGCTGGATTTGATGATTTTTTTATTCTGGTATAAGTTGCCTCGCAATGACTACAGGGGATAAAAATCCCTGGAGGGTGGGCCTTCTCTAGCTAGGTCCAAGCATTACTATGAGCCCCTCATTGAAAGCCCACACTTCGGAAGTGGAACAAGCGCTCCGGTTGGATTGTGTACTATATAGGGCATCCTAGTGTTGAGGGGAACAACACTCATAGGGTAGGGACTTATACTGGAGTGGAATTCGGAGAGTCTTGATCGGTTACTCGACCCACAATCGGTGTAGATCAGGTTAGGGTACCCGGATGGTGTGGGTAAAGTGTACATCCTCTACAGAGTGTAAATCTATTCGAATAGCCGTGTCCGTGGTCATGGACGGTTTGGAATATTGCTATAGAGCGGTGCTGGTTTTGTTTTCAAAAAGGATTTTAGAAAGCAATAGCTTTGGAAATGGTTTGACCATGGGATGGTCGGAAATGATATATGTTTTGACCATGGGATGGTTAGAAAGGAAGGAAAGGAATTTGGTCATGGGATGACCAAAATGACGAAACAAATGGTTGACCAATCCTAGTGTTTTCCAACATGTTTCACAAAAGGTTTCCAAAATGTTTTACAAAAGTTTTCAACAAAGGTATGTAGATGCTATATCTACAAGAGAAACTACTTGAGAAAAGAACCTCTCTTGGAGACCTCCTACTACCACAGCCATATTGCATATCCTCTTGTTATTATTATTATTATTATCTTAAGGTGGTTTGCGAGTACATTGAAGGTACTCACTGGCATTTTCCCTGTCTATTAACTTGGTCAGATGTCGAAAAGGAGGTGAAGTTGATGACTATGCGAGCTAGGATGTTCTCCCAGTCAGCTGTTTGTAGGTTATGGCATGGCTCGGGCTCTATGCTTGATGAAGTTCCACTGATGAATGTTGGTGTAGCCATAATGGCATGTAAGGTATGACATGTATCCGCTTAAGTAATGGATGTTTGATTTGATACTTTTCGGTTATGTGCCACGACTAACTGATCATGGGATCGTGGTGAATGCATATTAGGGATTCTCGGAGGATTAATACGGGGGCCCCACAGACTTGGTATCAGAGCCATCCTGACTGTAGGAGAACCTTAGTTAGCATGGTCACTAGATAGGAAAAGTATTTTCGAGACATCAGCTTTTGAAAACTATCATCTAAAAGCCTTTCAAAAGATTATACTCCTTATATCATTCTAATTTAAATGATTTTGAAAATGACTTCCTCTATCCCTCATCCAAACTTCAAAACTAGGGATTTCAAAAAACTAGGACCTAGAACCCGGTGAAGATGTTGAGGACGAGATGAAGAGAAGCCACTACCAGCAAACACAAGGAGACTAAAGGATCGCCCTACCAGCGGAATCCTCCTAATTAGAAGAAATCAAGTACTACACTATCAAGAAGCGTCTGATGACCCGATGGAGGCTTCATTTACAAGATAATGACCCAGACCTCAAGAACGATGATAGCTAGGATTTCCTAAGATAGGATTCCCCCATAACACGAGTAGTTAACTGCTTGGTCCCTATAATTGGACATGTTTGCTTGCCTAAGTGCTTAACGTGCTGCTTGATGTGTGTTGTTTGCGAAGGACATTGCGACCCCCTTGCTCTGTTCACTGTGTATGTGTGTTCTGGCCTGTTCTGACCTTAGTCAAACGTGACTCGAGGATCGATAACCCACCTAGTAACTCAGGAAGAACCCCCGGTTAGTTATCCCCAATGAGAACCTAGATTAACCTCAGGAGTTTATGAGAGGCGAAGAATCGCTAGAAACAGAAGCCCAACCTCGTCAAGTTAGAGCAACTTGAAAATCTCTCCTTAGCAGGATGGCCTACTTTGTAAATCTCAACTCTCAAGACTCGTCACCACCCATGCATGCCAAGTACTCACCTGCAGATAATACCAAGAATCGCGCGAAGCCGGAAGTCTACCACTGAAGGATCCTCGCTATCCACAAGAAACCATAAGACCTGCTAACCTAGACAAGAAGTGAAGACCTAGCTCCACTAACCTTTGGGATATTAGGACTTCCGACAGCCACTAAAAGACTAACTATTCTAGTCGACCCTGCCCAAACAACGATAAGTTCCTCACCAAAAAGACAGAATACTCCAAAATCCTGAACACAAGACTACATTAAGACAACGAGTCTACTCTGCCATCGAGCAGAAACAACATCAGGGATTCTAGTGAAGACGTCTCCTCTGAAGCTAGAGGCCTCTACCCTGACAGAAGACTAGTAAGAAGAGTCGTTAACAGCTAATTTTCCTTGAGCTAACTCCTTAAGGCTTCATAAGAAAACCACCCCGAGGAATAGAATGACACCCGAGGAACTCAACTCAAGACCCTAGGAGATACAACCTTCTTTATCACCACGCATCACTTCAAGACGGAAGATATGCACCACCCTCGAAGGACCTTAGTGAAGCTCTAAGGTGGAAATACTGATGGATCCCTGAGCTACCCTAGCTTAACCCTAAGGGGGAAAGACTGCATCTTTCCCACAACAATAGACTAACCATCTATTAGAAGCAACCTCAGGAGTTTGAACCTAAGTTATTAAATAGGATACGATAAGCCCCTAAGGAAAGAATCGTGGATCCTTACCGAAAAATACATCGAGCTGTAGACTATACCCTTCGCGAAGCTCCTTTTTCACATAGTTTGCCCAGCCTAAACCCCTCGAGACCTCGAATCCGAAGGGAAAATAAGATCATGGGTCACAATCCACACTAGAACCTGCTCAACCCTCTCGGTAGTCAAGAAGATGGAAGACCATCTCTACCGTTAGAGTGACCCTATTCAAAGACAAAGCTAACAAGTCAGTACGTGAGAAACACATGACACTAACTCCAATACAAAATCCCCTAACTCTAATATCCTGAATCTCGGGACGAGATTCTTTTAAGGGGTAAAGGTCTGTAACATCCCAATTGCAGTAACCCTGACTAGTTGTCCAGAATACAAAAATCAGGGGGAACAAAAACTTTTTCTTGTTAAGTGTGCAGTGCTTGTTTGTTGTTTCCTGTGGTTATGCTTCTGATGGTATAGCTTATGATATACTCCTTACCTCAACATCAGTTGTCAAAAATCTATTTAACAAAAACTATATTGGCTTATGTTTCATATTCTCAAATGTTCTGGCATTTCCAAAACCTGAGACAAGATGCCCTTGCAACCCAAACTATTTTATTAGCTTCTATTCATCAAACTATGGAGAGCTATATAATATAATCTCCTTAGGTTTTCAAGACAGAACTTCAACTACTCTCACCCCTAGGTTTTTCTAAAACCATTTTATTAAGCTTCTGATCTCTACTCTTGGTAGAGATACCAAGGACTCTTATCTTACTCAAACTCCAACCTATTCAAAAAAATCCTTACCTCGAGATAGGCTTGATGGTAACCCTAATTTTAGGTTTGTTTGGTTTGTAAGATGAGTTGCCTTGATCTGTTGTTGGATGAATTGCTTTGATCTGCTGTTTGACTTGTTTGCTTAGGAGCTAGGTGAGCCACTCTAGGAGCTCACCCAATAGGATCAAGATACTTTAAAATCACCAAACACTAAGCCAGAATACAATCTGGATCCGGTACCTAGCTACTGAGTAATCATCTAAAACCCTTAACCAGATCAGCTCTGAAGTGATCTAATTCTAGAAGCTTCTAAGTCAATGAAGACAAATATCAAGCATGGATCCCTTCTACCCAATCTACTCTTAAACCCCATCCACTTGATGATGCTTTGGTACCTTGCGACCCATCAAAAGCCTCCTCTCTCTTAATCTAGTCAAAAACCCTAAATCTTCCAAATGTGGCTAAGTCTGGAATCTGTTCCAACATCACCTTTTTGAGTGCCTCCTTTTCTCAACCCTTGTGCATTTTTTAAAATTTATTTGAAGCATATAGTTAACAATCCTAAGGACTACCAAGTCCCACTCTTTCCCTTGGCTAGATCATCCTCCAACCCACTTTTTCTTGTTGGTTTTGTAGGCAAGAAAAAAACTTTTCCTGCAAATCTTATCAACATGCCTACTTTCACAGAAGCTCACACCATCATCCTATATTCTATGGATCAAATCTTTGCATGGTTATGATATACTCATATATGTCTATCAATACCTACTTTTCTTGTTCCAATTGGATCTTGGTACTTCTTAAACCCACAAGGTTTTGAAGGCTAGTTGATAATCTGCTTTTGGTAGGCTTATTTTATGCAAAGTTTGAGATCATTCCTTGGAACCCTCAAGCCTGATCAAGCTCAAAACTCTACACCATTGTGAGATAATTCACTTGGTATATCCATCCATCTATCCCATTCCTCAAGGGGAGAATTGAGCTCCAAGATCCAGCAAGGTTTTGTTGGTATGAAATTAACATTAGCCTAGATCCCTTTTCCTTGTTTTCCACCAAATTCAAGTTGGATTCTCAAATCACAAGGTTGCAAGTGCTTTTTACACCTTGTGTACACCATATACCTTGCTTATAAAGATTTACCAAGGTTTTTGAATAATTATTTTAGACCAAGATCTATTTACTTCCATTAATAGACAAAACCTCCAAAACTTCTTCCATAAAGGAAAGTTTGGTTTTCGCCGAAACACGTCTCCAACTTTTGGCTGAATTGAGGTCCATATATCATACCCTATATTCTTACTTCAAAAATAAATATTTTTGAAGAGTCTTAATAATTCTTTTTGCCCATTTTCTTAAATGGAAGAAACAAGAAATTAAATATATTAAATACTTTTATTCATCAATAAATCATGAGAAAAATCCCTAAAGTGCGAAATGGTATTCGGGACCATTCCAAGACAAAAACTCACCTTGTCCAATATAAAAATATCAAATGAGCTTCAAGAATCTACTTCTGCAATTTCTGCATAAATGGATTTAAGAGGACTTTTAAATCATGGAAAAATTTCAAATAATTCCTAGAAAGGCATCTTGAACTCACCTATCTACCAGTACCCTTGTATCAGCTCACTCAAGTAAAATTGACAACATCCCTTCATAATCCTCGATATGATCAAATCTGCAAACTAAGCAACTATTAAACTAAACCAAAATCAAATCATCACCAAAGCTCATCAACACTCCTTCGAGCAACCCATACTACCTCTGGTCGTGTGGTACTGTAGCACCCTAGGCCTTGTGCCCTTTACCTCTTGATAAGGGAGACTAATAAAGAGAGAGAAGCACTTATTGCCTACCTTGGAAATATAAGTGTAGGGCAACAGCCCTACTATCCCTTTGCCCTAAGCACGACCTCAGAGAATACCTCCACACCCTCTCCACCGCCCCTGAGGCCCAACCCTTGAGCAGTACCCCTCCTCCATGCTCAAAATGGACCTAGTCCATCAAACACCACCCCTCATCAGCTTATTAGCCCACAGGCCATCACAACACTCCCCCTTCGGCTCATTCACCCCCAAACTCTCCCACCTACCTCCCCCAGGCACCCCTCTTCTCCCCCTTCCTAGTCTTGCCCTCAAGAAGAAGAGAAGAAGCTCTTGGACATTGCTCAAGATTTGAGCATTGTGTTTTCCCCTCTGTCTCTTCTCTTCTGCATGTCCCCGAAATGGAACCCCCGCACCCTACTGCATCTAATCCCCTCCTTTTTCTGTCCTAGGAACAGCTCCCCCGGTGGTGCTATCAAGCTCCAACGAGGTTCCTCTCGGTCGTCTTCGCGCAAGCCTGGATCTGGTCGAAAACCATCGATGCCGCCCATCGTCTGGGTCGCTGAAGAGCCCCACATCCTCTCTGCCTACCTTCCGACACTCGCGAGCCCTCAGGTGAGCTCCCGCACGTGTCGCCGCTCTGCATTAGTGTTTCGGCCCTCGCTGTCGTTTCCGTGGGGACGATGATCGGGAGCCGTCCATCCTCGCCAAATCAGACGGCCCCCACGCCTCCATACACCTTCGCCACCCCGCACTCCCTGATGTCTGGGCTCCGCCCCGCGGGATTTTGAATCCCGGCCTCCCGCGCACATAGACACCGAGGCGGGGTGTTTCTGCTCTACTCGGCCCAGTCCCTCCCGGAATCTGGCCCGCCCTGTGCTTTTCTTTCTCTTTTTATTATTTAACCAGATCTGAATCTGGCTTCTTGGTTTAAATCTTTTTGAAAAATAAAACCCACACCAAATGCCCAGATCTGCACATTGGGTTATACCCAAATGTTTTCCTCAACATTCAGTACAATAATTGAACCAAAAAAATTTCTAGATTAATCCTAGTAATTTAAATACCAGAAGGTGTCCCTTTTACTAATTAATTACTTCTGTGGGATTTACAACTCCAAATAGGATAAACCCAAGTGCGCCTGGTAGTTACTGCATGTACCTACATCATGACCTTGGCCTCCCTCCAAGTGCAACTATTAAACTCATGTAGCAAAAATAACAAGATCCACCTAATTATGACTTTATAAATTTCCCTAAGCTATACCATGAGTTCAATTGACCCAATTCCAACTCTCCTGGATGAGCTAGATCAATATCTACCCAACCCTAGTATATCACTAAATTTTGAGCCTCTGTCGATTTTTAGTGAATTAAATACTTCTGTATATGGATTTATCACTAGATAAATCACTACAGTAGCTCTGCAACACCAAAAATAGTGATTCTAGTTGGTACTAGGAGGTATTTGTAATACCTATCCATTGCCCTTTACTTCATATCAAAAGTCTTTGTATATTCAATTTGGTGACAAAGATAATTTGTCTACAGAACTAGTTTTTGGGAAATTCCAGAGGGCATTCTGGTAAATTTTTTGATACGATTCCAACTCTCAGTAAATCATTACATCAAACTCTACCTAACCATCCAAGAAAATAATTTTTGGACATACAGAACATTTCTGGTGAATTATTTCCTTAAACTAGAGTTTTAATCACTAGAAAATGCTTTATAAATCAAGGGAGATTGATAAAATAGTGAAACCACTTTTGCTGGCTTCATTTTGTCAATACCTATCTAATGGTACCATTTTTATACAATGAGATCATACAGGATATGGTCTTGGTCCAAAACCCATATCTTAGGTAGTTTCTAGAATATAAATCCTAAGGGATTCTCTTCCATGTTTCCAAGACAAGGCCAATCTTATTAAATCCATTCTTCCTCAGACCTACTAATTTGTAAATTTGTATTGTTCATTGCGTGCTTTATGTATTGATATTTGTATGCCTGGTGTTGATTGTGTCATTTGTTTGCTTGCATGTGATCCATATCGACGATACATGCGATTATATCGGAGACCAGAAGAAGTTGGTTATTATGGTTTTCTAAGGAGAAGTCCAAGGACATATATTGCCAGAGTGCTGATCTCAGGCAAGCCACCTTCTTTCTCATAAGACTTGTCCTACTATCTTACTTATGCATGATTTATCTTCGGCTTTATGAAAACTGCATTGTTTTACTATATGATGATCTCTACTTGGTAGTGGCTTGGCTTCTCCAAACCATTACACTTTTGAACTATTAATTACAAACCTCTTGATGACACCTATTTAACCCTAGTATGATAGATGGTGTATTACACCATACCCCTTTGGAGACCCCGTTTGAGCTGAAGCAAAACTAGAGGATGGGAAGACCCCCGAAAAAGTTTTACCAAATGTTTTATGATAAAACCTTGGTGAGGTGGGACGTCCCAAGAAATGTTGAGACAGAAAAAGGTTTTGTTTTACAAAATGCTGAAGAAAAGCTAGAGGAAAAATGTTTACAAAAATACACTCGGTTCTTTGTAGTTTTGCCAGAACAATTAACCTGTGCAACCACATTACTCTAGAATGGGACAGGGCTGGATTTGATTATTGTTTATTCTGGTATAAGCTGCCTCGCAACAACTACAGGGGATAAAAATCCCTAGAGGGTAGGCCTTCTCTGGCTGAGTCCATGTAAAACATCCACTGGGAGAAGGAACGAAGGGTCTGCGGGCCTCTACGCGTAACTATGAGCTCCTCATTGAAAGCGCACACTTAGGAAGTGGAAAAAGCGCTTTGGTTGGCTTGTGTACTATATAGGGCATCCCGGTGTTGAGGGGAACAACACTCATAGGGTAGGAACTTATACTGGAGTGGCATTCAGAGAGTCTTGATCGTTTACTCGACCCACGATCAGTGTAGATCAGGGTAGGGTACCCGGATGGTGTGGGTAAAGTGTACAACCTCTGCAGAGTGTAAATCTATTCGAATAGCCGTGTCCACGGTCATGGACTGTTGGGAAAGTTGCTATAGAGCGGTGCTGGTTTTGTTTTCAAAAAGGATTTTAGAAAGCAATGGCTTTGGAAATGTTTTGACCATGGGATGGTCGGAAAGGATATATGTTTTGACCATGGGATGGTCGAAAAGGAAGGAAAGGACTTTGGTCATGGGATGACCGGAAAGACGAAACAAATGGGTGACCCAATCATAGTATTTTCCAACACTCTTTAAAAAGGTTTCCAAAATGTTTTACAAAAAATTTCAACAAAGGTTTGTAGATGCTATATCTACAAGAGAAACTACTTGAGAAAAGAACCTCTCTTGGAGACCTCCTACTACCATAGCCATATTGCATATCCTCTTGTTATTATTACTATTATCTTAAGGTGGTTTGCGAGTACATTCAAAGTACTCACTAGCATTGTCCCTGGCTATTAACTTGGTCAGATGTCGAAAAGGAGGTGAAGTTGATGACTATGCGAGCTAGGACGTTCTCCCAGTCAGCTGCCTGTAGGTTATGGCATGGCTCGGGCTCTACGCTTGATGTAGTTCTGCTGATGAATGTTGGTGTAGCCATAATGGAATGTAAGGTATGACATGTATCCGCTTAAGTAATGGATGTTTGCTTTGATACTTGTCTGTTATGTGCCACGACTAACTGATCATGGGATCGTGGTGAATGCATAATAGGGATTCTCGGAGGATTAATCCGGGGGCCCCACAAATATGGTTTATGTGATATTGGTGCAAGTTCAAGTGATATTCATTATGAGCTTTACAAAGAAATTATGCATGAAATTAGTCCATGCGAACTGGAAGATATTTATGTGGTTATTCACCTTGCTAATAGAGAGACCATCTCTCCAATTAGCATTGTAAGAGATGTGGAAGTTCTTTGTGGTAAGATTAAATATCCTGCTGATTTTCTAGTACTTGGTTTAGCTGCTAGAAAAACCTATCCTATTATTTTTGGTAGACCTTTCTTAAACATGTGTGGAGCCATTATAGTCTATAAAGGGGAGAAAATTGTAACTAAATTTGATGGGGAATCTTATGAGTTTAAGTTTTATTTGCTAAAGTTCCTTATGAAAATGAAACTCCTAATGAGGATTTTAGAGTTGAACAACTTGCTTCTATCTCTCTTGCTCCTAACAATGCTTTGTAGAAATTTATGGAAGACCACGAAAGTGAGATTTTCATGGAAGAAAGAAATGAGATTGACGAGATTTTCCGTCATCGACCTAAGATGCTTAAGCATAACTTGCCGGTGGAGGATTTGGGTACCACATTCCCACCTAAAAATAATTCAGTTTTCGATCTAAAACCTTTACCCGACGATCTTAAATATGCTTACATTGATGATAAGAAAATATATCCTATTATTATTAGTTCTAAACTTTCGGGGGAGGGAGAGGAAAGATTATTGGAAGTATTGAAGAAACACTGAGGAGCTATGGGATATACCCTTGATGATTTAAAGGGGATTTATCCTACTATATGTGAGCATTCTATCAATATAGAAACCGATGCAAAACCAGTGGTGGAACATCAACGTCGTTTAAATCCTAATATGAAGGAAGTTGTAAGAAACGAGGTATTAAAACTCCTTGATGCTGGTATTATTTATCCTATTGCTAATAGTGAATGGGTTATTCATGTTCATTGTGTCCCTAAGAAAGGGGAATTACCGTTGTGCCTAATGATAATGATGAGCTTATTCCCCAAAGAATAGTAGTAGGTTATAGGATGTGAATTGATTTCAGAAAGGTGAACAAAGTTACTAAGAAATATCATTACCCACTGCCTTTTATTGATCAAATGTTAGAAAGGTTGTCTAAAAAGACCCATTTTTGTTTTCCTGATGGATACTCTGGGTTTCTCAAATTGTTGTTAAACAACAAGATCAAGAAAAAACTACTTTTACGTGCCCTTATGGAACCTATGCTTGTAGGCGTATGCCTTTTGGTTTGTGTAATGCTCCTTCTACTTTTCAAAGATGCATGTCTGCTTTCTTTCATGGTTTTTCTGAGGAAATTGTGGAAGTATTCATGGATGATTTTCTGTCTATGGAACTTATTTTGATAATTGTATGCACAACGTTGATAAAGTTTTGCCGAGATGTGAAGAAACTAATCTTGTTCTTAATTGGGAGAAATTTCACTTCATGTTCAATGAAGGAATTGTCCTTGGACATAAAATTTCCGAAAGAGGCATTGAAGTTGACAGAGCCAAAGCTGAAGCAATTGAGAAAATGCCCTGTCCTAGAGACATCAAAGGTATTTGTAGTATCGTCGGTCATGCTGGTTTCTATAGAAGGTTTATTAAAGATTTCTCCAAGATATCAAAACCCCTTACTAATCTTCTCCAAAAATATGTACCCTTTGTTTTTGATGATGATTGTAAGTAAGCTTTTTAAACTCTAAAGAAAGCTTTAACTACTAATCCTATTGACCAACCACCTGATTGGAACTTACCCTTTGAAATCATGTGCGATGCTAGTGATTTTGCTGTAGCTGCTGTTCTTGGGCAACGAATAGATAAAAAGTTAAATGTTATCCATTATGCTAGTAAGACTCTTGATGCTGCTCAAAAGAATTATGCTACTACTGAAAAGAATTCTTAGCTGTTGTCTTTGCTTGTGATAAGTTTAGACCTTATATTGTTGATTCAAAAGTTACCATTCATACTGATCATGCTGCTATTAAGTACCTTATGACGAAGAAATATGCTAAGCCTAGGCTTATTAGATGGGTGGTGCTTTTACAAGAGTTTGACATGCATATTGTAGATAGGAGAGGTGCTGAAAATCCTATTGCTGATAATTTATCTCGATTGGAAAACATCTCTTTTGATCTTATGCATGTTAATGATAGTTTCCCAAATGAACAGTTGGCTGCAGTAGGGGTAAGCTCGTGAGGGAGCCCTTGGTATACTGATTATGCTAACTTTATTGTCTCCAAGTATTTGCCTCCAACTTTTACAGCCTAGCAAACAAGGAAGTTCTTTTACGATTTGAGGCATTATTTTTGGGATGACCCACATTTATATAAATAGGGAGTATATGGTATTATGCAAAGATGTGTTCCAGAATATGAACAAAAGGAGATATTGCAAAAATGTCATGGTAGTGCCTATGGAGGACATCATCCGGGAGATAGAACCGCACAAAAGGTGCTACAATCAGGTTTTTACTCGCCTACCCTTTTTAAAGATGCAAGAAAATTTGTCTAATCATGTGATGAGTGTCAACGAGTTGGTAATATTTCTAGACTCAATGAGATGCCTATGAATTACTCTCTTGTTATTGAACCATTTGATATTTGGGGATTCGACTTTAGGGGTTCTTTTCCCCATTTAAAAGGTTATACTCATATCCTTGTTGTTATTGACTATGTTACTAAGTTGGTAGAAGCCATACCTACGAAGAGTGCTGATGGTGGGACCTCTTTAAAAATGCTTCAGGATATTATCTTTCCTAGGTTTGGGGTGCTTGGGTATCTTATGACTGATGGAGGCTCTCAATTTATTCATGGTGGTTTTAGAAAGACCCTTGCTAAATATGATGTTAATCATAGAATTTCTTCAGCTTATCATCCCCAAACTAGTGGGCAAGTAGAACTATCAAATAGATAAAGACTGTTAATAGATCTAGAAAAAATTGGGCTAAAAAGTTGAATGATGCTTTATGGGCTTATAGAACTGCTTATAAAAATCCTATGGGAATGTCTCCTTACAAAATGGTTTATGGGAAAGCTTGCCACCTGCCTTTAGAATTAGAACACAAAGCTTATTGGGCAGTGAAAGAACTTAATAGAGACTTCAAACTTTTTGGTGAGAAAAGATTATTTGACTTAAGTTCGTTAGAATAATGGAGGAGTGAAGCATACGAAAATACTAGACTCTTTAAAGAAAAAGTTAAAAGATGGCATGACAGGAGAATTCGTAAGAGAGAGTTCCATGTTGGTGAGAAGGTTCTATTGTATAGGTCTCGTCTTAAATTTTTTACAGGGAAACTACTCTAAAAATAGGATGGACCTTTTGTTATCAAAGAAGTGTATCATTCAGGTGCAATAGAAATTTCTTATTTAAAAGATAATACTACATAAGTGGTTAATGGTCAGAGACTCAAGCACTATATTTCTGGAGATTCTTACAATGAGGATATTAATGCTATTCAAATGGTAACTCCGGAAAAATTCATTAAGTACCAAGTTCAGAGACCTGTAGAGTCCGTTTTCGAATAGGTAATAGTTCTGGTAAGAAAAGGTCCGCAAAAAATCTGTCAAGTTATATTTTTGCAGTTTTTACCTAACAAGGAAAGCAATGAGGCGAAAGAGGGACGGAAACGGAGCCCAGGTGGCTAACACCACCCCGTGGCGCGAGCCCACTTGGCCGCGCCACCAGGGGTGTGGCCACCCCGGAGCCCATCTCTGACCCATTTTCTCCTAGTATCTTCCTTTTATTGTAAAACTTGGTAATATATAATCCCCCAGATCCCCCGGGGTTCATATATTGTGTTATCGTCATGTTTTCGTTTCGATCTGTTTTTGACAGGTAGAGTCCCAGTGTTGGAGCCACAGTGTCTTCCTCTGGATCAGCCAAGGAAGATTCCTCCATGGACAATGTCAACCCATACATGCGTGAGTTGAATATTCATCCCAAGGAGTTGTTGCTCGAAGATGGGAAGGTACATATAAAAGAGGTTCAGGGCCCTAAAGGTGAAGGCAGTCTAGAGGACAAGATGGAAGCATTGGAGCAAGAAGTCTTTAGGTACAAGAAGATGGCGGAACACGAAGTGGATATCATCCATAAGATTAGTTCATAACTCATCGTCGAGCACTAGAAGGAGACTACTGAGCTTAGGGATGAAATTCTCTCACTCCACCAATCAACCAACCAACTACAAGCACAGCTCTACGACATGCAAAATCAAAATTGTGAGTATGAGGTTAGGTTTAAACGCATAAGTGATGCTGCTAGTTTTAGGATGTTGGAGACCAGGATGTCTTTTGTTGATGGAGAGCCCTTACCTTGGAAGTCGGACGATGACGAGAGAACACCACCACCACCGAAGGAGTAATTCGTCATCAGGTTTTGGCATCCCCTTGGTTTGTTCCAAGCTTGGGGGAGTGCCGCAGTATCACATCACTATCTTTTATCTTTTTACCTTTTCAATAGAGTCATTTCATGAATAGAGAAGTTATCATATAGGATGGTTTGCATTATGGAAGTGTCTCTCCTCTCGTTAGATATCTATGACTCCCTTGGTGTGAGTTGCCGTTATGGAATATTAATGAGAAGTTCTATCATTTACTCTTTTGCATATTTTATATTAGTTTTCAATTTCTGTTATATGATGGATCTTATTGTTAGTATTGGTATCACTTTCGGAACATTAAGTAAATTTAGTTGGTTTTGGCAAACCTGGCTCTGGTCAGTAGCAGCACTATTTGAGAATTGAATGAAAAAGATAAAAGTACCCTTAAGAAATATAACTTCATCATCTTCCTTTCTTGTTAGTAGTAAATTCATGTTTTTATCTACCTTCCGAATTAAACTTGTTATGTGAAAATTAGTGATTAAAGCTCTCACGAACTTGATGGAACACTTTACTTTCTTGCACTTAATAAACTTGAACCATTTTGCCCATCTATGTTGCGTATTTGCTTGTGCTTTGTAAGTTGTGAATTAGCAGAACCATGCTATCATGGGGAACGCTTTCAACATTGCACTTTATTTAGTTGATATCATGTTCTTTTGCTTATGTATCCTAGTGGTGTGAAATGAAAGGGGAGCTTGTAAGCCTGATGGAGTTCGTATATGTGTTAGAGAAACGCTTGGGCGGCTCGTCTAATCCATGCCTAATCATGGTGGAAACCTGCAGCGTAACCATAGTGAGCAATCTATGAAGCATCCTCTTTATAAAAAAAGAAAGACCTATGCAAACAGGAAAGAAAACAAAGAAAAAAAGAAAGACCTATGCAAATAGGAAATAAAAGGATTGCTGAGATGCTCATTGTCTGCTTGCCTTGTCATTTTGATATGGGGATTCTTCTGTATCATCAGGAAAGGGGTACCCTATTGGCGATTCTCTATGATACAGATGTACTTACAATGACAAGAACATACTTGTGACTAAACTTGAGTAGCATGAGGAACGGTCTTCGTAAGTAAGGGGCATGAGATTTTTAGCTTATAACTTGTCAAGCATATCCTCATATTTGATCACTTTAACCTTAATCACCTAAAGATGCTTATGATAGGGGCAATGAGAGCTGAAAGCTAATAAGTACCATAATTTTTGGAAGCTCTTTATGAAACTTGAAATCTCTGCTTCCCTCTGAGAAGGGCCTATCTTTTACCTTTTTAGTTGAGTCAGTAAACATATTCCTTTCTATGTCAGCAAGTATTTTGAGTTATTGTGTTTCATTCATTCATATGATGATTTATTCATCATGTTTCTTATGTTCCTTGTTTTGCACATTGCTCTTATCTTAGTGAGTATTACTATGAAAGCTATCATTGAAAACGCCATTATGTTTGAACTCCTACAAATTGTTAACTATTCTTTGACCAAGAGAAAAGTTTGCCATTACCAATTACGATTTACTTTGTGTATCTTTATTGTGTTTCCTTTACCTACTCCAAGTTAAGTTATATAATAGTGAGTTGTCTTCTATTATGATTTGTGTATTGATGAATGTGATGCTTCTTGTCCGTAATCTTTTATCGACTCTTCACTCCATAAACCTGAGGTCATGTTTACTGAGCTTAGTTTTTTCTTGGGGACAAGCGAAGTCTAAGCTTGGGGGGGTTGATACGTACATTTTGCATCCCTATTCTATATCATAATTTACTGTATTCATTGATATATTTCATATTAAGAGATGATATTGATGTTATTTCATCTGTTTTTGCATGGTTGATGACTTTTGGAGGGTGGACTGCTGAAGTCAGGATTCTGATGGAAAAGGCACTTTTTGGAGGAGAAATTCGCGAAGATCAGAAAATCCCAGAAAATATATGAAAAATCCAATTTTCCCAGAAGACGAAGGATGCCAGAAGGGGGAGTGGAGATGGGCCACAAGGGGCCCACACCACCCCCTGGAGCGGGCCACCCTAGGCTGCGCCACCAGGTGGTGTGGCCACCCTGGCCCAACTCTAGCTCTACTCTTTGGTGTATATATTCCTCTCGAAACCCTATGACTCGAGGAGCGACCATAGAAATATTCCGTTGCCTCTGCGGGGAGGAAAACTGCAGAGAGAGAAAGAGCTCTCCGGCTGGCAGAAGTCTGCCGGGGAAATTCCTTCCCGGAGAGGGGAGATCGTTGCCATCAACACCACCATCAAGCTGGACTTCATAGGGATCATCATCATCATCTCCACCAGCACCATCATCACCACTCCATACCGTTGTAACATTTGGGTTGAATCTTGCATATTTCTTAGGGCAACTTTCCCGGTGTTGATTACTTGTTGTAGTTGATGCTATTGAGTGGAACCATTTAATTATTGTTCATGTTCAGATTGTTACTTGTCATTATTTCATCTCTGATCTTGATCCATATGATGACTTGTGAGTAGTTCGTTTAGTTCTTGAGGACATGGGAGAGGTCATGTTGTTAGTAGTGGAATTGTGTTTAGAAAGATTCAATGGTTTGATATTTAAGTTGTGATGTTATTCTTCTAGTGGTGTCATGTGAACGTCGACTACATGATACTTCACCTTTATGGGCCTAGGGGAATGTATTGTGTATTTGGCTACTAATCATAGGGGTTGCCAGAGTGATAGAAACTTAAACCCCCGTTAGGAAACCTTTGCACAGGGGAGTGTAGGATCTCAGAGTTTAAAGTTGTGGTTAGATTTCTATCTTAATTACTTTCTTGTACTTGCGTATGCTTGCAAGGGGTATAATCACAAGTATGTATTAGTCCTAAGAAGGTCAGTACATTAGCACAGGTTCACCCACACAACACATATCAAATTAAAGAAGATTAATCAACTATATGAAGCGAAAGCACTTGACGATATTCTCGTGTGTCCTCGAGAACGTTTGGTCATCTAAAGTAATACAATTGGCTTGTACTTTGCTAAAGAAAGGATTGGGCCACGTGCTGCATTTATTATTATTGTCTTTCAATCACTCATACTTTATTTACCTGCATTATCAAAAACCCCTAAAAATCCATTTGCTAAGTATTTACAGAGGATTCCTGCTCCAAGCCACTCGTCAACACCTTCTGCTCCTCGTTGGGTTCCACACTCTTACTAATCGAAATACTGGGATACGCCCCTATACTTGTGGGTCATCAGTACACTTCACCCATGTGACATGGTCGACCCTTTTTACTATTGCGCTCATTTTTGCACCATTGTCAGGAGAAGTCCATAAAAAGACCATTCCAACCTACCATTCACTACAACTCTGGCTATGTGGGTTCAAGTCAGCACAACCTACTAAGTCTAGCCAATCCCCTACTTCATTAATTACACATGGTTGTACATGTATGCTACCAAGTAAAGAAACCAATCTTTTCTCAGTGTCTTGGGTGCCTTTTTGCATTAAAACCACCAAAAATACCAATCCCATCACAGCCAGGAGATTCATTAATTAATTTTTTTTTGTTGAATAAAACATATACACTACCATAACATGGTGTAATCCCATCCCCATCTAAAATAGCATGGCTAAGCACATCTATCATACAGTGGCTCAACTATGAGATACCCCTACCGTAATACAATAGTATATAGCATAGCGATAGTAATTCCTAAACATGCATCTATACAAAAACATCTACAATGCATAGGAAAACAATGGGACATTTATAACAAGATAGCACCACTTGCCTTTTGTAGATGTAGTCGTTCAGAGAATCCTCATAATTATAATGGTCTCACTCTTCAGACTCACAATAATTGCAATCACAATAGTTGTAATCATAGTAGTTGCGCTCCTGGCAATCTATTGTTCAAAAGCAAAGGCACAACAAACAGACCTTTCAAAACATTACAATCATGCACAATACAATAAAACCATGATGATCAAGTGCATGCATGATGATTTAACATCACAATGGTTGTATTTAGTTCTCTGAATAGCATTAGATCACATGATGCGTGTAGAGAATCATTTAATGTAATAGGGTGTTTATTATTAATTCCTGGTTGCTAATAGAGGGGTTTTAATAGATATGTTGGAACGTCTGTACTAATTGTCGTATTAATTTTAGATCAGAAGTGTATTGGATAGAGGACATTAATACGAACCAGTAGCAACTGGATTCACTCTAAACAGAGTTGTATATTTTTTATGATTTAATTACCATTTAATAGAGTTTAAATTATTTAAAAGTTTATTATGACCAAAAATATATCTAAGCTTAGATCTAGAATTTAAACGAAATTGTGAATCTAGGTACATATTATTTATATTTTTTGGATCTATAAATAATTTATTATGGATTTAATAGTCTAAAAATCTATTAACACTAATTAAATTATTACTAGTTAACTATACTACGAAAGTTAGAGCTAATCTGATAATATTAATCTTCGTAAAATTATCTTCAATCTAATATGTTATACAAAATTTTTGGATCTAGTATGAATTTCCTATGAATTTTACAAGTTAGATGTAATCTGAAATTTTAAATTCAAACGGACTATTTCATAGAATATTCCGTTGACTGGAGAGGCTGACTTTGCATGCTGACTAGGACTAGATGCTGATCTAGCGACGGCATGGCAGTGACGAGGCAGCGGACTGAGATGATTGGATCTCGACCGTCGGGATAGGATCCGGTGGCTAGGAGAGGAAGCTCGTTCGAATTGGCTCGATTTTGGTTCAGAATAGATAAGAAATAGATCTGTGTTAGAGACACAAATTCATAGATCAAATCAAAATACTTCCAACATAAATTTGTTAGGAATCATTAGATCTACCTTTTCACTAAAGGAATTTGGATTTAAAGAAACGAGCGCGAGTAGTACTTTGATTTACGCCATTAGATCTGAAATATCATGTTGTGAAATTATCCATATGTGGTGGATGAAATGAGATAAGGTTTGTTGGTGTTGAAAGATTTTCGATGATATCTACAACATTCGTGCTGGAGCCGAAGGCAGCCGACGAAGTTTAGATAGGTTAAGAAGCGAAATATGATTTGGGCATCTGCAGATTCGGGATTTCAAGAAGGGAAAGTGATATATCTATGACTCTAGGGCTTTATATAGAGGTTTAGGATGGTGGGAAGATATATCTTGGTGTATGGAACAAGTAGAAACAAACGGAAGTCAATTCAGAGTTGTAGATTAGAAGGTATTGGAGTTTGAATAGAGATAGGTTTAGAAAAAGGAATTCCGCACTATTTTTTAAAGGGAGCCTCGGACCGATCACCTCTCCCCGCACGTGGCTGGTTCAATCGGCCTAGTTGGGTAGGCCCATGTGTTTTTTTCTTTTTCTATTTTTTTTCTTTTTCTATTTTTTTCTTTTTCTTTTTTATACTTCATATCTTTTGCATATGAACTCCAAATGACATGATTCTTGTTTCTAATTTTTCTAAAATTCAATAGATTGTTCTGAGATCATTTTTGCATATTTTTATTTAATTTTAAAATATCAGATTTATATAATCCTTATTTATTCCTCATAGAAATATTTGCAAAATCGAGTAGGCTTGGGGTTTTCAATTTGAAATTTTCGAGATTTCGAATGAATGCAATGCAATGGTCATGAATGACATGTAAAAACATTTTTCCCCTAGTACCAATTTCTAAATTCTTGGCATGTTACACGAAACGACAAACTTTCCTTTCGGTGCATACTAAGGAAGAACATATTATTATCTTGATATTAGTGAGTGGGATCGTCTTATAATGCTACTGCCAAGAACTAAGCAAGCATAAGAAAAATAAGATGCATAAAAGGGATAAACATCACATGCATATATAATGTGATATGATATGGTCCTTCTAGCCTTCGATCTCCATCTTGTGCATCATGGTATGATATCCATCATTCCACCAGTGTGGCACCAAGGTCCATGGCGCCACCATCATGGCCATCTCCACCATTACAATATATCTCTTGGAAATACATGAATAGCACGCAGACCATAAAAAGATAAAGACAACCATATGGCTCCTGCCGGTTGTTTAACTCACAATAAATTTCATTGAATACATCTATTTTTGTATCAACGACCATATCACATTATATTCCCATGCTAAAACAAGTTAGACGTCTCTAATTCGTTTTTGCATATTTTACGTGGTTGTGGGCTTTCTAGGATAGAATCGCTCTACCTACGAACTTCGACCACAACGGTGATAATTAAGTTATTAGCAAATAGGTTGTAAATTAGATCATGACTATGCTAGGAGAGACAGACACCTGCTGAGCCACTTATGAAATACAAGTTTCATGTCAAGCGTGGGACAAGTATCATGTGAGAGGACATGTAAAGTTAGTTCTGGTTGCTTCATCCCAACATGCCCATGATCCAAATTTACGCAAGTATGAAATAACATGATCATCAATGCCCACATCTCTATGTGTTCGAACTGTACAAAGCATCTACGCATAGATATAGCTCTGATGGGGTTTGTTGCCTAGAAAACAAAAAAATCCTACGATTACAACTGGCAAGATCGAATCTAGGCAACACTTGTAATGGTTTCAGAAGGACTCACCCTTGAAGAACGTAAAGCGGGATAATGTTCCCGGAAACAAATGTGGATGTTGTAGATTGTACACGACTGTCTTCAAGGACACGATGACGATCAACGCCACAAAGGGGCAGCGCCTCCGTAATTGGTCACACGTTTGGTATGTCGACGACTTCCTTCCCTTGCTCCAGTTGGGCAACAAAAGCAGGTGATCCTTGGGAACTCTGCAAACACTATGACTTTGTGGTGATGGTGGTGGAGAAGATCTTGAACATGGATTCATCTAAGCACGATGATCATGGCAATGGACAAGGTTAGAAAGGGGAGGAAGATGCCAACCAAAGGGCATATGAGAGGAGGGACGCTGAGTGTGTGAGAGGAGGTGCTCCACCCTACCTTTTATAGGGGGAGGGGGCTTCCCCTTGCCATGACCGGTAGCCAAGAGGGGTGCCCCCACATCTTCCCTCATTCATGTGGGTGGACACTCCACTCACAAAAATTCATCTCCGCTTTCTCCCATTTATTCTCCACTCAAAATCAAGAGTCTTTCCATTAAAACCTCTTTTAAATCACTTGATTTAATGCCACTCATTTAATCAACACTTCATTTAATGAATACGTCAACAATTAAATCCTTTATATTAATCCGATACACCGAAACTATTCTCGCAAATTTATCATAACAATTCATGCGATGTCTAGTATTTTCTCCGGTGTTCCCCATACACTCAAATGTGTCGACTACCCTTAAGTGTGTTCTCCTAGGGGTTCGTGAACTATGTGAACATGATCGAGACTCTCCCTGATCAATAATCATTAGCAAGACCTAGAGATCCATAATGACTCCCACTAGTTCAATGATAAACTAGTGATCGTGTGAACCTTATTCATAGTAACCAATTCCTTTTGTCTCGCGATATTTACTTGTCCGAGATCCGATCATTTGGTATCATACTACCTAGTTCGTTCTCGTTACTGATAAGTACTCTTTTCTCATTCCCGTGATATAACATTCTTAGTGATCTTTATCACTTTCTTGGAAGCTATTTTAATGTGATATCACCAAGAGGGCCCTGAGTAAATATATCCGTCACCGGGACAGACAAATCGCACTCTTGATGCACGAGCCTCAACTAACACTTTCTAAGTACCTGACGACATCTTTATAATCACCCTGTTACGGTGTGACGTTTGATGGAATCAAAGTACTCTTCTTGAGTTAGTGATTGACGTGATATGATGGTCTAAGGGTTAGAGTTACTTTGAACGAGATAACAATATAAACTTGATGACATGATCATATAGCTAAATCTATTGCGGGTGAATTTTCATCATATCATTCTCTAATGACATGACCTTGTTATTAACAACATCCAATGTTCATGATCAGGAAACCTTGATCACCAGTTAATCAACAAGCTAGTGTAATGAGAGGCATTACTAGGAACATGTTCTTTTGTTTATTAAACACACATGTACCAACGTTTCTTGTTAACACAATTATAGCATGAGAAATAATCATATATTATAAACCTGGAATAAGATAATAACCATTATTATTGCCTCATGGGCATATTACTTTCACTCCTATTGCTTGATTCTTTCGCTCACGGGCCTTCTCCAAGTGAAAAACTGATCATGTAATTTTTTTCCTTTGATATTTAGGCATCCAGAATGTCCCTGAAATAATAAAATACGAAAAAGCAGGTTTTTTGCCTCCCAAAAATAAAATATCAATGAAAGGGACTTTGTAGGAAAGTCCCATAAATCAACTAAAAAGGCAAAAATAATGATAGAACATGACAAATATCATTCAAAACATATCATATAAGTCACTATATTGATGATGTAAAATGCATGTATCAACTCCCCCAAGCTTAAAACTTTGCTGGTCCTCGAGCAAATAAGCGAATAGACCATATCATGTAGCAATGAACTTATCGTTGATAATAAAATATGAGCATGGCATCATAAATTACGCATATTCAATTGTATTATAGAATCTATAGACTAACAATCATACAATTGTGGGCTACATGGATAGGAGTCCTAGCAACTACCCCTTGGTTTTGAACAAAACTAACCATTGTATGTTGGATAATTGAACGAGTCTCACATTTTTCTTTTCCCTTTGCTAATATTAGCTTGCATGGTGTTTTATCTTGCTATCTTTAATTTTCCTCTTGCCTTTACAATGAAGATAAATTCTGATAGAACAACTAGTTAAAAGAAGAGATTTATTGAACAACAAGATAGACATGTAGTTTGACTTCGTCAAACACTTTCACCACTTTTAAATGGCATCAGTTAACGGTCTTGCCTCTTAGTAACCAATATAAACGTTATTCATGTATCTTTCAATCATGTCATATGCTATAATCAACCTTTGCCTTTCACTTTCCATGGCTAACCAAATCCTCGGGTGCCTGCCTTTCATACACTTTTCCATAGAGCATATGTATTGAAATATCCATCACCCTCAGTTTACTCATGTGTACTAAATAGAACAAGAGTATCTCATGTCCAATTTTCATCAGCTGTTCCTAACTATTTTTTCTATAGAACCATATCTCTACTCCAAATTTAAGGTATTCCTTTTTTATATATGTTTGTAAACATCACTTGCATGGATATTTCCTTTGTTGCAAGTTTTTTCTTGTTTGAGAAGTCATATACTTGTCCAACACACTCAAGTTAATCTAATTCAAGATAAGATGTAACTAAAACTTCTAGATATAAGGAAAACATATGCTTGAGTGTTACCCATAAATTTCCAAACAAGAGAATCAACGATGACACCATACTTTACGTTTTATTCAAAAACCACTCTCCCAAGGATACATGATAATGCTCTAAGAGATTTCAAGACATGAGAAAATCTATATCAAATTGATAAAGGCAAAACCAACCTAAAGATCGTGACTAAAAGCAATATGATAAACAAAAAAATTAAAACCTTGATAAAACTCCCCCAATCTTGAGTGTTGATGTGGATCCTTAAGCAATGACTTTCATGAACTCATCATCGGTAGTGTTTCTGATATTCACTAAGGCTGGACGCAACTTCTGGTTAACTTCAACTTGCTCCACCCACTTGGCCTTGTAACTCTTAAGCTCTTCATCCAGCCTTTCAATAGTCTCTATGCAAACTATGGAGTTTGTTTGCGTGCTCCTAATATACTTTGTGTTCACTGCGTATTTGTAGTCTTGCAACATATTAATATGATATCGAGAGCCAAATGAGTGCCTCTCTTCATTAGCAATTTGTCGGTGAAGAAGGTCAATCCGTGCTTGAAGATCTGGGTCAGCCAAGCCCTTTAATTGAGGTTCTTCAACCTCCCTAATCCTGCTTGCTCCATCTTCAAGTTGAGTCCTCCAAAATCCATTGTACTTAGGGTCTTGTTCTTCCCTTTGCAGCTAACTCCTTGGTGGGAGCTCCACCACGAGGTCCTAGTGGGCGCACACAAGAATCCTCCCATTGGAGTGCTCGACTATGAAAACATGACTAGTTGTACAGATGAGATTTGGTAAACAGGGACATAAAACAATGTTCACTCAAAAGGACTCGATGCGAGATTAGATCGGTAGAGAGCCGTATATATTGACAGTTTGTAGGGTAAGACGAAGTGATGGATTCGAAAAGGACTTCGGAGGGGCAAATGAGTCAGGGTGGCGCGCCCAGTAGGGACGCCACCTAGACTCTTTCACCCTTTGGGACTCCGTTTCGAACAATTCTTTTGCTGCACTTTATTTTCCAAAAACAATGACTTCCATAAAAGATGAAGATATTTTGAGATCGTCACACACTTGAAACTTAACTTCTATTGATTTCTAATATCTGGTAGGGGATAAATATTTGCTACTATGGCCTCGGGACTCTGGAGATTTAACTCTTCCACCGCTCCAATGAATTTTTGGCCTGCAATATAATGTTTAAGACGTTGTCCATTAAAAACATGAGGTTTACCTTTGTAGTCTCCATGAAGACAGATGGCTCCAGAGAGATACACCTCCTGCACAACTAATGGACCTTTCCACTTTGATGCTAACCTCCATACAGAGAACTTGAAATGAGAGTTGAACAATAATACCTGTTCTCCTACTTTAAATTCATTTCACTTTATTTTTCTATCATGCCAAATCTTCACTTTTCTTGAAATAACCTAGCACTTTCATAAGCTTCATTCATCCATTCATCTAACAAGTTTCGGTCTATAATTATTTTCTCTCCAGCTGTTTTGTACTCAAAGTTGAGTTGTTTAACAGCCAATCTAGCTTTATGTTCTAATTCTACAAGGAGGTGACATTCTTTACCATAAAATGTTTTATAAGTAGACACACCCATAGGATTTTTAAAGTAGTTCTATAAGCCCACAAAGCATCATTGATTTTGGTTGGCCAATCAGATCTGGCTCTATTGGCTATCTTTTCTAAAATGAGTTTGATTTCCCTATTACTTAGTTCAACTTGACCACTAGTTTGAGGGTGATATGGGGATGCTACCCTATGATTGACACCATACTTAGATAAAGTTTTTATAAACACTCCATGTATAAAGTGAGAACCACCATTAGTAATTAAAAATCTAGATACTCCAAACCTGGTAAAGATGATGTCCTTAAGCATCTTCATTGTCGTAGCATGATCTGCACTTTTTGTCGGAATTTCTTCAACCCACTTTATAACGTAGTCCACTACAACCAAGATGTGAGTGTGTTTTGTTGTTGATGATGAGAACGGTCCCATAAAGTCATATCCCCATACATCAAATGGTTCAAGAGGCACCGAATAGTTCATAGGCATTTCATTTCTCTTACCAATGTTTCCAATGTGTTGACATTTGTCACAAGCTGTAACATCCCAATTCCAGGAACCCTGATTAGTTGTCTAGAATGCAAAAATTAGGGGGAACAAAAACTTTTTCTTGTTTAACGGTGTAGTGGTTGCTTGTTTTTTGCATGTGCTTATGCATATGAATGTGTAACAGATGATATACTTCTTTCCTCACCACAATTGACAAAAGCTATTTCAAAAAGTCTGTCTTGGCTTATTTTTCATATTCTCAAATATCCTGGCATTTCCAAAAACTTGAGCCAAGATTCCTTTGCAACACTAACTATTTCAGTAGCTTCTATTGACCAAACTATGGAGAGCTATATAATATATCCTCCTTATGTTTTTAAGACAGAACTTTCAACTACTCTTACCTCTAGGTTTTCCAAAAACCTTTTTGTAAAACTTTTGAATTCTACTCTTCGTAGAGATACCAAGGACTCTCACCTTATTCATACAACCTTTCAAACTAACCATCCTTACATCAAGCTAAACTTGATGGTAAGCCTAGTACTGGTTGAGTTGATTGCTTAGATGAGTTGCCTTGTTCTGATGTTTGAATTGTTTGCTTAGGAAGTAGTATGAGCTAATTTAAGAGAACATACTCTAGGAATCAAGCTAAAGTAAGATTGTAAACTCTAATTAAAGTCCCTAAGCTTACCCTTTCGTCTGGTCACTAAAGTGACTATCTAGTCCCTTAACAAGATCACCTTTGAAGTCATTCCTTCTAGAAGTTTCCAACTCTATGAAGACCAATATCAAGAATGGATCCTTTATACTCAATCTACACTTCAACATCATACATTTGATGATGATTTGGAACCTTGCAACCAAACAAAAACATCAACACTTGTATTCCAGTCAAAATCACCAAATCTCGCAAAATACAACTAAGTTTGGTAATGTTATCAAGATGCAATCTTTGAGTCTCCCTCATTTCCAATCCTTTTGTATTCTTGGAAATGCACTTGAACCATACTGTAGACCATCATAAGGACTACCAAGTACCACTTTTTACCATTGCTAGAACATCCTCAAACCCACATGTTCTTGATGGTTTTGTAGGCAAGAAAATAATAATTTCTGCAAATCTTATCAACTAGCCTAATTTGGAAGAAGCTCACATCTCCATACTATCTTCCTTTGACCAAATCCTTGCATGATTGTGTTATAATCATAAATGTTTATCAATCCCTACTTCACTTGTTCCAATTGGATCCTTGTGCATCTAAAACCCACATGGTTTAGAAGGCTAATATATAATCTGTTTTGGCACCCTTATTTTATTCAAAGTTTGTCATAACTCCTTGGAGAGCTAAATCATGATCAACCTCAACTATTTTCTCCATGGTGATCTACATAACTTGGTATATCCATCCATATACCGCATGACCCAAGGGGAGCTATGAGCTCCAAGATCCAACAAGGCTTTGAAGATATAAAATTAACATTGCCTTAGATCCTTTATTCCCCGTATTATTCCAAAAATTAAGTTTGATCCTCAAAACCCAAGGTTTAATATGATGGATGCATGGGGTGGACATCATATACCGTGGATACATAAATTTATCCAATGTTTTCCATAATTTCTTTGGCCTAAAAACAATTTAATTATTTTATGAAACAAAAGCTCCAAAGCTTCTTCTACAAAGGAATGTTGTTTTTCTCCAAAACACTTTTCCAAATTTAGGAACATTTGAGTCCTAGATATCATGCCCTATCTTCCCAATTCAAAAATAAACATTTTTGAGGAGTTTAATTATTTCTCTTTGCCAATAAATGGGAGAAACAAGAAAATAAATGTTTTAAATACTTTTCTGTCACCATAAATCTTGGGGAAAATTATCCAATGCTTGAATTGGTATTTGGGACCATCTCAAACCAAAAAACTCTACCTCTCCAATTCAAATATCTCAAATAAATGCAATAAAACAGATTCAGCAATATTTCAATAGATGATACAAATATGACATAAAATGATCTAATAAATCCGACCTAATTCCTAGAGGTGTACCTTAACCCTATCTAGCTACTAGCATCAATTACTCATCTTGCTAAGGTCAACTTATGAGAACTTTTCTTGATCAATCATTTTGGAAAAAAGGGATAAGTGACAAAGCATGAACAAAAACCAAACCTAACCCTCCTCACTCTCCTCCTTTGACCACCACACCAGAACACAACCTCTCTGGTTGAGCTACACTATAGCTGGATTGTAGCAACCTCCCTCCCACTTGTCCTTGGTGCTTGTTTGAAAGGAAGAGAGAGAGAGGGACAACCACAACCTGCCAAGATATCATCAATACTTGCTGCAATAGCCACCCTCCTTGTCCCTCCTTACTCTCTGCCCGACCGAGGAACCCTCCACCACCCTTGATGCCCAATCCTAGGACACTCCTCCTCTCCAAGCTCTCCATGAAACCACTCCATCGTGGCCCAACACCCCCATGTTAATTAGGCTCGGGGCAACCACAACCTCCCCTCTCACCCTCATTCTACTCTCCTCCCTGCACTCTCCCATCCCTAGAGCCATATCCCACGCCCTCCCCTCGAGCTGCCTAGGAGATCCCATACTCTCTCTTAGGTATGCAACTTCCCTTGAGCATGGCCACAGATCCAGACCACCCCTCCTCTTCTATCTCCCTCCTAGTGTTCTACCAACTCTAACCTCCACCCCTATGCCTATCCTTTTTTGCTTCATGATGCCGGAGACCACCACCCCAGCTGCATGTCCGAGCTAGTTCACTCTCGGTGAACCTGGCAAAAATGCGCAAGCAAACCCGCCTTGTACAACCGAGGGCCTCTCAAGAGTATCTGGTGCAAATATCCTCCTCTACAGCGACCTGCATGGCTTCCTTGGCCGGCTACGGTGAACTCCCGAGAACATCCTTGCAGGTGTCGTCGTGCGAGAGCCCTCCCGATGTGAAACCCATTGTTCCCGCCCATCTCCAGGATTGCCTCCTAGCACCGTGTCATTGCCTCGCCTCGCCGACGTCTGGGGACCACCCCAAGGTTTGTTTCCCGACCACTACTACCCATCGCTAGGGTTCCCTCCCCGGCAACCATCGCAGGGTAGGAGACGATACCCCGGCCGTTGGATCACTGTCTAATCATGCGGCTTTGGGTGCTCCTTACCCTTCCAGGCCCCACTATCACTGAAGGTGGGCCTGCTCAGGAGTTTTTTAGAGTGGAGTTCCTGCCCGCTGTGAGGCATAGTTGGGCCGTCCTATAGCTGATAGCCCGCATCTGGCCATTTACCCTTTTAGCTTTTATTCTTTAATGATTTCTGCCATATTTGCTTGTTAGGAATAAATCAAAACAAAAAATGTAAAATGACACAAATTTGCTAGATCTAAATTTATAAATGTTCCCTAGGGATTTCCCAAACATGTAGTACCTTTGTTTTCCCTAGAATAATTCTTGTTATTTTATAGTAATTAAAATACAACCATGTGTCATTTTCAATCAATAAATATTTTAGAGTTTTTGATAAACTCAAATAGGGTGAATCCAATTTCCTCTAGTTTCTATCTCAAATATCTAGCATCTAGAATTGGGCTCATACCAAATTGAGTTATAGTTTGATTCCGGCAAAAAATGATAAAATCAATACATATTTGGCTTTAGAAATTTCTCAAGGCCAAACCATGCATTGTCTGGACCTAATTCCAACTCTCATTGATGAGGTATATCAATACAATTCAAAACCCAAGAGGTCCAAATTTATTGAGCCTCTGTTGAATTTATTGAGCTCAAGATCTATTTAGGATTGTTTCACCAAATAAATCCCATATGTAATTCTATTACTTCAATAATAGTTAATCCATATCCTACAAAAAGGTATTTGTAATATCTACCAAGTGAACTTTTCCTCATACTGTTTGGACCTATAACACAAAATTGAATCGAGTTCATATGCCTAGATCATCACTTTTCAAAAACCATTCAAATGAATTCACCTTGACATTTCCCAGCAACCACAGACTGCTAAGCAAGCCACAAGACCACTCACCAAAATTCATCCAAAAAATTTAAATTTGAATTCATGCGGCCATTTGACCGAGCACCTGGAAGGCACAATACAACCTCACCAGCTATACACTATTTGGAGCTGTCAATTGCTCAGCTCTTGTACTACAATCAACACATTGAATTGTCCTACATCATCCCTGGTACTTGGCCGTGCAAAGGAGAGGCATCACTTGCCACATTGACTAGTGCCACGCTCGTACCAAGCCGGCCATGCCGGTCGAGCATGAACCACTCACAGCATGCCGCACCGCCCTTGCCCATGATGTCCAGCAAGTCGCCGTGACCTCACTGCCACCCCCTTTCCACCCCTTGACCCAAGGCGAGAAGTGGAGATGCTGAAAACCACGCGCCCATTTAAGTCGTGGCCATGCCGAGTGCACGATGGAGCGCCGCAGCTGCCTCGCATGCACACACCGCGCCTTGCTCTCTTCGCCCATACCCACGACCGCCGTAGCACCAGTGAGCGCCCGGACATGACCGTTCGCCACCGCTCGCCCCGTAACCACCGTACCACGGGACGAACGCCTGCGTACCCGCCTAGAGCACCGACGTATCCCGACCAATGGAGACCGCACCTTGCCGTGTCGTCACTCATGTGACGATCGCCATAGTCCCCTGCACCGACCCATGCCCTCCGCCGTGACGAACGCGACCTGTAGCAACGTCGCCGGAGAAGCTAGCTCATGTCGCACTGCCTCCACCCTGGGTATATAAATAGAGGCCACCCCAGACCTCTATCTCCACACCGTTCCACTCCTCTCTCTCCTAGAAACACCCCAGACCTTTCCCCGAAGCAAGGCGAGCACCAGCCTGTCCGAATTTGACCGGAGTCCACCGTAGAAGTCGAGGAAGGAAGTCGTTGATTGCGACCACCCCAGGATCTACCGTGACCGCCATTCAAACCGTCGTCAATGACCATCCCATTCGCCCCTATCGCCGACCCTAGCTGGAGCCTAGGTGAGCCTCACACGACCCCCACCGCCGTTTTAGGGTTCGTTTCTTGCTGGAGCAGTTCGACGGAGACGACGAACCACCACCGTTAGATCCTAGTCTAATTGTAGGGCTAAGATTCAAACATACCGTTTCAGCTTAATTAAGTTGCTGACGAGTAGGACCTTCTTGTCAGCAGCCCGCTACGCCAGCGCAGTGCAGTTGGGCCAACCCAATTAGTTTCCCACGTAGAGCCCGTCGATTCAAATAAGATTTTTCCATTTTAGTTAAAACCAGATTCTGTTAGTAAATTCAAAAATCAATTCAAAGAGATTCAATGAACCAAAATTCATGATTCCAATTTTTTTGGAAAGGTATTGAAATTATCTAATAACTCCCGTTGAATTCCAACCAATTGGAATTATAGATAACCTATTCCAAAACTAACAAGACACAGACTTTTGACACTTCAAATATTTTTCTAAAATAAACTATAAATGTTTTTTAGATGATTCCACGTCTCAAAAATCACATTTGCCATGCTCTACATGAATATGTAAAAACATTTGGTTTTACACATACTAAACTTGGACTACTATTAAAAGAAGGCAATATAGGCTTTTCTAGTCTTTAAAATATTATTGAATAAGAATATTAAATATTGTAATACTTGACGATCATTTTAAATCACATTCCAAAGCTAAAGAATATATGGTGAGGACATGGTCCATATGATCCTATATTGTAGTTGGAGAATATTAAATATTAAACAATTTCAATGAGTAGAAATTACTTTTCTCAAATAAGTGAAATAAGAATGTATTGAAATTCCATATGATGATTGAGGTGATACTAGATCATCTAGTATGAGACCTTGTGTGCTAGATAGAAGTAGTGAAGTGTTGTTTGGTGATTGGGTACATTGAATGTGTTTATAGACGCTAGTACCGACCCGGGATTCAACGAAGAGTACTCTGAGGAAGAAGAGAAAAACTTCAACGACTACAACCAACAAGGCAAGCTATCAGTGCAAGCTACATCTAGGCGTTCTATATATGCAAGCCCTTATACCATATGCATTAGGCATGTTGGGTTGTATCACTTTACATATACCATTCCCAGTTTTACTCCAAGCTTTACTTTCCCCTTTACTACAGTTTCCTACTTAGTAATGAATTGTGATTAGTGGAAACTAGATTGAGTCCCATCAAGATCATAGGATTAATCTTTGATACGTATAATAGATTAGCACCCTCAATTAGTGAATACCCTCAACATTAGTGGCTAGTTCTAAGCATAAAACTTGATCACTTTAGATGGGAATACTTGGTAAAAATGATTATGAAAACCTTGGAATGATGATTCATTCTATTGAAATGTTTTGACATGTGTTGTGGAACACAATGGTTTGAGGATGAAAATGATTAAGGCATGAGCCTTGACTGTAATAAAAACTGATGGTTGGGTTCGGATGCGATACCATTCCAATTTTACCGTACAACCACAATACCTGAGTTGGGTAGGGCTTGAGTGGAAGTTTATATGTCTTAGTATGGATTCCTTTGCAGAAGAGGTTGAGTTGAGGCTACCTCGTGATGAATGTCCACCTATGCAGTATCCAATATGACAGATGGTCATGGTTGGGAGGCCAAACTCATAGGGGAGGTGCCTACACTAGGGTGTGTAATTCAAAAGTTAAGGTTGATTATCCGCATACCAAGTATGATGATTCAGGGTTATCCCTGATGGATGTATCGAATTTTGTGGTGAAAGTGGACAATCTTTGTAGAGTGTAAAACTATTCGAATAGCTTTGTCCGTGGTTATGGACAATTGGAGTGGCCATATTGCTCTATTGTCAGATGTTTTCAAAATGATTTGTGACTTGAAAGATGAGTTGACTTGACCACAACAGAGTTGTGGACATGAAATCTGAGTTCCCCCTTAAGTGATGTAGAGAACTAAATTAGGTCTTTACTCTTGAAGATTTATGAATTAAACCTGGCTTTTTGCAAACAAACCTAGAGCTTATGATTCCTACTAGTTATCTTCTTACCTATACTAGTGGTAGTTTGCGAGTACTTAAAGAGTACTCATGGCTTTGTCCCTGGCTATTCCCATGGCCAGACTATGAGGAGGATTACCCAGAAGATGGACAGCAAGAGGTCTATGACAACTAGGATCATCTCCCATCGTCAGCATTGCATGTGATCATGAAGATGAAGCCTCGCTATGTTTACTTTCCGCCGCTTTGATTGTATTAAGACGGATCATGAGATCCTTTATTTGTAAGACCTTATTATGGTTTGTAATGGATGATGTACTGTGGTACCACTTCTGTTATGTCTCGCAAAAATGGTAATCCTGGGATTGCGATGTACGGCATAATAGGCATCTGGACTTAAAAATCCAGGTGTTGATATGTTGGTATGAGAGCCATCCTGACCATAGGAGACCCTAGTTAGAATGGACGCCTGAAAAACCTAGCTTCAAAACAAAGAAAGTGAGTATTTACAAAAACATATTCTCATTCTTATCTTTGAAATTCTTTCCAAAAGAGATAACTTAAACTCTTCCAATTCTACATAAAATGTGAAACACTTGAAACACTCCACTAACTTACTCATCCTAAATTCTTGTAGATGGAGGTCAAATACACCAAGTTTTACCAGTTGGGCAACGGAGGCCACCTTATCTTTGAGAGGGATATGGATTCGCTCTCAGAGCATCTTGAGCGCCCGCACCCGGAGTTCTTCGGAGCACAGCTTAAGGACCACACTGGAGGGGAGCTATAGTGGCTGATTGTTGCAGATCTAAGAGGCAAAATGGAGCCACCTCTTTCTGATAAGATTTAGTTCAGCGTTCAGGAGAACAACTGGCTAGATGGATTAGCCAGGGCTATGCAAGAATCTCTTGCTCGCTTGTGTGCTCAGAACATCAACTAGATCATCGGAACCCGTTTTGCTCACGATGCAAGACGTGACTCAATGGGACAGCCTCTATCCATGCCAGCCCATCCAGAGTTGGGGCACTACGTGTATCACATGGACTTCATGCTACATGATACACGGAATGAGTTAGACAAAATGCCTGCGACCACGTCAACCAGAGCAATGCTGAAGCTATTGAGAGGAAGCATACCCTCGCCATCCTTGCCAAGGAACGCAAGTCACTTCACAGTCAGCGCGACAAAAAGTATCGCATCATCGCCCCTCTGCGTCAGAAGATAGCCACCTTGGAGGAGACCGTCCACGACCAGGAGATCCAGCTAGAGGAGAAGCAAGAGGAGGAAGGTGAAGACATCTGGGGGATATTCACTCTTACGTTAGTGATTACAATGACTACCTGGAGGACGAAGCCATGGAGGATAACACTGATGAGGATGATGATGCCTTCATTGATGAAGATTAGATGCACTTGAGCACTCCCGTAGGTGTGAGTTGTACCCGATCCCACTATATCGTAGCTTCACAGAATGGTTCTTAAAACCATCTGTTTTCTAGTTATGTTGTGGTGTGTTTGTATTGGGTACTATGAATGAATGAATGAAAAGGAAAGTTGTTAGTTTGCAAAATCTGAGTCGAACTCAAAGTTTAAATATTTTGAAACCAACCCATGAACCTTAGAAATTTCCCTCTTGTCTCACTATCTATCTCAATCTTTAGATGACTCGTGGAAATCCCGGGGGAAGCAGTTCATCTCAGGACCCAATGCTGCAGATTTTGAAAATGTTAGTTTCTGATCGTGAAGCTGGTAGAGCTGAACGTCAAGCCCATGTTAAGTAAGTCTAAGGAGCATCTAGATGCTGATGATTAGCTGCAGACCATGGAAAACAACCTAGAAGTTGCAGGAGTGGATGCAAATGAGAAGGTGTTGTTTGCCACCCACTATATGTCCGGATATGCCAGATCATGGTGGAATAGTACCCGTACAATTAACGAAGGTCAGATGATGACTTGGGAGGAGTTAAAACTCAAGTTCAGCAGGACCCATGTGCCCCCGGGTCTAATCAAGAGGATGAGTGATGAATTCAGAGACTTCAAGCAAGGAAGGATGACTGTGGTTGAGTACCGTGACAAATTTCTGTCACTAGCTAGGTATGCACCTCATGTGATTGACAATGAACCCAAGAAGAAGGAAAGATTTCTAAACGGTCTGCATGATGAGATGCAGACAATGCTAGTCAACATTCCATTTGATGACCTCAAAGCCTTAGTGGATTCTGCAATATAGATGGAAGGCAAGATCAACCAGGCCAGTGAGAACTGCAAGCGTCGAATGATGCATCAACCAAGACCCCACCATACCCTGAAGTATCGCCCCAACCCGTCTGCAGGATACGCACCTAGAAACAACAGACCCCCAATGAACCGCCTGAACTACCCTAACCGGGGAGAAGAAAACCCAAGGCCCGGAGGAAACCATAACAACAACCCCGGCAACTCCAATAACTTCAACCGTGCACCGCCCAAGTCCAACAACAACAACAACAACAACAACAATAATACTGCCCCAAGGACTAGAAGTAATGATGTGCCTATCGCAGGGAAAGACAATTCAGTGATAACTTGTTTTGAATGCGGAGTCACGGGTCACTACTCCAACGAGTGCTCCAAGAATCTTGCCGTAGCAACAAATGTTAATGCACCTACCCAACAGCAACACCGTGTCCAGCCTGGAAAAATAATCGCCCCAGAAAACCTGCACAACCGTAATGGCCGTCTGTTCCATATGAATGCTGAGGAAGCCCAAGAAGTGCCAGATGTCGTGTTGGGTATGTTTTCTGTTAACTTAGTACTAGCAAGAGTGTTGTTTGATTCTGGAGCATCGCACTCGTTTGTTACAGCAGAATTTGCACACACTAGTAAGATTCAACCAACCAATCCAAAGCATGTTATGATAGTTCAAATCCCTGGTTTAACCACCAAAGCTAGAAAAGTTTGCAAAGCAGTACCTATCAGAATCCATGGGATAGATTTTTATGCCAATCTAATAGTACTTGGGACCAAAGGTTTGGAGGTAGTGCTAGGTATGGATTGGCTGTCAAAATATCAAGGATTAATCGACTGTGCTCCATCAATTCAAGTGCAACAAGAGTCTAGCCAAGACCACCATTGACCAAGTCAGAGTAGTCTGTGAATACCCTGACGTATTCCAAGATGAATTGCCCGGTATGCCCCCATATCTAGATATCAAGTTTATCATTGAACTAATCCTTGGAACCGGACCCATAGCTCAGAGACCCTATAGTATGAACCCATCCGAACTAGTGGAGCTAAAGAAGCAGCTTGATGATATGCTGGGAAAATGACTGATTCCACCAAGTGCATCGCCATGGAGATCACATGTTTGTTTGTTGATAAGAAGGATGGTTCCAACCGTCTTTGTGCGGATTACCAAAAGATGAACGACATCACCATCAAGAACAAGTACCCTTTTCCAAAGATAGAATATTTGTTTGATCAATTGACTACTGCCTGTGTGTTTTCTAAGATTGATCTTAGAACTAATTATCATCAATTGAAGATTCGGGCAACAGATATCCCAAAGACTGCCTTCACCACCAGATATGGATTGTATGAGTACAATGTCATGTCTTTTGGATTAACCAATGCCCTTGTTTATTTCATGAACCTCATGAATAAGATTTTTATGAATTCTCTGCATAAGTTTGTCGTTGTGTTTATCGATGACATTCTGATCTACTCCAAATCAGAAGAGGACTATGAGCAACATCTTAGAACCATCCTTGGAACCCTTAGAGAGCATCAGTTATATGCCAAGTTCAGCAAATGTGAATTCTGGTTAAAAGAAGTAGGATTCCTATGCCATATCATGTCTGCAGGAGGAGTCGCTGTTGATGCCGCCAAGATCAAAGATGTTGAAGAATGGAAAGCCCCAATCACCCAAACAGAAGTCCGCGCGTTTCTTGGATTAGCCCGATACTACCGCAAGTTTGTTGAAGGATTTTCGAGCATCGCAAGACCAATGACCCAGTTGTTGAAGAAAGATAAGAAGTTTGAATGGACTGACAAATGTGAAGCAAGTTTTCAAGACCTCAAGAAGAGATTAGTTTCAGCCCCAATTTTGATCATGCCCGATATCAAGAAGCCTTTTGATGTGTATTTTGATGCATCCAAGATTGGACTCGGATGTGTATTGATGCAAGAAGGCAAATTCATATCCTACCTATCTAGACAACTGAAGCAGCATGAGCAGAACTATCCAACCCATGACCTCGAGCTAGCAGCCGTAGTTTTAGCTTTGAAGACATGGCGTCATTACCTTATGGGTAACCGCTGTGAGATTTATTCGGATCACAAGAGTCTCACCCAGAAGGAGCTAAATATGAGGAAAAGGAGATGGATTGAGTTAATCAAGGATTATGACCTTGAGATTCACTATCACCCCAGCAAACCCAATGTGGTAGCGGATGCTCTTAGGAGATTGCCGTGTAGGTTAAATACCATGATTAAGGAAGCCCAACCAAGCATGCATGAGGAGATTGAAAATTTCAGAGTGGAGCTAGTTAGCGAAGGATTCTTAGCTAGCATAGAACTCCAACCAACTTTGATTCGTCAGATTAAAGAGGCCCAGAAGGGAAAAACTAGTATTGATGGAATCAAGTGTCGTATCAAGACAGGGAAGGTACCTGGATTAACAGAATATGAAGAAGGAGTTGTGTGGTACAAAGGATGTATCTGTGTTCTAGCAGATTCGGAGTTGAAACAAGTCATTATGCAGGAAGCTCATGATACTCTTTACTCTATCCACCCGGGAGGAACAAAGATGTATCAAGATTTGAAGGAGCAATTTGGTGGCACAAAATGAAGAGAGAAGTCGGAAGCTACATAGCCAAGTGTGATATCTGTCAGAGAGTCAAAGCGGAAAATCAGAGACCCACAGGACTTTTGCAACCATTGCAGATTCCGAAATGGAAATGGGATTCCGTCGAATGGACTTTATGGCAGGTTTTCCTACATCTAGTAGGGGAAATGACTCTATTTGGGTCATAGTAAACAGACTATCCAAGGTAGCCCATTTCATATCCGTCAAGACAACCTACCAAAGTTCGAAGCTAGCAGAGTTGTATATCGCTTGAATAGTCAGTTTGCATGGAATCCCCAAGACCATAGTGTCGGATCGGGGAACCCAATTTACCACAAGATTTTGGCATAAAGTCCAAGAAGGATTAGGAACCAAACTGAATTTCAGCACAGCTTATCACCCGCAATCCGATGCACACACTGAAAGAGTCAACCAGATCTTAGAATATATGTTGAGAGCTTGTGTGTTAGAATGTGGATCTAAATGGGAAGATTGTCTGCCTTTCATGGAATTTTCTTACAACATTAGTTATCAAGCCAGTTTGCAAATGGCCCCATTTGACTTTCCGTATGGAAGGAAGTGTCGTACCTCGTTGAATTGGTCGCAAGTAGGAGAGAGTCAGGTCTTCGGACCTGACATCCTACGAGAAGCTGAAGAGAAGGTTCACAAAGTCCGTGAGCACCTCAATACCGCTCAATCCAGACAAAAGAGTTATGCAGATAAAAGATGTCAAGACCTAACCTTCAATGTCAGAGATTTTGTGTATCTCAAAGTGTCGCCCTTGAAGGGAATGTAGCGTTTTCATCTGAAAGGAAAGCTAGCCCCAAGATATATTGTACCCTTCAAGATTTTGAATCACCGAGGAGAAGTATCTACCAACTGGAACTACCTAAACAGATGTCAGCCGTGCATAATGTGTTCCATATCTTGTTACTTTGCAAATGCTTAGAAGTTCCGGAGAAGACAAAAGTTTTCAAGAACATCGATCACAGAGCCATAGATATCGACAAGGATCTAACTTTTTGGGAAGTGCCCATCTATATCTTGGAAGAATAATTTAGAACCACCCAGACCCAAAGTATCAAGTTTCTCAAGATCCAATGGAGTAACCATACTGAGGAAGAAGCCACCTAGGAACGAGAAGATTATATTAGGACTGAGTATCCCAATATCTTTAGTTCCTAGTTTTTCCAGAATCTCGGGACGAGATTCTGTTTAATGAGGGAAGGTTTGTAACATCCCGGAAATATTAATCAAGCTTATCAAGCACTAATCACCCAAGTTTAGGATTAACAAAAACTTTTATTATTAAACTTAATAAGAATGCATGTGTGGTTTGCATTAGTGTATGAATGCTTGCAGTTTCCATGATTGATTGTTACTAATGATAAGGATTGGTTCAAAGATGAATACTATATCATCTAGATCATTCCCAAGTAGAATCAAACAAAAATAAAATCAAATATAGCTCATAAGCTCAAGTCGTCATTTTGGCCAAACTTATCCACTAGACCACTTTAAGTGTTTCTATTAAAGGATTTCTAACAGAAACATTTACCCCTTGCTAGACCAAGTAAAAGTGAATCCAAGCAAACTTTATAAAAAGAAAGAAACAAATTTCAAATCTATTTAAGAGGCACTTCAAAATTGAATCAAGTTCATATGCCTAGATCATCAATTTTCAAAAACCATTCAAATGAATTCACCTTGACATTTCCAAGCAACTACAGACTGCTGAGAAAGCCACAAGAACACTCACCAAAATTCATCCAAAAATTTGAAAGTTGAATTCATGCGGCCATTTGACCGACCACCTGGCAGGCACAGTACAACCTCACCAACTATACACTATTTGGAGCTGTCAATTGCTCAGCTCTTATACTACAATCAACACATTGAATTGTCCTAGATCATCCCTAGTACTTTCTCGTGCAAAGGAGAGGCATCACTGGCCACATTACCAGTGCCATGCCCGTACCAAGCCGGCAATGTCGGTCGAGCAAAACCACTCACAGCACGCCACACTGCCCTCGCCCATGGTGTCTAACAAGTCGCTGTGACCTCACCGCCAACCCCTGTCCACCCCTTGACCCAAGGCGAGAAGTGGAGACGCTGAAAACCACGCGCCCATTTAAGTCGTGGCCATGCTGACCGCATGACGGAGCGCCGCAGCTGCCTCGCATGCACACGCCACGCCTCGCTCTCTCCGCTCATACGCACGACCGCCATAGCAGCAGTGAGCGCCCAGACATGACCGTTCACCGCCGCTCACCCCGTGACCACCGTACCACGTGACGAACGCCTACGTACCTGCCCAGAGCACCGACCTATCCCGGCCAATGGAGACCTCCCCTTGCCGTGCTGTCACTCGCGTGACGATGACCATAGTCCCTAGCACCGACCCATGCCTTCCGCTGTGACGAACGCGACCTGTAGCTACGTCACTGGAGAAGCCAGCCCATGCCGCACTGCCTCCACCCTGGGTGTATAAATAGAGGCCACCCCAGACCTCTATCTCCACACCATTCCACTCTCTCTCTCTCTCTCTCAGCAACACCCCAGACCTTTCCCCGGAGCAAGGGAAGCACCAGCCCGCCGGAATTTGACCGGAGTCCACCGCAGTAGTCGAGGAAGGAAGGCGTTGATTGCGACCACCCCAGGAGCTGTCGTGACCGCCATTCGAACCGCCGTCGACAACCATCCCATTCACCCCCATCGCCGACTCTAGATAGAGCCCACGTGATCCTCACATGACCCCCACTGCCGTTTTGGGTTCGTTTCTTGCTGGAGCAGTTAGACGGAGACGACGAACCACCACAGTTAGATCCTAGTCTAATATTAGGGCTAAGATTGAAACATACCGGTTCGGCTTAGTTAAGTCGCTGACGAGTAGGACGTGCTTGTCAGCAGCCTGCTACGCCAGCACGGTGCAGTTGGGCCGGCCCAATTAGTTTCCTATGCAGAGCCCGTCGATTCAAATAATATTTTTCCATTTTAGTTAAAACCAGATTTTGTCAGTAAATTCAAAAATCAATTCAGAGAGATTCACCAAACCAAAATGCATGATTCCAATTTTTATGGAAAGGTATTGAAATTATCTAATCACTTCCGTTGGATTCAAACCAATTGGAATTATAGATCACCTATACCAAAAATAACAAGACACAGACTTTTGTCACTTCAAACATTTTTCTAAAATAAACTATAAATGTTTTTTAGATGATTCCACCTCTCAAAAATCACATTTTCCATGATCTACATAAATATTTAAAAACATTTGGTTTTACAGATATTAAACTTGGACTAGTATTAAAAGAAGGCTATATAGGATTTTCTAGTCATTAAAATATTATTAAGTAACAATTTTAAATCTTGTAATACTTGACAATCATTTTAAATCACATTCCCAAGCTAGAGAATATATGGTGAGGACATGGTCCATGTGAACCTATATTCTAGTTGGAGAATATTTAATCTTAAACAATTTCAATGAGTAGAAATTACTTTTCTCAAATAAGAGAAATAAGAATGTATTGAAATTCCATATGATGATTGAGATGATGCTAGATCATCTAGTATGAGACCTTGTGTGCTAAATAGAAGTAGTGAAGTGTTGTTTGGTGATTGTGTACATTAAATGTGTTTATAGACGCTAGTACCGACCTAGGATTCAACGAAGAGGAGTACTTCGAGGAAGAAGAGGAAAACTTCAACGACTACAACCAACAAGGCAAGATATCAGTGCAAGCTAGATCTAGGCTTTCTATATATGCAAGCCCTTATACCAGATGCATTAGGAATGCTGGGTTGTGTGACTTTACTTATATCATTCCCAGTTTTACTCCAAACTTTACTTTCCCCTTTACTACAGTATCCTACTTAGTAATGAATTGTGATTAGTGGAAACTAGATTGAGTCCCCTCAAGATCATAGGATTAATCTCTGATACTTATAATAGATTAGCACCCTCAATTAGTGAATACCCTCAACATTAGTGGCTAGTGCTAAGCATAAAACTTGATCACTTTAGATGGGAATACTTGGTAAAAATGATTATGAAAACCCTGGAATAATGATTCATTCTATTGAAATGTTTTGACATGTGTTGTGGAACACAATGATTTGAGGATGAAAATGATTAAGGCATGAGCCTTGACTGTAATAAAAACTGATGGTTGGGTTCAGATACGATACCATTCCAATTTTACCGTACAACCACAATACCTGAGTTGGGTAGGGCTTGACTTGAAGTTTATATGTCTTAGTATGGGTTCCTTTGCGGAAGAGGTTGAGTTGAGGCTACCTCGTGATGAATGTCCACCTATGCAGTACCCAATATGATAGATGGTCATGGTTGGGAGGCCAAACTCATAGGGGAGGTGCCTATACTAGGGTGTGTAATTGAAACGTTAAGATTGATTATCCGCATACCAAGTATGATAATTCAGGGTTATCCTAGGATTGCGATGTACGGTATAACAGGCATCTAGACTTTAAAATCTGGGTATTGACAACACTCCTCCTCTCCAAGCTCTCCATGAACCCACTCAACCGTGGACCAACACCCCCCATGTTATATAGGCTCGAGGCAACCATAGCCTCCCCTCTCACCCTCCTTCTACTCTCCGCCATATACTCTCCCATGCTAGATCCCACGCTCTCCCCTCGAGCTTTCTAGGAGATCCCATCCTCTCTCTCGGGTATGCAACTTCCCTCAAGCATGGCCACAGATCTAGGCCACCCCTTCTCTTATATCTCCCTCATAGGGTTCTACAAACTCTGACCTCCACCCCTCTGCCTTTCCTTTTTGCTCTAGGACGCCCGAGACCACCACCCATGCCGCATGTCCGGACCAGTTAACTCTCGGTGAACCTGGCCAAACTGCACGCTTGCAAGCCCGCCTTGTACAACTGAGGGCCTCTCAGGAGTATCTGGTGTGAATATCCTCCTCTACATCGACCTGCATGGCTTTCCTGGCCGACTCCGGCGAACTCCCGAGAGCACCCTTGGAGGTGTCGTCGTGCGAGAGCCCTCCTGACATGAAACCCACTATTCCCACCCATCTCCAGGACCGCCTCCTGGCACCGCGTCGTCGCCTTGCCTCGCCGACGTCTAGGGACCATCCCAAGGTGAATTTCCTGGCCATCGCTACCCGCCGCTAGGGTTTCCTCCCCGGCAACCATCGGTGGGTAGGAGACGATACCCCAGCTGTTGGATCACTGTCTAATCTTGCTGCTTTGGGTGCTCCTTACCCTTTCAGCCCGCACTGTTAATGGCAGGTGGGCCCTCCCGGGAGTTTTGAGCGTGGCATTCCTGCCCGCTTCGAGGCATAGTTGGGCTGTCCTGGAGCTGATAGCCCGCATCTGGCCCATTTACCCTTTTAGCTTATATTCATTAATGATTTCTTCCAGATTTCCTCGTTAGGAATAAATCAAAACAAAAAATGTAAAATGAACCAAACTAGCGAAATCCAAATTTATAAATGTTCCCTATGGATTTCCTAAACATGCACTACCTTTGTTTTTTTCCAGAATAATTCTTGTTATTTTCTGTAATTAAAATACAACCATGTGTCATTTTCAATCAATAAATGTTTTAGAGTTTTGATAAAATCAAATATGGTGAATCCAATTTCCTCTGGTTTCTATCTCAAATATCTAGCATGTAGACTTGGGGGCTCATACCAAATTGAGTTATAGTTTGATTCCAGCAAAAATGATAACATAAATAGATATTTGGCTTTCGAAATTTCTCAAGGCCAAACCATACACTGACTGGAGCTAATTCCAACTCTCTTTGATGAGGTATAACAATACCAATCAAGACCCTGGAGTTCAAGATTTATTGAGCCTCTGTTGAATTTTGATGATTTAAACACTTCTACTTAGGATTGTTTAACCAAATAAATCCCATCTATAGTTCTATAACTTCAAAAATAGTGAATCCAAATCCTACTGAAAGGTATTTGTAATATCTACCCAGTGACCTTTGCCTCATACAGTTTGGACCTATAACACAAATATGGTTTAAAAGACAAATTGTAAGCAGAATTGACTTTGGGAATTTCCCAAGGGCATTATGGTAATTATATTGATGTGATTCCAACTCTCAAAAATCACAAACTCAAAGTTAATAAAATATACTATGAGCACAAATGTATTTAAGCTACATATATTTTCTAGTGATTTATTATCTTAAACTAGGGTTTATTTCACTAGAAAATTTATATCTAAAAAAGAAAATTGATAATATCATGAAACCACTTTTGGTGGCCTTGTTATTTCAATATCTATCTGATGATATCATTTTTATACATCGATATCATACAGACCCAAGCCTTAGTTCAAAACCCCTTCTTTAGGTGTTTTTTGACAATCTAAATCATAAAGAAAATCCCACAAAGGAAACTATAGTATTCCTTTTGCAACAAACTCAATCCATCAAAACCTACTGAATTAAATGATGTGGTGTATGTTTGTTTGTTGTATTGTATGGATGCTTTTATGCCTTGTGTTGATTCTGGTCTTGTGTGCTTGTATGTATTCTCTTTGATGACGATAGATGCAATTATATCGAAGAACCGAAGAAGATGGTCATTATCTGGTTATCACAGCATTCTAAGAATAAGTCCACGAACATATATTTCCATATTGCTCATCACAGGAAAGCCACCTTCTTGCTCATAAGACTTGTCCTACTATTTTACTTATACATGCTTTATCTATTGTTTATGAAAACTGCATTGTTTTATTATATTCCGATCTATATCTAGTAGTTGCTTGGCTCCTCCAAACCATTACACATGTGTACTACTAAGTACAACCCCTTGATAACACCTACTTGCCCCTAGTACTTTAAGTGGTGTACAATACCAAACTCCTTTTAGACGAAGAAAAATTATAGGATGGGAAGACCCTGGAAAAAGTTTTACAAAATGTTTTACGGTAAAACCTTGGTGAGGTTTGACCTACCAAGAGAAGTTTGAGAAAGGAAAAATGTTCGGTTTTAAAAAATGCTGAAGGAAAAAGGAGGTACAAACGTTTATGAAAATGGACCCATTTCTTTGTAGCTTAGCTATAACAACTTAACCTGTGCAACCACATTACTCCTATATGGGAAGGGGCTGGGCTGGAAGTTTTTCTGCTCTGGTATAAGTTGTCTCACAACTCCTACAGGAGATTTCGATCTCTGGAGGTTGGGCCTTCCCTGGGTCCCTGTAATGTACCTCAGCACCCAGGAGAATGAACAAAGGGAATATGGGCCTCCATGCGATAATATGAGCCTCTTAATGAAAGCATACGAAGACACTCTGGTTGGTCCACGGTACCCGACGTCCCAATGTTGAGGGGAACGACTCATAGGGTAGGCGCTTGTACTGGCGTGGGCATTCCGAAGATCTTGACCGGTTACGTGACCCACAATCTTTAGGTGATCAGGGCGAGGTACTCGAATGGTGTGGCTAAAGTGTAGAACCTCTCCAGAGTGTAAATCTATTCAAATAGCCATGTCCACGGTTATGGACGGGTTGGACAAACTCCTATAGAGCGGTGCTGGTTTTGTTTTCAAAAAGGATTTCAGAAAAGCAAAGGCTTTGGATATGTTTTGACCATGAGACGGTCGGAAAGGAAGGAAAGGAGTTTTGTCATGAGATGATCGGAAGGAGGAAACAAATGGGTGACCCATTAATAGTGTTTTCCAAAAAATTTCAAAAAGGTTTCCAAAATGTTTTACAAAACTTTTCAACAAAGATATATATATGCTATATATACAAGAGAAACTATCTTAGAAAAGAACCTCTCTTGGAGCCATCCTACTACCCTAGCCATAGTGGATATCCTCTTGTTATTATTACTCTCTTAAGGTGGTTTGCGAGTACATTCAAATTACTCACTAGCATTGTCCCTGGCTATTAACTTGGTCAAATATCAAGAATAAGGTAATGATAATGACTATGCGAGCTAGGACGTTGTCCTAGTCAGTTGCTTATAGGTTAAGACATGGCTCTGGCTCCATGCTTGATAAAGTTCCACTGAGGTTGAATGATGCAGACATAATGGCATTAAGGTATGACTTGTATCCACGTAAGTATTGGATGTTTACTTTGATACTTGTTGGTTATGTGCCACGAAAAACTGATCATGAGATCATGGTGTATGCATAAAAGGGAATCCCAGAGGATTAATCTGGGGGGCCCACACAAGCTTTAACATAGTTAGCACAATCATTAAATAAAGTAGGCTAATAAAAACCATATTGTAATACCTTTACAGCAGTGTGGTCTCCTGTGTGATGTCCTCCATAAGGACTATCATGACAATCTCCTATGATATCCTGCTGCTCAAATTCTGGCATACAACATCTAATAATACCATCTACACTTTTCTTATAAATGAATGTATCATCCCAAAAGTAATGTCTAAGACCATAAAAGAATTTATTTATTTGTTGGGAAGTGAAGTGTGGTGGCATAACTTTCCCAACAATAAAGTTGTCATAATCAGCAAACCATGGGAAGGCTACTCAAGCACTAGATACACTAATGTTTGCTAGTTGTTCATTAGCAAAGCTATCATTAATAGGAATAGGATCTGTTGGAATGATTTCAATTCTAGATAAGTGATCAGCTACCAGATTTTTCTCACCTTTCCTATCAACAATGTGTCATTTTGTAGCAAGAGAACCCATCTAATAAGTCTAGGCTTAGCATATTTCGTGTTCATAAGATATTTAATAGAAGAGTGATCAGAGTGTACTATGACTATAGAGTCTACAATATAGCGTCTAAACTTATCGCATGCAAAGATCACAGTTAGAAATTATTTTTCTGTGGTAAAATAGTTTCTTTGGGTGCCATCAAGAGTTTTGCTAGCATAGTATATGAAATTCAGTTTCTTATCAACTCTTTGGCCTAAAACATCACCTACAACATAGTCACTAGCCTCACACATGATTTCAAATGGCAAATTCCAATTAGGAGGTTGGATTATAGGAGCACTTATCAAAGCATTCTTTAAAACATTACAGTTGCATTATAGTTCGGTCATATAGTTGCATCCAACCACAAAATCGCCACGAGAGGTACCTCCAACCCCAAAACTTTAACCCGTTTTCTCTCTTCTACCTCCAAACTCTCTCGAAACCTCAAGAGATCTTCATCTCTACTCAATTTCGTTCGATTTCCTCGCACACAAGTGATCTACTGTATGTTTCTCCTCCGATCCTCCAATTACTTTTTGCAAATTCATCTTCGACATGTTGCCATTATCAATCTAGGGTGAGACCTACTATGAACTATTGCCATGATTCTCTTGCCTAGATTATTACTTTGAGGGGATTCTTTAGTGTGCTATGATGAGGAATATGTTATGCTTATTATTATTGGATCAAAAAAGTTTTATTTTTATCTTTCCTTGTTATTTTAGATGATGATCACAAGGAGCTAAACTCGTGCTGGTGCCGTTGCTAGCACTTCTCGGGCTGGTGCTCAAGAACGCATGGGGATACGGTTCAAGGATGAGCCCCAACATGATTGCTTCAACAGGATCAAGAACCGAGAAGTGAAGGCAACCAAGTGGGATTGCCCCATTATATTGAATCAACTCAGTATTTCTAATGACTTCAATTTACTTTGCAATAGGGTTGGCCTGCAAAACTTTGTATTCAATGATGTGCCTACTTATCGTCAGTTAACTCTTGAATTTCCAAGTTCTTTGCAAAGCACTGTTAAAGCATGGAATGGAGAGGACATGATTTCTTTCTGACTTATGAACAACGATTATTCTCTATCACTATATGAATGGTGCGCATGTTTCAATTTTCCAAACAATAATGATAATGACTTAGGCGCATCCTTTACTGGCTTAGACCCTTCCTCGGAACAATATTTTAATGGAATGAGCTTTACTTCTAGAGTAAGCAAGGGAAGAATATTCAATATCCTGCAATTCGTTATTTGTACTATGTTATTGCTAACACTTTGTAGGCACGAAATGAGTTCACAAGACTCAATGAGGAGGACAGCTTAGTCCTCGCAAAGGCTGCTTTCAACAACACCAACTTTTCACTCAACTGGGGGGAAATTCTTGTGCGCTACCTGGAACACCAATCCTCCCAAAGCCAAGGACCAGTCACAAGTGGAGGCGTCATCACCGTGCTTGCCATTGCCCTAGGCATCAACCTAGGTGAGTTGCAACCAGTGCTAGGTGAGCGACATATTGGTTTCTCTACTTTAAAAGCTTATGGAATGCTCACTAGGAGAGGTGGTGTTTATTACTTGCATATTGCTGGAGCTGGGCGTCTCTACCCCGCTCCTATGCCTAATGGTATTTTCTCTATCGAGGAAGGACGTTTTCTATATGACTTGCAGGTTGACCAACACCAACCCGAGGAGGATATTTCAGATGAGGATGAGGACCAAGAAGAGGAGCAGCCACCAACCCGGTTCGCTACATACCAAGACTTCCAAGAACTTGGACGAACTGTGGAGAGAATGCAAAACCTCTCCTTGAACCTCGAAGAAACAACTAGTAATTTATCCAATCAATTTGCAAACTAGAGTTACAACTTTTCCCGCCACCACAATGATTTGAAGGGCTTACGAAAACCTAAGCTTGTGGAAGTTTCCTCATTATCTTTATTTGGCGTTCATTTTTATTTATTTATTTTGAGGTTATGTTTTTAATTCGAGTTTATAAGCACTCGTGTTGGTTTCCCCGACACTTTATCTTTAGTTATTTCTATTTTCTTTCGACATTTTCTAGCCATGCTTTGCCGCCAATTTTCTATTATTTAATTCCCTCTTTTGAAGTTTGAGAAACTCATGCTAGTTAGTAGTAAATGATAAGATGTTATATTAGTGGAGTGAGTCTTTGTATTGTAGTAAAATTTTGTTTGCATGGGTATTTAGTTGGGTACATTTTGTTCCAGCTCTTGTAGTTAACCAAGTATTGCCTAAATATTTGCTAATCAATTGTAATAAGAAAAAGTCTCACAATTGAAGGCTTGAGTGCTGTAGTGTTTTAGTGTTGAAGGCATATTTCTAGAGACACTCAACACCACAGAAAATAATGATTGACTTGATAGCTCTCTTTAAAAGGATTTGTTCGATTGAATTAATGTTTAGTGGTTTTGTGAGGATGCCAAAGTTTGAAATGTGAATCATAAGAATGATATAGCTTTATGCGTGTCAAACTTCATGGGATGCCAACAACTCCGCTAGCTTACGAACGATCTTCTTGGAGGCAACTCCTAGATTTCGGCTATGAGTTGATTAAACATATGTAGCAACAATGCTATAATGGGTAAGATTCTTTGCTTTCCTGGGTAGCTGTGTTCATGATAGAATCACTCCTCTGGCTGTTATGAGTAATCATTGTACAAAAGGAACAAAACCCTTGGTGATGCCACGAGTGTCCATCACATCCTGATAAACTAACTAAAATCTTTGGCATGCTCTCAATTACTTAAGAACTGAAATTCTTGAAGGACAATGAATAGAAACGTAGTGCTTGAAGAGTCTTGATTTATTTATGTGGGATAATTGAGATACTCTAGTGTATATGTTTTTCATGACAAACTCTCACTCTTAATTTTACAAGCTTATACTCTATTGTTCAAAGGCAAGCCTATGAATTTATTACATGACATGGAATAAGGTTTACTCATTTGAATCATCCATGTTAACAATAATTTTTCTTTGCTATAAGGATGCATAAGAAGCTATATGATATTCTTGCCCTTACTCTATCTATGCTGAAGTTTTTCAGATTTATAAAGTGGAGGAAACTTGAGACAACAAATCATGAGTAAGATCATCATCTCATTATTTCAGTTTAAATGCTAAGTTCCTTTTTGATTTTGGTTTTCTTGCTCGAGGACGCTCAAGTTTAAGCTTGGGGAGGTTGATGGCTATGAAGTATAGCCATCTACGTCCACATTTAAATTGGATATTATTCATATTTTTGATGAAATATATCAATAAAACCCTGCCACTTATGCCTAATGATCAAAGGGGTATGCAGTCCTTTCTTTCTATTTTTTTCCTGAGTAGATAATGACGTTTGATGATGGGAATCACAACATTAAAGTCAATGATACGAGATTTCCAACAACCTGAAGAAACTAGGAGTCATGATGTGGAGACAGACGCTTTAACGACCAACTATACGGCATGAATAAAATTCTGGTTGTATAGTTCCGGCCATATAGTTGCCATCGACAAAACTAGGTCAAACAGAACAAATTTCGTGAAGCGGCCCCTATATAAAAAGGCCTCGGGCAATGAGAAACAGGCTCGCCCCACGCCAACCAGAACTCCATCCACAAGACCGAAGAGCCCCCGAAGGAATGGACTTATATCTAATCTCCAAACCCTTCTCCATAACCATAGCCATATTCCACCACTTGTAATAGTAGATATCATCTTCGATTAGCGACATTGTAAGACTATTAGCTATCAATCTCATGATTTCCACTAGAATGTTTATGATTGTTGATCTCATATCTATGTGTGAGTAATTCTCCTTTGGTTAAGGGCTTCGGCCTAGCCATGTAGCTTTTGTGCATGTTATTTATCATAGATGGGATCATGTATTAGTTTGTATGACATGCTGATTATTTTATCCTCTCTTGCCTCAATGTAAGGACTTGTCAGGTACCCCAAGACCCCGAGGATTGAGCCAGGTATAGGGAGTATGAGTAATGACTAATCTGTAGGTTGGGAACCCTAGTGACATAAGGGGCAGTACGGTTGTATATGAGGGATTTACTTGGGATTAACGGTGATGTCACTATGCATATCATTAGTTCTCTTTCTTCTATGGATGAGACTAGTAGGTTATTCCTATGAGTGGTTGCGGAGGATATAGCAATTGTGGATGCACTACCCACATATAATTTATCTTGCTCTAACAACTACATGCATAGTTTATTATTATATTTTATTCCCATCATATGTTTTGCACAGCTACAAGTGAAATCGAACGCCCTAGGCCCTCTCTCTCTCCATCATCGACAACAACAAAATACAACAAACTCTTGGTTCGGTAAAACACAAAAGGAATTCTAAAACTCTCAAAAGTCCGTTAAAGTAACTTCACTATGCTTCTACTTCCCGAGGATTTAATAAATCTAGGTCTACTAGGGTAAAAAGAGCTATACTACATCCGTAATCTAGATAGAAGGTATCAACCCTTTTTCTAGCACCGTTGCTGGGGAAACAATAGCTACCCTGGTGAGGTTAGTAGGAACCTTGTTATTTTTAATTCTTGTTTTTAATTTTGTTAGTTTGCTTTTAGTCTTTATTTAAAAACCAAAAAAATAGTTAGTCTTTAAATTCTTGTTTTTATTATCATAAGTCTTTGTTTAAGAAAACCCAAAAACATAGGAAATATGGCTCAAAAGAAGCTTGGGGAGTTTGCAACTCCCAACAATAATTATTTGCGTACTCCTATTACTCAACCAGAAATTACTGCTGATGACTATGAAATTAAGCCCCATTATTTGACTTTGGTTCAACAGAATCAATTTGGACGCTCTACTATTGAGGACGTAGGTATGCACTTGAATACTTTCACCAAAATACGTGATATTAGTCGATACCGTGGCACTCTTTAGTTTGGAGGCGCTGCGTTGGTGATAGCTGCATGAAGTTTCTTGTTCATCTCCTCCAAGGCAGATATGCAACTCTAGCACTTCTGCAGTTTAGAATGCAAGCGGAACATCCCCTCAGCAATCATTCTTAGTATGTCATTGAGTTCCTTCTGGCAATCGAGATTTAGGAGGCATTTGCGCATGATCTCCCGATAGAGGAGTTCTTGCTAGTCCTGCTCTATCTTACGAAGATGTTGTTCATCTTTTGGGACTTGTGCTAAAATAGGCACGTCTATGTGGTTGAACTCCCAATCTTCATGTGGCTTCATGCTCATGCACACGTTCATGGTGATCTTCTTGGTTGTAGAAGTGTGCGTTGTAGTCTCCTAATAAGTTCCTGCATCCGCTCTGTTAGCTTTCTTACGCTTCGGTGAAGAGTAGTTGGTGGCGATGAACTTGAGCGACTCCGTGCACCCCTTCCCATGGGGTTTCCTTGCCTCCTCCTCATCTTTAGGCCTCACCATCATAAGATAGTCCAGTTGCTTCCATCCTCTATCCGTTTGCTCTATGAAGGTTTCGAACTCCCCATCATCATCATCATCATCATCATCATCATTGGAGTCATAGGCGTACCTCCTATTCTTAGGGATTAGGCCTTGTGCTTCACAGTCATCGTCTCTAATGGAGGAAGTCTGAAAGATATCCCACGAAGGAGCCATGAGGCCTAAAGGTTTGCCTTTGCCTAGAACTAGGTAGGGCATCAAGGAGATTGAATGTGTTGATAAATAGAGAAGAAGAGCCTTCAGAGAGGCTTAAGAAGGGTTAGAAATAGGGAAAAACTCGTGCTAGAGGAAAATGTGTTGGATAAGAAAAGAATCCCAATGAATTAGGAAGAACGAGGGAGATAAAGAAAGAGTTAGAGGCAGTAATGACCACTAGTATAGGCGGATACGTCCATACTGCATGCACGTACCAGGGTTCTTACTAGAAATTACCCCGACCAAAGTCGGTAAAACTATACCGATTAAGTGACACGGGCAGGTCCCACCTGTATGGTCTGCCCGTACCGATAGTTACCGACCTTTCCACGTCGGTTGCTTCTTTTTGGACACAAAAGAAACGAAGCGGAGGACGAAAAACAGAGAGGCTAACGACCACTGGTACAGGAATATGTGCCCGTACAGCCTGGTCGTACCAAAATCGGAAAATCGATCAAAAACACAACTCGGGTACTAACAGTTTAACGACCACTGGTGCGGGCATGTGTGGCTATACCAGGTTCAAAAAACTGGCAGTAGCTTCAGAAGAACGTGAGGGCTTAAAAATGCAAAGAAAAATAGAAAAACTACGACTAGAACATAGGTAAGTCAAAAAAATTATTACCTTGTTCAACTCTTGGTAAGGAGTTTACTTAGGTATATTTTTCTTCCTTTAATGTTTGAGTTAACTTCTTCTTCTTACCTTTGAACAAGGTTGGTTGCAAGAAGTTCCTAAAACCATTGTAAAGAGAAACTAGGCATTTTCTTTTGGGAAGTGTAGTCCCTGATGGTATGTAGATGGATGACACCTTTTCCGGTGTTTTGATCTCTTCTGTATTCATAGATATGTCTACCTGTTCTTTCCTTCTTTGGAGGATCCGCAAGTCAAATTCTTGCAAAATAAAAGTCCAATGGATCATCCTTAGCTTAACGTCTGTCCTTTCAAGGGTTTCATTCAAGCTAGCATGATTAGTATGCACTCTTACTTTTGAATCAATTATGTAAGATCTAAATTTATCACAAGAGAAGACAACAGCGAAAAGTTTATTTTCTACCATGGGGTAATTCTTTTGAGTGCCATTTAAGGTGTGACTAGCATGATGAATGATATTGAGTTCATCACCATCATACTAGCAAAGGATTGGTCCAATAGCTTTATGACTAGCCTCACAAAATAGAACAAAAGGTTTCTTCCAATTGGGTGGTTTGATAATAGGGGCATCAAGAAGGGCTTGTTTTAATATGGGGAAAGCGGTAAGGCAGTTTTCATCAAAAGTAAACATAGCATCCTTTTGTAAAAGGTTAGTAAGTGGTCTAGCTGTCTTAGATAAGTTATTAATAAACCTTCTATAATATCTAGCATGACCCAAGAAACTTCTAATAACTTTTACATCATGAGGAGGGGGAAGCCTTGCTATTGCCTCAATTTTAGCTTTATCGACTTCTATGCCTTTTCCTGAAATTTTATGACCGAGCCCTATGCCTTCTTGAACCATGGACTGACATTTCTCCCAATTCAATACTAGGTTAGTGTCTTCACATCTGTGCAAAACTTTATGAAGATTATGCAGACAATGATTAAACGAGGTTCCATATACCAAAAAATCATCCATGAAAATTCCATGATATTTTGAACATAATCAGCAAATATAGTTGTCATACACCTTTGGAAGGTAGCAGGAGCATTGCAAAGGCCAAAAGAAATTCAGCGATAAGCATATAAGCAAAAGGAAAAGTGAAGGTTGACTTTATTTGGTCATCAGGATTAACAACTATTTGAGAAAAACCGGAATAACCGTCTAAATAGCAAAAATGAGAATGCATAGCAAGACTCTCTAAAGTTTGCTCAATAAATGGTAAAGGGTTGTTATCCTTTCTAGTTTCATTATTAAGTTTTCTATAATCAATACACATCCTATGACCAATGCAGTTCGAGTTGGGACCATCTCATTATGTTCATTTGGAACAATAGTAAACCCACCTTTCTTACAAACACAATGCACATGACTCACCCAATCACTTTCCTCCACATGGAAGATTATTCCTACATCTAATAAGAGAATTACCTCCTTTCATACTTCTTCTTGCATATGGGGTTTAAGTCGCCTTTGAAAGTAGGCACCCGGCTGAGCTCCTACTTCCATAAATATTCTATGAGTGGCTATCGAGGGGCTAATCCCTTTCAAGTCGCTCATCGAATATTCAAGGGCCTTTTGGTGCATTTTTAGGACCATCATTAAGTTTTTCTCATGCTTTTCTACAAGGTTAGAACTTACAATAATAGGGAAATTATTAGTATCATCAAGAAACCTATACTTTAATTCCTTAGGAAGGGTTTTGAGTGTAGGAGGTGTAAGGGCCTCATGTCCATTCCTTATAGGTAATTCATAACTTTGATTCATTTTAGGATTTACTTCAGGGGTTGAGTCAAGATAATCTTCAATCTCCAATTTATCTATATCTTCAAGTATATTAGTATTGTCAACCAGGCTCCTTGCTAAATCATTATTGGGAGTTTCAATGAATATGGAGGAAATATTAATAGTGTTACCTTATTCTTCCTGCCCATATTCATACTCGTCAAACTCTTCAATAGCCGACTTATGCTGGAATTTTGATAAATGGAAATCCATTTTATCTTCACAAAACTTGAGAGATACAGTTTCTTTCTTGAAATCAATAATTGCCCCTATGGTGTTCAAGAAAGTTATCCCAAAAATGATTGGACAATAAACATCAGTAGGCATATCAACAAGTACAAAATCAATAGGGTACTTGTAAGTTCCAATACAAATTGGAACATCTATAATTATTCCCATAGGAACTTTGAGTGTTTTTTCTGCAAGCATTATTGTCATATCAGTGTCATCTAATTCAGCTGGCATGAGTTCATTTTGTATTTTGAGATAAAAATTGTAAGGGATTACGTCAACAACTATTCCGATATCACAGAGGCCATAGTAAGAAGATCCACCAAAGGTACAAGGGAGGATAGGTTTACCAACATCCTTAGCTTTTACCTTTCCTTCAATGAATTGTGAAGTTTTTGTATCAATCTCTATCACGTTGTAATGTGCGAAATTGGTTGGGATATCTTCCTTAGTTGGTTCAACTATCTCCTGCATACTTACTTGATTAGTTTCTCTTGCTTGTGTCTCTTCTTCTAATTTTGTAAGGAACATTTTCCCTTGTTCAAGCCGTACTTCATGTTGTTGAGCCATCATATATTTTGTTGGCATCCTTGGGAAAGGAAGGGGTTCAACATAAGGGGCAAATCCCCCAATGGCTCTACTTGAGCTGCAATTTCTGCCTCAACATCGTCCACTTGCTCAAGCGGTGGAGTCTATTGAAGCCAATCTTTCTCTTGAGCTTAAATATGTTCTGTAAAGGGCCAAAGGATTTGTAAAATAATATCATCATCGAGTTGAAGTTCATTAGCAGTTTCCTTTACCTTACCGGATTCTTTATAAGCATTGAGATAACTATATTCAATCTTTATCCCTCCTTCACCGCCTAAATCAAATCCTGAAGTTTCTCTATTGCAAAAAATTCGCTCTAGGAGTTCCCTAGCTTTAGTTATTGTTAATTCCATAAAATAACCTCCAGAATTTGTGTCTAGCTCATGTTAAATTTGTTGATTAAGTCCCCCATAGAAAATGTGTATAACATACCATTCAGGTAAATCATGACGGGGACATTTATTAAGGATAGATTTATACCGTTTGAAAGCTCTTACCAAGCCTTCACCTGGGTGGTTCTTGAAATGTGTGATTTCCCTTCTTACTTCAGTGGTCTTCACTTTGGGAAATAATTGAAATACAAATTCTCCTTTGAGTTTTTATCAAGTGTCAATTTTCTCTACAAGGCATATCCTATACCAAGCTAAAGCAGTGTTGGTTAGATATTGGCTAAACAATTTAAGTTTCAATTCATCATCATAATAGGGTCTCAATTTAAGCATCCAACATAACTCAGTAAAATGCATTATATGATTATGGGGATCCTCATCTTGATCATCTCCTGCAAAATTTTCTCTTTAATAATAGAAATAAAATGAGGATTAACCTCGTATTCTAGTTCCCTCTTATTTGGGAATTATTTAACAAGTCCTCTATTGAACTTCCCGACTTATTTAGTTGCATCGAGCTGATTCATCAGTCCGAGTGCGGTCATAGTTTTTACGTGAAACTAGTAAACAACTTTAGTAACCAATTAGTAGAATAAGCAACTAAGAACAAAGACCAAAAGCGCTTAGCTCCACGGCAATGGTGCTAGAAAATAGCTTGCTGACTGCAAGTGCACATATTGATTGTTGCTAGTTTCAAAATAAGAGTATCGAACCCATAGAGAGCTATTTGGTTAAGGCCTTTATGCCCCTTGTCACTGTCTACCAAAGTATACTTGTAAGCTGCCTTTGATTTCGAGTAAAGGGTGTTTGAAAGGTTTTTGGTTGAACACCAAAAAGCAAATAAAACAAGTAAAATAAAGCACATAACGAATGTGTTGGGAATGGTATTTTAACTCAGTAGGGCTAAAAGAGATCTCGGGGATGTAGGATACACCACTAGCATGACGTAATTAATCATATTAGCATAACCTATTTCTTATGTCATGACATGTGTGGAGAGAGTTCCATAATACTCCCTCCGTTCAGAATATAAGATGTTTTAGTTATGTGAATCGAATGTATCTAGACAACTTTTAGTATACAGGTTCGTAGAGGTTTGGAGTGAATCTATACACTAAAAAGGGTCTAGATACATTCATTTCACCAATCTAAAATGTCTTATATTTCTGAATGGAGGGAGTAAGATGTTCACCACAAAGCTCGTAGACAGCCGCTTTCTTGAGCCCGGTGCTGAGGTCATCTATAAATAACCACTACGATGCCTCAGAGCAGCCACTCATAAAGAGCACCACAATTAAGGGTTTCCAAATGGATATCGTAATTAGCTTAGTGAATCTCCCTTTATTCCTCCTTAGACCATGCAGGTTATAAGTCAATGCTTGTAGTCACAAGTAACACTGGGCATACTCCCATACAGGTCTTTAGGATTTCACCCTCTGATTAGTCCCAAAGGAGAATGATATGTGGCTGACTACACATACCATCTAAAGATAGACATCATACACAATATCATAAATCAATAGATCATGGACACAAGTAATAGATTATATTTATTTCATTTCATAATAGTTCTAGGGTTTCTCCATCTCCCCAAGAACAAAGGGAACTAACCACACATGGAAGAAATCAATGACATCATCATAATCAAATGGATGGATAAAAGTACAGGGATTAATCTGGTGCAAACCACAATTGAATCTAGAATTACAACAGATCTAATGTATGAAAGATGGGACTAGCAATGGCGATGGAGATGCAGAAGTTGATGATGAAGGGGATGATGCAATGTCCTCCAATGATCTGTGAAGCAGCAAGGATGTTCCATTCTCCAAGTTCCTCCTCCAAATCCCTCTTTTGTGTGGTGTTTCGAGGCTGGAAGTTTCTGTGAATGTCATGTCAACACCTGGATTTTTAATCCCAAATGTCTGTTATGTCATACCTCGCAATCCCAGGATTACCATTTTTGCGAGACATAATAGATTGGATATCACAGTACATCATCCATTACAAACCATAATAAGGTCTTACACAAATAAAGGATCTCATGATCCAGTCTTAATACAATCAAGGAGCGGAATAATAAGCGTAGTAGTGGGCTCCATCTTCAGGGTCATAGGCAATGCTGACGATGGGAGATGATCCTAGTTGTCCTAGCCATCCTGCTATCCATCTTTCTGATAGTCCTCCTCATAGTCTGGCCACAGGAATAGCCAGGGACAAATCCATGAGTACTCTTTAAGTACTCACAAACTATCACTAACAAGTAAGATAGTTCTAGTAGGAGTACTAAGCTCTAGGTTTATTTGCAAAGGATATATTTATCTTAAGTTGAGTTCAGAAGTAAAGAAAGCTAACTTAATGTTCTAAAATCACCTAAGTGGGAACTTAGTTTTCATAGTCACAATCCTATTGTGGTCAAGTCAAAGTCAAAATTCATTTCACAAGTCATTTTGAAAACATCTGACAACGGAACAGTATGGCCACTCCAACTGTCCATGACCGTGGACGCGGCTATTCAAATAGTTTGACACTCTGCAGAGGTGGTACACTTTTACCACAAAATTCGATACATCCGTCAGGGATAACCCTGAATCATCATACTTAGTATGCGGATAATCAATCATAACCTTTCAGTTACACACTCTAGTATAGGCACCTTCCCTATGAGCTTGGCCTCCCAGCCATGGCCACCTTCCATCCTGGGCACTGCATAGGTGGACACACATCAAGAGGTAGCCTCAACTCAAACCTCTCCCGCGAGGGAACCCATACTAATGCATATAAACTTCTGGCTAAGCCCTACCCAATTCAGGTATTATGGTTGTACGGTAAAAATTGGAATTGTATCGGATCCGAACCCAACCATCAGTTTTTGTAAAAGGGCTAAGTCTCATGCCTCAACATTTTCATCATCAAATCCTTTGGTGTTTCTCAACACATGTCAAAAAATCTCAATAGAATGAAGCATCATTCCAAGGTTTTCATAATCATTTTCACCAAGTATTCCCATCTAAAGTGCTCAAGTTTTATGCTTAGCACTAGCCACTAAGGTTAAGAGTGTTCACTAAAGAGGGGTGCTAAGCGTCAATCTCATGCCACAGAATGACATCTAAGTGTAACTAGATAGGCCAAGTTTTATACTCTTTATGCTATATATACTAAAAGTAAAGAACTTTGGTAAAGTAAAAAGAATAAAGCTTGCAAGTAAAACTTGGGATTGGTATAATAATAAAAAATGGTATGCCTAATGCATTTTGCTTAGGTTCTCAAGCTTGCAAGTATTAGCTTGTATTGTTAATGATGGCTTGCCTTGGTTGGTGCAATGATTGAAGTTTTCTTTGTCTTCTTCGGGGTAGAACTCCTCCCCCTCGAATACTTGGTCGGTACTATCGTCTATAAAGGAATACGGGGTACACAATCACCAAACAATACGTATCTATTGATATTTAGCAAACTAAGGCTCACACTTCATGATCTAGCATCATCACAAACATCACATGCAATAAATAACTAGTTTTATTCATTTTATTTTAGAAAAGTAATTTCTACTCATTGAAATTAATTAAGATTTAATATTCTCCAATTAAAATATGGGATCATGTTGACACATGTCATCACCACATATTCTAATACATGGGAATGTGATTTAAAGCGTTGGTCACATTTTATAAAGTTTAAGTTTATCCTTTAATAGATTTAAAGTGACTAGAAATGCCCTAATAGCATTATTTGGGACTAGTCCAATGTCACTGCATGCAAACCTAAATATTTTTACATATTCAGAAATATATTATCAAATGTGATTTTGGAGAGTTGGAATCAACTCAAAGCTATTATGGTTGATTTTTGAAAAATGTTTGAAGTTGCAAAGGTCTCTGTCTTATTATTTTTATTATATGTGATCTCTAACTCCAAATGATTTAAATCCAATGGGATTTGATACATATTTGAATTTCCTTACTAGCAAAATTTGAATCATGCAATTTGGTTAAGTGAAACTCCCTTAATTGATTTTTGAATAAGTGGATAGAATAGGATTTTTAACTAAAAAGGAAAATCCATATTTGAATTTTCAGGCCTGGGCGGGAACGTTAAACTGGCCGGCCCAACTGCACACCACAACACAGCGCGCAGCATACAGAGGGGGGTCCACTGGTCAGTGACTCACTCTACAAGAAACGATATCGTTTAACCTGAGCCCTAAAATCTAAATCTAATCCAACGGTCGTGGCTCATCATCGACGACGAACTACTCCGGCGAGGAATTTACCCTAGCGCGGTGGTGGGGGTCTCTCGAGGCTCACCTGGGCTCTAGCTAGGCTCGGTGACGGGGGCAAATGACGTGATAGACGATAGCGAGGTGAGGTGTGGTCACGGCGAGGCTCGGGTGGTCGCAATCAACGGCATCCTTCTCCTCCAGCAGTGGCAGGCTCCAGCCAAATTCTGCCGAGGGAGAGCTTGCCTTGCTCCGGGAAGAGGTGGGGAAGGTTATTGAGGAGTGGGGAGTGGCTTGGTGTGAGGAATGGAGGCTGGGTGGCCTCCTTTAATAGCTCGGCGAGGGGACCGAGCGGTGCGGCGGTGAGCTTGACGGTGGCGTCTCTACAGGCTGCTATCGGCATGGGCAATGGCGTAGGACGGTGGGGTGTCGCCTGGCGGTTCTCACGAACCTAATGGCTCAGCGTGGGGCGGCTTGGTTTGGTCTGGCACGTGCAGCACTCTGAGCGGAGGCAGTGCTGTTTGCGGTGGCGTGCGGCAGCTGCGGGTCGTGCGGCAGCGAACGAGGGTGTCCGCAGGGGTACGGTGATCATGGCAAGGTTGCGCATGCACGGTGAAGGAAAGGCTCGGGCTGGCGGGACTGGTTGGGCACAGTGCACTAGCGCGCTCTGGACACGGCACAGAGAGGCGGTGTGCAGCGATGCTAGTGTGGTCCAGGGTTGGGCTTCGACCGTAGGGTGGACAGGGTGTGGCGGTAGGAGCTCGCGTGTCTGGTGCGCATATTCGGCGAGGCTGGCGTGGCTCCTGGCATGCTGCCCACTGTCGGCCGGCGAGGACCAAGAACGGGGGGCGCTCCACTGTGCCAGTGGCTAAGGGGCAAGCTGTTCTGCTACTGCTAGACACTCAGGGGGACAAAGGGGGTTAAGAGGGAACCATTTGGTCGATGATCACTGTACCAAACAGTGAAGTTAGGCAGAAGCTTAATCTGTGCATGCCAAGTGTTTGATGAAATGGCCGCATGAAAATTATTTTTGAATTTTTGATTCAAATTTTTTGAGTGATCTTAGATTAAGCTTGAGAGACTAGGTTTGCTTGGATAGGTCAATGTGAATTCATTTGATGGGTTTTTGAAAAAGTGTGATCTTAACACATACACTTGATTCAATTTTCAAATGTCCATGAAACTGATTTGCTAGATGTTTTTGTAAGTCTGTAAAGTGGGCCTTGATACACCTTTACTTGGTCTAGCAAGGGTTGAAAAGAAATAGAATTGTTTCTGTTGAGAATTGTCTTCTAGGAACACCTAAAGTGACCTAGTTGTTTCAAAATGGTCAAAATGACCATTTGGTTGATTTATTCCTATTTGATTTCTTTCTCTTTGGATTTTGTTTGTAAATGGTCTAGATGATGTGACATTCACCTTTAAACCATTTCACAACATTTAGAACAATCAAGCATGGCATATACACTCAATTCTACACTAATGCAAACACACATGCATTCATATTAATTTTTTAATAAAAGTTTTTGTAAACCCCAAATTGGGTGATTAGATCTTGGTAACCTTGATTCAATTTTTGGGATGTTACAAACCTTCCCTCCTTAAAAAAAATCTCTTCCCGAGATTTAAGAAAAACTAGGAACTAAAGAGATCTAGAAACTCAGTCCTAATGTAATCTTCTCGCACCCAGGTAACTTCTTCTTCTGTATGGTTGCTCCATTGGATCTTGAGAAGTTTGATACTCCGGGTCCTGGTGGTTCTGAAGGCTTCTTCCAAAATACGGATGGGTAATTCACGATACGTCAAATCCTTGTTGATATCAATGGCTCTGTGATTGATGTTCTTGAACACTTCGGTCTTCTCTGGAACTTCTAGGCATTGCGAAGTAATGAGATATGAAACACATTATGGATGGCTGACATCTCCTCTAGCAGTTCCAGTTGATATGATACTTCTCCTCAGCGATTCAGAATCTTGAAGGGCCCAATATATCTGGGGGCTAACTTCCTTTCAGCTGAAAGCGTTCCATTCCCTTCAAACGCGATACTTTGAGATACACAAAATCTCCGACATTGAAAGTCAGGTCTCGACGTCTCTTGTCAGCATAACTCTTCTGTCTGGATTGGGCGGTCTAGAGGTGCTCATGGACTTTGCGTACCTTCTCTTTGGCTTCTCATAGGATGTCGGGTCCGAAAATCTGACTCTCTCCTACTTGCGACCAATTCAAGGGTGTACGACACTGTCTTCCATATAAGAACTCAAATGGGGCCATTTCCAGACTAGCTTGATAGTTGTTATTGTATGAGAATTCTGCAAAAGATAGACAATCTTCCCATTTTGATCCATACTCTAACACGCAAGCACTCAACATATCTTCTAAGATTTGGTTAACTCTTTCAGTCTATCCATCAGTCTGCGGGTGATAAGCTATGCTGAAGTTTAGCTTGGTTCCCAATCCTTCTTGGACTTTCTGCCAAAAACTTGAGGTAAATTGGGTTCCTCGATCCAATACTATGGTCTTGGGGGTTCCATGCAAACTGAAGATTCTAGCAATGTACAACTCTGCTAGCTTCGAACTCTGGTAGCTTGTCTTGACAGGTATAAAATGGGCTACCTTGGACAATCTATCAACTATGACCCAAATAGATTCATTTCCCCTACTAGAAGTAGGCAAACTGGTGATATAGTCCATTCCGACGGAATCTCATTTCCATTCCGGAATCTGCAATGGTTGCAACAGTCATGCGGGTCTCTGATGTTCTGCTTTGACTCTCTAACAGATATCACACTTGGCAATGTAGCTTCCGATTTCTCTCTTCATCTTGTGCCACCAAAATTGCTCCTTCAAATCTTGATACATCTTTGTTCCTCCGGGGTGGATAGAATAAATAGTATCATGAGCTTCATGCATGATAACTTGCTTCAACTCCGAATCTGCTGGCACACAGATACGTCCTTTGTACCACAAAACTCCTTCATCTTCGGTGAATCCAGGTACCTTTCCCGTACCAATACGACGCTTGATTCCGTCGATACTTGCATTTCCTTTCTGTGCCTCCTTGATCTGACTGATCAAAGTGGGTTGAAGTTCTATGCTAGCTAAGAATCCTTTGCTAACTAGATCCATTCTAAACTGCTCCAACTCTTCATGCAAACTTGGCTGGGTTTCCTTAATCATGGTGTTTAATGTACATGGCAATCTGCAAAGAGCATCCGCTACCACATTGGCTTTGCCGGGGTGATAGTGAATGTCAAGATCATAATCCTTGATTAACTCTATCCATCTCCTTTGTCTCATATTTAGCTCCTTTTGGGAGAAAATATACTTCAGGCTCTTGTGATCCGAATAAATCTCATAGCGGTTACCCATAAGGTAATGACGCCATGTCTTCAATGCTCAAACTATGGCTGCTAGTTCAAGATCATGGGTAGGGTAGTTTTGCTCATGCTTCTTCAGTTGTCGAGACATATATGCTATGACTTTGCCTTCTTCCATCAACACACATCCGAGACCAATCTTGGATGCATCACAATACACATCAAAAGGCTTCTTGATATCTGGCATAATCAAGATTGGGGCTGAAATCAATCTCTTCTTGAGTTCTTGAAAACTTGCTTCACATTTTTCAGTCCATTCAAACTTCTTATCTTTCTTCAACAATTGGGTCATCGGTCTTGTGATGCTCGAAAATCCTTCAACAAACTTGCGGTAATATCTCGCTAATCCGAGGAATGCACGGAATTGAGTTTGAGTGGTTGGGGCTTTCAATGCTTCAACATCTCTGATCTTGGCAGGATCAACAGTGACTCCTCCTGCCGACACAATATGTCCTAGGAATCCTACTTCCTTCAACCAAAACTCACATTTGCTAAACTTGGCATACAATTGATGTTCTCTCAGGGTCTCAATGATGGTTCTCGAATGTAGCTCATGGTCTTCTTCTGACTTGGAATAGTTTAAGATATCGTCGATAAAAACAACGACAAACTTATCCAGGAAATTCATAAAAATCTTATTCATGAGATTCATGAAATAAGCGGGGGCATTGGTTAATCCAAAAGACATGACAGTATACTCATATAATCCATATCTTGTGGTAAAGGAGGTCTTTGGAATATTTGTTGCACGAATCTTGAGTTGATGATAACCAGTCCTAACGTCAATCTTGGAGAACACCCTGGCACCAGTCAATTGGTCAAACAGATCCTCGATCTTGGCCAGTAGGTACTTTGTTCTTGATGGTGATGTCATTTAGCTTCCGGTAATCTATGCACAAACGGTTACCTCCATCCTTCTTATCAACAAACAAAACAGGTGATCTCCATGGCGATGTGCTTGGTTGAATCAAACCTTTCGCCAGCATAGCATCAAGTTGTTTCTTCAGCTCCACTAGTCCAGAGGGGTTCATACTATAGGGTCTCTGAGCTATGGGTCCAGTTCCAGGAATTAGTTCAATAATGAACTCGATATCCCGATCCGGGGGCATACCGGGCAATTCATCTAGGAATACGTCAGGGTATTCACAGACTACTCTGACTTGGTCAAGGGTTGGTTGGGCTAGACTCTTGTTGAACTTGAACTAACGGGGCAAGGTTTCAGATACATGCTCTACTGATACTCCAGAGCTACTAGTCATGGTTATGGATTTCTTGGCACAGTCGATCAATCCTTTATGTTTCGACATCCAATCCATTCCTAGTACTACTTCCAAACCATTGGTTCCAAGTACTATTAGATTGGCATAAAAATCTATCCCTTGGATTCTGATAGGTACCGCCTTGAAAATCTTTCTAGCTTTGATGGTTGAACCAGGTATTTGAACTACCATATCATGCTTCAATTTTGTTGGTTGAATCTTACTAGTGCATGGAAATTATTCGGTAATAAACGAGTGTGATGCTCTAGAATCAAACAATACTCTTGCTAAAACTGAGTTGAGATAAAATATACCCAACACAACATTTGGCGCTTCCTAGGCTTCTTCAGCGTTCATGTGGAACAGACGGCCGTTGCGGTTGAGCGAGTTCCCTGGGGCAAATCTCCTTCTTGGCTGAACATGGTGTTGTTGCTGAGCTAGGGCATTCACATTGGTAGCTGCTGCAAGCTTCTTGGGACACTCGCTGGAGTAGTGACCCTTGACTCCACATTCACAGCAAGTAATCTGGGACTTTACTTTGGCTGCAACAGGCACAACATTGCTTCAATTCCTTGGGGCAGTATTGATGTTGTTGTTATTGTTGTTGTTTTTGTTGGACTTGGGCAGCGCATGGTTGAAGTTGTTGGAGTTGTCGAGGTTGTTGTTGTGGTTTCCTCCGGACTTCATATTTCCTCCGCTACGATGGGGGTAGCTAGGACGGTTCATCGGGGGTCTATTGTTTGTTGGGGCATATCCTGCAGACAAGTTGGGGCGATACTTCTGGGCATGGTTGGATCCACTCTGGTGCATCATTCTGCGCTTGCGGTTGTCATTGGCTTGGTTGATCTTCCCTTCCATCTGGATGGCGGAATCTACAAGCTCTTCGAGATCTTCAAAACAGATGTTGACTAACACGGTTTGCATCTCATCATGTAATCCGTTCAGGAATCTCTCCTTCCTCTTGGCTTTAGTGTCGATCTCATCAGGGGCATATCTAGCTAGCAATAGAAATTTGTCATGGTACTCCACTACAGTCATCCTGCCTTGCTTCAGTTCTTTGAACTCATCTCTCATTCTGGTGACTAAACCTTGCGGCACATGGGTGCGGCTAAACTTGATCTTGAAAGCTTCCCAAGTCATCAATTGATCATGGTTCATAGTACGGGTTCTATTCCACTAGGCTCTTGCATCTCCTGCCAGATAGTGGGTGGCAAACAGTACCTTCTCGTTGGCGTCAACTCCTGCTACTTCCAGATTGTTTTCAATGGTTTGGAACCAATCATCAGCATCTAAAGGATCTTCCGACTTGCTAAAGATAGGGGGATTAGTATTCTGAAAGTTCTTAAGCTTGGATCCATGATGATCCTGATTTCCATGTCCTTGATTATTGTGGGCCATCTGAGCTATCTGTTGAAGAGTGGCTAGGTTGGCTTGACGTTTTGCTCTACTAGGTTCATAGTCAGAAACTAACATATGAAGAATCTGCAACATTGGGTCCTGTGATGAGCTGCTTCCTCTGGGTTTCCAAGACTCATCTGAAGATTGATATAAATAATGAGATAAGAGGGAAATTTCTAAGGTTCATGGTTTTGTTTCAAAAGCTTTAAACTTTGAGTTTGACTCAGTTTTGGCAAACTAACTTCTTCTCATTCATTCATTCATTCATTCATTCAAGCACACAATACAACACACACCACAACACAAAGGAAAACAAATGGTTTTAAGAACCATTCTGTGAAACTAAGATACAGTGGGACCGATACAACTCCTTCCTACGGTAGTGATCAAGTGCATCTACTCATCATCAATGAAGTCTGAATCATCATCATCGGTGTAGAAATCCATGGCATCATCCTCCAAGTAGTCGTTGTCATCACTGAGGTATGAGTGAAGATCTCCTTGGATGTCTTCACCTTCTTCCTCTTCCTTTGCTTCCAGTTGGATTTACTACTCACGGATGGTCTTCTCGAGGTCGACCACCTTCTTGCAAAGACGATCTATGGTGTGATCCTTCTTCTTGCGTTGATGACGAAGTGATTTGCGATCCTTGACGAGCATGGCGAGAGTCTGGTCCTTCTGGGTGGCAATGGCAAGGTTGGGGTTGGCGTAGACTCGAGCATTGTCCAATTCCTTCTGCCTATCATACAACAAGAAGTCAAGGTTCTCCACTTGGCTCTTCATCTCTGGGTGACTTGGCATCTGTAATTGCATTCCCATAGAATCACGCTTTGCAAAGTGCGCAAAGCGAGTTCCCTGGATCAAGTTGATGTTCTGTCCACAAAGACGGGCGAGAGCTTCATGCATTGCCCTGGCTAATCCATCTAGCCAGTTGTTCTCTCGCACGGTGAATTGAATCTTGTTAGAAAGGGGTGCTTCCATCTTGCCTTGGAGGCATGCAACTATTACCCACTGTAGATCTCCTCCTGGGTGATCATTGAGTTGAGCCCCGAAGAATTCCGTATGCGGGTGTTCCAAATACTGTGATAGTGCATCGAGATCCCTCTCAAAGATTGGTTGGCCTCTGTTGCCTAGCTGGTAGAACTTGCAATACTGAACTTCCATCTATAAGAATTTAGGATGAGTAAGTTAGTGAGGTGATCAAGTGTGTCAAATTTTTATTTAGGAACGTAAGAATTTTTGACGAACATGTATTTTTTGAAAGAATCAAGGATAAGGGTGGGAATAGGTTTTCATAAATACCCACTTCTTTGGTTTTGAAACTAAGTTTTTGTTCGGATGTCCATTCTAACTAGGGTCTCCTATGGTCAGGATGGCTCTGATACCAACTTGTCAACACCCGGATTTTTCATCCCAGATGCCTGTTATGCCATAGCTCGCAATCCCAGGATTACCATTTTTGCGATACATAACACATCTGATATCATATTAATCCATTAAAAACCATAATAAGGTCTTACACAAATAAAGGATCTCATGATCCAGTCTTAATACAATCAAGCAGTGGAATAATAAGCGTAGTGTTGGGCTCCATCTTCAGGGTCACAAGAAATGCTGACGATGGCAGATGATCCTAGTTGTCGTAGCCGTCCTGCTATCCATCTTCCTGATAGTCCTCCTCATAGTCTGGCCACAGGAATAGCCAGGGACAAAGCCATGAGTACTCTTTAAGTACTCACAAACTATCACTAACAAGTAAGGTAGTTCTAGTAGCAATACTAAGCTCTAGGTTTATTTGCAAAACCTACATTTATCTTAAGATGAGTTTACAAGTAAAGAAAGCTAACTTAATGTTCTAAAATCACCTAAGTGGGAACTTAGTTTTCATAGTCACAATCCTCTTGTGGTCAAGTTAAAGTCACAATTCATTTCACAAGTCATTTTGAAAACATCTGACAACGGAATAGTATGGCCACTCCAACTGTCCATGACCGCGGACGTGGCTATTCGAATAGTTTGACACTCTGCAGAGGTGGTACACTTTCACCACAAAATTCGATACATCCGTCAGGGATAACCCCGAATCATCATACTTAGTGTACGGATAATCAATCATAACCTTTCAATTACAGACTCTAGTAAAGGCACCTCCCCTATGAGCTTGGCCTCCTAGCCATGGCCATCTGTCATCCTGGGCACTGCATAGGTGTACACACATCAAGAGGTAGCCTCAGCTCAAACCTCTCCCGCGAGGGAACCCATACTAATTCATATAAACTTCCGGCTAAGCCCTACCCAATTCAGGTATTGTGGTTGTACGGTAAAAATTTGAATGGTATCGCATCCGAACCAAACCATCAGTTTTTGTAAAAGGGCTAAGGCTCATGCCTCAACATTTTCATCATCAAATCCTTTGGTGTTTCTCAACACATGTCAAAACATCTCAATAGAGTGAAGCATCATTCCAAGGTTTTCATAATCATTTTCACCAAGTATTCCCATCTAAAGTGATCAAGTTTTATGCTTAGCACTAGCCACTAAGGTTAAGAATGTTCACTAAAGAGGGGTGCTAATCTTCAATCTCATGCCAAATAATGACATCTAAGTGTAACTAGATAGGCCAAGTTTTATACTCTTTATGCTATCTATACTAAAAGTAAAGAACTTTGGTAAAGTAAAAAGAATAAATCTTGCAAGTAAAACTTGGGATTGGTATAATCAAAAAAATGGTATAACCAAAGCATGCATAATGCATTTTTCTTAGGTTCTCAAGCTTGCAAGTATTAGCTTGTATTGTTAATGATGGCTTGACTTGGTTGGTGTAGTGATTGAAGTTTTCTTCGTCTTCTTCGGGGTAGCACTCCTCCTTCTCGTAGACTTGGTCGGTACTATCATCTATAAAGGAATACGGGGTACACAATCAGCAAACAATACTTATCTATTGCTATTTAGCACACTAAGGCTCACACTTGATGATCTAGCATCTTCACAAACAACACACGCAATAAAGAACTAGTTTTATTCATTTTATTTTAGAAAAGTAATTTCTACTCATTGAAATTAATTAAGATTTAATATTCTCCAATTAAAATATGGGATCATGTTGACACATGTCATCACCACATATTCTAATACATGGGAATGTGATTTAAAGTGTTGGTCAAATTTTATAAAGTTTAAGTTTATCCTTTAATAGAATTAAAGTGACTAGAAATGCCCTAAAAGCATTATTTTGTACTAGTCCAATGTGACTGCTTGCAAACCTAAATATTTTTACGTATTCAGATAGATATTATCAAATCAGATTTTTGAGAGTTGGAATCAACTCAAAAGCTATTATGGTTGATTTTTGAAAAATGTTTGAAGTTGCAAAAGTCTTTGTCTTATTATTTTTACTATATGTGCTCTCCAACTCCAAATTATTTAAATCCAATGGGCTTGGATAGCTATTTTAATTTCCTTTCTAGCAAAATTTTAATCATGGAATTTGGTTAAGTGAAACTCCCTAACTTGATTTTTGAATAAGTGGACAGAATAGGATTTTTAACTAAAAAGGAAAATCCATATTTGAATTTACAGGCCTGGGCGGGAACGTTAAACGGGCCGGCCCAACTGCACAGCACAGCGCAGCGCATGGCTGGAAGAGGGGTTCCACTGGTCAATGACTCAATCTATGTGAAACGATATCGTTTAACCTGAGCCCTACGATCTAAATCTAATCCAACGGCCGTGGCTCATCATCGACGACCAACTACTCCGGCAAGGAATTTACCCTAGCGCGGCGGTGGGGGTCTCTTGGGGATCACCTGGGCTCCAGCTAGGCTCGGCGACGGGGGAAACGACGTGGTAGACGATGGCGAGGAGAGGTGTGGTCACGGCAAAGCGAGGGGTGGTCACAATTAACAGCGTCCTTCTCCTCCAGCAGCGGCGGGCTCCGGCCAAATTCTGGCGAGGGAGAGCTCGCCTTGCTCCGAGAAGAGGTGGGGAAGGTCAGTGAGGAGTGGGGAGTGGCTTGCAGTGAGGAATGGAGGCTAGGGTGGCCTCCTTTTATAGCTCGGTGAGGGGACCGAGCGGTGTGGCGGTGAGCTCGATGGTGGCGTCGCTACACGCTGCTATCGGCATGGGTGAGGGCGTAGGTCCGTGGGATGTCTCATGGCGGTTCTCATGGACTTAATGGCGCGGCGTGGGGTGGATTGCTTTGGTATGGCGTGTGAAGTGCTCTGAGCGAAGGCAGTGGTGTTTGCGGCGGCGTGCGGCAGCTTCGGGTCGCGCAGCGGCGAACGGCAGTGTCTGCCGGGGTGGGGTGATCATGGCGAGGCTGCGCATGCATGGTGAGGGCAAGGCATGGGCTGGCGGGGCTGGTCGGGCACGGCGCACTGGCACGCTCTGGACACGGCGCAGAGAGGCGGTGCACGGTAGTGCTAGTGTGGTCCAGGGCTGGGCTTCGACCATGGGGTGGACAGGGGGTGGCAGTAGGAGCTCGCGTGTCTGGTGCGCGTTTTGGGCGAGGTTGGCATAGCTCCTGGCGCGCTGCCCACTGTCGGTCGGCGACGAACAAGAACGGGCGGCGCTCCACTGTACCATCGGCTAAGGGGCAAGCTGGTTTGCTACTTCTAGACACTTAGGGGGACAAGGGGGGTTAAGAGGGAACCATTTTGTTGATGATCACTATACCAAACAGTGAAGTTAGGCAGAAGCTTAATCTGTGCATGCCAAGTGTTTGATGAAATGGCCGCATGAAAATTATTTTTGAATTTTTTATTCAAATTTTTTGAGTGACCTTAGATTAATCTTGAGAGACTAGGTTTGCTTGGATAGGTCAAGGTGAATTCATTTGGTGGGTTTTTGAAAAGGTGTGATCTTTACACATACACTTGATACAATTTTCAAATGTCCATGAAATTGATTTGCTAAATTTTTTTCTAAGTTTGTAAAGTGGGCCTTGATACACCTTTACTTGGTCTAGCAAGGGGTGAAAAGAAATATAATTGTTTCTATTAATAATTGTCTTCTAGGAACACCTAAAGTGACCTAGTGGTTTAAAATGGTCAAAATGACCATTTGGTTGATTTATTCATATTTGATTTCTTTCTCTTTGGATTTTTTTTGTAGATGGTCTAGATGATGTGGCATTCACCTTTAAACCATTTCACAACATTTAAAACAATCAAGCATGGCATATACACTCAATTCTAAACTAATGCAAACACACATGCATTCATATTAATTTTTTAGTAAAAGTTTTTGTTAACCCCAAATTGGGTGATTAGATCTTGGTAACCTTGATTAAAGTTTTGGGATGTTACATGTCAGATCCTAGATCTGTCTTCATGAGGTGAGAGTATTTGACGAAGCAAATCTGCTGCCACACGGTACGGGTGGGTGGTACGGGCAAGCTCCGCCCGTACCGGTGGTTATTATGCGCTCTGGAGCTTTCCTCCGTGTCTGCCAATCTCCCAGGTGCAAGAATAAATCAATTAAATGACTTTTATCACTTAGAAATACCATATTACTACATAATATGAAAGTTCCAATTGATATGTTTGAAGAGAGGCAATAATAAAGTGGTTATTATCTTATTCCATGTTGATGATAAATGTTTATTTTGCATGCTATAATTGTATTAATTGGAAACGTTAATACATATGTGTTTAATAAACAAAATACAAAGTTCCTAGTAATGCCTCTCATATAAACTAGCTCGTTGATTAACAAGATTATCAAGGTTTCTTGATCATGGACATTGGATGTTGTTAATAACGAGGTCACAACATTGGTGGAATGATGTGATGAACATTCATCCGAAGTATAGCATTATGATCAAAGTCATTATGTTTATATTGCTATAACATCATACAAAGTAATCTTAGTCCTTAGACCATGAGATCATGTTAATTGCTAACATCAGAAGAGTAACTTCATAACATCAAACGTCACACCGTAAAAGGGTGACTATAAAGGTGGGTTCAGATACTCCGAAGGTGTTATGTTGAGGCTCATGGATCAAGTGTGGAATATGTCAATCCCGATGACGGATAGATATACTCCGGGCCCTCTCGGTGATATCACATTGAGATAGCTTGCAAGCAAGTGATGTGATCACTAGAATGTTATATCACGGGAACGAGAAAAGAGTGCACGTCGGTAACGAGATCAAACTAGGTATTTGGATGCCGGTGATCTAATCTCGGTCATGTAATATATCGTGATACAAAGGGATTTAGTTACGACGTTAATGTTGGGTTCGCAGCATAGAAAACAAAAAAATTCCTACGATGGGAACTATATGCCAAGATCTATCTACTAGATGCAAGCAACGGGTGGATATACATCAATAGAGAACTTACCCTCGAAGACAACAAAGCTTTGTTAACGAGTTGAAACTCGTGGATGATGTAGTCATACACATGCCGACCTCAAGATCATGATGAAGTCCAGCAGGTCCGACTCCAGCACGTCCATCAGATCCAGCTCCAGCAAGTCTAGCACCACCAAGTCCAGCACCGAAAAGCAGCGGTACATCCGTGATCGCACACATGTCCGGTACCCCGACAACCTCCGTCTCTCGCTCCAGCAAAGCAGCGGAAGCAGCAATTCCTTTCCAGATAAAGCCACCAGGAACATATATCTCTCTAATCTGAGACCATGGGGAATAACTAGAGGGGAGAGAGATCCTTCACGAAAAGGTGTGGTTTGTGAGGAGGAGAGGGGGCCTTTTATAGGGAAGAGGGGAGGCACCCAAGAGCCATGGCGTGGCAGCCATGGTGGTGCCCCCACCTCTTCCACATTCATGTGGGTGGAGCTCCCACTCCCATAAAAAGCCTCCACTCAAAATTCCACTCACACATGCATTAAATTTCCACCAAATTTAATGCAAGCTCCAATTAAATAAAACTATTTTATTTATTTTATTCAGAATTTTTTTAATTACATTAATTAACAAAAATTCACATAAAACCTCCTGCAACATTTCAATATCACATGCAGAACCAGTTTCAGCAATTTCACCCGAAACAATTCCGGTTTCCATCGAAATGATTCCAGCGCTTTCTTAATCTTTATCTAAAACATATTTGCTCCTAAATGGTGTCTGTATCCCTTAAGTGTGTCACTCTACGGTTCGCGAATAATGTAGACATGATCGAGACTCCTCTCCGATCAATAATCAGCAGCGGGACCTGGAGATCCGTACTGACTCCCACACATTCAACGGTGACTCTTGTGATCGTGTGAACCTTTAACGCTAGTAACTTAATCCCTTTGTCTCACGATATATTACATGTCCAGGATACGATCATTGGCATCTAAATACCTAGTTTGATCTCGTTACCGACATACACTCTTTTCTCGTTCCCATGATATAACATTCCAGTGATCACATCACTTGCTTGCAAGCTATTTCAATGTGATATCGTCGAGAGGGCCCAGAGTATACCTATCCATCATCGGGATGGACAAATCCCACTCTTGATCCATGAGCCTCAACATAACACCTTCGTAGCACTGAACCCACCTTTATAGTCACCCTGTTACGGTGTGACGTTTGACGTTTTCAAGATACTCTTCCGGTGTTAGCAATTAACATGATCTCATGGTCTAAGGACTAAGATTACTTCGTATGATGTTATAGCAATATAAACATAATGACTCTGATCGTAATTCTAAACTTCAGATGAATGTTCATCACATCATTCCACCAATGTTGTGACCTTGTTATTAACAACATCCAATGTCCATGATCAGGAAACCTTGATCATCTTGTTAATCAACGAGCTAGTTTATATGAGAGGCATTACTATGAACTTTGTATTTTGTGTATTAAACACACATGTATTAATGTTTCCAATTAATACAATTATAGCATGCTAAATAAACATTTATCATAAACAAGGAATAAGATAATAACCACTTTATTATTGCCTCTCAGGCATATTCCCTTCAGTTAAAGGTTCACACGATCACAAGAGTCATCGTGGAATATGTGGGAGTCAGTACGGATCTCTAGGTCCCGCTGCTGATTATTGATCGGAGAGGGGTCTCGATCATGTCTGCCTTATTCGCGAACCGTAGGGTGACACACTTAAGGGATACCGACACCATCTAGGATAAAATATGTTTCAGATAAAGATTAAGAAAGCGGAATGGTTTCATTTCGATTAAAACCGGAATTGTTTCGGGTGAAATTGTTGAAACTGGTTCAGCATGTGATATTGAAATGTTGCAGGGATTTTTATGTGAATGTTTGTTAATTAAAGTAATTAACAAAATTCTGAATAAAATAAATAAAATTATTTTATTTAAAGAGAAAATGCATTTAATTTGGTGGACATTAAATGCAAAGTGAGTGGAGTTGAAATTGATGTGAGTGGGATTAGTGGAAGGTCCACCCACATGAATGAGGGAGAGGTGGGGGAACCCACCATGGACGGCCAGCCATGGCCTTGGGGCTGCGCCCCCTCCCCTATAAAAGGAGCCCCATGTATCCTCTCCTCTCGCCCCACCTCCTCGTGAAGGTTCTATTCTCCCTCTAGTTATTCCCCATGGTCTCGATTAGCGAGATACATGTTCCTGGTGGCTTTATCTGGAAAGGAGTTGCTGCTTCCGATGCATCGCTGGAGCGACGAGGCAGAGGTTGTTCGGTGGACCGGATGTGTGTGCGATCACGGATGCACTTCTACTTTGGGGTGCTAGACTTGATGGTGCTGGACCTGATGGTGCTGGACCCGCTGGACCTGAAGTACTTCATCACGATATTGAGATCGGCAACTGTACGACTAGATCATCCACGAGTTCCAACTCGTTAACAAAGCTTTGTTGTCTTCAAGGGTATTTTCTCTATGGATGTATATCCACCCGTTGCTTCTATATAGTAGATAGATCTTGACGTATAGTTCCCATCTTAGGAAATTTTTGTTTTCTATGCTGCGAACCCAACAGTGGTATCAGTGCATGATATATGCGTAGGTGCTTTGCACGGGTAGTAAACATATGTTTATATGTGGATGATGATGATCATGTTATTGCATCTTCTATGTATTTTTGATATTGGTGGCATAGTGGGATGAAGCGGCCCGGACCAACTTTACATGTCATCGCACATGAGACCGGTTCCACGACTGACATGCAACTAGTTTTGCATAAGTGGCTAGCGGGTATCTGTCTCTCCTACTCTAGTCAATATATGATTTACAACGAGTTGCTAATAACTTAGTTATCATCGTTGTGGTTCCATGTTCTTAGGTAAGACTATAACTATCTTCGAAATCCCTAAGCCACGTAAAACTTGCAATGGATAAATTACAGGCGTCTAGTTTAGATTGTTGTTGGGCTAGTGTCATGATATTGTAATGTTGTAAGTTGATCTATGGTAGATACCCTTACAACACACCTAACGTGTAAGTTCCATAAACCTTGGCCTTACACACAAAGGAATTATAGAGATCATACCACGATACACATGATGGTGATCAAATGCATGGACCATATCATTCCACTTTACACATATGATGTTTGCATCTTATATTGCTAGTTTGGCATTTTAGTAGCATTATAAGATGATCCCTCATTTAAATATCAAGATAAAATGTGTTCTTCCTTAAGTGTGCACTGTTCTATGGATCGTGTTTCGAGACATCACGTGATGATCGGGTGTACTCGACTCTACGCCTTCATACAACAAGTGCAAGACAGTTTTACACACGCGAGTACTAAGGTTCTTACTTGGCGAGCCTAGCATGTACATACATGGCCTCGAAACACGGACCAAAAGGTTAAGCATGAGTCATATAGTTGATGTGAGTCCCATATTGATCCTCGCCTTTGAAGCTACACCGACTCACGTGATGATCGGACTTGGTGTAGTGGACTTGGTTCATGTAATCACCAAAAAGGCATGAGGGATGTCGTTTTTGAGTGGGAGTTCATTTCTAATTTGGATTAGTCGAACTCAATTTGTCATAAACTAAATCAAAGTGAATTTGCATAATTTGTTGTAGTCATTGGCATATGTTCACTACCTTATGCTTAGTTTTAATTGAGATAATAGAACTATAGAATTCTGGATATTTACTTTACGAATTGGTATCGTATTGTTTTGATTGTCAATTTAAAGTTTAGAAGTCATATTGCAGACTTTCAGCAAACTCTATTTACTCCATGAAGTTTAATAAGTAGTATTAAATCAAGAGTAAGAATTTATCTAAAGTATCATGTTTGCCTCCATGATTATTGATATTCAAAAGTTGTTTTAATATCAAGATTATCTAGGAGCTGAAAAATTGTTTCACAAACCATCATGTGTGGAAGATATTGTGATATCTGAAACAAAGTTTTTGGTTGCATTATGATAGAGTATAGTTTATCAAAATACATGTTCTCATATGGTATGAGAATTTCTGAAGGATGGAGATGCTAGGCATCCGGATCTCCCAAAAGGTTTTGGGAACTAACATTATACTCCTGATTCTTCTTTATAGGCTATAGTAGCTTGATCATGAAAGTTGTCATGATAAGGATGAATAGAAGATGTAAGTAAAATGTTTACTACATTAATAGATTACTAAAGAATGGATTTTTGAAAGAACACCAAACATTTGATGATGGTGATCCACTTCAAAGTGCAAGTCCAAAGGTATTAGTATTTGACTGTATACACTTTGTACTATGTGTCATGTGAATGACACCACTATTGATGTTGATAGATTCTTTTAAAAGAAAAGGAATTGTTGAAATAGAATCTATAAAATATTTTGCGGAAAAGAAAAGGTTGGAGATGTCCAAGTTAGGTATATAGAAGATATACATGTTATGGTTGTATTCCTTGCTTGTTAAACAATGTGGTTCTGAGGTATTGGATATTGATATTGGATACCAAATTGGTTGGTGTGAAGTGTCATACAGAACAACACAATTCATGAACTACAACGGCCTAAGTAACTGGCAAGAGAATAAGTGATGATGTTCATCGAAAACCAATAAAGTGTTATTGTATTTTCGTTGTCATCAAACCTATCCTTCAAGATTTGTTTTAATAATTTTTATTTTGTTCCGGTATTACGAGAACAATGGTTGTTCAAATAATTACCGTATTCCATAAAGGATGGATGAACTTTTACAAGTCTAGTTGGAGAAATCACATCCATTATTGCTAAAATGTCGTAAGACAAATGATTGGAATATCACTTCTGAAGTGACATCGCTTTTTGAATTATATTGGAAAGCAAACATGAAGAAACTCCATGTTGATGGATTTTTGGAGTCTTTTGATTTTGATCAATTGACGCTTGTGAAAGTTTCCTCGAGATAACTCAAATTCCATCCATAGGCCATAGAGGAACGGATGGCTAACTTATTGGATATTATGCATGTTGATGTATATAGTCCATTATGTGTAGCCATATGTGATGGATCTTTTTGCTTCATATGCTTTCTGTGAGCTCCCGGGATTATTCGTCCGAGAAATCCCTGTTATGCATATCTCCATGTTCCCATGATCAGTGAGCCGTGGAACATAACCGACAAGTATCATTACAACATCTGAAACATAACGAATTACAAGACTTACATAAATGCCATTATGGCTACATCATCCTTAGCAGCGGAACATCATCATGCGCAGAGCCCAATCGTGCCTCAACCTACAAGCAGCTGACTGGGAAGATGGCCTAGCTCGTTGGACGTCACCCGAATCTTCCAATGTCGAACCTCTGAAAGTCTGGCCAAGTAAATAGCCAGGGACAAAGCCATGAGTACTTTTGAATGTACTCGCAAAACCACCAGGATACATGAGAATCAGGAAAATGCAAGTCTGGATGTGGCGTGATAGTTATATCAGGGGTTGTTTTTGAAAATCCTAGACTACCTCTTGTAGTTATGGCATCTCCATATCTTTGTTGAAAAAGAGTTTTGAAACATGCCTCTGTTTTATAATTCAAGACATATCCATATCTTTGTTGAAAAAGTGTTTTGAAAACAGTTTGGAGTAAAAACCCTTTTTAAACCTCTTCAACTACTTCGGTCATAGGAAAACCTTCAAACTCAGGTTCCCCCGGAACCTTCATCCTTTCATCCATTCTTTCCAAACAAACACCGCTTGGGTACTCCTAGCCAACACCTTTACAACTGTCCTTGACCGTGGACACGGCTATTCGAATAGATTATACTCTGCAGAGTTTGCGCACTTTCCTCCCAAGAATCAATACATCCGCTGGGATACAACCACGACCACTTACCACCGTAGATGGGGGTTCGGATAATCAAACCTAACCTTTCGCTTGTCGACCCTAGCAAAGGTTGCTTTTCCTTTTGGGTTTGTTCTCCCCGGCAACGAGTATGTGGCTCCCAGCCATACTCCTGCCTTCTGTACACACGCATACCCAAGCCGTAACTTGGAGTATACCTTAATCTGGTGACTCCACTTCCATCCGTACCACCTAAGTCATACCGTCCCCGGGAGACCCAATTGTTGCACCGGCCTCCTGCGAGAACAGGCTCACTCTTGTCAAAGTAAGCAATAGGCTTTAGATCCGAGATCTGGTAACGCCTGCCCGGAATTCAAGGGATCTCTCCCTATAAGCATGGTTCAAGCTGCCTCGGCTAATGCAGATAAACTACGAGCTAAGCCCCAGCACCTGGGGTAATGTGGTTGCACAGATAAAATTGTTCCTATAAAGGCGTAGAACATCCCTTCACTTTCTCATTTCTCATGATCACCATTTGTTTCGTTAAAACATCCACTTGGAATGATGCCTCTTCCCAAGGGTTTTACAAAGCCTTTTTGAAATATTTGTAGTAGGGTAAATCCCAAAACAGTTCATTTTCTCAAAACTGGCGTTTTCAAAGAGGTAGGATGCTAGCCATCGTACTCTCGATCTAAAGGGATAAAAAGGGTAGGTACCTCAGGGTGGTGCCACGGGGGGAACAAACTCATAACTTGGAGGAGCCAAGTTATTAGCGCAGTTTTTATAAAAGAAGACATGCAGGTAAACAATGCAATTTATAAAGAGGATACAAAACATGTAATAAAGGGAGTAGGACAAGTATTGGAATTCAGGAATGGTGGCTTGCCTGTGATCAGCAATAAGTCCCTGGACTTCTTTAGATAACCAAGAATACCCAATAAACAATAATAAGAAGTCCCTTCCTTCTTGTCGTCAGACACTCACACTATCGTCGTCATCGGGTATACATGCACGGAGACAAGTCCACAATCAAAACAAGGCATACATGCATCAAACCATACAACAAACAAGCATAAGAAGTACTACTAATCTTGGTAGGTTTTGGGAGAAGTTGGGTATTGATAGTGGAATTACTAAATTGCCATGGAGGTGTTTTTCCATTTGGAAGATAGATGTCTAGGATAAATACCATGAGCTTGGAGTGGGGTTCTTAGGTCAGTAGGATACCAATGTGCGGCAATGATATCCTCATATAGGTTTTGACAAAGCAAAACCAATACAAGTGGTTTCACTTGGTTATCAAATACCTAGATTTAAATATCCCTTTTATAGTGGAATAAACTCTAGTTTGGGGAAATAATTCACCAGAAAAGTTCTAGAGCTCCAAAAATTATTTCCTTGGGTGGTTTTCTAGGGTTATATGTACTGAATCACATAGAGTTGGAATCAAGTCTAAAAAATTAGCATAATGACCTTAATAAATTATCAAAGGTAGTTCTGTATGGTTTTTATCTTTTTCACCAGATTAATTCTATAGAATATATTGAGTTGATTCCAAGGGAAGGTGGTGGGAATGTGGAATACCATTCTGTAGAAGTTGTATTCACTCTTTTTGGAGTTTCCAAACTCCTGGAATGATTTATTTAGTGAAAATACCACTTACAGAAGTATTTAAATCCCTATAACTTAACCAGAGCTCAATAAATTCGGAGCTGCTAGGGTTTGATAGATGTTGGTACTATGAGGTATTGGGAGGTGGAATCCGGTCAATAACACATTTGGGTTGACCTAGAGAATTTATCCAATGCAGATAAAGGCTATTTTTGTTATTTTCGTTAAAGGCACACATATGTTCACCTTGGTATAAGACTTGTGCAAGAAGATAGGTATATCAAATACCTTCCACTAGAGCCTTGGTTCTACCCAAATGGAGGTATAAAATTCTCTAAGGAAAATATTTAGTGCATAGGACAACTTTTAGTGGATTAATTGCCCATAAATAATAAAATAAAATATTCTGGGCACAAGACTAGTTTTGCATGTTGCACAAAACACACAGGAACATGGGGGATTTTAGATCTAGTAAGTGGGAGTTGCCTAGCATTTTTGAAACGATTTAAACTGGAGGTCAAACTTCTGGATTTTAAGGATCTATTAAAAACAAAAAGAAAGGGGCAGTGCTGGGCCAGGAATCCAGTGGAACTGGGCCGAGCATGGCAATTTTGGCCCATCCAGGGCGAGGTTGTGCGCGGGGTACCTGTTTTGAATCTGATGGGTGGGACCCGGGCATCAGCGAGCGAGGGGGTGCAGGGGGTATGGGCGAGTGCTGGCCATCAGATCTAGTGGGGATCGACGGCCTAGGGGCTTCTCCTTCCTCTGTCTGAACCCGACGGGGAAGGAACCCTAGGGGCGACGCCAGTGGGGTCAGGGAGCTTACCAGGGGGTGCGTGAGGGGCCGGCGATGGGCGGAGACGACGCGGTACTCGACGGCGGTCCCGGTGATGGTCGGCAAGATGGGCTTTGACGCCGGGAGGTGGTTGACGCAGGGTTGGCCGACGGTGACCTCATCGGAGCTCGACGGCGACGTCGGAGGAGTCGCTCCTGGGCGAGAAAAATGGCATGGTTAGATAGAGGAGGAGGAGCTAGTCACGGCAAGGTGACATGCAAGGGGAGAAGGAGGGAGATGAGGGAGCTACGCTCAGATCTCGAGCAAGGCCGATGCTTCTTCCTCTTCTTTTTCTGAGCAGCACCGAGCAGAGGAGGAAGAGTGGAGCTGGGGGAGGTGAGTGGGAGGGGAGAGGGGGCAAATGAGGGGCAGGGGCTGGCTAGGGGTGGCTTATAGCCTTTATACCAAGGAGGAGAGGTAGATGGAGTAAATGTCCCATTTGGACATGGGGGAGGGGTAGAGCTGGCCAGGGATTGGCCTAGAGGACGGTGGAGAGGGGTAGGAAGGGGATTGGCTTGGGTAGGGAGGGGTAGGGAAGCTATGGTAGTTGATTGGGGTGAATCTTGTAAGAGAGGGGATTGTCTCTCTCTCTCTATTAGCACATGGGCCCAAGATGTCAGTGCTACAGTAGCTGAGCTATAGTGCTAGTCGACCAGAGGAGGGAAGTGTGATGTACAAGCTTGGTGGAGAGGAATTGATCATGATTCATCTCAATACTAGCTAGATTGGCCAAATTGTGTAAATGGGTGGTTATGAAGGAAGTTCAAAAACTTGCATTAGAGCAGAGGAGGAAATGGTATTGGGGAGTATATGAGGTTAAGGGAGACTCCTAGGAATTATTTGGGATTTTTCAAAGGAGTTTTAGACCACTTAACACTATTTATTCAAAAAGGGCAGAAGTGGTATCTAGAAGATCAATTGACATTTCTACATTGGACAAGGTTTGTTTCTTGTTTAAGAGGGTCCCAAATGTGAATACACACTTAGGGGAATTTTCCCAAGATTTATTGGGGATTAAAAGTATTTAAAACAATTATTGTTCCAATTCAGCCATTTAAGAAAATGGGCAGAAAGAAATAATAAAGCTTCTCAAAAATATTTATTTTTGAGATGGGAAGATAGGGGATGATATATGGAACTCCCATGAGCCAAAAGTTGGGGAAGTGTTTTGACAAAAACCTAACTTTCCATTTGGAAAAGGGTTTTTGAGATTTGGTATGTTAAAGGAATTAAATAGATTTGGAGCCATAATAATGATGGATAATATTTGAGAAATCTTGATGATCAAGGTAGATGATGTAGACAAGGTTTATGAAGCATTTGCAACCTTGGGAAATGGAAATCCAACTTGAATAAGATGGAAAACAAGGAGTTGGGGATCTAGGGAGATGTTATTTTATACCACCAAACCATGGTTGTATCTTGGAGTTCAGATCGCCCCTTGGGGCAGGGGATAGATGGTTAGTTAGACCAAGTCCTATAGATGATCATGGGGAAGGAGTTTGGATTAATTTCATTTGAAGTGATCTAGAAGTGATGGCAAACTTTGTTGAAAATAAGGTTGCCATACCAGATGAGCCATGGTGCCTTATAAACCATGGGGGTTTAATAAGCACAAGGATCGAATTGGAACAAATGAAGCAGATGTTGATAGAACTATATGATTAGATCTGAACCATGCAAAGAGTTGGTCCATAGAAGATTGGATGGTGGTGTGAGCTTCTACCAAAGTGGGCATGATGACTAGATTTGCAGGAAAAGATATTTTCTTGCCTACAAAACCATCAAGAACAAGTGGGTTGGAGGATGATCTAACCAAGGTAAAATGTGGGCCTTGGTAGTCCTTAGGATGGTTAACAAGATGATTCAGGTGCATTTCCAAAAATGCACATGGTTTGAGAAAGGGAGTCATTCAAAAAGGTGATGTTGGAACAGTTTTGAGGATTTTGACTAGAGTATGAGAGGGAATGTTCTTGGAGGTATTGCAAGATACCAAAGTATCATCAAGTGGATGATGTTGAATTGTAGATTGAGTAGATGGGATCCATGCTATATATTGGTCTTCATGGACTTGGAAACTTCTAGAATGGAAATCCTCAGAATTGATCTGGTAAGGGTTTTAGATGATCGCTTAGTATCCGGAGATTGATCTTGCTTTGTTTTTTTCTTAGTTGTGGTGATTTGGAAACCTCTTGATCCTAGTGATGAGCTCCTAGAGCAGCTCGTACTACTTCCTAGGCAAACAAGACAAACAACAGATCAACGAATCTCATCTTACAGCAGATCAAGGCAACTCATCTTATAAACTCATCAACTACTACTAGGGTTACCATCAAGCCTTGCTTGAGGTAGGATTGGGGCATTTTGAAGAGGTTGAGTTTTGAATAAGATGGGAGTCCTTGGTATCTCTACCAAGAGTAGAATTTCCAAAGCTTACAAAAAGGTTTTGGAGATCTTAGGGGGTAAGGGTAGTTTGAAGGTTCTGCCTTGAAAACATAAGGAGAGTGTATTATATATCTCTCCATAGTTTTGTCAGTAGAAGCTACTGAAATAGTTTTGGTTACATAAGCATCTTGGCTCAGGTTTTGAAATGTCAAAACGTTTGAGAATATGTAAAATGAGCCAGGGTGGTTTTTGGTAAATAGCTTGTGTCAACTGAGGGTGAGGTAAGGACTATCTTAAGGTATACACTCACAAGCACAAGCACAACAAACAACTAGCAAACACTTCACCAATGAACAGGGAAAAGTTTTTGTTCCCCCTGATTTTTGCATTATGGACAACTAATCAAGGTTACTGAAATTGGGATGTTACACACCTTTCCCCCTTAAAAGAATCTCGTCCCGAGATTCAGGAGAGTAAGGTTAGGGGATTCGTCTTTGACTTAGTGCTATGTGTTTTCAGCGTACTAATTTGCCGTCTTGGTCTTTGGTCAGGATCACTTCGTTAGTGAGGTTGACTCCAGTCATCTTGAAAGCACGAGTGATGAGCTTGCTTCAACCTGGGTTGCTAGGAGTGATCTTCTGGCTGTTAGGATTGACGGCGCCTGTCCTGAGGGATTATTGTATTCTAGTATACGTCTTTGGGTCCAACGGTTGGATTGCTTCTGGCAGAGGATTATTCTATTTCGTGAGGAAAGACGCAGTCTTTCCCCCTTAGGATTTGACTAGGGTAGCTCGGAGAATTCACATAGTTCTTCCTTCTTGGAGTCGCAGATGGATGTTTTGAATACTGACGTCCATATTTCTCCTGGAGTCGAGATTGTCAGAGGGCGTCCCATTCTGGAGGTCTTCAGAAGTATTCTCGGGTAGACAGTCTTCTGAAGATTGAGTGGAAAGACGCAGTCTTTCCACCTTGGAGCTTCACTGAGGTGCTCCGGGAGGGGTGCGGATCTTCTGTCTTGGAGCGCTGACCCGATATTAGCGGAAGGTTGTATCTTCCAGGAGTCTTGAGTTAGTGTCTTCAAGTGACGCCTTATTCTATACACCTTGGCAAGGGGGGGTTCCTAACGAACCCTTATGGAGTGAGCTCGGGGAAAGTTAGTGGTTTAAGACTCTCCTGGCTTGTGTTTAGTCAGGATTGGTGCAGTCAGCGTCGGTGAAGAGGACCTCACATGATTCTCTGGCGTTGCTTCTGCTTGGGAGCAGAGTGGACTCGTTGTCTTCTTGCATCCTCGTCTTCGGGGAAACTAAAGTATCTAGGCTTTCTAGTGAGTAAGCTCTCCGGGTTGGGTCTGATGCAACGTCTTGGGTAAAACACGCAAGAAGGAAAGCAATTCAAGCAAGCATAGCCATCTAAGGAAGTTATTACACAACCAACCAATCTTGCACCCGAGGGTGTTAATAGTACTTAAGCATTACAAAACACGTTCAGGGACGATACATGACTCTACCCTATTGCTAGATGGGCGAGTACCGCAACACGGGTGATTACTCGGAGGGGGCATTAGTGGGGTCGTGGCTGGTCTCTGGCAGAGCAGGGGAGGTTTCCTGCACCTCCTGGATGGTCTTGAACCTACGGAGATACTGACTGGAGGTGATGCACTTCCTTCTTCTCTTGGGAGCGGCTTCCCTCAACGTTCCTTCAGTGGTGGTGGTTCGGGCTTGATTCCTTTGCAGGGCTTCCAGAGCTTCCTTACGAGTGAGGATGGCTTGTTGGCGACGGAGCTCCATCTGGGAGTGGCGGTATTCATCAATGACTACTGTTAACACCTCATTGCTAGAGTAGCTGAATCGGGTCTGAAAGGAGAGAGCAGGGTATGCCAGGCTTGGGTCTTGAGATCCTCCGGTGTAGTCAACATTTCCCTTCATGGAGAGGAAAAAGGTTGTGGGTTGCCGCACCTTTGGGAGGGAACTACGGATGCGCATCAAAGCTTCTCAGGCTACAAAATCAACAGCTAGTATGGGACTGGGCATCCGAGGTCCGGTGGAATAGATAGGGCTTCCATTGGTTCCTGGCTTGGCTAGTATGACAATTTGTCCCACATAATCTCCTGACTCCAGTCCCTTGTGGAGGGTGTAGATAGTTGTCTGCTGGTAACCGCAAAGTTGCAGAGAGTCCCAGAGGAGTCAGGGGAATCCGATCTTCAGCCACTCTTCATCAATAGGTTCCATCTACAAAGGTGTTTGGGGCCAGGTTGGGTTAGTGCCAAGTGTGCAAGATTTTAAGATTAGAAAATCATATATTAATGCAAGCATTTTCCAAAATGGTGGGGAAAGGCATAAGCACTTTTGCAAATAGTCAACTTTTCTCCCTTGTATTTTTGAAAATAGGTTTGTCGTTTCCTGTCTAACGTCCATGATAACTAAGGTCTCCTACAGTCAAGATGGCTGTGATACCAAGTCTATGGGCTCCCCGGATTATTCATCCGAGAAATCCCTGTTATGCATATCTCCATGTTCCCATGATCAGTGAGTCGTGGAACAAAACCGACAAGTATCATTACAACATCCGAAACATAACGAATTACAAGACATACATAAATGCCATTATGGCTACATCATCCTTAGCAGCGGAACATCATCATGCGTAGAGCCCAATCGTGCCTCAACCTACAGGCAGCTGACTAGGAAGACGGCCTAGCTCGCTGGACGTCACCTGAATCTTCCAATGTTGAACCTCTGAAAGTCTGGCCAAGTAAATAGCCAGGGACAAAGCCGTGAGTACTTTTGAATGTACTCCCAAACCACCAGGATACATGAGAATCAGGAAAATGCAAGTCTGGCTGTGGCGAGATAGTTATATCTGGGTTGTTTTTGAAAGCCTAGACTACCTCTTGTAGTTATGGGATCTCCATATCTTTATTGAAAAAGAGTTTTGAAACATGCCTCTGTTTTATAATTCAAGACATCTCCATAATTTGTTGAAAAAGAGTTTTGAAAATAGTTTTGGAGTAAAAACCCTTTTTAAACCTCTTCGACCACTTTGGGTCAAAGCAAAACCTTCGAACTCGGGTTCCCCCAGAACCTTCATCCTTTCATCCTTTCTTTCCAAACAAACACCATTTGGGTACTCCTAGCCAACACCTTTGCAACCGTCCTTGACCGTGGACACGGCTATTTGAATAGATTATACTCTGCAGAGTTTGCGCACTTTCCCCACAAGAATCAATACATCCGCCGGGATACAACCACGACCCAGTACAACTGTAGATGGGGGTCCGGATAATCAAATCTAACTTTTCGCTTGTCGACCCTAGCAAAGGCTGCTTTCCTTTTGGGTTTGTTCTCCCCGGCAACGAGTATGTGGCTCCCAACCATAGTCCTGCCTTCCGTACACACGCATACCCAAGCCGCAACTTGGTGTATACCTTAATCTGGTGACTCCACTTCCTGCCGTACCACCTAAGTCATACCGTCCGCAGGAGACCCATTTGTTGCACCGGCTGTAACATCCCATTTTTTCTACATCCATGTTTGTTGAGGGTTGGGAAGCTAGAAAGTAGGGGCAAGTAAACCTTTTCTACTGGTGTGCTTGTATGCCTAGCTTATCTAGAATTGTTTGATCACGTGTGTTGTTTTAGTAATATTGTTTGCTAGTCTAAATGCTTGTTTGACCACCAAGGGTTCACCCTCCCCTAAATTGGCTAAGTCTTGGAAAAACTAATTTTTCCTCCAACTTTGGAGCCATAGTTTGGGTAAATCCTTCATCTCCCCTACCATGCAAGAGTACCAAGTGGTACTAGGCCACCAGTACCTGTGAACCACCCCTTAGTCTTGGTAAAACCCCTAGCCCTAGCCTCTTGCATGTAGGTGCTTTCCTCTCTAGTGATCACATAAGGAATGGCCACCTTATTTTTATGCCAAGTTTGGTTAGCCCTTGTGAGCACCTGGTTGTGATCCAAGGATCAACCATAGCCTAAGTTGGATCACCAAGTCACCCTCTACCACCCTAAACCCTTTCCTCTACCATTTGTGGCCCTAACCCGAAATGGCAAGTCCCCAAAGTGGCCACCTCACTAACACTAATCTAGATCACCCCAAAACCCCCTCCCTCTTCCCTACTCATGCCACTCCCTCTCCCTGGCCTTGGCACGCTGTTGCACCACCCCAACTCCCACCGTGCACCACCTCCAGCCCTCATGTGCGCTCTGGCACACTTCAACGAGGAGGGACATGAGAGATCATCGCCAGATCCTTGCCACCTCGAGAACCAGCAATCCCTCTCTCTTGTCCCATCTGGCCCCAGCGCGGACAGCTCCTCTCCCTAGGCGCTCCCTCCACCCTTCTCTCTATCTCTCCCGTGCGCCCAGGCACCCCCAACCGCCGGCGTCCACCTCAGCAGAGGACCCCCGGGCCCCGCTCGCTCCCTCCCTTCTCGCGGTGCAAAAAGCCCTTGGGGGACAGAAGGTAGCCCCGTCGCCCTACTGCCACCTCTCACTCCCTCACCCATGACCCCGATCACCCCGGCCATGTCGGCAGAGCGCCGTGCTCACCACGCCGTTTCCCCCGCTCGCTCGGTATGTCTCGACGCCACCTCCTCCCGAATGTGACCACTCCCTCCCCTCCACAATACGGCGCCCTACCCTCCTACTCCTCCCAGGACCTAGCCTCGCGGACAGCACGCTGTTGCTCCGTGCTGTCCCGTCGAATAGCTTCCCCGCACCGCGCATCGGCCGCCCTCTCTCTGTCCACTAGGCCCAGCCAGCCCCAGGGGTAAGACCGTCCCCATGCCACTCCCACGGCGTCGCCACCGCCCGTCCTGGCCAATCCCTAGCTCCCAGTGTGACCCACACCACCTCGCCGTGCACCTGGTGCACCACCTCTGCCCCTGCCCCTTTAAAAGCTCCCCTACCCCACACGCGCTCCTCCCGCTCCTCATTTCCACCCCATAGCTCCCCAGCACCACCCCAGAATGGAGGCCGAACCTCTAGCTCTTTCCCTCTCTCTGTCGTTCCTCCCCGCCTCGGTGCCGACGACGAACGGGAAGGTTCTTCCCTCCCCGCTCTACCTCTCCCCCATGCAACCCTCCCACTGCACTCCTTTCCCTAACCCGTCCTTAATCCCCCTCTCCTCCGACTTTTCTTGTCGACAGGCATGCCAGAGCTACGTGGAGGCCGACGGTCCCGAGTTGCGCCGTTGCTGTCGCGACGCATCCAGACGACCGGAGCCGCCGTGCAGTACCTCCTTTGACCCCCCTCCCTCGTCCGCTTCCAACCACACCGTCGCCGACCCCTCTCCGCCCCTAGGTGAGCCATACCGAGCCCCGCCTGAGCCAGCTAGGGTTAGCTCGCCGGAGTTTTTGATCCGGGAAGAAGAAGCATTGTGGGCTGTCGATCTGGATTCTAATCCAATGGCCAGCATCGCCAGATACCTCTTCGCCTTGCTGTGCCTATGACAGGTGGGCCCAGCTGTGGGATTTAAATCCCCAGCACCCCGCATAGGACACCATGTACACGGGCCGGCCTAGCTCCGTAGCGGGCCGCGACCCAGCCTCTGCACTATCCCCTTTTCTTTTTCTTTTAGGACATTTTTAATTTCTAGAAAATTGTTCTGTAACTTTAAATCTACCAAATAAAATCTGTGTAGAGTTTTGGCTTAATTCAAATTTTGTAGAGTAGCCCTGGTTTTTCCCTGGTGCATGTCCTTGGTAGCTAGTCCAAAGCTTGTTTGAATGTTTACTAAGAATTTCTGTAGTAAATAGTGTATGTTTAGAGTAATAATTGCATAGTTTCACTTTTAGAGCTTAGAAAAATGTGAAACCAGGTCCTAGGCATTGTTCTTGTAATTGCCTTCTGTGCAAAACTGGAATCATCCTTTTTAGATGTATGAGGCCTCTGTTCTTTTTTTGCAAGTTATGGAAAGAGAGCTCTTATTTATTTTCCAGAGGTTGCTGTGAAACTAATTCTAGGATGAAACCAACTCCCAGAGTTAGGCCTCTGCACATACTAGTATTTCCTGGAAGGGCATAATTTTTGGCTATGTAGATTTGCCCTGGTGATTTTAGCACAAGTTTCTGCTCTGTTTCTAGTATCTTATTTATTAAAAATTAACCCTTTTTGATAAAATTGTGAAACTAGTGGGGTTAGCTTGGTTTTCACTGTAGCTACCTAGATATGTATTTTGTGGTCAACTTTCACCAACTTGTATGGGTCGAAATAATTGTTTAAGGGCTAATCAAGTCCTAACCACAAAAATCACCATTTAAGTTTGATGAAACCTTTTTGATTGTTTGCACTGGCTTAGGTTTGCTAGAGTCAGTAGCTACTACCATGTGGTTGGATTGGTTCAGTGGTGCAATTGTTCTGTACTGATTTCATTGTTTGTGCCTTGAGTGATGCTTGGTATAGTGGTTTGCTTATAATTTCCCTTTTCGGCGATAGATACGAACGAGGACGAGTTTGAGGAAGGTAATTGGGAGGATTTTGAAGAAGAGGACCAGGAACAAGCTGCCAACCAAGGCAAGCCACCTATAAGTTCATGAGACTTGTCCCATCTTTATTTCCATGCACCTTGTTTTACTTATATTACTATTGCATTGGTTTTACTTACTAAATTATTATGGTATTAGTTTGGCTCCACCAAACTTATGCCTATGGTATTGTTTAAGTATTCCCCCTTGGACCTCCTACTCCTATCCTAGTAGTTTAGGTGGTCTAATATACAACAACCCCTTGGAAAACCCAATTTAGCCTAACAAAAACTCTAGGTTGGGAACCCGAAGGCAGGGATGGTTTATAAAAAAGTTTTTGACAGAAAACCTAGGCAAGTGGGACTTGTCGAGGAGTCTTTTGAAATGTTTTGGTATTCATACCATTGGTGGAGGCACCAAAATCAAAGATGGAGGAAAAACTGTTTTCGAAAATGCACCTGGTTCTATGTAGTTTTGCCCGAACAACTATCCCGTACAACCACACTACTCCTATATGGGAAGGGGCTTGACCCGAAAGTGGTTCTCTCTGATACCGATGCCTCACAACTACTACAGGGGATCGGGGATCCCTAGAGGGTGGGCCTTCTCCAATAAAGGTGGGACCTGGAGAAGGAACAAAGGGTCGGCAGGCCTCCATGCATTACTATGGGCCCCTCATTGAAAGTGCACACTCTCGAGGAGTGGAAAAGGCGCTCTAGTTGGTCCTCGCTCGACGTCCCGGTTTTGAGGGGAATAAAACCTATAGGGTAGGTGCTGGTGTTAAGAGGGGACAATCCAGAAGGTCTTGTCCGGTTATCTGAAACCCGCATACTGATGTATGACGATCCGCGACCGTTTGCGGCGGATGTATCAGATCTTGTGGCTAAAGTGTACAACCTCTACAGAGCGTGAATCTATTCGAATAGTCGTGTCCGCGGTCATGGACGGTTGGAAAGGTTGCTGGGTAGCGGTGCTGGCTTTGTTTTCTAAAAAGGTTTTGATAAAAAGAGATTCGACCATGGGATGGTCGAAGGGTAAGGAGGATGGGCCATGGGATGGTCGGACCTAGTTGAAGTTGTGGTCATGGGATGACCCAGTGGAAGTGGATTGCAGGGTTGATCCCAGCCTAGTATCTTCAAGTTTTACAACACTATTTTTACCCTAAAAATGTTTTGGGCAAACAACAAATGGTAGAGTGGAAAATACATTTCTAAGGGATTTTTCCCAAGTAGCCTTTTTGGAGCCATCCTATCCACGACCATATTGCATACTCTTTGTATTTCCTTGTACGGTGGTTTGTGAATACATTCAACGTACTCACTGGCAATTGTTCCCTGGCTATCAACTTGGTCAGACTATGAGCAGGATGAGGAGGACAATGGAGGGTACGATGACGACTTCGCGAACTAGGGCGTTTCTCCGAGTCAGGCACCTGTTGGTCTATGGCTTGACTTGGGTCCTCCGCGTTATTTAGTACCGCTGCTATTATCTATTTGTGCCCATGGAGGCAAGGTTGTAAGACTATTATTGTAAGACTTATTGTATCATATTGTAATGGATGTGTGTACTTTGATATCCTGTCGGTTATGCTCCACGATGCACTGATCATGGGATCGTGGTGGTGTGCATAGCTTGGTAATCTCGGGTGAAAATCCGGGGTCGCCGCAGACTTGGTATCAGAGCCATCTTGACCCTAGGATCCCCTAGTTAGCTTGGACGTTATACCCGGACCCCAAAAACTATTTTCATTATAAAGGAAGGAGTTTGATATTTACAAAAATATTGCTTATGCCTCCTCTCCTCTATTTCAAAAACAACTTGCATTAAATTACATTTCTGCATATCTAAAATTTTGCACACTGTTCACTAACTTAAACTTAACTAAAATTTTGTAGATGGCAGTGGTGTTCAACATGTATAGTCAAGTCGGATTGGACTTGCCCCTCCAGTTGTTTGAGGCTGAGCTGAGAAACTTGGCCAAGCTTGTGGGTCGCCCCACTCCGGAAATCCAAGGTGCTTTCCTTCCCAGGATGGTTGAAGGGGAGAAGAACGGGTTGGTAGTCTGCACCATGAGAGGTGGTGTAGTACCTCCCTTCTTAGAGGAGATGAAGGTAGAGGTGTTGGATAAGGATTGGGGCGATGGTGTGCTTCGTGTGGCTCAAGAGGCCCTAGCACACCTCGCCTATCACCACCGTGAGCAGCTTGAGGGAACTAAGTTCTACCATTTTGGGAGACGTCACCCTCGAGGTTATGCCGCCGTGACCCCGCAGCACTATGACTTTGGTGAGCATATCCAACACATGGAGTATCTCCTGAAGAAGACCCAGGAATCTTTGGATGATGTTCGCACTCATCTAGACAACAAGACTGTGGAGTACCTCACCCTCGTTGAGGACTTGAGGATCGAGAAATTGGAGCACGCACAGACCAAGCTGAACAAGCAGGCGGTGGTGGCAAGGAACAAGAGTCTCATGAAGACCACTAAGGATCAGAAGGAGCTCCTAGTGACCATGGAGGCCCAGATAGAGGCATTGGAGGAGGAATGCACCCAGCTCGACAAGGACAATGATGACCTGCTGAATGAGACCAACAATGATGCCGCCTACAAGGAGGATTTCGACATGGAGCCACAGAGTGAACCTGAGGATGATGATCAGATAGGTGAGGAAGAGGAGGATCCCGAAGAGTGCATTTTTGAGTCTGAGGATGATGCGGAGGTCATAATTGAGGAAGACACCACTGCACGTCACGACTCAGATTAGGTTTCACGCTTAGTCTATGAGAGCAAGTGAGTATATCGCCGTGTCCCCCTTTTGAGTGGCGATTTTTCTGCATTCTGCTTGCTTGTATGGTTGAACTCGTAGTATTGTCTAGCGTCGGGATGTGACGCATGAACTTGGTTATTTTGTGGTTATATCTATGGTTGCTTAGCTCCTAAGCACCTGTTCTTCTTATGTGTGCTTGTTTGATTAGTAAATTCCTCCCCGTACCTTGTTGTTTGTGGTTGCAAACCGCCCCATTGGTAACCCCTCCTAATCATACCCCTTCGGGATGGTGCGCCCAAGCGGAACCCCTCCACCGCCAACCATGACGCAGCTCCTGCACATGTTCATGCAAGACCGCCAAGCCGCCAATGAGGAACGCCAAGCCAGCATCGCCGCTCTCCAGCAGTTGGTGCAAACCGCAGCTGGAAACGCCCCCGACCCCGAGGGTGAAGAGCAGAGATCCGGACTTAGAGACTTTCAGAACACAGACCCACCCGTGTTCACCAAATGCACCAATCCCCTTGACACCGATGACTGGCTCCGCACCATAGAGAATAACCTGGAAGTTACCCGTGTAGGAAAGAATGAGAAAGTCACCTTGGCAACTCATTTTCTCGTGGGACAAGCTAGGACTTGGTGGATCAGTGTCAAGGAGATTCTGCCCGCAGGCCAAGCAATCACCTGGGAGGACTTCAGGGAAAGGTTCTGCAAGCGTCATATCCCACCTGGTCAAATCAAGATGATGAGAGATCAATTCCGTGATCTGAAGCAAGGAGGAATGTCCGTGCTTCAATACCTAGAGAAGTACACTGATCTGGCCAGGTATGCGCCAGACGACACCAATACTGAAGAGAAGAAGGTGGATACCTTCATGAATGGACTCCAGGATGAACTACAGTGCCACCTGGTAGCCCAGGGATTCAAGGAACTGGATGCCCTTGTTGATGCCGCCATATTGGTAGAAAATAAGCGCAAGGGAGTGATTGAGAATCGCAAGCGCCGGATGATGCAATAGGGAGGACCCAGTGGACAGAGGTCGCGAAGCATGCCCCCTCAAGGCCTGCACCCCCACCACAGAGGACTCCGTCCTATGCTCCGCGCCCCAACAATCCCAATCGTAACTACAACAACCCTCGCCCTGGAGGCAGGAACCCAAGACCCGCCCCAAGAGGTCCTGTCAACACCACTGCCCGTCCCAATACTGCTGGATGCTTTAACTGTGGTCAAGTGGGGCACTTCTCCCGTGAGTGCCCCGAAAGGAAGAAGCATAACGCACCTCGCCATAATGCAGCCTGCCTGAATCAAGGTCACGCCAGGGGAGCCCCAGCTAAGGGCACCGCCCCCAAGAAGCCCGCGAATGCTGCCAGAGGTCATCTGAACCACATCACTGCTGAGGAAGCTCAGGAGTCCCCCGACATTGTTCTGGGTATGTTCCTTGTCAACTCCATCCCTACTACAGTACTGTTTGACTCCGGGGCCTCGCATTCGTTTGTTACGGAGCCGTTTGTTGAAAGAAGTGGGATGGAGCGTAGCCATCTGAGCAGGCTCATGTTAGTGCAAATACCCGGTTCGACGGCCAAAACCAAATCCGTCTGCCGAAATATCCCCATAGTTATCCATGGTAAAACTTTCATGACTGACCTAATAGTTTTGGGAACCCAAGGTCTAGACGTGATCCTAGGAATGGATTGGATGACAAAGTATCATGGAATCATTGATTGTGTCAGAAAGCCCATATCCTTGACAAGTAGTGACGGAATGCAAGTCGAGTATAAGGCAATTGTGCCCTCATCTCGAATCTATTGCTAGAAGAGTATAGCTGGACCTACTCTAGATCAAGTCCCCGTAGTTTGTGAATATCCGGACGTGTTTCCGGAAGAGTTGCCCGGTATGCCCCCTGATAGGGATATCGAGTTCATCATAGAACTAGTCCCTGGAACAGCCCCATAGCTCAGAGGCCTTACCGTATGAACCCCGAAGAACTGGTAGAGTTGAAGAAACAGTTGGACGACCTGGAATGCAAGGGTCACATACAGCCGAGTGCCTCCCCGTGGGGATCACCCGTTCTCTTTGTGGATAAGAGAGATGGAACCACCCGGCTAGTGACTGACTACCGGAAGCTCAACGAAGTCACAATCAAAAACAAGTATCCCTTACCTAAGATCGAAGATCTGTCTGACCAGTTAAATGGAGCCCAAATCTTCTCCAAAATAGATCTCCGCACAGGATACCACCAACTCAAGATCCGAGAGTCAGATATTCCCAAGACCACCTTTACCACTCGGTACGGTCTCTATGAATACACAGTGATGTCCATCGGCTTAACCAACGCCCCCGCCTATTTCATGAATCTCATGAATAAGGTATTCATGCCCTACCTGGACAAGTTCGTCGTAGTGTTCATCGACGACGTCCTCATATACTCCAAGAATGAAGCTGAGCTTGAGCAGCACCTGAGGGTCGTACTGGGAACCCTCAGGGAGCATCAACTGTATGCTAAGTTCAGCAAGGGTGAATTTTGGTTAAAGGAAGTTGGATTCCTTGGCCACATCCTGTCTACAGGAGGAATCTCAGTCGACCCCACCAAAATTAAGTCGGTTGTAGAATGGAAAGCCCCCACAAACCCCTCGGAAATCCGAAGCTTTCTGGGTTTAGCCGGATACTACCATAAATTTGTGGAAGGTTTCTCATGTATCACGAGGCCAATGACCCTACTACTGAAGAAGGATAAGAAGTTAGAGTGGACAGAGAAGTGAGAAGAGAGTTTTTAGGAACTCAAGAAGAGACTAGTGTCTGCCCCTGTCCTGACCATGCCGGATATCAACAAGGACTTTGAAGTTTACTGTGACGCCTCCAAGTTTACTGCGACGCCTGATACATTGCAAATGTATCTATAATTTTTGATGTTCCATGCTTGGTTTTATCCACTTTCTTGTGTTTTGTTCCAACTTTGGAGTACTTTTCATATGTTTTGTTGGACTAACCTATTAACAAGAGCCACAATGCCAGCTGCCTGTTTTCTGCTGTTTTTGGTTCTAGGAAAGTCAGAAAATGAATATTCTCGGAATTGGACGGGACAAAAGCCAAAGTGCCTATTTTTCCGGAAGTGATCAAGTGCCAGAATACGAGACGGAGAAGGGCCAGGGAGCCACCACACCACCTGGCCCGCGCCAGGGGGTGGTGTGGCCGCTCCCGGCACCCCCTCAGCCTCTCCTTCCGCCTATAAGTTTCCCTCGGGATGAAAACCCTAAGTACCCGATCAAAAATCCACGAAGGATTATGTAGCCGCGGTCATCTCCATCCCTAGATCGGGAGGGATCTGAAGCTCTTCCCGGCACCCTGCCAGAGAGGGGAATTTACCCTGGAGGCCTTCTTCATCACCATGCAAGCCTCCGGTGTGATGCGTGAGTAGTTCATCCTTGGACTACGGATCCATGTAGTAGCTAGATGGCTGGTTTCTCCTCCTTTGTGCTTTCATGTTTAGATCTTGTGAGCTCCGTTCATGATCAAGATCATCTATTTGTAATTCATACATGTTGTGTTTGCAGGGATCCGATGGATACTGTCTTTCTTATTTGTGATCTTGCATGCTTTCCGTTGTTAGTAGCTATCTTGGCCAAGTAGATGCTAGCAACTCCAAGAGTTAGTATTTATGCTCGATAGTGGGTTCATTGCTCTGGTAATCTGGGGAAGTGACAGAAATCTCTAAGGTACTAGATGTGCTGTTCCTACTAGGGAGAAAACAACAATCCTTTGTTCATAGAACAATCGTATTGTTTACTTTACACGCAGTTCGTAAAGCAATAATCTGTTGCTTGCAACTTAATACTGGAGGGGGTTCGGATGATAACCTGAAGGTGGATTATTAGTCATAGATGCAGTTGGATGGCGGTCTATGTATTATGTTGTAATGCCCAATCAAGTCTCAGAGGAGTCAAGATGATTATTATATGCATGTATTGCTTTCTCGGTGATTGTCAATTGCCCCGCTGTAATTTGTTCACCCAGCATGTTATCTATCTAAGGAGAGCCACCTCTAGTGAACTATGGATCCCGGTCATCTTTCTTTACATACAATCTACAACTATTTACTGTTTTGTGTTTACTTTCTTCAAACTTTTACTTCTTTCCATTCGGTACGTTTAATCCTTTGTTTTCCGCAAAACACGGTGAGATTGACAACCTCATCGCAAGTTGGGGACAAAGTTCTGTGGTTGTGTTGTGCAAGTCTCCACGTTGCTACTAGCACCCGTAGTGCGCCCTGCCAAAGCTCAGCTAGTAACACCTTTGGGGTGTTTCCTTGCTCCTACTGGTTCGATTAAACCTTGGTTTCATAACTGAGGTAAACTTGTTGCTGTGCTCATCATACCTTCCTCTTGGGGTTCCCAACGAGCTCTACATCAACACCATGCACCAAGCACTTTTCTAGGCGCCGTGTATTGAGCCATCAAGCGATTTTCTGGCGCCGTTGCCGGGGAGTCAAGGACATCTTCACAAGGGGAGTCCCTCACAACCAATCTCTTTACTTTGTTGTTTTTGTTTTGCTTAGTTTTCTTTTTGCTTTGTTTGCTTGTTTTGTTCTTAAAAAACACAAAAAAAATTAGTTTTACTAGTTTGCTTTCTTTATAAAAAACACAAAAAAATTAAGTCTCCTTTAGTTGTCACCTCTTCCTTATCTCACCATGTTGATCCCCAAGTTCACCATGAAAGACCTCCCAATTGGTAGTGGTTCTATAATTGGGAAAGATAACATTGAAGAATTCTTTAATCATGTTAGCAAACATGAAGATACTGAGGATAGATCCCTTGTAGAACTTGCTCCAAATTATGAGATTGCTGCAGCTTCTTTCATTCACATGTTAGAAGCTAGGTTTGTTAACCTCAACCCCTTAATGCAAGCAATGTTTCTTAAGCTTAAAGAAATTGAGGATCCTGAAAAGAGGGATTTTATTTTAGAAACTTTGTTTAAGGAGTTCTATGATGTTTCCAAGGAAGCTAGAAAAGTTTTTGAACGTTTCAATATGCTAGGCTCATGTGTAGATGTTGTTGGTACACGAGAAAATATGAACAAAACCGAACCTAATGGGGAGGAACCTAAGATACCAATACCCTTCAAACTAGTAGCAATACATGATGCCATAGAAAAGAATCTTGATTGGATTGTTCCTGCAAACCCTTTTGATGAGAATAGTAAACCTAAGAGCATTGAGAGAGGATCCTCTAGAACTTATTTGGATGATATACCTTGCCTCGTTGAAAATATTTCTAGTATTGATCTTAATGCTTCTTCATTAATACTTGATCCTTTTTCTTGCTTCTTATGCCTAACTTAAAGGCGTTAAAGAAAAGTACTTGTTGGGAGATAACCCAAGAGTTTTAGTTGAGTCTTGGAAGTTATTACCTATGTAATAACCTCTCCTTATCCTTTTTATTTGCTTTTTGTGGCAAGAGTAACCTCTAATGAGAGTGAAGTAATGATTGGGAAAGTTGTTGTCCCGAAACAGATTTCTGTGCTTCACCGTAAAAATTCCTGAGAGAGCTCTGTACGTCGGATTGAGCTGTAATTTTTTGTTCTTATGCCCCCGGTTGTTATCTAACTTCGTTAGTTCAACACTTTTTGATTTGAGCAACAGAAGGTCTTCGAAAAAATTCGTCTTTACCTGCTGGTCTGTTTTGACAGATTTCTGCCATTTTCTACATTTGCTTCCTGTTGGTTCCTTCTTGAGTTCTTTTGGGGAATTGAGATTTTTGAGGGAAGTGCTACAGTAGGTAGTGTTCTAATGGTAGTTTATTTGGTGTTAAAACTGAGCCTTAAGATTTATTATCTTGAGTGCACTAATGTTGCTAATAAAGATTGTGTGAAGGAAAAAATTTAGGTGTATGGAAGGAATGAGTAATGAGATGAAGGATGGACTAAAGCTCAAGCTTGGGGATGCCACGCGTGTCACCCCAAGAAATATCCAAGAAGTACAAGCGTCAAAGCTTGGGGATGCCCAAGGCATCCCCTTCTTCAACAATAAAAATTCCAGGTTTCTTCCAAACGCTTCATTTTTTTTGTTTCATGCACAGTTGTGTTTTTCTTGGAGCGTCTTCTTTTTCGTTTTTGTTTTGGTTTTTAGTTTGCTTGGTTTTCTTAGTGTTCTGAATAAGTTGGTTGGACCCCCTCTTTCACACTTTGGTTTGCAAATAGTTTGGTTTGGTTTGCAAAAGAGTAGGAAAGTTCATGCTTATGTGCTAAAAAGAGCTTGTTTTTTACTGTGGCCTATGCTTTGTCATGCCATGCTTGATATTGGTTTGGCTTTATGCTTAGTATTCTTTTCTGTAGCATGACTTGTTATAAACAATTGAGATCGCTTAATGTGCCTTGGATGAATCATGCGTTGTTTAGCATATTAAAGCATAGAATAGTGGTATTCTCCTCTGATGCTTTATCTGGGTTGATGTCAACACCCGGATTTTTAATCCCAGATGCCCGTTATGCCATACCTCGCAATCCTAGGATTACCATTTTTGCGAGACATAACGGATTGGATATCACAGTACATCATCCATTACAAACCATACATAAGGTCTTACACAAATAAGGATCTCATGATCCAGTCTTAATACAACAAGCAACGGAAATAAAAGATAAGCGTAGCAGTGGGGTCCATCTTCAGGGGCATAGGCAATGCTGACGAAGGCAGATAGTCCTAGTTATCATAGCCGTCCTGCTGACCATCATCTTGATAATATCCTTCATTTTCTGGCCATGATAATAGCCAGGGACAAAAGCCATGAGTACTCTTTAAGTACTCGCAACTACCACTAACAAGTATTATGAATCTAGATTAAAGCGCTAACTCTATGTTTAACTATAAAGTTAAGTTTGAAACCAAAGTTGAGTTCTAAAGCAAAGAAATATAAAGTAAAACTCTAGAATCACTTAAGTTGGGGAAACTATTGTCATAAACACAACCCTGTTGTGGTCAAGTCAAGATTCATCATTCATTTCAAAGTATTTAGAAAACATCTGACAACGAAACAGTATGGCCATTCCAACTGTCCATAACCGCTGACGCGGCTATTCGAATAGTTTGATACTCTGCAGAGGTGGTACACTTTCACCACAAGATTCGATACATCTGTCAGGGATAACCCTGAATCATCATACTTAGTATGCAGATAATCAAACATAACCTTCCCTTTACACACCCTAGTATAAGCACCTCTCCTATAAGTATGGCCTCCCAACCATGACCATCAGTCATCTTGGGCACTGCATAGGTGGACATCATGAGAGGTAGCCTCAGCTCAGACCTCTCCCGTGAGGGAACTAATACTAATGCATATAAATTTCCAGCTAAGCCTTACCCAATTCAGGTAATGTGGTTGTACGGTAAATTTGGAATGGTATCGCATCCGAATCCAACCATCAGTTTTATTAAAGGGTTAAGGCTCATGCCTCAACATTTTCATCCTCATCAACCATTTGTGTTTCTCAACACATGTCAAAACATCTCAATAGAATGACTCATCATTCCAAGGTTTTCATAATTCATTTTCACTAAGTGTTCGCATCTAAAATGACTCAAGTTTTTGATTCTACTCTAAACTACTAAGTTAAGAGTGTTCACTAAGGTGGAAAAGATGGGTTCAATCTCATGCCATAGAATGACATCTAAAGGGTTCTAAATAGGTCAAGTTTTATACTTTTTATGCTACCTTCAAACTAACTAAAGAACTTTGTATAACCTAAGAGGGGTAAAACTTGTAACAAAGACTTGGGGTACTAATAGTTAAAAGGGGGATGATCAAAGCATGCCTAAGGCATCTTTGCTAAACCATCTAGTTTGATTCTAATTTGCTAAGCACTAAACTTGCAAGTGTTATCTTGCACTGTTAATGGTGGCTTGCACTTAGAAGTGCTAGCTTGCTAATAGTAGCTTGCCTTGGTTGGTGCAGTGGTTGAAGTTTTCTTCTTCTTCTTGGTAGAACTCCTCCTCCTCCAAAGCTTGGTTGGTACTATCGTCTATAAATACATACGGAGTGCACAATCACCAAACAATACTTAACTAAGCTAAGTAGCATTCTAAGACACATATTTTTGATGATCAATTATCATCACAAGCATCACAAGTTTAATTCCATAGTTTCATCCCTTTTATTTTAGAAAAGTAATTTCTACTCATTCAAAACTGAACTAAAATTTAATATTCACCACCAAAATATGGGATCATGTGGACACATGTCCTCACCACATATTCTAACATGTGGGATAGAGATTTTAAAGGTTGGATCAACATTACTTTGGTTTAAGTTCATTATTTAATGATTTAAAGTGACTAGAAATGCCTATATAGCATTATTTTAGTACTAGTCCAAAGTCACTGCATGTAAACCTTAATATTATTATATGTTTGGATATATATGATGAAATGTGATTTTTGGGAGTTGGAATCAACTCAGAAGCTAATTTGGTTTATTTTATAAAAATGTTGCAAGTTGCAAATGCTTTTGTCTTCTTATTTTTATTAGGAGAGATCTATAACTCTAATTGAATTAAATCCAACGGGCTTGGATAGATCATCTTAATACCTTTCAGGAAAAATTAGTTTCATGCCATTTGGATTTGTAAAACTCCCATAATTGAATTTTAAAATAGTGGAGAGAAACTAGATTTAACTAAAAAGAAAAATCCAGATTTGAATGTGTGGGCTAGCGCGGGAAACGACTTGGGCCGGTCCAGTGGCATTCCGCGGCGCGCGGCTCAGCTGACAGGGGGTCCCGCTTGTCAGCGGCATTTAACACGCGAAACGGTACGCGCGCTGTGGGCCGTAGGATTAGAAGGTAGATCTACGGCTGAGGGTCGTCGTTGATGATGAACAGGTCGCCGGCGAGCTCGAACCCTAGCGGCTCGGTGGGGGTCTGCTAGGGACGTACCAGGGCTCCAGCGGGGTCGGCGAGGCGGGCAAACAAAGTGGAAGACGACGGCGAGGCGAGGCGCGGTTGCGGCGGAGCTTGGGGTGGTCGCAATCAACGGCGCCCTTCTCCTCCTGTCGCGGCTGCTTCGGCTCCAATTCCGGCGAGGCAGAGCTCGCCTTGCTCCAGCGAGAGGTGGGTGAGGTTCAGAGAGGTGACGGGAGTGGAATGGTGTGGAGAAGAGAGGCTGGGGAGGGCTCCTTTTATAGGCCTGATGGTGAGACCGAGCGGGATGGGCAGTCGACGGTGGCGACATGGCTACGGCGGGGTAGAGGCATGGCTGAGGGTGGCAATCGACGTGCTGTCCCTTGGCGGTGCTCTAGGCATTGAATGCAGCCGTAGGGGCGGTAGCACGCGGTCTGGGCGAGGTGGTGCTCTGAGCGGCAGAGGCGGCCGTGTCCACGGCGAGCGGTGGATGTGAGGCGTTGGGCGGCCAGCGGGGGTGTCTAGGGTGTTCTCTAGGTCGAGGCGGAGCGGCGGGCGCGGGCTGATGCCAAGGGGCAGTCTGTGCGAGTGGGGACCGAGCACGCTCTGTGGGCGGCACTGGCATGGTGCGGTGGCACTGGGCACGGTTTGTCCTCGGTGGTCCACTGCACTCCTGGGCTCGGGCAAGGGACAGGGGGTGGCGGTGAGCTCTAGGCTACCTCCTAGACATGGCGAGGGAAGAGGGAGTGGTCTGCAGCAGCGAGGCAAGGTTTGGCCGGCGAGGCATGGCTCGGCATGGCATGGCCTGGGGGCTAGGGACAAGGGAGAGGGGTGTTAAGGGCCTAGTTAGACTAGGAGGGGATAGAGGATATAAATGTAGATCATTTGGGGGCAAAACCCTGTTCAAAACAGTGAGCTAGGATTAGAGTAGAAATTATGCATGCCAAGTGTTTGATTAAATGGCCGCATGAAAGAAAGTTTTGAATTTTGGTTTCAAATTTTTTGAGTAATCTCCACTAGTGCTAGGTATTCTCTGGTTGCAAGGGTTTTAAAAATGGAGCTCAAATAGAGGGGTTTTGAAATAGGGGTGATCTATGCATATGCATTAGATTCAATTTTCAAATGCAATTTAAAATAAGTAACAAAATGTTTTTAGCAGATCCAAAGGTGGGCCTTGGTACCTCATTATGTGTACTAGCAAGGGGTATAAATATCAAGAATTGTTTCTGTTAAGAAATGAGTGCTAGGAATAGCCAAAGTAGGCATGAGAGTGAAATTGGCCAAAATGACCATTCCTCCTTTTTAATTCTTTTTGATTTGATTTTCTTTAGGAAAAGTTTGGGAATGATGTAGATGATGTTTAAATCACTTAAGAAACATTTTACAAGCATTGGATCACTCAATCATGGCAATTCAAACAACTCCTATTTTAAATGCACACATGTATGAATGCTTTCATTTTAAATTTGGAAAAGTTTTTATTAACCCTATTTTTGGTTTATTTGATCTTTGATAAACTTGGATTGAAGGTTTGGGATGTTACAGTTGACTTGGCACATGCTCACACCATGTTATGACTATCTCAAGTCACCATAGCCTTTATGATCCTTTAGTTTTCAACTTGTAGTATCACTTTATGCTGTGATCAATGATGTTTTGTTGCTTTGCATGATTATGGCCATTATTGCTCTCTTAGTTTGTCGCTCCCAGTCTTTTGATAGCCTCCACAACAAAGTATGAGTTCCACTCATGCATCCAACTCCCTAAACCAAGTTATTCCAAAGAGTCCACCATACCTACCTACTAGCTTATGCTATTCCAAGTATATTCATGCTTTTGTTTACCTTCCACTTGTTATGAAAAAACTAGTGATTCAAGCTCTCACGAACTTGATGGAACACTTTACTTTACTTGCCCTTAATAAACTTGAACCATTGTATCTTCTATGTTGTATATGCTTGAACTTATTTGTCGGGAATTAGCAGAACCATGCTTTCATGGGGAACGCTTTCAACATTGCACTTGGTACTTATACCTAGTTGATATCATGCTCTTTTCTATATGGATGTCGTCGGTGTGAAATGAAAGGGGAGCTTGTAAGTCCATGGAGTTATGTATATGTGTTAGAGAAACGCCTGGGCCGCTGGTCTAATCCATGCTGACATGGTGGAAACCTGCAGCCTGACCATAATGAGCTGTCTATGAAGCATTCTTCTTATAAAAAAGTCCTATGCTGAAAAAAAATATAAAAAAAGAGATACTATGAAAAGAGGAAAGAGAGAAAAAAGCACCATATTCCCATGGTAAATAAGAAGAATGCTGAGATGCTTGTTGTCTGCTTTCCTTGTCATTTTGATATGGGGATTCTTCCGTATCATCGGGCAAGGGGTACCCCGTTGGCGGTTCTCAATGATACACATGTACTTACGATGACAAGAACTTACCGGTGACTAAACTTGAGTAGCATGAGGAGCGGCCCTCATATACAAGGGACATGAGATTTCTGACTTATACTTCGTCAAGCATGTACACCATAGTTTGTTCACTTTAACCTTAATCACTTCAAGATGCTTATGATAGGGGCAATGAGAGCTGAAAGCTATGAGTACTATAATTTTTGGAAGCTCTTTATGAGACTTGAATCCCTACTTCCTTTTACAAAAGACTTTTCTTCCACCATTATATTGAGTCTCCACCTTCTATCTTTATGCACCTACTTTGAGAGCATAGTGGCCATTCTTAGTTCTATGTGCATTGTCCCAAGACTAGTTGATTGATGCATAACTTGTTATTGCTTGTTTGAAACTATTGTATCTAGTCACTCTTATGAACTTTGAAGGTGTCCTATGCATTTATATTTGCTACTCTATTGAGGGACAAGCTAAATACTATTATGCTATGTTTTCTTTATGTGAAAAAAACAAACGTCTTGCAAAGCATTGTCATTCATGAATCTTTTGTTTGTGCCTTTTCATGTTGCATCATAGTTTCTTTGCTTATTGCTAGAACTGTGTCTTTCATGTTATGACTAAAGTATTATGATCCCAGCTTTGAGTTCTGCAAATACTTTGATCAAGTCTTTGATGGTGCATGTCACCTCAAAAATTATTCTTTCTTTTTATCACTTACCTACTCGAGGATGAGCAGGAGTTAAGCTTGGGGATGTTGATACATTGCAAATGTATCTATAATTTTTGATGTTCCATGCTTGGTTTTATCCACTTTCTTGTGTTTTGTTCCAACTTTGGAGTACTTTTCATATGATTTCTTGGACTAACCTATTAACAAGAGCCATAGTGCCAGCTGCTTGTTTTTTGCTGTTTTTGGTTCCAGGAAAGTCAGAAAATGAATATTACCGGAATTGGACGGGACAAAAGCCAAAGTGCCTATTTTTCCGGAAGTTATCAAGTGCCAGAATACGAGACGGAGAAGGGCCAGGGAGCCACCACACCACCTGGCCGCGCGGCCAGGCCTGGCCCGTGCCAGGGGGTGGTGTGGCCGCTCCCGGCACCCCCTCGGCCTCTCCTTCCACCTATAAGTTGCCCTCGGGACGAAAACCCTAAGCACCTGATCAAATATCCACGAAAGAGTCTGTAGCCGCCATCATCTCCATCCCTAGATTGGGAGGGATCTGAAGCTCTTCCCGGCACCCTGCCGGAGAGGGGAATTCACCCTGGAGGCCTTCTTCATCACCATGCAAGCCTCCGGTGTGATGCGTCATTAGTTCATCCTTGGACTACGGATCCATGTAGTAGCTAGATGGCTGGTTTCTCCTCCTTTGTGCTTTCATGTTTAGATCTTGTGGGCTTCGTTCATGATCAAGATCATCTATTTGTAATTCATACATGTTGTGTTTGCGGGGATCCGATGGATATTGAGATGCTATTTCAGATTAATTATTGATTCTATCATGTCTTTGTTATTTGTGATCTTGCATGCTTTCCGTTGTTAGTAGCTATCTTGGCCAAGTAGATGCTAGCAACTCCAAGAGTTAGTATTTATGCTCGATAGTGGGTTCATGCCTCTGGTAATCTGGGGAAGTGACAGAAATCTCTAAGGTACTAGATGTGCTGTTGCTACTAGGGAGAAAACAACAATGCTTTGTTCATAGAACAATCGTATTGTTTACTTTACACGCAGTTCGTAAAGCAGTAATCTGTTGCTTGCAACTTAATATTGGAGGGGGTTCGGATGATAACCTGAAGGTGGATTATTAGTCATAGATGTAGTTGGACGGCGGTCTATGTATTATGTTGTAATGCCCAATCAAGTCTCAGAGGAGTCAAGATGATTAATATATGCATGTATTGCTTTCTCGGTGTTTGTTAATTGCCCCGCTGTAATTCGTTCACCCAGCATGTTATCTATCTAAGGAGAGCCACCTCTACTGAACTATGGATCCCGATCCTCTTTCTTTACATACAATCTACAACTGTTTACTGTTTTGTGTTTACTTTCTGCAAACTTTTACTTCTTTCCATTCGATATGTTTAATCCTTTGTTTTCCGCAAAACACGGTGAGATTGACAACCTCATCCCAAGTTGGGGACAAAGTTTTGTGGTTGTGGTGTGCAGGTCTCCACGTTGCTACTAGCACCGGTAGTGTGCCATGCCAAAGCTTAGCTAGTAACACCTTTGGGGTGTTTCCTTGCTCCTACTGGTTCGATTAAACCTTGGTTTCATAACTGAGGGAAACTTGATGTTGTGCTCATCATACCTTCCTCTTGGGGTTCCCAACAAGCTCTACATCAACACCACGCACCAAGCACTTTTCTGGGCACCGTGTATTGAGCCATCAACGCCTACCTCTCCAGAAAGCTAAAGCCACATGAGATGAACTATCCCACCCATGACCTGGAACTCGCAGCAGTGGTTCATGCACTTAAGACTTGGCGCCACTATCTGATGGGGAATCGCTACGAGATCTACACCGATCACAAGAGTTTGAAATACATCTTTACTCAAAAAGAGTTGAACATGAGACTGTGACGTTGGATTGAACTGATAAAGGATTATGATCTTGGCATTCATTATCACCCGGGCAAGGCTAATGTGGTAGCTGACGCCCTTAGTCAGGAACCATGTTCCCTGAATGCTATGGTCGTAAAAGAACAACCAGAACTAAGTCGAGAACTAGAAAGGCTAGGACTTGAGATAGTCATCCACGGATTCCTAGCCCATCTGGAACTAAAACCGACCCTAATAGACCAAATAAAAGAAGCTCAGAAAGGTCACAAAATTATTGAAGGCATTAAGAGAAGAATGGAGAGAGAAACTGTCCCTGGATTTAAAGTTGACGACACGGGTGTACTATGGTACAAAGGGCGCATCTGCGTACCCAGCAAACATGGCTTGAAGCAGATGATTATGAAGGAAGCCCATGAGACCCTCTACTCCATCCACCCCGGTAGCACCAAGATGTATCAGGACCTAAAGGAACAATTCTGGTGGCATGGAATGAAGCGCGAAGTCGCTTTGTTCGTAGCTAAATGTGATATATGCTAGAGAGTCAAAGCCGAGCATCAAAGACCCGCTGGATTGCTACAACCTCTGAAGATTCCCGAGTGGAAATGGGAAAAAGTTGGGATGGACTTCATTACTGGATTACCCAAGTCCACCAGGGGTCACGATTCCATCTGGGTCATCGTGGACTACCTATCCAAGGTGGCTCATTTCCTCCCCATGAAAACTAGCTACAACGGCCAACAGCTAGCGGAATTGTATATCTCCCGTATTGTCAGTCTCCATGGGGTCCCCAAAGAAATCGTGTCGGATAGAGGACCCCAATTCACCTCCCGATTCTGGGGCAATTTACATGAGGCCTTAGGCACCACTTTATCCTTTAGCACCGCCTACCACCCCCAGACCGGTGGACAGACCGAGAGGGTCAATCAAGTCCTGGAAGATATGCTCCGTTCCTGCGTTTTAGCCTACGGGGCTAAGTGGGAGGACTGTTTGCCCTTTGCGGAATTCTCCTACAATAACAGCTACCAAGCCAGTCTGAAGATGGCACCCTGTCAGTTCCTTTACGGAAGTAAGTGTAGAACCCCTCTAAACTGGGCTGAAACCGGAGAGAGCCAAATCTTCGGCCCGGATGTGATCAAGGCAGCAGAAGAGCAGGTACAGCTAGCTCGTGATCGCGTGTGAGCTGCACAGTCTCATCATAAAAGCTATGCCGACAGCAAATGTCGGGAGATAAGTTTCAACAAAGGAGACTTCGCGTATCTTCGCGTCTCCCCTCTCAAGGGAATGCAGAGATTTCATGAAAAAGGAAAGCTTGCCCCTAGGTATATAGGGCCATTCAAGATCCTCGTTCAGCGAGAAAAGGTGTCCTATCAATTGGAGTTACCTAAAGAATTGGCAGAATTCCATAACGTCTTCCATGTATCCCAACTCTGGAAATGCCTCCAAACACCCAACAAGCCCAAAGCTTTCAAAGAGGTTGATTATCAAGCCATTGACCTCAACCGTGATTTAACCTACCGTGAGGTGCCCATCAAGATCCTAGAGAAGGCTAACAGGCTCACCCAGCGTCGGAACATAAACTTCTACAAAGTACAGTGGAGCAACCATTCGGAAGATGAAGCCACCTGGGAACGAGAGGATTTCCTTCAGAAAGAATTTCCCCATCTCCTGTCAGCAAAACCAGCGAATCTTGGGACGAGATTCTTTTAAGGGGGAAGGTTTGTAACATCCCATTTTTTCTACATCCATGTTTTTGAGGGTTGGGAAGCTAGAAAGTAGGGGGAAGTAAAACTTTTCTACTGGTGTGCTTGTATGCCTAGCTTATCGAGAATTGTTTGATCACTTGTGTTGTTTTAGTAATCTTGTTTGCTAGTCTACATGCTTGTTTGACCACCAAGGGTTCACCCTCCCCTAAATTGGCTAAGTCTTGGAAAAACTAATTTTTCCTCCAACTTTGGAGCCATAGTTTGGGTAAATCCTTCATGTCCCCTACCATGCGAGAGTACCAAGTGGTACTAGGCCACCAGTACCTGTGAACCACCCCTTAGTCTTGGTAAAACCCCTAGCCCTAGCCTCTTGCATGTAGGTGCTTTCCTCTCTAGTGATCACATAAGGAATGACCACCTTATTTTTATGCCAAGTTTGGTTGGCCCTTGTGAGCACCTGGCTGTGATCCAAGGATCAACCATAGCCTAAATTGGATCAGCAAGTCACCCTCTACCAACCTGAACCCTTCCCTCTTCCATTTGTGGCCCTAACCCGAAATGGCAAGTCCCCAAAGTGGCCACCTCACTAACACTAATCTAGATCACCCCAAAACCCCCTCCCTCTTCCCTGCTCGTTCCACTCCCTCTCCCTGGCCTTGGCACGCTGCTGCACCACCCCAACTCCCACCGTGCACCACCTCCAGCCCTCACGCGCGCTCTGGCACACTTCAACGAGGAGGGACACGAGAGATGATCGCCACATCCTTGCCACCTCGAGAACTAGCAATCCCTCTCTCTTGTACCATCTGGCCCCACCGCAAACAGCTCCTCTCCCCAGGTGCTCCCTCCACCCTTCTCTCTATCTCTCCCGTGTGCCCAGCCACCCCCAACCGCCGGCGTCCACCTCAGTAGAGCACCCCCGGGCCCCGTCGCTCCCTCCCTTCTCGCGGTGCAAAAAGCCCTCGGGGGACAGAAGGTAGCCCCGTCGCCCTACTGCCACCTCCCACTCCCTCACCCGCAACCCCGATCACCCCCAACCTGCGCTGGCCACATCGGCAGAGCGCCGCGCTCGCCACGCCGTTTCCCCCGATCGCTCGGTATGTCTCGATGCCACCTCCGCCCGGACGTGACCACTCCCTCCCCTCCATCCTACGGCGCCCTACCCTCCTACTCCTCCCAGGACCTAGCCTCGCGGACAGCACACTGTTGCTCCGTGCTGTCCCGTCGAACAGCTTCCCCGCACCGCGCATCGGCCGCCCTCTCTCTGTCCACTAGGCCCAGCCAGCCCCAGGGGTAAGACCGTCCCCATGCCACTCCCACGGCGTTGCCACCGCCCGTCCTGGCCAATCCCTAGCTCCCAGTGTGACCCACACCACCTCGCCGTGCACCTGGTGCACCACCTCTGCCCCTGCCCCTTTAAAAGCTCCCCTACCCCACACGCGCTCCTCCCGCTCCTCATTTCCACCCCATAGCTCCCCAGCACCACCCCAGAACGGAGGCCGAACCTCTAGCTCTTTCCCTCTCTCTGTCGTTCCTCCCCGCCTCGGTGCCGACGACGAACGGGAAGGTTCTTCCCTCCCCGCTCTTCCTCTCCCCCATGCAACCCTCCCACTACACTCCTTTCCCTAACCCGGCCTTAATCCCCCTCTCCTCCGGCTTTTCTTGTCGACAGGCACGCCGGAGCTACGTGGAGGGCGACGGTCCCGAGCCGCGCCGCTGTTGTCGCGACGCATCCAAACGACCGGAGCCGCTGTGTAGTACCTCCTTCGACGCCCCTCCCTCGTCCGCTTCGAACCACACGGTTGCCGACCCCTCTCCGCCCCTAGGTGAGCCATCCCGAGCCCCGCCTGAGCCAGCTAGGGTTAGCTCGCCGGAGTTTTCGATCCGGGAAGAAGAAGCAATGCGGGCCGTCGATCTGGATTCTAATCCAACGGCCAACATCGCCAGATACCTCTTCGCCTCGCTGTGCCTATGACAGGCGGGCCCAGCTGCAGGATTTAAATCCCCAGCACCCTGCACAGGCCACCGTGTACGCGGGCCGGCCTAGCTCCATAGCGGGCCGCGACCCAGCCTCTGCACTGTCCCCTTTTCTTTTTCTTTTAGGACATTTTTAATTTCCAGAAAATTGTTCTGTAGCATTAAATCTACCAAATAAAATTTGTGTAGTGTTTTGGCTTAATTCAAATTTTGTAGAGTACCCTAGTTTTTCCCTGGTGCATGTCCTTGGTAGCTAGTCCAAAGCTTGTCTGAATGTTTACTAAGAATTTATGTAGTAAATAGTGTCTGGTTAGAGTAATAATTGCATAGTTTCACTTTTAGAGCTCAGAAAAATGTGAAACCAAGTCCCGAGAATTGCCTTCCAATTGCCTCCTGTTAAAAACTAGAATCATCCTTTTTGGATGTATGAGGCCTATGTTCTTATTTTTGCAAGTTATGGACAGAGAGCTCTTATTTATTTTCCAGAGGTTGCTATGAAACTAATTCTAGGATGAAACAAACTCCCAGAGTTAGGCCTCTGCACATACTAGTATTTCCTAGAAGGGCGTAATTTTTGGCTCTGTAGATTTGCCCTGGTGATTTTAGCATAAGTTTCTGCTCTGTTTCTAGTATCTTATTTATTAAAAATTAACCCTTTTTGATAAAATTTTGAAATCAGTGGGGTTAGCTTGGTTTTCTCTGTAGCTACCCAGATATGTATTTTGTGGTCAACTTTCACCAACTTGTATGGGTCGAAATAATTGTTTAAGGGCTAATCAAGTCCTAACCACAAAAATCACCATTTAAGTTTAATGAAACCTTTTTGATTGTTTGCACTGGCTTAGGTTTGCTAGAGACAGTAGCTACTACCATGTGGTTGGATTGGTTCAGTGGTGCAATTGTTCTGTACTGATTTCAATGTTTGTGCCTTGAGTGATGCTTGGTATAGTGGTTTGCTTATAATTTCCGTTTTCGGCGATAGATACGAACGAGGACGAGTTTGAGGAAGGTAATTGGGAGGATTTTGAAGAAGAGGACCAGGAACAAGCTACCAACCAACCGGCGATAGATACGAACGAGGACGAGTTTGAGGAAGGTAATTGGGAGGATTTTGAAGAAGAGGACCAGGAACAAGCTACCAACCGGTTCTCTCTGATACCGGTGCCTCGGAACTACTACAGGGGATCGGGGATCCCTGGAGGGTGGGCCTTCTCCGATAAAGGTGAGACCTAGAGAAGGAACAAAGGGTTGGCAGGCCTCCACGCGTTACTATGGGCCCCTCATTGAAAGTGCACACTCTCGAGGAGTGGAAAACGCGCTCTGGTTGGTCCTCGCCCGACGTCCCGGTTTTGAGGGGAATAACACCCATAGGGTAGGTGCTGGTGTTAAGAGGGGACTATCTGGAAGGTCTTGTCCGGTTATCCAAAACCCGCGTACTGATGTATGACGATCCGCGACCGTTCGCGACGGATGTATCGGATCTTGTGGGTAAAGTGTACAACCTCTACAGAGCGTGAATCTATTCGAATAGTCGTGTCTGCGGTCATGGACGGTTGGAAAGGTTGCTGCGTAGCGGTGCTGGCTTTGTTTTCTAAAAAGGTTTTGATAAAAAGAGATTCGACCATGGGATGGTCGAAGGGTAAGGAGGATGGGCCATGGGATGGTCGGACCTAGTTGAAGTTGTGGTCATGGGATGACCCAGTGGAAGTGGATTGCAGGGTTGATCCCAGCCTAGTATCTTCAAGTTTTACAACACTATTTTTACCCTAAAAATGTTTTGGGCAAACAACAAATGGTAGAGTTGAAAATACATTTCTAAGGGATTTTTCCCAAGTAGCCTTTTTGGAGCCATCCTATCAACGACCATATTGCATACTCTTTGTATTTCCTTGTACGGTGGTTTGCGAGTACATTCAACGTACTCACTGGCAATTGTTCCCTGGATATCAACTTGGTCAGACTATGAGCAGGATGAGGAGGACAATGGAGGGTACGATGACGACTTTGTGAACTAGGGCGTTTCTCCGAGTCAGGCACCTATTGGACTATGGCTTGACTCGGGTCCTCCGCGTTATTTAATACCGCTGCTATTATCTATTTGTGCCCATGGAGGCAAGGTTGTAAGATTATTATTGTAAGACTTATTGTATCGTACTGTAATGGATGTGTGTACTTTGATGTCCTGTCGGTTATGCGCCACGATGCACTGATCATGGGATCGTGGTGGTGTGCATAGCTTATTAATCTCGGGTGAAAATCTGGGGTCACCACACCAGCCTCCTGCCAGAACAGGCTCAGTCTTGCCGAAGCAAGCAACAGGCTTCAGATCCGAGATCTGGTAGCACCGTCCCGGAATTCAAGGGATCTCTCCCAATAAGCATGGTACAAGCTTCCTCGGCTAATGCGGACAAAGTACGAGCTAAGCCCCAGCACCTGGGGTAATGTGGTTGCACGGATAAAATTGTTCCGGTAAAGGCGTAGAACATCCCTTCACTTTCTCATTTCTCATCATCACCATTTCTTTCGTTAAAACATCCTCTTGGAACGATGCATCTTCCCAAGGGTTTTACAAAGCCATTTTGAAATATTTGTAGTGGGGTAAATCCCAAAACAGTTCATTTTCTCAAAACCGGGGTTTTCAAAGAGGTAGGATGCTGGCCATCGTACTCTCGATCTAAAGGGATAAAAAGCGTAGGTACCTCAGGGTGGTGCCACGAGGAGCACAAAGTCATAACTTTGAGAAGCCAAGTTATTAGCGCAGTTTTTATAAAACAAGACATGCAGGTAAACAATGCAATTTATAAAGAGGATACAAAACATGTAATAAAGGGAGTAGGACAAGTATTGGAATTCAGGAATGGTGGCTTGCCTGTGATCAGCAATAAGTCCCTGGACTTCTTTAGATAACCAAGAATACCCAATAAACAATAATAAGAAGTCCCTTCCTTCTTGTCGTCAGACACTCACACTATCGTCGTCATCGGGTATACATGCACGGAGACAAGTCCACAATCAAAACAAGGCATACATGCATCAAACCATACAACAAACAAGCATAAGAAGTACTACTAATCTTGGTAGGTTTTGGGAGAAGTTGGGTATTGATAGTGGAATTACTAAATTGCCATGGAGGTGTTTTTCCATTTGGAAGATAGATGTCTAGGATAAATACCATGAGCTTGGAGTGGGGTTCTTAGGTCAGTAGGATACCAATGTGCGGCAATGATATCCTCATATAGGTTTTGACAAAGCAAAACCAATACAAGTGGTTTCACTTGGTTATCAAATACCTAGATTTAAATATTCCTTTTATAGTGGAATAAACTCTAGTTTGGGGAAATAATTCACCAGAAAAGTTCTAGAGCTCCAAAAATTATTTCCTTGGGTGGTTTTCTAGGGTTATATGTACTGAATCACATAGAGTTGGAATCAAGTCTAAATAATCACCAGAATGCCCTTAATAAATTATCAAATGCAGTTCTGTATGGTTTTTCTCTTTTTCACCAGATTAATTCTATACAATATATTGAGTTGATTCCAAGGGCAGGTGGTGGGAATGTGGAATACCATTCTGTATAAGTTGGATTCACTCTTTTTGGAGTTTCCAAACTCCCGTAATGATTGATTTAGTGAAAATACCACTTATAGAAGTATTTAAATCACTATAATTTAACCAGAGCTCAATAAATTCTGAGCTACTAGGGTTTGACAGATGTTGGTATTATGAGGTACTGGGAGGTGGAATCAGGTCAATAACACATTTGGTTTGACCTAGAGAATTTAACTAAGGCAGATAAAGGCTATTTTTATTATTTTTTAAAGGCACACCTATGTTCACCTTGGTATAAGACCTGTGCTAGAAGATAGGTATATCAAATACCTTCCACTAGAGCCTTTGTTCTCCCCAAATGGAGGTATTAAACTCTCTGAGGAAAATATTTAGTGCATAGGACAACTTTTAGTGGATTAATTGCCCATAAATGATAAAAAAAATATTTTGGGCACAAGACTAGCTGTGCATCTTGCACAAAACACACAGGAACATGGGGGATTTTAGATCTGGTAAGTGGGAGTTGCCTAGCATTTTTGAAACGATTTAAACTGGAGGTCAAACTTCTGGATTTTAAGGATCTATTAAAAAGAAAAAGAAAGGGGCAGTGCTGGGCCGAGAATCCAGTCGAACTGGGTCGAGCAGGGCAATTCCGGCCCATCCGGGGCGCGGTTGTGCGTGGGGTGCCCGTTTTGAATCTGACGGGCGAGACCCGGGCGTCAGCGAGCGAGGGGGCGTAGGGGGGTATGGGCGAGTGCTGGCCGTCAGATCTAGTGGAGATCGACGGCCCATGGGCTTCTCCTTCCTCTGTCTGAACCTGACGGGGAAGGAACCCTAGGGCCGGCGCCAGCGGGGTCAGGTAGCTTACCAGGGGGCACGTGAGGGCCCAACGATGGGCGGAGACTACGCGGTACTCGACGGCGGTCCCGGCAATGGTCGGCAAGATGGGCTTCGACGCCGGGAGGTGGTTCACATAGGTTTGGCCGATGGTGACCTCGTCGAAGCTCGACGGCAACGTCGGAGGAGTCGTTCCTGGGCGAGAAAAATGGCACGGTTAGATAGAGGAGGAGGAGCTGGTCACGGCAAGGTGACATGCAGGGGGAGAAGGAGGGAGATGAGGGAGCTACGCTCAGATCTCGAGGAAGGCCGATGCTTCTTCCTCTTCTTTTTCTGAGCAGCACCGAGTAGAGGAGGAAGAGTGGAGCTGGGGGAGGTGAGTGGGAGGGGAGAGGGGGCAAATGAGGGGCAGGGGCTGGCTGGGGGTGGCTTCTAGCCTTTATACCAAGGAGGAGAGGTAGATGGAGTAAATGTCCCATTTGGACATGGGGGAGGGGTAGATCTGGCCAGGGATTGGCCTAGAGGACGGTGGAGAGGGGTAGGAAGGGGATTGGCTCGGGCAGGGAGGGGTAGGGCAGCTGTGTAAGTTAATTGGGGTGAATCTTGTAAGAGTGGGGATTGTCTCTCTCTCTATTAGCACATGGGCCCAAGATGTCAGTGCTACAGTAGCTTAGCTACAGTGCTAGTCGACCAGAGGAGGGAAGTGTGTTGTACAAGCTTGGTGGAGAGGAATTGATCATGATTTATCTCAATACTAGCTAGATTGGCCAAATTGAGTAAATGGGTGGTTGTGAAGGAAGTTCAAAAACTTGCATTGGACCAGTTGAGGAAATGGTACTGGGGAGTAGATGAGGTTAAGGGAGACTCCTAGGAATTATTTGGGAATTTTCAAAGGAGTTTTAGACCACTTAACACTATTTATTCAAAAAGGGCAGAAGTGGTTTCTAGAAGATCAATTGACATTTTTACATTGGACAAGGTTGGTTTCTGGTTTACGAGGGTCCAAAATGTGAAAACACACTTAGGGGAATTTTCCCAAGATTTAATGGGGATTAAAATCATTTAAAACAATTATTATTCCAATTTAGCCATTTAAGAAAATGGGCAGAAAGAAATAATAAAGCTTCTCAAAAATATTTATTTTTGAGATGGGAAGATAGGGTATGATATATGGAACTCCCATGAGACAAAAGTTGGGGAAGTGTTTTGACAAAAACCTAACTTTCCATTTGGAAAAGGGTTTTTGAGATTTGGTATGTTAAAGGAATTAAATAGATTTGGAGCCATAATAATTATGGATAATATTTGAGAAATCTTGATGATCAAGGTAGATGATGTAGACAAGGTTTATGAAGCATTTGCAACCTTGGGAAATGGAAATCCAACTTGAATAAGATGGAAAACAAGGAGTTGGGGATCTAGGGAGATGTTATTTTTATACCACCAAACCATGGTTGTATCTTGGAGTTCAGATCGCCCCTTGGGGCAGGGGATAGATGGTTAGTTAGACCAAGTCCTATAGATGATCATGGGGGAAGGAGTTTGGATTAATTTCATTTGAAGTGATCTAGAAGTGATGGCAAACTTTGTTGAAAATAAGGTTGCCATACCAGATGAGCCATGGTGCCTTATAAACCATGGGGGTTTAATAAGCACAAGGATCGAATTGGAACAAATGAAGCAGATGTTGATAGAACTATATGAGTAGATATGAACCATGCAAAGAGTTGGTCCATAGAAGATTGGATGGTGGTGTGAGCTTCTACCAAAGTGGGCATGATGACTAGATTTGCAGGAAAAGTTATTTTCTTGCTTGCAAAACAATCAAGAACAAGTGGGTTGGATGATGATATAACAAAGGAAAAATGTGGTCCTTGGTATTCCTTAGGATGGTTTACAATATGGTTCAGGTGAATTTCCAAAAATGCACATGGTTTGAGAAAGGGAGGCATTCAAAAAGGTGATGTTGGAACAGTTTCCAGACTTAGTCAGATTTGGCAGTTTTCAGGATTTTGACTAGAGTATGAGAGGGAATGTTCTTGGAGGTATTGCTAGATACCAAAGTATCATCAAGTGGATGATGTTGAATTGTATATTGAGTAGATGGGATCCATGCTGGTTATTGGTCTTCATGGACTTGGAAACTTCTAGAATGGAAATCCTCAGAATTGATCGGTTAAGGGTTTTAGATGATCTCTTAGTATCCGGAGATTGATCTTGCTTTGTTTTATTTCTTAGGTTGTAGTGATTTGGAAACCTCTTGATCCTATTGATGAGCTTCTAGAGTAGCTCGTACTACTTCCTAGGCAAACAAGTCAAACAGCAGATCAAGGCAACTCATCTTATAAACTCATCAACTACTACTAGGGTTACCATCAAGCCTTGCTTGAGGTAGGATTGGGGCATTTTGAAGAGGTTGAGTTTTTAATAAGATGGGAGTCCATGGTATCTCTAGGAAGAGTAGATTTTCCAAAGCTTACAAAGGGTAGTTTGAAGGTTCTGTCTTGAAAACATAAGGAGATAGTATTATATATCTCTCCATAGTTTTGTCAGTAGAAGCTATTAAAATAGTTTTGGTTAAATAAGCATCTTGGCTCAGGTTTTGAAATGTCAAAACGTTTGAGAATATGTAAAATGAGCCAGGATGGTTTTTGGTAAATAGCTTTTGTCAACTGAGGGTGAGGTAAGGAGTATCTTAAGGTATACACTCACAAGCACAAGCACAACAAACAACAAGCAAACACAGCACCAATGAACATGAAAAGGTTTTTGTTCCCCCTGATTTTTCATTTTGGACAACTAATCAGGGTTACTGAAATTGGGATGTTACACTTTCTCCAGAAATTTGAGTGAATATATTTGAAGTATGAAACATTAGAAAATTGTTCAAAGACTTTCAAGATGAAGTGCAAAATCATTGTAACAAGAAAATAAAAGAGTTTATGATTTTATAATAAAGGAAGATATTTGAATTACAGGTTTAGCAAAACACCTAAGATTTCAGGAATTGTTCCATGAATTTGCATTTCCCGATAAACCACAGGAGTATGGTATGTTAGAGAGATCAAATCAAACCTTTTTTGACATGGTAAGATCAAAGGTGTCATTTATATAACTGTCATTATGTTTTAAGGATCAAAGATTTAGAGACTATCGCTTTTACACTGAAAAGAGCACCATCGTGATCCGTTGAAATGACACCATATGAGTTATGGTTTGGGATAAAACCCGAATTGTCTTTTCTTAAATTTTGGTATGCTATGCATAAGTAAAATGTTTACAACCAAAGTCGGATAAGCACGTCTTTGTAGGTTATCCCAAAGAATTTGTTGGCAATTCCTCCATAACACCGAGGACAAAAGAGTTTGTCGGTTGGAACGTCAAGTTTCTTGAGAAGGAATTTTTCGTGAAAAGTTAAGTGGGTGGACAATAGAACTTTGATAAGGTTGTTGAACCTTAGCTATATGTGCTAAGTAGCACAGCACCGGAAAGTGTCCTGGTGGCGGCGACAATGCTCTGGCTCCCATGATTACAAAGGGTGTGATCTTGGAGATTAGAGTTCCTATTGAACCATGTGGGTCGGTAAGAATCAAATAGTAAGATTTGAAACAGAAGTCCTTATTTTTTTGACAATGATGAACCGACTGCATGCAAAGAAGTGATGATGGGCCCTGACTCCATAAAATGACTAGAAGTCATAGAATCCATGATAGTATCCATACATGAGAAATCAAGTTTCTGAACTTGGAAGACCCACCAGAAAGGCATGAAGCCTATCGGTCGTGTTTGGATCTATAAACAAATAGACATGGATGTTTAACATCTATGAAATAGTCGACATGTCAGAAAGAAGTTTATGGCAATGTTCAAGGAGTTGACTATGACAAGATTTGATCTTTCATAGTGATATTTAGTCTTGACGGATTAATGTAGCAACCACTACATATAATTTCGTATATGGTAGTTGAATAAACAAAATAAGGTTCTTCTAATAGAATGGTTACCTAGGACGTGTACGTGACACGGTCCGAAGGGTTTTGTTAATTCAAAGGCTGCTAAAAGGGCATGCAAACTTCAATAATTGAAGTGAGCATAGCGGAGTTGGAATCTTCACCATGATGAAAATGTTAAAGGAGTTTAATTTCATCGGAGATGATGAAGATGCTTGCATTTGCAAGAAATTAAGTGGGAGCACTGAGAAAAATTTCCAATACATTATGCAGAGTACATATTGTTTATTGGAAATGATGTATATTTTATTGACACAAGTTAAGAATTTCATTAAAATATGATTTCGATGAAAGACTTGGGCAAAACCGGAATATTTTCCATCAATGTCTATATGGATAGATTGAGGCGCTAATATGGTTATGCCAGGCGTACATATACGAGATATTGAAAGGGTTCAATATGGAAATAACAAGAAAGGTTCTTGCTGCATGGAAAGGATTGTATCAAGATTCAAGTGTTTCAACACTTGGTGAGTAAAATCACATGAATATTTTGATCGATTATACCGTGATATGTATATATCCAGATATGTCATATGCTATAAAAGTTATGAGCACATACCAGCATGATTCATAAGATGATCATTGGTTGATAGTAAAGATATTCTTATGAGCTTTGGAAGAACTAAGAATATATCATGTATAAGTGACAAATAGTTAAAGGTAGTTCATTGTAAAGTGTTACATTGATACTTTTTTTGTCACAAGATACAAATTAAATTTATCTCAATTTAGACTATGGGTGGCACAATGTAATGGAGAGGATGTTCCATGATGGATTTGGATTGAGTTCCAAAGTTTAGACATTGTGACGGATACTACAACAAAAGGCTAAGTATAATGACTGCTATAGTAGCAACAAAGGAGGGCATTTTGTGTTAAGTAGTTTGTTATTAAACTAGGTGTGGTTCAAAGTGGGCTAATACTATGAAGATATATTGTATGACAATAATATCAACATAATTTAACCTGAACGAACTAAAGGTCTCACCAAAGGACCAAATTTATACAATGCCATCTCATTTGAGAATGAGTGATGTGTAGAGACGCAAAGACATGCAAATACACACGGACCTGAAACTGTCAGATCCGGAGATTATGTTAACCACTTGCAATCGCATATATGCAACACCAGAAAGCCATAGGTGTTCAATACGCAAAGTTTTTCAAACTAGATTATTGACCCTAGTGCAAGTGGGAGACTGAAGGGAATGTGCCCGAGAGGCAATAATAAAGTGGTTATTCTCTTATTCCATGTTAATGATAAATGTTTATTTTGCATGATACAATTGTATTAATTGGAAACATTAATACATGGGTGTTTAATAAACAAAATACAAAGTTCCCAGTAATGCCTCTCATATAAACTAGCTCGTTGATTAACAAGATGATCAAGGTTTCTTGATCATGGCATTGGATGTTGTTAATAACGATGTCACAACATTGGTGGAATGATGCGATGAACATTCATCCGAAGTATAGCATTACAATCAAAGTCATTATGTTTATATTGCTATAACATCATACGAAGTAATCTTAGTCCTTAGACTATGAGATCATGTTAATTGCTAACATCGGAAGAGTAACTTGATAACATCAAACGTCACACCGTAAAAGGGTGACTATAAAGGTGGGTTCAGAAACTCCAAAGGTGTTATGTTGAGGCTCATGGATCAAGAGTGGAATTTGTCAATCCCGATGACGGATAGATATACTCCGGTCCCTCTCGGTGATATCACATTGAGATAGCTTGCAAGCAAGTGATGTGATCACTAGAATGTTTTATTACGGGAACGAGAAAAGAGTGCATGTCGGTAACGAGATCAAACTAGGTATTTTGATGCCGATGATCGAATCTCGGTCATGTAATATATCGCGATACAAAGGGATTTAGTTACAACGTTAAAGGTTCACACGATCACAAGAGTCATCGTTGAATATGTGGAAGTCAGTACGGATCTCCAGGTCCCACTTCTGATTATTGATCGGAGAGGGGTCTCGATCATGTCTGCATTATTCGCGAACCATAGGATGACACACTTAAGGGATACCGACACTATGTAGGAGCAAATATGTTTCAGATAAAGATTAAGAAAGCACTAGAATCATTTCGATGGAAACCGGAATTGTTTCGGGTGAAATTGCTGAAACTGGTTTTGCATGTGATATTGCAATGTTGCAGGGAGTTTTATGTGAATGTTTGTTAATTAAAGTAATAAACAAAATTCCTAATAAAATAAATAAATGTGTTTTATTTAAAGATAAAATGCATTTAATTTGGTGGTCATTAAATGCAAAGTGAGTGGAGTTAAAATTGATGTGAGTGGGCTTAGTGGAAGCTCCACCCACATGAATGAGGGAGAGGTGGGGGCACCCACCATGGCCGGCCAGACATGGCCTTGGGGCTGCGCCCCCTCCCCTATAAAAGGATCCCCATGGCTCCTCTCCTCTTGCCCCACCTCCTCGTGAAGGTTCTCTTCTCCCTCTAGTTATTCCCCATGGTCTCGAATTGGTGAGATACATGTTCCCAGTGGCTTTATCTGGAAAGGAGTTGTTGCTTCCGCTGCATCACTAGAGCGAGGAGGCAGAGGTTGTTCGGTGGACCGGACGTGTGTGCAATCACGGATGCACCACTACTATGCGGTGCTGGACATGATGGTGCTGGAACTGCTGGACCTGAGGGACTTCATCACGATCTTGAGATCGGCAAGTGTACGACTACATCATCCACGAGTTCTAACTCGTTTACAAAGTTTTGTTGTCTTCGAGGGTAAGTTATCTATGGATGTATATCCACTCGTTGCTTGTATCTAGTAGATAGATCTTGGCGTATAGTTCCCATCGTAGGAAATTTTTTGTTTTCTATGCTGCGAACCCAACAATGTTCATAAGAGACTTAGTAATTCAGGATCCTGTTGAAACAAGGACAAAAGGTGCACGAATGTGTGGTAAAATACTAAAAATCCTACTCTACTTATGCAAAACAAAAGGTAAATTAGCAAAAGATTTAGTAACTTCTACTAGAACATGAGGATCAAGGCCGAACCTCTTACTTAGTTCTTTAAAAAATATAGTAGTAGAGAAATTCTCTACAAATGAATATTTATATTCAAAACAGGGTTCATTACCTTAATCAAGATCGCAAGCATTTGTATTTTCAGAAATAGTATCCAATAAGTCCCATGCTTCTTTTTCACTTCTATTAGTGAAACTTCCTTTAGAGGAATTATCAAGAAAGTTCCTAAGCTACTGAGGTAATCTCGCATTGAAGTTGCTTAATATAATTCTTTCAAGAATACCATGACAAGGATGTCGGGCCCCCGGATTAATCCTCCGAGAATCCCTATTATGCATACCACCACAATCCCATGATTAGTTTGTCATGGCACATAACCGACAAGTATCAAAGTAAACATCCATTACTTAAGAGGATACCAGTCATACCTCATTTCCCATTATGGCTACATCGATAATCATCAGCAGAACTTCATCAAGCGTAGAGCCCGAGCCATGCCTTAACCTATAGGCAGCTGACTAGGAGAACGTCCTAGCTCGCATAGTCATCACCGTCGCCTTCTTTTTGATATCTGACCAAGTTAATAGCCAGGGACAATGCTAGTGACTACTTTGAATGTACTCGCAAACCACCTTAGGATACTAGTAATAACAAGAGGATATGCAACATGGATGTGGTACTAGGAGGGATCCAAGAGAGGATTTTTTTTATATAGTTTCTCTTGTAGATATAGCATCTATATATCTTTGCTGAAAACTTTTGTAAAACACTTTGGAAAAATCGAATTTTTTTGAAAAACACTAGGACTAGGTCATCCATTCATTTCTTCCTTCCGGTCATCCCATGACCAAACTTTTTCTGACCATCCCATGGTCAAAACATTTCCAAAGCCTTTGCTTTTACGAAATCCTTTTTTAAATCATAACAATCATCGCTCTACAGCAACCTTCCCAACTGTCAATGACCGTGGAAAGGCTATTCAAACTAGATTTAGGGGTGCGCCTTGGCGCACTAACCCTGTATATTCGAGCAATGTAGGTGGTTCAAATTCCGAACAGTGAATGGCAACATGTTCAGATTTAATAATATGGATATCTAAACAAGTGTCCTACACTACAGGTTATTTAAGATCCTATAGGTTTTAAATATACTAGGACATTTTTGTAACCAAACAAGGGAAAAGATATCCTGAAAAAAAAAGGACCACGATGTCCATGGCTCCATGCCTTCTCCATCAATAGCGAGTAGTTGTTCATTATGGACAGTTGCAATCTTGTATATTTGAATTTTTGCTACCTGCCGAGGAGTAGACCTGTTGCAGTCTGGACTAATACCAAGTCACTTTCCCATGCAGTATGCAACCAGAAAGCACTACCCTATAGTACCAATAACCATAGATCTATGTCACATGCAGTACCCTATAGGACTAATAAGCATCAAGCTGATTACATGGCTAATATATTCACCACAATGGCTTGGTGATAGTTGTCTTTCCACTCGGCTATTGGATAACCACTGTATTTTCCTTTAATCAGTCGTACGAGGCTCATAGTATCGCATATGTAAAATAGTAGAACTATGACTTCAGGTTTACAGTAGTGCAAATGGAAAAAAACAACAAAGATACCACATACCATTATATACTCATACATGTTTTCGACTGGACTAAATGGTTTGGATCATATGATATAATATAACAATAGACAAACTGTGGGGGCCCCCGGATTAATTATCCGAGAACTCCCTGTTATGCATATACCACGTTCCCATGATCAGTGAGCCGTCGAACATAACCGACAAGTACCATTACAACATCCGAGACATACCAAAATACAAGACTTACATAAATGTCGTTATGGCTATATCAAAATCATCAGCGGAGCTTCATCGAGCGTAGATCCCGATTCATGCCTTAACCTACAGGCAAGAGACTAGGAGAAGGTCCTAGCTCGCATAGTCGCCAACCTCATCTTCTTCTTGATATCTAACCAAGTTAATAGCCAGGGACAATGCCAGTGAGTACTTTGAATGTACTCGCAAACCACCTTAAGATAACAATAATAACAAGACGATATGCATTAAGGCTGTGGTAGTAGGAGGGCTCCAAGAGAGGTTCTTTTCGCAATTAGTTTCTCTTGTAGATATAGCATCTACATATCTTTGTTGAAAACTTTTGTAAACATTTTGGAAACCTTTTTGAAAAGTTTTGGAAAACATCAGGACTGGTTCACCCATTTGTTCCCGTCTCCAGGTCGTCCCACGACCAAACTCCTTTCTTACCTTTCTGACCATCCCATGGTCAAATAGGTATCCTTTCCGACCATACCATGGTCAAAACATTTCAAAGCCATTGCTTTTCATAAATCCTTTTTGAAAACAAAACCAGCACCGCTCTACAGCAACCTTCCCAGCCGTCCAAGACCGCGGACACGGCTATTCGAATAGATTTATACTCTGCAGAGGTTGTACACTTTACCCACATCATCCGGGTACACTGCCCTGATCTACACCGATCGTGGGTCAAGTAACCGATCAAGACTCTCCGGATGCCCACTCCAATATAAGTTCCTACCCTATGAGTGTTATTCCCCTCAAAACTGGGACGTCGGGTACTGAGGACCAACCGGAGCGCTTTTTCCACTTTTCGAGTGTGCGCTTTCAATGAGGGGCTCATAGTAACGCGTGGACGCCCGCTGACCCTTTGTTCCTTCTCCTGGTCGATGTACCACATGGACCGTTTGTCCAGAGAAGGCCCACCCTCCAGGGATCACAATCCCCTATAGTAGTTGCGAGGAAGCTTTACCAGAATAGACAACCATCAAATCCATCTTTGTCCCATTCCATAGTAATGTGGTTGCATAGGGTTAATTGTTCTAGCAAAACTGCAAAGAACCAGGTGTGTTTTCGTAAACCTTTTTCCTCCAGCTTTCCTTCAGCATTTTGCAATACAAAACCTTTTTCTTTCTCAACATCTCTTGGGAGGTCCCACATCACCAAGGTTTTGATCAGAAAACATTTGGTAAAACCTTTTTCCGGGGTCTTCCCATCCTCTAGTTTTTGCTTCGGCCAAAACGGGGTCTCCAAAGGGGTATGGTGTAATTCACCATCTACCATACTAGGGTTAAATAGGTGTCATCAAGGGTTTTGTACTTAACAGTACAAAAGTGTAATAGTTCAGAGGAGCCAAACCACTACCATATACACATCAACATATAGTAAAACAGTGAAGTTTTAATAAACCTTAGATAAAAACTGCATTAGTAAAATAGTAGGACAAGGCTTATGAGCAAGAAGGTGGATTGCCTGGTGATCAGCAATATGGCAAAATATGGCCCTGGACTTCTTCTTAGAATACCCAATAATACCAATAATAATTACCACTTCTCCTTCCCTCCGATTTCATCGCAACTATTGTTGTCCAGACCGCACATGCAAACAAACAAGGCCACAATCAACATAAAGCAATGCAAGCATCAATACAATACAGCAAACAATAAACAATACAAGTTCACAAATTATTAGGTTTTAGGAGGAATGGATTTAATAAGATTGGCCTTGTCTTGAAAATATGGAACAAGATCCCCTTCGGATTCATAGCCGAGGAACAACCTAAGAGGGGTTTTGGACCAAGGACATATTCTGTATGATACCATTGTGTAAAAATGATACCAACAGATAGGAGTTGATAAAATGAAACCAACGAAAGTGGTTTCACTAATTTATCACTTTTCTTTAATTTCTTATGAATATTCTAGTGATAAGAGCTCTAGTTTTAGGAAATAATTCACCAGAAAAGTTTTGGAGCTCCAAACATTATTTCCTTGGGTGGTTAGGTAAGGATTTATGTACTTGTTCACTGAGGGTTAGTATCATGCCAAACTATTTACCATAATGCCCTCAGGAAATTCCCAAAGGCAGTTCTGTAGACAACTTGTGTTTTTCACCAGATTTAATTTACAGAGGCTTTTGATATGAGGTAAATGTAAATGGATAGGTATTGCAAATACCTCCCAGTACCAGCTTGAATCACTACTTTTGGAGTTGTAGAGCTACTGTAGTGATTTATCTAGTGATAAAGTCACATGCAGAAGTGTTTAATTCACTTATAAATCTACAAAAGCTCAAAATTACTGATCTAATAGGATTGGTTAGATATGGATGTAGCTCATCCATGAGAGTTGGAAATGGGTCAATTGGACTAAAGGTTTGGTCTAGGGACTTTTCTAAAGGGACAAAAGCTCTGTTTTTATCATTTTTTCTACAGGTGATCCATGGCTCCTAAGGGAATGAGACTAATGCTGAAAGATGGGTATTTCAAATACAAATCAGGGGAAATTGGTTTCCCCCTATTTGGATTTACCAAACTTCTTGAAAGATGTATTTGGTGAATAGGACACCCTCTGGTATTATTTTATTATGAAGTAACTAAAGGTTATTTTGGTTCAGTGCTTGTTCTACAGGTTGTACAAAACATGTGATTACATGTATATATTTTTATCTGGGCAAAACAAGGCAGTTTTCAAATTATTTGAGAATTAAAGTAAACAAGTATGTTGCAGATCTAGAAAAAGGGAAAAAGAAAAAAGAAAAGGGCATGGGCTGCCGTGCTGCAGATTGGGAAGAGCCACGCTAGGCCGGCCCATCGGGGCGATGCCGCGCTCGCGGGGCGTAGGCCAGATCCATCAGGCGGGGCCTGCTTGCCAGTGAGGCTGAGGCGCCGAAGCGGTATCGGAGGGCGTTGGCCTTCCGATCTAGTTAGTATCGGCGGTCCGCGTTCATCTTCCTCCTCTATTTGTGCGTGATGGAGCAGGAAACCCTAGCAGGGTCTGGAGCGGAGGGGCTGCTCACCTGGGGCTTCTCCGGAGATGGCAATGCGTCAGGGAGACGTGGTGGTCGTCGACGACTTCGGCAATGGGTGGCACGGTGGGTTTCTCGTCTGGGAGGGTGCTCGCATGATGATGGCCGAGAGAGGATCGGCGGAGCTCAGCGACGGCATTGATCCAGACGTTCCTGGAAGTAGAGAACAGAAGGGTTAGGAGTAGGAGATCGATATGAGATCGAGGAGGTAACATGCAGAGGGAGAGGCATAGAGATGGGGGCACTGCGAGAAGATCTTGGAGAGGACCGAGAGGTGCTCTCTCTCTCTTGTCACGGCTAGGTAGGGGCACGGGAGGAGGAATGGTGTACAGGGGAGGTGAGTGGAGGGGAGATGGAGCAAATGTGTAGGGAGGGGAGTGCGGGGGTGGCCTATGGGTACTTATCTCGGGTTGGGATGGTTTATGGTGGACAAACTCCATGGGAGCAAGGGGAGGGGGTGCTAGCAGGGGATTAGTTTTCCAGGGCGGTGGATCTCGTGTTGCGGTGGTCAAGGAGGGCAGAGGGAGGATCGAGGGTGTGGTGTGCTGCAAGATATGCAGCCCCACTTGCACTTCGGCCAAGGAAGAAACTAGGGAGGGAGAGGGAGCTAGGGAGAGCTAGGGTAGCTCCCAGTTGTGCAGATGGGATGGGAGTGGGGCCAGGGACACGACCATTGGGAGAGGTGAGGCGTGCTACAGCTCGTGTGGCAATAAAGGTGGAGATACTCCTTTATGCCAAGATCTTCTCCTCTCCTTCTTTTAAGCAGAAAAGCCAAAAGGGAGGGCTACAGTAATTCGACCAGAGGGGTTCATGGTGCTAGATAGGAGTGCTAGTGAAGCATTGATAAAGAATGATGTTGGTTTAACTCAATGGTTTTGGATATTTGCCAAATTTGATCAAATATATGGTCATGAAGGAAGTCTAGAAATTTTACATTTGAGGTGGTCTGGAGGTGATGGCAAACTTTGTTGAAAATAAGGCTATCATACGAGATGAGTGATGATGCCGTATAAAACATGTGGGTTTAGGAAGCACAGAGATCCTCTTGGAACAAGTGAAGTAGATGTTTATAGACCTATAATAGTGGAACCCAACCATGCAAATAGTTGGTCTAGAGAAGGTGGGATGGTGGTGTGAGCTTCTATCAAAGTAGGCATGATGACTACATTTGCAGGGATAGTTATTTTCTTGCCTGCAAAACCATCAAGAGCAAGTGGGTTGGAGGATGATCTAACCAAGGGCAATAGTGGGCCTTGGTAGTCCTTAGGATGGTTAACAATATGGGTTACATGCATTTCCAAAAATGCACAAGGGTTGAGAAAGGGAGACATTCAAAAGGTAATGTTGGAAATAGTTTTCCTGACTAGAAAGGGTTTTTGACTAGAATGTGGGTGGTGATGATTTTGATGGGTTGCAAGGTACCAAAGCATCATCAAGTGGATGTGGTTGAGGAGTAGATTGACCAGAAGGGATCCATGCTTGATATTGGTCTTCATTGACTTGGAAACTTCTTGAATGGACCACTGCATAATAGATCTAGTTAAGGGCTTTAGATGATCACCTAGTGGCTGGAGATTAGATCCAGATTGTATTCTTGCTTAGGGTTTGGTGATTTTAAAGTATCTTGATCCTGGTGGATGAGCTCCTAGGGTAGCTCATACTATCTCCTAAGCAGACTAATCAAGCAGCAGATCAAGGCAACTCATCTTACAAACAAAGCAAACCTACTACTAGGGTTACCATCAAGCTTAGCTTGAGGTAAGGATGGGTATTTTGAAAAGGTTGGATTTTGAATAAGATGAGAGTCCTTGGTGTCTCCACCAAGAGTAGAATTTCAAAAGCTTACTAAAAGGTTTTCGAGATCTTAGAGGTCAGAGTAGTTGAAGGTTCTGTCTTGAAAACATAATGATATTTTATTATATATCTCTCCATAGTTTTGTCAATAGAAGCTACAAGAAAATAGTTTTGGTTACATAAGCATCTTGGCTCATGTTTTGAAATGCCAGAACATTTAAGCATATGGAAATTTAAGCCAAGACTGTTTTGGGAAGTAGCTTTTGTCAACTGGTGTTCAGGTAAGGAGTGTATCATCTAATACACATCCATATGCATAAGCATATCCAAACAACAAGCAAACACTTCAACATTAAACAAGGAAAAGTTTGTGTTCCCCTTGAATTTTGCATTCTGGGCAACTAATCAGGGTTGCTGAAATTGGGATGTTACAGACCTTTCCCCCTTAAAGGAATCTCGTCCCGAGATTCGGGAGAGTAAGGTTAGGGGATTTGTGTTGGGGGGAGTGCCATGTGTTTCTCGCGTACGAACTTATTGGCTTTGTCTATGAACAGGGTCACTACGGCGATGAGGTTGAACTTCAGTTGTCTTGGCTGCACGAGTGTTGAGCTGGCTTCAAATAGGATTGCGAGGAGTGATCTTCCTGCTGTAAGGATTAACGGCGTCTCTCCTAAGGGATTATCGTATCCTAGTTTACGTCTTTGGGTGTATCTGCTGGATTGCTTCTGGCAGAGGGTTATTTTAATTTGTTGGAAAGACGTAGTCTTCCCCCGTAGGGTTAAACTAGGGTGGCTCGGAGTTAACGCAGTCCTTCTGTCGTGGTGGTGTCACGGCAGATGCCATGGATATGCTAAATGTGGGGCCAATATGCACTAGAGGAATCCAGGAAGGGATAGTGTGGTGATTCCACACACAGATGCTTTGTATTCTCCAAGTTCACTAGGTTTACAAATGCTCCTTGAGTTGTATTGGGGAGAGGAGGAAGAAGAAGCTCTCTTACTCTCACCACAACTTATCTCCCAAAGAACAAACTACTCAATCGCCAACCTGCCAGCCCCAACTACAGAGGCCCTAGTGCCCCTTATAAAGGGAAGGCTAGGTCTCTAGTTAGGGCATACGTGGAGGCATATTTCTGGGAATATGCCTCTTCCCAAAATAGCAAATAGACCGGGTCACCTTTTGCCATCGTAAGCCATGCAGAGGCTACGTAAGCCTCTACGGCGCCACCGTCAGCCGACATAGGGTGCGTCACCTTTGTCGGCCATGCCTCGCTGGTCGCTCCCTCTGTTTGCTTCGCTCACGCTCCTGCGCACAGAGGTCACCTTTTGACCAGCGAGATACCTTCCTTCTCTTGCAAGCCTGGTATGCTCCGAACCCGTTGGTACCTGCGTACAAATTACAAATAGCCCGCTGGCTTACGACATACGTCGGCCGGGACACAGTCAGGTGGACATCCTCTGGTCTGGGTTACTCCGTGAGTCAGCCTGCCTTGAGGTGACCCGGCCAGCTTTCGCTTTGACCTTGCCATACCTCGGCTAACTCGGCCTTTATACCCCGGTGTTACCCTACCCTGGGGTATCCCCCCAACATTAGTCCCCGAAGCTCGTGCAGTCTTAGCAACTTCAGCTGCTAAGGCCACGGCAGGTTCAATCTTTTTGCTCCCTTTTCCGAGTTACTCCTTAGCTCGGATCCTGTGGCGTAGCATTCCCTTGGCACATTCCGAGTCACCACTTGCTGGCCGGGCTACCCTTCAGTTTTCCGGGTTATCCTTCCTTCTCTCATACATTTCCCCACGTCCTACATGGAGGGTAATCATTACCTTGCCTTATTTAAGGGCCTGCGCCCGTTACTGCACTTATTGTCAGGGGTTACTGTTGCACACGTCGCGTCGCAACTGCCTCCTCGTTAACTGTATCACCATGTCACGTCATGGGATCCCCTATTTCCTGTGGCCTTTCCTGTGGCTTGCCTCTGATTGGCTGATCCGGCTGATACACGGCCACACCGTGTGGCCTCAACGCACAACATGATCCCACTACCCACCACTGGGGCGTGGTTAAATAGGGTAGGGGGCGTGTCGCTTGGGCGTTTTCCCCTTCTCGTGCCCCTTAGCCTCTCTGCCTCTTCTTCTTCCTTGCGACAGCGTCGCCGCCGCAGCATCTATTCTGCAGCGCTGCAGCCGCACCGTGCCTTTTCACACTAGCCTCGCCGCCGCTGCTGCGCTACTTCAGCGTCACGGGTCCGCGCCAGTCCCAACCTCTGCTCCCCACCTCCGAACTGGCCGGTGAGGATAGTGATTTGGAAATGACCGAGGAGGAGCTCGCCGTCATCGGGGAAGAAGAGACGGAGGAGGAGGGCAAAACTATGGGGCGCGGTGGCTGGGCCGGTTCCTGGGTGTGCCAGTATGACCTGGATTGGCTCTACCGCACCTGTCGCATCCCCAAAGGTGTAATTTCGCGCCTCCCCTGCAAAGAGATTGGTCCCTCACCCAATCCGGGTGAGTTCGTCGTCTTCCTGTCTCACTTCAAGCGCGGCTTCGTCCTGCCAGTGAGTGATTTCTTCCACGATTTCATCAACATCTACGAACTCCAACCCCACCGTCTTCCGGTGAATGCAATTACATCCCTTTCTTCTTTCTCCTCCGCCATAGAAGGATACGTCGGCCGGTGGCCTACCAAAGAGCTCTGGATCCGGTTCTTCGGACTGCGAAGGAACGTCTTTCCGGATAAGCTGCGTGCCCCAGAGGACAAGCACCTGACCCAATGTGGTGCGGCCTCCATCTCACCTCGGAAGCAATCTGTCTTTCCCCGGGTCACGGGGCTTGAATCTTGCAAGGGCCGAGCCCGGACCTTCTTCTATGTGAGGAATGGCATGAATGAGGATCTGATCCGGCTGCGCCCGTTTGCGATGGGTCCTCCTAATCCGGATCTGTGGGACCGGGTTCCCAAGAAACCAACTATCCTGGCGAATCAAGTTAATAAGCGGTTCCAGGAGCTGAAGGATCTGGGGTTGCGCAACAAGGATGTGATGATCACATTTGTCCGCCGCCGGATTTCCCCCCTACAGAAGCGCACGCACAAACTTTGCCACATGAGCTGGCGACTTGACCCCAACCGGACCTCCTCCTTCGAGTCAAGGCCCTCTTCACGACCCACAAGGACTTCAGCGCTAAGTGGGAGTGGGCGTTGGAGCACTACTGCCAGGATAAGCCTCCTACTACGGTAAATCTCATTACCCAATCCTTCTCCGAGTTATATTATATGTCGGAGCACGTTGTTCATTTGATCCCTTTGTATTTTTCCTTTTAGTTGTTTCTTCAGCAGACCCTCGAAGATGGCACTGAGCCTTCCCTCAAATGGGGGAAGGATTGACTTGTCCCCGACGAGGAGGAGCCGGATCATGAAATGTTCCTGCCTACCCTGGACGCAACCAAGCGACCCTCTGGTAACTTCTCTTCCTTAAGGAATTGGCTTGACGATGAGGATGATTCTGACATTGAAGTGGTGGAGGTATTTAACCCGGTGCCCCTTCCTTACGCGTTTCTGGCTCCAGCTAACCTGGCTGCGCAGGTCCATGAAGATCCTCCTCTCGCTACGGGTGAGTCGGTTCCTGCCGCGTCTAAGAAACGGGCCGCTACCTCGGTTGCTTCTTCCAAGCCTCCTCAAGCAACCAAATGGCGGAAGAAGTCCGCTAACAAGGCCGCCACCAAGCCTCCGACTAAGGCCATAGTCCGGAGAGCTCGAAAGCCCAAGGAGCCTCTGACCTCTGATGAGTGAGTTTCTTTTTTGTTGTACCATTTTCCGCTTCTAGTTTCTCTGTCTGTATGCCTTTCTTTTTGTTGTAACATGTTATTCGTTGTTTAATTTGATAGAGCTGATGTGGAGGTTCCCCAGAGCGGCTACATCATAGCTTCATCTTTCCGTTGTTCCCCATCTCCCCCTCGTGGTGATGACACACGCCCGCTGAGCCCAATTCAGGAGGGTTCAGCGGCTGCTCTGGGTCATAGCCCACCTCGTCCAGAGGAGGGCGACCTCGGAGCAGGGGGAAGTGGTACGGCCGAGGTAGCTGATGCTCCCACCTCTTCATCGGCTCAGTCGCAACCCGTCACCTCTGAGGTACCAGCAGCCCCACCGTCAACACCAGCAATAGTTCAAGCATCAGTACCAACACCACCACCAGCACCACAAGCACCAGTACCAGCACCAACTCCTTCTGCCTCGTCCGAGTCTTCCAAGACCCGGCAAGAAGACCCTGCTAGCACCAAGGCTACACCCAAGTCCAAATCTGCAGCACCAGCCTCAGCCTCCCAACAACAACCCAAAGTTGAGAAAGGTTCTGGTGCTAACAAGGCAACATCCATCGAGGTTGGACAGCGCATGCTCGCGTCCATGCTTTCGAAGAGAGATGCCTCCTCTGGGTCAGCTAGCGGCAAGCAACTTTCACTGCATACCAGCCCAGCTGCCTCCCAAGTTGCGAGGAGGGAGGCCCACGCCAAAGGCTTGGTTACGCCTCACATGCTTAGTGGGGAGAGCTATCCTCAAGCTTTGATTGAATAGGTTGACAATTGGAACAAAGCTGAGTTCATCGATCCAAACGACAATCTCCCGGAGAAGTTTGGGCCTACCGAATTCAGCGCACAAATGAACACAGCAGCCAAGGCTATTAATATTTCTGGCCGGATGATGGAGGTACGCTACTCTGTCTTTTCCTTAATATGCACAAGTACTTAGAGACATATCCATTAGTCCCCGAGCCTCCGGGGGAGTAACTTGTTACTCGGCCGGATGCTCCTTAGAGAACTAACGTAGCTCCTTAGTAGCCTCGAATGTGCACACATCTAGAGCCAGGTTAAGTTCCACTTGGCCCGGATTTTGTACACTTCGAATATGCACACACCTAGAGTCGCGTTAAGTTCCACTTGGCCCGGATTTTGTACACTTCGAATATGCACACACCTAGAGCCGGGTTAAGTTCCACTTGGCCCAGATTTTGTACACTTCGAATATGCATACACCTAGAGCCGGATTAAGTTCCACTTGGCCCGGATTTTGTACACTTCGAATACACCTAGTGCCGGGTTAAGTTCCACTTGGCCCGGATTTTGTACATTTCGAATATGCACACACCTAGAGCGGGTTAAGTTCCACTTTACCCGGATTTTGTACGCTTCGAATATGCACACACCTAGAGCCGGGTTAAGTTCCACTTTGCCCAGATTTTGTACACTTCGAATATGCATACACCTAGAGCCGGGTTAAGTTCCACTTGGCCTGGATTTTGTACACTTCGAATATGCACACACCTAGAGCCGGGTTAAGTTCCACTTGGCCCGGATTTTCTACATTTCGAATATGCACACACCTAGAGCCAGGTTAAGTTCCACTTGGCCCAGATTTTGTACACTTCGAATATGCACACACCTAGAGCCGGGTTAAGTTCCACTTGGCCCGGATTTTGCACATTTCGAATATCCATACACCTAGAGCCGGGTTAAGTTCCACTTGGCCTGGATTTTGTACACTTCGAATATGCATATAACTGAGCCCACCTTTCTCTTTTCAGATCACTACCAATCGTCGGAGTGCTGAGTTTCAGCGCCTCTTGGACTCAGACAAGTTGCTGCGCTCAAAACACACTGCGCTTCTTACTGAGTTCGAGAAAAGGGGTAAGTTTTCTCCTGAACTTCTCCCCCATCTTTCTTTGTCTTTTCCTGCCAAACTAATTTATCATTCGGATTGCACCACTGGGGTGGAGGCTGAAAATACAATTATGAGGAAAAACTTGGACCAGATAAAAGGTAACTCGCTTTGGTTACTCATTTTCCGTGCTTTCTCTCCTTTCTCCTGGGCTCAGCAGATATTCATACCTCGGCTCTGCCGGGTCAACAAATCGTTGCAGCATCCCTTGAAGATAGTCTGCATGTGCCTGATATGATGCTGCATTTTCTCGAACAAGCAGGGCAACACCAGGCCGAACTTAAGAAGAAGGATGACGAGCTTGCCAAACTCCGAGCCAAAGATGATGAAATTGCCAACCTCAAAGCTGAGATGAAAAAACTCGAAGATCTCCACAAAACAGAGATGGACAAGGCTGGCCAAGACTTCACCGAGGAGCGAGAACGTCTTAACCTCCAACTTGCAAAGGATCAAGAATTATTGAAGGAGGCCGACGTCAAGCTTGAGTCGGCAAATGTCGAACTTGAGCAGCTCTGGAAGAGGCGTGCTGATTGCACCAAAGAGCTGACCCGGATCCATAGCCATATTTCTCGTAATCTTTTTTCCTCCCGCCGACACGTATTTCTCCGGGTTAAACTCCTTTGCTTATTTCACTTGTTTTGTTTTCAGGCAAATTCCTAGAGGGCGATGCCATTGCGGCTACTGCAGTTGCCAAGTTCCGCCGGCAGAGGGGTACCCCAACTGATCCGGGCTCTAAACCCATTCCTTATGACATGGAGGATCTACTAGTCAACATATCCGCCCGGATTGAAATTGTGAAGAACTATGGTTCGGGTCTCCTGGATGCAGCCGTCCGGATCTTCCGTGCCATGTGGCCTGATGAGGATGCTCCGGAGGGATCCACTTCTTTGATCAACAAGCTGATGGATTGCGAGACCCAGCTCGACCTCTAGAGGGAATCCATCGCTCGTGCTAGAGCTGATATTGTCCTCCATTTTGTGCTTAGTTGGTATGAAAAGCTGGACTTGAAGCTCCTCGAGCTCTTGCACACCGGTTCCAAGTGGTCAAACGATCCGGATTGGGTTGCTCGGTGCAAGGCTTGTGCCCACATCCTCATCTAGTTCACCCATGTCCACCAGTGGAACAAAGGACCAAGCTTCCTCGGCGTTGTTGACGATGAATATGTTGAAGATGATTCGGGGGATGAGGAAGAGGACGAAGCCTCGGATCTAGAAGATAACGAAGATGATGATGAGACTGAAGCCGGAGTTCCACCAGGTGGCACCGAGTTACCTCCTCCTGTTGCTGCTCCTTGAGCACGAAAAAACACTTTGAAATTTATCAGATCCCCGGTATGCCGGGTGCAGATGTATTAAGGACACTGATTATGTTTTGCTACTAAGTTATTCACATCGGATTTAACTTGGGCGTAATCCCCGAGTTTCATTTCCTTGTTTCTTCAATTTTATGGCTCCGCTCGTGTCTACCTTGATTCGGTTTTATGACTTACAAGTTCGAGTTTCAAAAATTGACTTAACAATACTTGGAAACTTTAGGAATAGCTCAAAATAATCCAGCATAATAAAGGTAAAATAAACATAGGGTTATTCTGAAAAATAAATGTCGGCTCGATTACGTTCTTTTCCTTAGTCTTTTTTTCGTGTGCCTCGCAATTCTAATCTTGTTCTCTTGCTTGCCATGAAGCCAATTCTTGTTGGACAGCAACAAGTCGAAGAGTTGAGTATTTGGTGCTCACACACTACTAATCCGGCTTAGGTAGAAGCAACTTAAGCTAGCCGACATAAAAATAAATAACAAATAAAGAAGGCGACAAATATTACTAAGGTAGTCCCCGAGTTACTGCTCGAGGTGTCAAGATTTCATTGATAAACTCATTGTCAGCATACATACCGACATATGAGAAACTCGGATACACACACTTCTTTGTTAAGTGTAGAATGGACGAAGTAGGGCTACATTCCATGGACGCTTAGATTCCTCGCCAGACCTGTCTGCCTTGTTCTTCTCCTGTGGTTATGCATCAATGAGATAATAAGAATCATTGTGTAATGCTTTGCTCACAATGAATGGCCCTTCCCATGGGGGGGATAACTTATGCATGCCAGCAGTACGTTGTACCATCTGGAGTACCAGATCACCTTCCCAGAAGACTCGGGGGTTCACTTTCCGGCTATGATAGCATCAGAGATTTTGCTGATATATGGCGGATCTGGACAATGCCAATTCTCTCGCTTCTTCCAACAGATCAACATCATTTTGTCGGGCTTCTCGCACTTCGGCTTCTGTGTATTGGGTGACCCTAGGCGAATCATGCTCTATGTCGGCTGGTAATACAGCTTCTGCCCCATATACCAGAAAGAATGGTGTATAGCATGTTGATCGATTCTGAGTTGTTCTTAAACTCCACAGTACCGCTGGTAGTTCTTCTATCCAACACCCCGCTGATCTTTGCAGCGGCTCAATGAGCTGGGGGTTTATCCTAGATAAAACTAATCCGTTGGATCTTTCCACTTCTCTGTTCGATGCGGGGTGTGCTACTGGAGCAACGTCCAGCCGGATCTTTTTATCCTGGCAGAATCACGCAAATGCTCCTTCAACGAAATTGGTGTCGTTATCTGTTATGATACTGTGAGGGTAGCCATAACTCAGGATGATATCTTTGAGGAATGTCACAGCTGTAGCTCCATCACATTTTCTTATCGGCTTTACTTCAATCCATTTTGTGAACTTGTCAACCATAACCAAGATATGGGTCATATTTCCTCTTGCCGGCTTAAATGGACCAACCATATCCAAACACCACGCAGCAAATGGCCAGGTAATTGGTATGGTCTTGAGCTCCGACATTGGCATGTGTGTCTTTGTAGCATACCTCTGACAACCATTGCATTTTCTTACTAGATCCTCTGCTTGCTCCAAGGCACTTGGCCAGTAAAATCCATGCCAGAATGCTTTTTCCACTAAGGCTCTGGATGAGGCGTGGTGCCCACATTCCCCTTGATGTATATCTTGGAGGATGTCAAGCCCTTCTTCCGGGTCAACACACCGTTGCAGGACATTCGTGACACTCCTCTTGTATAGTTCGGCATTGATAATCGTGTATGCCTTAGTGCGCCTCTAAATTTGCCTTGAAAGTACCTCTTCATTGGGCAATGATCCATCCTTCAGGAACTGGAATATGTGCAATGCCCAAGCTAGTATGGCTCGCACCGGAAACACATCCTCATCAATTTCCATTTCATCCACCGACATAACCTCTGCCGTATCACGTTGCGTAGTCCCCGGGTCCTGTGAAGCAGTCCCCGGGTTTCCTGAACCACTTCCCACATCAATTTCCATGGGCACAGCTCCGGAATCCGGATCGGCCGGTATATAGATTGACTCGGACTCTAGGGATGGCTTGATAGATGGCTTTCTGAGGTGTTCTAGTGCTACATCCGGCAGGATCGCTTGTCGAGTTGATCCGAGCTTCGACAGTACGTCGGCAGCCTCATTTTCCAGCCGAGGTACATGGTGAAACTCACATCCCTCGAAGTATCCTGATATCTTCTGCACATGAAATCTTTATAATGCCATGTTCACATCCAAAGCTTCCCATTGCCCTGAGACTTACTAAACCACCAAATCCGAGTCACCGAAGCACTGGATCCGACGTATTCCAATTTCTTTTGCTACTTTGAGTCCATGCACAAGTGCTTCATATTCTACAACATTGTTTGATGCTGCGAAGTGGATCTGCAGCACATATTTCAGCTGGTCTTTCTTGGGAGAGGTGAGCACAACTCCGGCGCGTAACCCGGTTTTCATTTTTGACCCGTTGAAATGCCTTCTCCAGTAATTCAGATCTGGCAATGGTGGTTCATATTGCATCTCGGCCCAATCTATGAAAAAGTCGGCCACTGCCTGAGACTTGATCGCATCTCTCTTGTCGTATTGTGGAGCATAAGGGGCTAGCTCAATTGCCCATTTTGCAATCCGGCCGGTTGCATCCTTATTGCTGATTATCTCAGATATGGGGGCTTCACATATCACTTTGATGGGGTGCTCTTGAAAATAATGCTTTGGCTTCTTTCCGCCATATACACACCATATGCCATCTTCTGATAGTGAGGATAGTTTTGTTTTGACGCTGATAATACCTCGCTCAGGTAATAAACTGGCCTTTGCACTGACTTACCCTCCTCGTCACGCTCTACCACAATCACTGCACTTACAACCCGGTTAGTTGCGGCTATGTAGAGCAACATTGGCTCTTTTGATAGTGGAGAGGCTAACACTGGTGCAATGGCTAATATTTTCTTTAACCGGATGAAGGCTTCATTGGCCTGCGGCGTCCATACGAACTTGTCCGACTTTTTCATTAGTTGATAGAGAGGCAAAGCCTTTTCTCCCGACTGACATACAAACCGACTTAAGGATGCCAGACAACCAGTGAACTTATGGACATCGTTAAGGCACTTCGGCATTTCCATCCGCTCTATGGCTTGGATTTTAGTTGGGTTAGCTTCGATACCTCGGCTGGAGACAAGAAACCCGAGTAATTTTCTAGCCGGGACACCGAAGGTACATTTCTCTGAGTTAAGCTTCATTCGGAACCTCCTTAGGTTCCCGAATGTTTGCCTGATATCATCAAGGACGGTTTTGCTTTCCTTGGTTTTTATAACTATGTCGTCAACATACACTTGCACATTTCGACCAATTTGATCGTGTAAACATTTTTGCATACATCTTTGGTACGTTGCCCCTGCATTACGTAAACCAAAAGGCATGGTGCGATAGCAATAAGCCCCGTATGGGGTGATAAATGCAGTCTTTATTTGATCATTCGGGTTCAGAGGTATCTGGTGGAAACCAGAATATGCGTCTATGAATGACAATAACTCACACCCAGCAGTAGAATCTATGACCTGATCTATCCTTGGTAGTGGGAATGGATCTTTTGGGCACACCTTATTCAGGTTCATGTAATCGATGCACATACGCCAAACCACTGCCACATTTGGGTCATCTTTCTTATTTTCCACCAGCATTGGATTAGATAACCAATCCGGGTAAAGCACTTCCATGATGAACCCGGCTGCAAGAAGCCGAGATATCTCATCTCCAATGACTTTTCTCCTATCTTCGGCGAAGCGGCGGAGAGGTTGCTTCACCGGCTTTGCTCCGGGTCTCACATTTAAAGAGTGCTCGGCCAACTCCCTCGGAACACCTTGCAAGTCCTGCGTGGACCAAGCAAAGATATCCCGATTCTCACAAAGGAAGTTGACGAGCTCGCTTTCCTAATTCTCATTTAACTCGGCACCAATTGTTACAGTGCGCTCTGGGAATAGGTCATCAACAGGTAATTTTTGTGTATCCTTTGTTGCTTGAAATGAGACACTTCCATGCGGGTTACTCAGCGCCAGCATATACTGATGCGCGGACTGAGCCAATGCCGCTACTTCCTGGATCTTTCTTTAATCTTGTGCAATCACGAGTGACTCGGCCAGGTTAGACCCGGCTGAAGCACACTCAATGGAACGTCAAAAATCCCCAGCTATGGTAATTACTCTGTTTGGTCCAGGTAACTTCATCTTCAGGTAACTGATGTGAGTACTTGCCATGAATTTGTTCAGGGCTGGCCTGCCGAGTAACGCGTGATATGCACTTTCTAAGTTCACATCAAACTCCAAATTCTCAGTTCGGCAGTTATCTCTTGTGCCAAATAACACATCAACCCGGACTTTGCCAATGGGTTCACAGGAAATGCCTGGCACAATGCCATGGAAAGTTGTCCCTATAGCTTGGAGCATGTTCTCCGAGATACCCAACTTGCGCATTGTATCCACGTACATGATATTGATTTTGCTGCCATTGTCGATCAGAACCTTAGAAAATCTCACATTGATATTTGGCCCGATGAACGTTGGGTCCAACACCAATGCATACAAACCAGGGCTCGGCATGAGCTTGGGATGGTCCTTGATACTCCAAGTAATTTCCTACTCAGACCAAGGCATATACCTCGTCACTGTTGGCATAACTGCATTCACTTCCATATGTCGGCGATGTAAGCTCTTTCTATCCGTTTCTTCCGTGGTAAACACACAGTAACTTTGGTGATGCTCTCTATATTCATTTCTCCCCTCATTGTCGGGATATCTTTGATCTGGTTGATGCTGGTTTTCCACATGATGCACTGCATCCCTTCTCTCATGATTCTCATACCTCAGCAGAGGTGGTGGCAACATTAACTGTTGCGAATTTGCTCCGGAGAGCAGTTGTTGCCTAGGTAACTCCTGCCGAGGTTGATCGTTCCAAGGTGCCTGAGCATTCCCCGAACCACTTTGCTCTATTTTCCTCATCCACTCACATTGCCGGGTTGTATGACCTGCTAGGTTACTCAGATTTGGTGTGTGAAATTTGCACGGCTGATCCAGCATTGCCTCATACGTGTACCTTGGTCGGTCTTTCTTTTCTTGCCACTGTCTCTTTTGCTCGGGTGTCCAAGTTTTCTCGGAGTCCACTGTTGCCCTCCAGTTTTCTGGCGCTGATTACTCCCTGTTCCGGGTTTATCTTGGTTTACAGCAACAACTTGCTGCGAGCTGTACCTGTAATCCAGTCTATCATCTCTTCTCTTGCCCCGATAATCATTTCGCCGGGATGATCTATCTCCGTCTCGCTGGTAGTACTCCTCATTCGACTCGTTTGACATCAGTCGAGGTTGAGTTGGATCACCCAAGGCATATGAATCAGCAATCCGGATTGTCTCTGCCAGTGTACTTGGCATATCCCTTTGTAACCTCTGCCACAGCATGCTTGCATATCTACAGCCTTGTGCAAACCAAGCTATGGCCTGAGACTCGATCACACCTTCACATGAGTTTCTCACGTTGCACCAGCGAGTTAGAAACTCCCGGTCTGTTTCATTTGGTCTCTACTTGCACATAGCTAAGGTCTGTGGCCTATTTGGCCTCTGATAGGTGCTCGAGAAGTTACTGACGCACATTTCCTCAAAATCGATCTAGCAGTTGATACTTTTGGGTGGTAAATTGTTTAACCATACCCTCGCTGGCCCTTCCAGCATCTGAGGTACGTATCTCACTGCCCATCTCAAGTTGCCTGTCGCAATTTTCACTGTTGTTGCGTAGTTGATTAACCAATCCTCCGGCTTGGTGCTGCCGTCATATGTTTTCGTGCCTCTAGGTAACTGGAAGTTAGGTACCGGTGGCTCTTTCATGATCCCGGGCCCAAAGCATGCTGGACCCGGAGGACCTTGCCCCTCAATTAGCTCCGACCTATAGAGCCGATCCAGCTTCAACCTGGCGTCATCAGGCAGCAAGTTCCTGCTTCCCAACCTTGATCCTATCACATGATGGTCCGGCCTATGGTATCCTGCATTCACCATTTCCGAATCACTGTCATTGTATCTGTCTTTCTCTTGTCGAGCTCAATTTTGCTGCATACCCTGGCTGGCATTCTACTCTTGCCGAGGTACACTCCGCTGCTACTGTTGCCGAGGTGGGTTTTGCCCTGCACCCACCGAGTTACGCTGTCCGGCATTGCCGTTTCCAGCATTTCTCTGACCGGCATTGCCTTGGTCGCGGTTACCTTTGCCAGCTTTACCTCGGCTGACACTTTGTCGATCCTCATTTCCTTGTATTGCCTTTCCTTTTCCTGCCCTTGCCGGGTCATACGGGACTATCTGTTTGTTTCTTCTTGCCGAAGTTACCACTTCCTCTCTTCTAGGGCCATCATGTGGAGATGATGCAGCTCCAGCAGATTTCTCTGGGTTACCCACTGCTGAGTAAACGACCTTGGAAGCCCCAGCTCTTGTCGGGTTAGCCCTGAGCAACTCTTCATTCTGTCTGTTAGCGATCCGAAGTAACTCGTTGACCCTATCATGCTGTGTTTGCCGGGCTTCACCCGTCAAACCTTCTAGTTCGGATGCAGCTGCATCTGCCGCTCTGAGGTTCTTTGCCGGGGTGATGTACTTCGGCAGCCCCATGGACAAAATGTTCTTTGATTCCTCCACTTAGTGTCACCCTCTTTGTTCATTTCACTGATGAGGTTTCTCCCTTTTACTTTTACAGCATCTACCTTATTTGCTCTTGCGTACTCGCGCAGCGTCATGTTCAATGACTACTGAGCCGCGGCTATCTTTTTCACACCCTCTAGTATTTTCTACCTAGTTTCCTCTAACTCGGCTATGCCTGAGCCGGATCTACCACAGGTGCTATGGGGCTTGCCAGTCTATCTATCGCCTACTGCAGCACATTTTATGGCCTCTCTAGCGGAGGACCTCTACTTTTCCTCGGTGCCTTGGGTGTTACCTCTGGATCTGGTGCCGAGTCCTTGCTCGCACCAATGCTAGGCGCTATCATCATCACCTCAGCGTGGTCAAGGAGCGAATGATTCGCGCACCGTGAGCCGCGCTAACGGGTGGCTCGCCTCCCTCGACGACGTGCCGCGGTTGAACGCAAGACACATCGACGCTGACGTAGATCATGTGGGCACCAAGCTTGACGAAGAGCCCATTGCGCGATGGAGGTCGCCTGCCGAAGCAGCCAGCATTGTCGCTGACGTAGTCTAGTGCTCCAAAGCTCTGAATGAGCCCAGAGACGATGCGCTGGCCGTTGTCGATGATGCTTCCCGTCCGGATCTTCACTCCTGCTAGCGCCGCTAGCCCCACGGTGGGCGCCAACTTTCATGGTGGTGTCACGGCAGATGCCATGGATAGGCTAAAGGTGGGGCCAATATGCACTAGAGGAATCTAGGTAGGGGTAGTGTGGTGATTCCACACACAGATGCTTTGTATTCTCCAAGTTCACTAGGTTTACATATGCTCCTTGAGCTGTATTCGGGAGAGGAGGAAGAAGAAGATCTCTTACTCTCACCACAACTTATCTCCCAAAGAACAAACTACTCAATCGCCAACCTGCCAGCCCCAACTATAGAGGCCCTAGTGCCCCTTATAAAGGGAAGGCTAGGTCTCCAGTTAGGGCATACGTGGAGGCATATTCCTGGGAATATGTCTCTTCCCAAAATAGCAAACAGACCGGGTCACCTTTTACCATCGTAAGCCATGCAGAGGCTACGTAAGGCTCTGCGGCGCCAGCGTCAGCCGACATAGGGTGCGTCACCTTTGTCGGCCATGCCTCGCTGGTCCCTCCCTCTGTTTGCTTCGCTCACGCTCCTGTGCACAGAGGTCACCTTTTGACCAGCGAGATATCTTCCTTCTCTTGCAAGCCTGGTATGATCTGGACCCGTTGGTACCTACGTACAAATTACATATAGCCCGCTGGCTTACGACATACGTCGGCCCGGACACAGTCAGGTGGACATCCTCCAGTCCGGGTTACTCCGTGAGTCGGCCTGCCTTGAGGTGACCTGGCTAGCTTTCGCTTTGACCTTGCCATACCTCGGCTAACTCAGCCTTTATACCCCGGTGTTACCCTACCCGGGGGTATCCCCCCAACACCTTCCTTCTTGGAGTCGTCAGATGATGATAGGTGGCGATCGCAATCTGCTGCCCGGAATTGAACCCTTCTGATGACATCCGCAAACTAGGGGTTATGAGGCTTACATACTACTTTTATTCGTACTAAGCCTGTTGAAGTAGTTGAAGTCTCATGTCCTATAAGAGAGTGGAACTGAGCGGTTAGTGATCCGGTGATCGTTCAGGCTGGTCTTCAGCTGAGGTAGCGAAGGGACTTCATAGAATCTTCAATTAGTTTCTCCTTTGTTAACTCGCGAGTTGCTATTTGGCGAAAAGACGTCGGATCCTGAGATCTCTTCTGAAGCCTCTTCTGGTAGGCGGTCTTCTGGATTTGAGTGGAAAGACGTAGTGTTTCCACCTTAGAGCTTCACTAGGATGTGTTAGGAGTGGTGCGGATCTTCTGTCTTGGAGGGCTGGCATGATTCTAGATGAAGGTTGTATCTTCCTGGTCTTGAGTGGAGGTCTTCGAGAAACGCCTTATCTTATCAACCTTGGCGGGGGTAATTTCCTAACGAATGCTTAAGGAGTTAGATTAGGACAAGTTAGCGGTTTACAAATCATCTTGATAGTTCTTCGTCGGATTAGAGGCATCTATCTTCCATAGAGTTGTATTTTCTTGAACTCTGGGTGTTGTTTCTACTCGATGGTGGAGTGGACTCGTTGTCTTCACGCTTCCTTATCATCTGGCTTTCGGGGTAGTTCTGAGCTTCTAGGGAGGAACTTCCCGTCGGTTTGGGTAGGTTCGACTATAATGGGTAGTCTCTTGAGGCGGTCGGAACCTCTAATATAGCGAAGGTCAGTGTAGTTAGGTCGTCTTTTCTTGTCTTGGTTGACTTATCGGGTGGTTTCGTGTGGATGTTGACGATCCTTCCGTGATTGACTTCCGGCTTCAATGGAATTCTTGCTTCAGTAGACTGATGAACAAGGGAGTGTATGCCGTCCTGCTGAGGTGAAACCTTCGAGTTGATTCTGACTTGGCGATGTCGAACTTCTGGTTCTCGCGATGCTTTTCCTCTCATATGCTCTCGAGGTTAGTTTGGGTCTCATTACCGACATCTAACACAGGGGTTCCCTGAGTTACTAGGTGGGGTTATCGCTCCTCGAGTCACATTTTTAAGGAGGTCAAAGTAAAATAGAACATACAAACAAGGAGAACAGAGCGAGGGGATCGCAATGTCCTCGGCAAACAACACACATCAAGCGACACAAGATGCACTTAGGAAAGCAAACACGGTCTACCAGGTGGACCAGGGAGTTAATTACTCGCGATGTAGGGGAATCCTATCTTAGGACTATTGATCCTAGATATCGTCTTTCTTCGAGTCGACGTCCCTATCTTGCGGATGAAGCTTTCTCGGGGTCATTGGACGCTTCCTGATAATGTAATATTTGACTCCTTCTGATTAGGAGGATTCCGCTGGTAGGGAGATCTTGTAGTCTCCTTGTGTTTGTTCATAGTTCCTTGCCTTCATCTATTTACCATCATCTTCTCTGGGTTCTAGATCCTAGTTATTTAAAATCTGTAGGTTTGAAGTTTGGCCGAGAGTTAGAGTAAACCATTTTCAAAGGCATTTACTTAGAGTAAGAGAAGAAGTAGAACTTTCTGAAGCTCATTGGGAAACTAGTTTTTGAAAGTCGGGGTTTTCAAAATAAGGTTCCTGTCTAACGACCATGCTAACTAAGGTTCTCCTATAGTCAGGATGGCTCTGATATCAAGTCTGTGGGGGGGCCCAGATTAATCATCCGAGAACTCCTTGTTATGCATATACCACGTTCCAATGATCAGTGAGCCGTGGAACATAACCGACAAGTACCATTACAACATCCGAGACATACCGAAATACAAGACTTACATAAATGTCGTTATGGCTACATCAAAATCATCAGCGGAGCTTCATCAAGCGTAGATCCCGATTCATGCCTTAACCTACAGGTAACTGACTGGGAGAACGTCCTAGCTCTTCTTCTTCATATCTGACCAAGTTAATAGCCAGGGACAATGCCAGTGAGTACTTTGAATGTACTCGCAAACCACCTTAAGATAACAATAATAACAAGAGGATATGCATTAAGGCTGTGGTAGTAGGAGGGCTCCAAGAGAGGTTCTTTTTGCAATTAGTTTCTCTTGTAGATATAGCATCTACATATCTTTGTTGAAAACTTTTGTAAACATTTTGGAAACCTTTTTGAAAAGTTTTAGAAAACATCTGGACTGGGTCCCACGACCAAACTCCTTTCTTACCTTTCTGACCATCCCATGGTCAAATAGGTATCCTTTCCGACCATCCCATGGTCAAAACATTTCAAAGCCATTGCTTTTCAGAAATCCTTTTTGAAAACAAAACCAGCACCGCTCTACAGCAACCTTCCCAGCCGTCCAAGACCGCGGACACGGCTATTCGAATAGATTTATACTCTGCAGAGGTTGTACACTTTACCCACATCATCCGGGTACATTGCCCTGATCTACACCGATCGTGGGTCAAGTAACTGATCAAGACTCTCCGGATGCCCACTCCAATATAAGTGCCTACCCTATGAGTGTTATTCCCCTCAAAACCGGGACGTCGGGTACCGAGGACCAACCGGAGCGCTTTTTCCACTTTTCGAGTGTGCGCTTTCAATGAGGGGCTCATAGTAACGCATGGAGGCCCGCTGACCCTTCGTTCCTTCTCCCGGTCGATGTCCCACATGGACCGTTTGTCTAGAGAAGGCCCACCCTCCAGGGATCGCAATCCCATGTAGTAGTTGTGAGGCAACTTATACCAGAATAGACAACCATGAAATCCATCCCTGTCCCATTCCAGAGTAATCTGGTTGCACACGGTTAATTGTTCTAGCAAAACTACAAAGAATCGGGTGTGTTTTCGTAAACCTTTTTCCTCCAGCTTTCCTTCAGCATTTTTCAAAACAAAACCTTTTTCTTTCTCAGCATCTCTTTGGAGGTCCCACCTCACCAAGGTTTTGATCAGAAAACATTTATTAAAACCTTTTTCCACGGTCTTCCCATCTTCTAGTTTTTGCTTCGGTCAAAATGGGGACTCCAAAGGGGTATGGTGTAATTCACCATCTACCATACTAGGGTTAAATAGGTGTCATCAAGTGTTTTGTACTTAATAGTACAAAAGTGTAATAGTTCGGAGGAGCCAAACCACTACCATATACACATCAACATATAGTAAAACAGTGGAGTTTTAATAAACCGTAGATAAAACATGCATAAGTAAAATAGTAGGACAAGGATTATGAAAAAAAGGTGGTTTGCCTGGTGATCAACAATATGGAAAAATATGCCCCTAGACTTCTTCTTAGAATACCCAATAATACCAATAATAATTACCACTTCTCCTTCCCTCCGATTTCATCGCAACTATCATCGTCTAGACCGCACATCCAAACAAACAAGGCCACAATCAACATAAAGCAATTCAAGCATCAATACAATACAGCAAACAATGAAAAATAGAAGTTCACAAATCATTAGGTTTTAGGAGGAATGGATTTAATAAGATTGGCCTTGTCTTGAAAATATGGAAGAAGATCCCCTTCGGATTCATAGTCGAGGAACTACCTAAGAGGGGTTTTGGACCAAGGACATATTCTGTATGATACCATTGTGTAAAAATGATACCAACAGATAGGAGTTGATAAAATGAAACCAACAAAAGTGGTTTCACTAATTTATCGCTTTTCTTTAATTTCTTATGAATATTCTAGTGATAAGAGCTCTAGTTTTAGGAAATAATTCACCAGAAAAGTTTTGGAGCTCCAACAATTATTTCCTTGGGTGGTTAGGTAAGGCTTGATGTACTTGTTCACTGAAGGTTGGAATCATGCCAAAATATTTAACAGAATGCCCTCAGGAAATTCCCAAAGGTAGTTCTATAGACAACTTGTCTTTTTCACCAGATTTAATCTACAGAGGCTTTTGATATGAGGTAAACCAAAATGGATAGGTATTGCAAATACCTCCCAGTACTAGCTGGAATCACTATTTTTGGAGTTGCAGAGCTACTGTAGTGATTTATCTAGTGATAAAGTCACATGCAGAAGTGTTTAATTCACTTATAAATCTACAGAAGCTCAAAATTAGTGATCTCCTAGGGTTGGTTAGATATGGATGTAGCTCATCCATGAGAGTTGGAAATGGGTCAATTGGACTCAAGGTTTGGTCTAGGGAATTTTCTAAAGGGAGAAAAGCTCTGTTTTTATCATTTTTGCTACAGGTGATCCATGGCTCCTAAGGGAATGAGACTAATGCTCAAAGATGGGTATTTCAAATACAAATCAGGGGAAATTTGGTTCCCCCTATTTGGCTTTACCAAACTTCCTTAAAGATGTATTTGGCGAATAGGACACCCTCTGGCATTGTTTTTATTATGAAGTAACTAAAGGTAATTTTGGTTCAGTGCTTGTTCTACAGGTTATACAAAACATGTGGTTACATGTCTATATTTTCATCTGGGCAAAACAAGGCAGTTTTAAAATTATTTGAGAATTAAAGTAAACAAGTATGTTGCAGATCTGGAAAAAGGGAAGAACATAAAATAAAAGGGCATGGGCCGCCACGCTGCAGATTGGGCAGAACCGCGCTGGGCCAGCCCATTGGGGCGACGCCGCGCGCATGGGGCGTAGGCCAGATCCGTCAGGCGGGGCCTGCTTGCCAGCGAGGCTGAGGCGCTGTCAACACCCGGATTTTTAATCCGAGATGCCCGTTATGCCATACCTCGCAATCCCAGGATTACCATTTTTGCGAGACATAACAGATTGGATATCACAGTACATCATCCATTACAAACCATACATAAGGTCTTACACAAATAAGGATCTCATGATCCAGTCTTAATACAACAAGCAGCGGAAATAACAGATAAGTGTAGCAGTGGGGTCCATCTTCAGGGGCACAGGCAATGCTGACGAAGGCAGATAGTCCTAGTTATCATAGCCGTCCTGCTGGCCATCATCTTGATAGTCTCCTTCATAGTCTGGCCATGAGAATAGCCAGTGACAAAAGCCATGAGTACTCTTTAAGTACTCGCAAACTACCACTAACAAGTACTATAGCTCTAAGTTAAAGTGCTAGGTCTAAGTTTAACTATAAAGTTAAGTTTGAAACCTAAGCTGAGTTTTGAAGCAAAGAAAGATAAAATAAAGTTCTAAAATCACTTAAGTGGGAAAGCTATTGTCATAAACACAACCCTATTGTGGTCAAGTCAAGATTCATCATTCATTTCATAAGTTGTTTGGAAAACATCTGACAACGAAACAGTATGGCCATTCCAACTGTCCATAACCGCGGACGTGGCTATTCGAATAGTTTGACACTCTGCAGAGGTGGTACACTTCCACCACAAGATTCAATACATCTGTCAGGGATAACCCTGAATCATCATACTTAGTATGCAGATAATCAAACATAACCTTCCCTTTACACACCCTAGTATAAGCACCTCTCCTATGAGCATGGCCTGCCAACCATGACCATCAGTCATCTTGTGCACTTCATAGGTGGACAACATTGAAAGGTAGCCTCAGCTCAAACCTCTCCCGCGAGGGAACTATTACTAATGCATATAAATTTCCAGCTAAGCCTTACCCAATTCAGGTAGTGTGGTTATACGGTAAATTTGGAATGGTATCGCATCCGAATCCAACCATCAGTTTTATAAAAGGGTTAAGGCTCATGCCTCATCATTTTCATCATCATAAAACATTTGTGTTTCTCAACACATGTCAAAACATCTCAATAGAATGACGCATTATTCCAAGGTTTTCACAATTAATTTTCACCAAGTGTTCCCATCTAAGTGACTCAAGTTTTTATCTACTCTAAACTACTAAGTTAAGAGTGTTCACTAAGGTAGAAAAGATGGGTTCAATCTCATGCCATAGAATGACATCTAAAGGGGTTCTAACTAGGTCAAGTTTTATACTTTTTATGCTACCTTTAAAACAAGTCAGGAACTTTGGGTAAAGTAAAGGAAGTAAAGCTTGAATTTAATACTTGGGGATAAATACTAGTCAAAGTAGTGTAATCAAAGCATGTCTAAAGCATCTTTGGTAAACCATCTAGTTTAATCCTAGCTTGCTAAGTATTATACTTGCAAGTGTTAGCTTGCATTGTTAATGGTGGCTTGCCTTGTGCAGTGCAGTGATTGAAGTTTTCTTCTTCTTCTTGGTAGAACTCCTCCTCCTCGAAAGCTTGGTCGGTACTATCGTCTATAAGTACATACGGAGTACACAATCACCAAACAATACTTAACTAGTCTAATTAGCATTCTAAGACACACATTTGATGCTCTATTATCATCTCAAGCATCACAAGTTTAAATCAATAGTTTCACTCTTTTTATTCTAGAAAAGTAATTTCTACTCATTGAAAAATTAACTAAGATTTAATATTCACCACTTAAAATAGGGGATCATGTGGACATATGTCATCACCACATATTCTATCATGTGGGAATGTGATTTAAGGGTTGGATCGTAATTACTTTGGTTTAAGTTTAATATTTAATGATTTAAAGTGACTAGAAATGCCTATATAGCATTATTTTGATACTAGTCCAAAGTCACTGCATGTAAACCTTAATATTATTACATATTCAGATAGATATAGTGAAATGTGATTTTTGAGAGTTGGAATCAACTCAAAAGCTATCATGGTTGAATTTTGAAAAATGTTGCAAGGTGCAAATGCTTCTGTTTTATTATTTTTACAAGGAGATATCTATAACTCTAATTGAATTAAATCCAACGGGCTTGGATAGATCATTTCAATACCTTTCAGGCAAAAATTGTTTCATGGAATTTGGATTTGTCAAACTCTCTGAATTGATTTTCAAACTCAGAGACAGAACTAAGTTTAAACTAAAAAGAAAAATCCTAATTCAAACTAACTGGGTCGCGTGGGAAACTCTAACGGGTCGGCTCAGTGTCACTCCGCAGCGCGGGGCTCAACTGACAGGGGGGTCCACCGGTCAGCAGGTCATAACGCGCGAAGCGGTACGGGGCAACGTGGGATGTTAGATTAAAACTGGGATCTACGGTTGGGGATCGTCGTCGACGACGAACAGGTCGCCGGCGAGGTCGAACCCTAGCGGCTCGGTGGGGGTGCATAGGGGGCATACCAGGGCTCCAGCGACGACGGCGAGGCCGGCAAACGAACTGGTGGTCGACGGCGAGCTTAGGGACGGTCGAGGCAGCTCCGGGGGTGGTCGCAATCAGCGGCGCCCTTCTCCTCCAGAGGCGGCCTACTCCGGTGCAATTCCGGCGAGCTGCTGCTCCTCTTGCTCCGGCTAGGGGTGTAGCACGATCAGTGAGGTGAGGGGAGTGGAGTGGTGGGTCGAATGGGGCTGGGGGTGGTCTCCTTTTATAGGCTCGACGGTGAGACCGAGAGGGATGGGCCGGCGACGGTGGTGACATGGCTACGAGCGGCTAGCGGCGTGGCTGAGGGTGGCGATCGACAGGCGGTCTCCTGGCGGTGCTCTAGGAAGTGAATGCGGGCTTAGGGGCGGTGGTATACGGTCGGGGGCAGCTGGCGCTCTGAGCGGCAGAGCCGGCGGTGTCCATGGCGAGCGGTGGCTGTGGTGCGTTGGGCGGCGACCGGGCATGTCCGTACTGTTCCCTGGGTCGTGGCGGAGCGGTGGGCGCGGGCTGCGGTCGAGTGGGGACTTGTGCATGCGTGCCGGGTGCGGCGCTCTGGCGCGTTCTCGGCATGGCGCGGTGGCACTGGGCGCGGGCTCTCTTTGGTGGTCCACTGCTGGGCTTGGCTCGGGGAGGGGACAGAGAGTGGCGGTGAGGTCCTGGCTACCTCCTAGACATGGCGAAAGAGAGGGAGGTGGTCTGCTGGGGCGAGTGCATGGTCGGTCGGCGAGCTAGTGCTCGGGGTGGCTCGGCACTGTGACTAGGGACAAGGGGGATGGGTGCTAATGGTATGGTTAGATCATGAGGGGACCAAAAGAATAAATGGAGATCAAATGGGGGCAAAACCCTGTTCAAAACAGTGAGCTAGGATTAGGGTGTAAATCATGCATGCCAAGTGTTTGATGAAATGGCCGCATGAGATTTATTTTTGAATTTTGAAAAGATTTTTGGTGGGTTTGCTAGGCATAAGCTTGAGACTCTGTGGGTGCTTGGGTTTTGAAAATTGAGCTTGTTTGAGTGGTTTTTGAAATAGTGGGATCTTCCCATATGCAAAAGATTCAATTTTGAACTGTCCATTGAAATTAGTATTTGAATGTTTTTAGTAGATCACAAAGTGGGCCTTGGTACCTCATTATGTTTACTAGCAAGGGGTGCAAAGATCCAGAATTATTTCTGTTGAGAAGTGAGTGCTAGGAACACTCAAAGTAGGCATGATAGTTAATTTGGCCAAAATGACCATTTACTTCAATTATTCATTTTGAGTTGTTTTTCTTTGGGAAAAGTTTGGGAATGATTTAGATGATGTTTATTTCACCTAAGAAACATTTTACAAGCAATGAATCACAGAACCATGGCAATTCAAATCAATTCCTAAATTAATGCACAATAAACATGAATGCTTTCATTTTAAATTTGGAAAAGTTTTTGTTAACCCTAAATTTGATGATTTGCATCTTGATAAGCTTGGATTGAAGTTTTGGTATGTTACAAACCTTCCCCCCTTAAACTAAATCTCGTCCCGAGATTTACAAAGAAAACTAGGAACTAAAGAGATCTGGGAACACTGTCCTAATGTAATCTTCACGCTCCCAAGTGGCTTCCTCCCAGTTGATACGATACTTCTCCTCGACGGTTCAGAATCTTGAAGGGCCTGATATATCTGGGGGCTAACTTTCCTTTCAAACTAAAGCGTTGAGTTCCTTTCAATGGCGAAACTTTGAGATACACAAAATCTCTGACATTGAAAGTCAGGTCTCTCCTTCTTTTGTCAGCATAACTCTTCTGTCTGGATTGGGCGGTCTTGAGGTTCTCACGGACTTTGTGAACCTTCTCTTCCGCTTCTCGGAGAATGTTGGGTCCAAAGATCTAACTCTCTCCTACTTGCGACCAATTCAAAGGGGTACCACACTTTCTTCCGTTTAGGGATTCAAATGGTGCCATCTGCAAACTAGCTTGATAACTGTTGTTATATGAGAATTCTGCGAAAGGCAGGCAGTCTTCCCATTTTGATCCGTATTCTAACACACAAGCTCTAAGCATATCCTCTAAGATTTGGTTGACTCTCTCAGTCTGTCCATCAGTTTGCGGGTGATAAGCGGTACTGAAGTTCAACTTGGTTCCCAATCCTTCTTGGACTTTCTGCCAAAATCTTGAGGTAAACTGAGTTCCTCGATCCGATACTATGGTCTTGGGGGTTCCATGCAGACTAACAATTCTAGCGATGTACAACTCTGCTAGCTTCGCACTTTGGTAGGTAGTCTTGATAGGTATAAAGTGGGCTACCTTGGACAATCTATCAACTATGACCCAGATTGAGTCATTTCCCCTACTAGAAGTACGTAAACCGGTGATAAAGTCCATTCCTACGGAATCTCATTTCATTTCCAGAATCTGCAATGGTTGCAACAGTCCTGCAGGTCTCTAATGCTCTGCTTTGACTCTTTGACAGATGTCACATTTGGCAATGTAGCTTCCGATTTCTCTCTTCATCTTGTGCCACCAAAATTGCTCCTTCAAATCCTGATACATCTTTGTTCCTCCGGGGTGGATAGAATAAAGAGTATCATGAGCTTCCTTCAAGATAACTTTCTTCAGCTCCGAATCTGTTGGCACACAGATACGTTCCTTGTACCACAGTATTCCTTCTTCGTCTTTGGTGAATCCAGGTACCTTTCCCATACCAATACGACGTTTGATTCCATCGATACTTTCATTCCCCTTCTGGGCTTCCTTGATTTTGCTAATCAAAGTGGGGTGAAGTTCAATGCTAGCTAAGAATCCTTTTCTAACTAATTCAGTCCAGAACTGCTCCAACTTTTCATACAAACTTGGTTGCTTCTCCTTGATCATGGTGTTTAGCCTACACAGCAATCTGCTAAGAGCATCCGCTACCACATTGGCTTTGCCGGGGTGATAGTGAATGTCAAGGTCATAATCCTTGATTAACTCTATCCATCTCCTTTGCCTCATATTCAGCTCCTTCTGAGTGAAGATATACTTTAAACTCTTGTGATCTGAGTAAATCTCACAGCGATTACCCATCAGATAATGACGCCATGTCTTCAACGCTAGAACCACAGCTGCTAGTTCTAGATCATGGGTCGGACAGTTCTGCTCATGCTGCTTCAGTTGTCGAGACAGATACGCGATGACTTTGCCCTCTTGCATCAATACACATCCTAGACCAATCTTGGATGCATCACAATACACATCAAACGGCTTCTTGATGTCTGGCATGATCAATATTGGGGCTGAAATCAATCTCCTCTTCAGCTCCTGGAAACTGGCCTCACACTTGTCGGTCCATTCAAACTTTTTGTCCTTCTTCAACAATTGGGTCATGGGTCTGGCGATGCTTGAGAATCCTTCTACGAACTTGTGGTAGTATCCTGCTAATCCGATAAATGCACGGACTTGGGTTTGAGTGGTTGGGGCTTCCCATTCTTCGACATCTTTGATCTTGGCAGGATCAACAGAGACTCCTCCGGCAGACACAATATGTCCTAGGAATCCTACTTCTTTCAGCCAAAACTCACACTTGCTGAACTTGGCATATAACTGATGCTCTCTTAGTGTTTCTAGTATGATTCTCAGATGTTGCTCATGCTCTTCTTTTGACTTGGAGTAGATAAGAATGTCGTCGATAAACACAACTACAAACTTATCTAGGAAATTCATAAAGATCTTATTCATGAGATTCATGAAATAAGAGAGGGCATTGGTTAATCCAAAAGACATAACCGTATACTCGTATAAACCATAGCGAGTAGTAAAGGCGGTCTTTGGAATATCCGTTGCACGAATCTTAAGTTGGTGATAACCAGTCCTAAGATCAATCTTTGAGAATACCTGGGCTCAAGTCAATTGATCAAATAGATCCTCTATCTTTGGCAAGGGGTACTTGTTCTTGATGGTGACATCATTCAACTTTCTGTAATCTGTGCACAGACGGTTGCCTCCATCTTTCTTGTCGACGAATAACATTGGTGATCTCCATGGCGAAGCGCTTGGTTGAAGCAAGCCTTTCTCTAACATGGCATCCAACTGCTTCTTCAGTTCCACTAACTCCAAGGGGTTCATGCTATAGGGTCTCTGGGCTATGGGTCCGGTTCCGGGGATTATTTCGATAATAAACTCAATATCCCTATCCAGGGGCATACCTGGCAATTCATCTAGGAATACGTCGGGGTATTCACAGACTACTCTGACTTGGTCAATGGTGGGCAGAGCTACACTCTTGTTGCACTTGAATTGACGCAGTAAGGTTTCAGATATATGCTCTACTGTGACTCCAGAACTACTGGTCATGGTGATGGCTTTCTTAGCACAGTCTATCAGTCCTTTATGCTTTGACATCCAGTCCATACCTAGTACTACTTCCAATCCTTTGGTTCCAAGTACAATTAGGTTGGCATAAAAATCTATCCCATGTATTCTGATAGGCACAGCTTTGCAAATTTTTCTACCTTTGGTTGTTGAACCGGGGATTTGAATTATCATGACATGCTTCATGTTGGTTGGGTGAATCTTACTAGTGCATGCCAATTCTTCAGTGACAAATGAATGTGATGCTCCTGAATCAAACAATACTCTTGCTAAAACTGAGTTGACAGAAAACATACCCAGCACTACATCTGGTGCTTCCTGGGCTTCTTCTGCGTTCATGTGGAAGAGACGGCCATTGCGGTTGTGAGGGTTCCCTGGGGCAAATCTTCTTCCTAATTGAACATGGCGCTGCTGTTGAGCTGAGGCATTCACATTGGCGTTGGCTGCAGTCTTCTTGGGACACTCATTGGAATAGTGACCCTTCACTCCACACTCGAAACAAGTGATCTAGGACTTGTCCTTGACTGCGATAGGCACAACATTGCTGCCAGTTCTAGGTGCAGTGTTGTTGTTGTTGTTGTTGTTGTTGCTGTTGCTCTTGGGAGGTGCACGGTTGAAGTTGTTGGCATTGCTGGAGTTGTGATTGTTTCCTTCGGATTTCACATTGCCTCCGCTACGGTTGGGGTAGCTTGGGCGAGACGTTGGGGGTCGGTTGTTCCTTGGTGCATATCCTGATGAGGGGTTGGGACGGTACTTCTGGTGGCTGCTGGATCCAGATTGCTGCATCATACGACGCTTGCGTTTGTCGTTTGCATGGTTAATATTCCCTTCCATCTGAATGGCAGAGTCGACTAGCTCTTCAAGATCCTGGAAACGGATGTTGACAAGGACAGTCTAAATCTCATCATGCAGTCCGTTCAGGAATCTCTCCTTCTTCTTGGCCTCCGTGTTGATCTCATTAGGTGCATATCTGGCAAGTGACAGGAATTTGTCACGGTACTCCACCATAGTCATTCTGCATTGCTTCATTTCGCGGAACTCATCTCTCATTCTGTTGACTAGACCTTGCGGCACATGGGTGCGGCTGAACTTGACTTTTAAGGCTTCCCATGTCATAACTTGACCATGGTTCATCAGGCGGATATTGTTCCACCAAGCTCTTGCATCTCCCGCCAGGTAGTGGGTGGCGAAGAGAACTTTCTCATTTTCATCAACTCTTGCAACTTCTAAGTTGTTTTCCATGGTCTATAACCAGTCATCAGCATCGAGTGGATTTTCTGACGTGCTAAAGATTGGGGGATTGGTATTCTGGAAGTTCTTCAGCTTAGATCCTTGATGATCCTGATTTCCATACCCTTGGTTGTTGAGAGCCATCTGGGCGATCTGCTGCAAGGTTGCTAAGTTGGCTTGGCGTTCTGCCCTGCTTGCTTCACGGTCTGCGATGAGATTCTGCAAGATCTGCAGCATTGGGTCTTGCGACGAGCTGCTCCCTCCTTGGTTTCCACGAGTCATCTGAAGATTGAGATGGATATAGGGGTAAGAGGGAAATTCTAAGGTTCATGGTTTTGGGTTTTCAAAGCTAAAACTTTGAGTTAGACTCAGGTTTTTCAACTAACTTCATTTTCATTCATGCAAACAAGCACACAGTACAACACACACCACAACATACAAAGGAAGGCAGATGGTTTGAAGAACCATTCTGCAAACTACGATACATTGGGACCGATACATCTCATGCTACGACAGTGCTCTAGTGCATCTACTCATCGTCGATGAAGTCGGAGTCCTCATCATCAGTGTAGAAGTCCACGGCATCCTCCTCCAGAAAGTCATCATCGTTGCTGAGGTAAGAATCCATGTCTCCCTGGATGTCTTTACCCTCCTCTTCTTCCTCCTTTGCTGCAAGCTGAGCCTCCTGCTCCTTGACGGTCTTCTTGAGGTCGGCCACCTTCTTGCGAACACGGGCGATGATGCGATCCTTCTTTGCACACTGGCGGCAAAGAGACTGGCGATCCTGGACGAGTAGTGCGAATGTCTGGGCCTTCTGGTCGGCAATGGCACGGTTCTGGTTGGCTAACTCTCTAGCATTGTCTAGTTCCTGCTGTCTGTCGTGCAGCAAGAAGTCAAGATTCTCCACTTGACGCCTCAACTCTGGGTGACTTGGCATCTCCATCGGCATTCCCATAAAGTCACGTCTTGCATAGTGGGCAAAACGGGTTCCTAGGATTTGGTTGACACTGAGGGCACATAGACGTGCGAGAGCTTCATGCATTGCCCTGGCTAATCCATCTAGCCAGTTGTTCTCTCTCACAAAGAACTGAATTCTCCCAGAAGTTGGTGCTTCGATGCTTTCTCTAAGATCCGCGGTGACTAGCCACTGTAAGTCTCCTCCTGGGGGTCCTGGATGTTGAGCTCCAAGAAACTCCAGATGTGGGCGTTCCAGTAACTCCGACAGTGAATCCAAATCCCTCTCGAAGATCAGTTGACCTCCGTTTCCCAACTGGTAGAACTTGCTGAACGGAGACTCCATCTACAAGAATTTAGGATGAGGAAGTTACTGAAGTGATCAAGTGTGTCCAATTTTAAGTAGTAATGTAAGAATTTTTGAGGCACATGAATTTTTGAGAAAGAATGAGTTCACAAGGATAAGAGGGGAGATAGTTTTTCGTAAATACTCACTTTGGTTTTGAAACTAAGTTTTTGTTCGGACGTCCATTCTAACTAGGGTCTCCTATGGTCAGGATGGCTCTGATACCAACTTGTCAACACCCGGATTTTTAATCCGAGATGCCCGTTATGCCATACCTCGCAATCCCAGGATTACCATTTTTGCGAGACATAACAGATTGGATATCACAGTACATCATCCATTACAAACCATACATAAGGTCTTACACAAATAAGGATCTCATGATCCAGTCTTAATACAACAAGCAGTGGAAATAACAGATAAGTGTAGCAGTGGGGTCCATCTTCAGGGGCACAGGCAATGCTGACGAAGGCAGATAGTCCTAGTTATCATAGCCGTCCTGCTGGCCATCATCTTGATAGTCTCCTTCATAGTCTGGCCATGAGAATAGCCAGTGACAAAAGCCATGAGTACTCTTTAAGTACTCGCAAACTACCACTAACAAGTACTATAGCTCTAAGTTAAAGTGCTAGGTCTAAGTTTAACTATAAAGTTAAGTTTGAAACCTAAGCTGAGTTCTGAAGCAAAGAAAGATAAAATAAAGTTCTAAAATCACTTAAGTGGGAAAGCTATTGTCATAAACACAACCCTATTGTGGTCAAGTCAAGATTCATCATTCATTTCATAAGTTGTTTGGAAAACATCTGACAACGAAACAGTATGGCCATTCCAACTGTCCATAACCGCGGACGTGGCTATTCGAATAGTTTGACACTCTGCAGAGGTGGTACACTTCCACCACAAGATTCAATACATCTGTCAGGGATAATCCTGAATCATCATACTTAGTATGCAGATAATCAAACATAACCTTCCCTTTACACACCCTAGTATAAGCACCTCTCCTATGAGCATGGCCTGCCAACCATGACCATCAGTCATCTTGTGCACTTCATAGGTGGACAACATTGAAAGGTAGCCTCAGCTCAAACCTCTCCCGCGAGGGAACTATTACTAATGCATATAAATTTCCAGCTAAGCCTTACCCAATTCAGGTAGTGTGGTTATACGGTAAATTTGGAATGGTATCGCATCCGAATCCAACCATCAGTTTTATAAAAGGGTTAAGGCTCATGCCTCATCATTTTCATCATCATAAAACATTTGTGTTTCTCAACACATGTCAAAACATCTCAATAGAATGACGCATTATTCCAAGGTTTTCACAATTAATTTTCACCAAGTGTTCCCATCTAAAGTGACTCAAGTTTTTATCTACTCTAAACTACTAAGTTAAGAGTGTTCACTAAGGTAGAAAAGATGGGTTCAATCTCATGCCATAGAATGACATCTAAAGGGGTTCTAACTAGGTCAAGTTTTATACTTTTTATGCTACCTTTAAAACAAGTCAGGAACTTTGGGTAAAGTAAAGGAAGTAAAGCTTGAATTTAATACTTGGGGATAAATACTAGTCAAAGTAGTGTAATCAAAGCATGTCTAAAGCATCTTTGGTAAACCATCTAGTTTAATCCTAGCTTGCTAAGTATTATACTTGCAAGTGTTAGCTTGCATTGTTAATGGTGGCTTGCCTTGTGCAGTGCAGTGATTGAAGTTTTCTTCTTCTTCTTGGTAGAACTCCTCCTCCTCGAAAGCTTGGTCGGTACTATCGTCTATAAGTACATACGGAGTACACAATCACCAAACAATACTTAACTAGTCTAATTAGCATTCTAAGACACACATTTGATGCTCTATTATCATCTCAAGCATCACAAGTTTAAATCAATAGTTTCACTCTTTTTATTCTAGAAAAGTAATTTCTACTCATTGAAAAATTAACTAAGATTTAATATTCACCACTTAAAATAGGGGATCATGTGGACATATGTCATCACCACATATTCTATCATGTGGGAATGTGATTTAAGGGTTGGATCGTAATTACTTTGGTTTAAGTTTAATATTTAATGATTTAAAGTGACTAGAAATGCCTATATAGCATTATTTTGATACTAGTCCAAAGTCACTGCATGTAAACCTTAATATTATTACATATTCAGATAGATATAGTGAAATGTGATTTTTGAGAGTTGGAATCAACTCAAAAGCTATCATGGTTGAATTTTGAAAAATGTTGCAAGGTGCAAATGCTTCTGTTTTATTATTTTTACAAGGAGATATCTATAACTCTAATTGAATTAAATCCAACGGGCTTGGATAGATCATTTCAATACCTTTCAGGCAAAAATTGTTTCATGGAATTTGGATTTGTCAAACTCTCTGAATTGATTTTCAAACTCAGAGACAGAACTAAGTTTAAACTAAAAAGAAAAATCCTAATTCAAACTAACTGGGTCGCGTGGGAAACTCTAACGGGTCGGCTCAGTGTCACTCCGCAGCGCGGGGCTCAACTGACAGGGGGGTCCACCGGTCAGCAGGTCATAACGCGCGAAGCGGTACGGGGCAACGTGGGATGTTAGATTAGAACTGGGATCTACGGTTGGGGATCGTCGTCGACGACGAACAGGTCGCCGGCGAGGTCGAACCCTAGCGGCTCGGTGGGGGTGCATAGGGGGCATACCAGGGCTCCAGCGACGACGGCGAGGCCGGCAAACGAACTGGTGGTCGACGGCGAGCTCAGGGACGGTCGAGGCAGCTTCGGGGGTGGTCACAATCAGTAGCGCCCTTCTCCTCTAGAGGCGGCCTACTCCGGTGCAATTCCGGCGAGCTGCTGCTCCTCTTGCTCCGGCTAGGGGTGTGGGACGATCAGTGAGGTTAGGAGAGTGGAGTGGTGTTTCGAATGGGGCTGGGGGTGGTCTCCTTTTATAGGCTCGACGGTGAGACCGAGAGGGATGGCCCGGCGACGGTGGCGACATGGCTACGGGCGGCTAGCGGCATGGCTGAGGGTGGCGATCGACAGGCGGTCCTCTAGGAAGTGAATGCGGGCATAGGGGCGGTGGTATGCAGTCGGGGGCAGTTGGCGCTCTGAGCGATAGAGGCGGCGGTGTCCACGGCGAGCGGTGGTTGTGGTGCGTTGGGCGGCGAACGGGCATGTCCGCCGTGTTCCCTGGGTCGTGGCGGAGCAGTGGGCGCGGGCTGCGGTCGAGCGGCGACTTATGCACGCATGCCGGGTGCGGCGCTCTAGCGCGTGCTCGGCATGGCGCGGTGGCACTGGTCGCGGGCTCTCTTCGGTGGTCCACTGCTGGGCTTGGCTCGGGGAGGGGACAGAGGGTGGCGGTGAGGTCCTGGCTACCTCCTAGACATGGCGAGAGAGAGGGAGGTGGTCTGCTGGGGCGAGTGCATGGTCGGCCGGCGAGCTAGTGCTCGGGGTGGCTCGACACTGTGACTAGGGACAAGGGGGATGGGTGCTAATGGTATGGTTAGATCATGAGGGGACCAAAAGAATAAATGGAGATCGGGCAAAACCCTGTTCAAAACAGTGAGCTAGGATTAGGGTGTAAATCATGCATGCCAAGTGTTTGATGAAATGGCCGCATGAGATTTATTTTTGAATTTTGAAAAGATTTTTGGTGGGTTTGCTAGGCATAAGCTTGAGACTCTGTGTGTGTTTGGGTTTTGAAAATTGAGCTTGTTTGAGTGGTCTTTGAAATAGTGGGATCTTCCCATATGCAAAAGATTCAATTTTGAACTGCCCATTAAAATTAGTATTTGAATGTTTTTAGTAGATCACAAAGTGGGCCTTGGTACCTCATTATGTGTACTAGCAAGGGATGCAAAGATCCAGAATTATTTCTGTTGAGAAGTGAGTGCTAGGAACACTCAAAGTAGGCATGATAGTTAATTTGGCCAAAATGACCATTTACTTCAATTATTCATTTTGAGTTGTTTTTCTTTGGGAAAAGTTAGGGAATGATTTAGATGATGTTTATTTCACCTAAGAAATATTTTACAAGCAATGAATCACAGAACCATGGTAATTCAAATCAATTCCTAAATTAATGCACAATACACATGAATGCTTTCATTTTAAATTTGGAAAAGTTTTTGTTAACCCTAAATTTGATGATTTGGATCTTGATAAGCTTGGATTGAAGTTTTGGGATGTTACAGGCGCCGAAGCGGTATCGGAGGGCGTTGGTCGTCCGATCTAGTTAGGATCAGCGGTCCGCGTTCATCTTCCTCCTCAATCTGCGCGCGACGGAGCAGGAAACCCTAGCGGGGTCTAGAGCTGTGGGGCGGCTCACCTAGGGCTTCTCCGGAGATGGCGATGCGTCAGGGAGACGCGGTGGTCGACGACGACTTCGGCAATGGGCGGCACGGTGGGTTTCTCGTCCGGGAGGGTGCTCGCATGATGATTGCCGAGAGAGGCTCGGCGGAGCTCAGCGACGGTGTTGATCCAGACGTTCCTGGAAGTAGAGAACAGAAGGGTTAGGAGTAGGAGATCAATATGAGATCGAGGAGGTAACATCCAGAGGGAGAGGCATAGAGATGGGGGCACTGCGAGCAGATCTTGGAGAGGACCGAGAGGTGCTCTCTCTCTCTTGTCACGGCTAGGTAGGGGCACGGGAGGAGGAATGGTGTACAGGGGAGGTGAGTGGAGGGGAGAGGGAGCAAATGTGCAGGGAGGGAGTGTGGGGGTGGCCTGTGGGTACTTATCCCGAGTTGGGATGGTTTATGGTGGACAAATTCCATGGGAGCAAGGGGGTGCTAGCAGGGGATTGGTTCTCCAGGGCGATGGATCTCGTGCTGCGGTGGTCAAGGAGGGCAGAGGGAGGATCTAGGGTGTGGTGTGCTGCAAGATATGCAGCCCCACTTGCACTTCGGCCAAGGAAGAAACTAGGGAGGGAGAGGGAGCTAGGGAGAGCTAGGGTAGCTCCCAGTGGTGCAGAGGGGAGGGGAGTGGGGCTAGGGACACGACCATTGGGAGAGCTGAGGCGTGCTACAGCTGCTATGGCAATAAAGGTGGAGATACTCATTTATGCCAAGATATTCTCCTCTCCTTCTTTTAAGCACAAAATCCAAAAGGGAGGGCTACAGTAATTCGACCAGAGGGGTTCATGGTGCTGGATAGGAGTGCTAGTGAAGCATTGATAAGGAATAATGTTGGTTTAACTCAATGGTTTCGGCTAGTTTGCCAAATTTGATCAAACAGATGGTCATGAAGGAAGTCTAGAAATTTGACATATGCAAGATGAGGCAAAGATGCTGGTAGATGGGTGTGGACAAGATATAACTCCATGAATTAATTGAGATTTATTGGATGAATTTTGGTCCACTTTAGATCATTTATTCAAAAAGTGCAGAAGTAGTTTCTAGAAGATCATTTGATAATTTTACATTGGACAAGGTTAGTTTTTGGTTTGAGATGGTCCTAAATGTGAATACACACTTAGGGGAATTTTCCCAAGATTTATTGGAAGATAAAAGTATTTGAAACAATTATTATTCCAATTCATCCATTTAAGAAAATGGGCAAAAAGAAATAATAAAACCCTTAAAAAATATTTATTTTTGAAGTTGGAAGTTAGGGTATGATATATGGGTCTCAATTGAGCCAAAAGTTGAGGAAGTGTTTTGGCAAAAACCAAACTTTCCTTAATGGAAGAAGTTTGGGGGGTTTTGCCTATTAAAGGCATTTGAATAGTTTTGGTCCATAATAATTATGGATAATTATTGATAAATCTTGATGATCAAGGTAGATGATGTAGACAAGGTGTAGCAAGCACTTGCAACCTTGGGATTGGAGAATCCGAGTTGATTTTGGTGGAATACCCTAGAGTAGGGATCTAGGGTGGTGTTAATTTCATACCATCAAAACATGGTTGTATCTTGGAGTTCAGATCTCCCCTTAGGGAAGGGGATAGATGGTTATTTAGACCAAGTCATATAGATGATCATGGCAGAAGGAGTTTGGAATGGTTACATTTCAGGTGGTCTAGAGGTGATGGCAAACTTTGTTGAAAATAAGGCTACCATACCAGATGAGTCATGATGCCGTATAAACCATGTGGGTTTAAGAAGAACAGAGATCCTCTTGGAACAAGTGAATTAGATGTTGATAGACCTATAATATTGGAACACAACCATGCAAAGAGTTGGTCCAGAGAAGGTGGGATGGTGGTGTGAGCTTCTATCAAAGTAGGCATGATGACTAGATTTGTAGGGATAGTTATTTTCTTGCCTACAAAACCATCAAGAGCAAGTGGGTTGGAGGATGATCTAACCAAGGGCAAGAGTGGACCTTGGTAGTCCTTAGGATGGTTAACAAGATGGATTACATGCATTTCCAAAAATGCACAAGGGTTGAGAAAGGGAGACATTCAAAAAGATGATATTGGAAATAGTTTTCCAAACTTAGCCAAATTTGGCAGATTTAGGGTTTTTGACTAGAATGTGGGTGGTGATGATTTTGATGGGTTGCAAGGTACCAAAGCATCAAGTGGATGTGGTTGAGGAGTAGATTGAGCATAAGGGATCCATGCTTGATATTGGTCTTCATTGACTTGGAAACTTCTAGAATGGATCACTGCAGAATAGATCTGGTTAAGGGCTTTAGATGATCACCTGGTGGCTGGAGATTAGATCCAGATTGTATTCTTGCTTAAGGTTTAGTGATTTTAAAGTATCTTGATCCTAGTGGATGAGCTCCTAGGATAACTCATACTATCTTCTAAGCAGACCAATCAAGCAACAGATCAAGGCAACTCATCTTACAAACAAAGCAAACCTACTACTAGGGTTACCATCAAGCTTAGCTTGAGGTAAGGATGGGTATTTTGAAAAGGTTGGATTTTGAATAAGATGAGAGTCATTGGTGTCTCCACCAAGAGTAGAATTTCAAAAGCTTATTAAAAGGTTTTGGAGATCCTCGAGGTAAGAGTAGTTGAAGGTTCTGTCTTAAAAACATAAGGAGATTTTATTATATATCTCTCCATAGTTTTGTCAATAGAAGCTACAAGAAAATAGTTTTGGTTACATAAGCATCTTGGCTCATGTTTTGAAATACCAGAACATTTGAGCATATGGAAATTTAAGCCAAGACTGTTTTGGGAAGTAGCTTTTGTCAACTGGTGTTCAGGTAAGGAGTGTATCATCTAATACACATCCATATGCATAAGCATATCCAAAGAACAAGCAAACACTTCAACATTAAACAAGGAAAAGTTTTTGTTCCCACTAAATTTTGCATTCTGGACAACTAAGCAGGGTTGCTGAAATTGGGATGTTACACAAACTTGCATACAAATATCCTGCTTGTTCTAGCGATCCAAATCTAGTGTCAGTTATAGCCAAACAAATGTAATAAACCCAATAGGCAGTGTATATCATAACCAAAACTAAGCTCCTCAAAAACAAGTGGCATGTTTTTTCATTCGTTTGCATAGAAAGACATAGTTTTCCCGAACAACCTAGGAAAAAACCTGTGGGGAAAGAGCCATAGGACATAAATAATGGACATGTTCTAAATCATAATAGATAATCTCAGGTGATCGTGAGATATAGGATTAAAAGAAAGTCACATATTTTAGCTAAATTTCAGAAAATAAATCTATTGAGTAGAATGAATAGTACATATGTCGATTTCCCTCTGCAGCACAGTTGTCTTTTCATCAAACAACCTGTAGGCATAAATAAAAAAGAATCTGGAGAAAAAAAGATGAAATATTACGGGATTACAACAAAAGGGGTAGTGTAAGAGACAAATCTATAGGAACAAATTTCACAACTCGCTCCTATCATGGTGATGCCCAATTAGACATGGTCAATCAACGTGAATGGGAGAGCCAAGTATGTGCAAAATCAAAACCTTCCCGTGCATCTCCCTTCCTAACCAATTGGATCATTGAGAGAGAGAGAGAGAGCTCGGACCCGTGTAGTCAAATCCATCTATCTTTTGCCATATGACATAGGAGGGTCAAGGAGAGGGGCACAGTCCAGCCGTCGTCGATTTGGCGCCCCTCACCATGCCTCTGCTCACAGCAGCACCGCCGACTCCTTCTCCGACGGTTGACCTACCAGTCCTCCGCCAGGTCCATACCATCACCATGCAGTATGGACCAAGCAGTATACACCAATAAACAATTACTTAAAACATAAAAACCGAGAAATGTACCCCAATACATATCAAGCATTATAAATCTATGTCAATTTCACTTGTGATCATTCAATGAATGGATATTGTATTACCGCAGCCTGAGCAGGGGCAGATCCTAAGGAGAGACACTTAGTAGTAGAAAAACTATGGTCGCAACTAGCTAGCTGCAAAAGTGGGTTGCGTTTTCAATATATCAGAGACCTGAAGAGGATGCATACCAATAAATTTAAGTCTAAACTGATCTATAGATATATAAAGACAAGGATACGTATTTTGTAAACAGGTTATGCTTCAAATAAAATCATGTTTCTTACAGAATAATGGATTAGGCATTGCTATTGAATCACCCAATTCAAAACAGTACCACATTTCTTAGTCAGAATAATCAGAAGTAGTAGATATGCAGCAACTTCCCAGAAAATAAAATTAGTCATTTTAGTCAGATAAAAAGAAAACCAAATAATGATTTTGTTTGTCTCCTAAAAATAGGAGTTGAGCAAACCCTTGCTAAAATGTTTCAGGAGGCTTGGTTATAAATTTTTCCATGCTAACTAATGAGACAACCCTATTTGAAATAGAATTGAATATACAACCCTATTTAAAATAGAACTAAACATGAGCCACCTTACATCTAAATATTAAGGACAAACTGAAAATACAATCGCACATGAGGGAGAGAGAGAGAGAGAGAAATACCTAGGATGAATGGCTACCGTCTGGACGCCGAACATCACCCAGCCACCGAAAGCAGGCGGCGGAGGAACGCACGCATTTGAGCATGGAGAAGTCCTCCAACCTGGTCAGGATGTAGATGAAGAGACAAACAGGCAACCGAATATCCCTTCCTCGCACAGCCTCATCAATTTTCTAAGAAGAAAGGTGAACAAATAAATGATTAATATACATTGTAGCAGCACAAAAAACAGATAAAAATAAGAATATGAGGGGAAGGAGCTGCAGTAAGAACTCGCCATTTTCATCCCAGCAAGCTCCACCTCGTCGTTCGGCCAACCAAACTGGGCAAGCACACAATGTATTATTATTAGAAGGTGATGTAGCTTTAGATTTCATTCCAATGTATGTACAAAATTGAAGATAAAGCATGGAATCCCACCTCTACTACCTGTATGAACATGAACCTAAGTGAAAATAACAATATATCTTTCAGAACATGAACATGAACCTACGTAGCTTCTAATGGGCTCTTACCTATGAATTGCAATCAATCTGGTTAATTACATATTACAAAGGTACAGTAAGAAATTGTTCTGGGCATGAAAAACAATAGAATATTCAATGGGAAATAGATAAACCTACTGAAAAATTATTCATTAATATATCCATCACTGTTTGTTAATATATCTTTTTTTTTTGCAGTGGTTCTTCAGAAGAAGATGATATGTTAATTACCCCAACTCCGTAGTGGAAGTGGTAGCCAAGAAGGTACCCGAGGGCAGCCCAAATACGTAGTAGCAGCCTAGGTTGATGAACAGGGGGGAGATTAATAAGCAACTTCCAGACAAAAAATACATGATGCTAATAGAAACTGCCAGCAGAACTTATTCAGAGAGAAGGTAATGTGTTTTCAGCTGAAGCACGAGAGATCCACCGGAGAGGACATCACACAAGCTTGGAGAGTCAGTGGGAACGGGAGTGAAATCATACGTGCTCGACAAGCGCCGCCTCCCAAACCAGTCATGCTCGTCGCCGACCCAAATATCATATTAAACAAATTATCCAGGATCTATAGACTTAAATACCTCTACACTTGACCATAGGAATCATCGTCGATATAACCTAAAGCGCCTTCAAGCCTTCCCTCTGATTGTTCCGTGAAGGAGATGTTGGAAACCACTAATCATTTGATCTAAAAAATAAGTGCTGAACAAATCCAAAATCAGTAACCATGTGAGCACAAAGAAAAATAAAACTGACTAAACATAAACCAGCTCACAAATTACATCCTCCAATAAACTCAGACATCAAACAGCAAATACATAATTTTCATTTTGCAGTTTATAAACCAGAAAAGACGTAAGTATGTGACAATACATGCAAAAATAAGAAAGAGTCGTCCAAAGATACATATATTGTGTCTCTGTTGAAAATACAATACATGCCTCACTATTCTCCTTGAAAACTAAACCCGCATAAATTTGTATCTCTCGTTCAAAAATAAAATACATGTCACATTTACCTCATTCTTATTAATATAGAACCTTGAAACATGCAGGAAAAATATTCAGATATAGTTAAAAATCCAGGAGCTACAAATTCAAAAGCTAATTACCGTTGCAAGATCACGACGAATGGATCAATCAATTAATCGGAAGAAACCCTCTTTGCAATAGACTATCCTCCAATCTAAACTACCAGAGCAACACTACATAGTCTGACCATACAAAGAAAAATTAATTTCTCTAGAGAAACGGACTCACAAACCAGATCGAGCACATGCCCTGTCTCCTCCTCCTACATCGTCTGCTCCATCCTGCATCATTACGCTGCTGCTACACGTACGGCAAGGCAGCTGCCTCAGCACCCGCCTGCTCGTGCTCCTCCTCCTCATATGTCGCCTGCTCTCTCTCACGTCATCCGCTGGACCGGGCCGAGCGCTACCACCGCTCCCACAACGAGTCCGGCTTTGGCAGCGGGAGCACGCGGCTGTGATGGCGGCGCGTGGAAATGACGAGGGGAAGGGCAAGGAGGTCGCGGCTGTGACGGCGGCGCACGGACATGGCGCCCTGATCCTGCTCCTTCACGCATCGCCTCCTCTCTCCACTCGGTGAGCTGGATGCTGCTGTGTGTGAGACGGCCACGATGGAGAGAGAGAGGACATCGAGGGAGGAGAGGAGGGGACGCGACAGGGAGGCGGCAGGGGCGAGCGAGGAAGAAGATTGGGGACGAGCTCGTGCGGGAGGCGATTTGGGATAGGCGGCTAGGGTTTTCATCGGTCTGGGCTTTTTGACCGCCCGCTCGTCGGGCTCGCACGCCGCTCCCTTCGCTGCCCCTAACGAGACAAAGTGTACCCGGTAAATTAGAGATATTAAAACTGAACCAAAAGGGAGCCCTCTCAAGCTCTCAGCATTTTTTGACCGTCCGATTGTCCTTTCTAATCATTTTTGGCCATTAAATCTGCCGCATTGGGCCGAATGTCGAGGGAAGCTTCTCTCGAGATCAAATCGGCCCATTGTGGTTAACTGGGCCCGGATGCTCCCACTAGAGCTCAACAAAGTGCACACGCTCACACTCTCAACATTTTTGGCCGTCCGATTGTCCTTCCTAATCATTTCTGGCCATTAGATCTGCCGCTATTCCTGCGTTGGGCCGAATGTCCCTGAGGGAAGCTTCTCTCGAGATCAAATCGGCTCATTGTGGTTAACTGGGCTCGGATGCTCCCACTAGAGCTCAACAAAGTGCACACGCTCACGCTCTCAATATTTTTGGTCGTCCGATTGTCCTTTCTAATCATTTCTGGCCATTAAATCTGCCGCTATTCCTGTGTTGGGCCGAATGTCCCTGAGGGAAGCTTCTCTCGAGATCAAATCGGCTCATTGTGGTTAACTGGGCCCGGATGCTCTCACTAGAGCTCAACAAAGTGCACACGTATGAGACCGATCGCTCACTTCCCCTTCCGCCCCTCTCCCATCGGTTCGATGGCGGCGACGAGCCGGCGACCGCATCATGTGGCCTACCCACCATACATTCGAGACGCAGTGAAACACGCTATGCTCATATGACGATGGATCCATACCCCGACGCACCACCAACAGACGTCTCCCATGGTCTCGCTCCTCCACTTGTTCGTGTGGTATCCAGAGGTATTCCACCACTACTTCCCACGCCCCCCATGCCTTCTTTGTTGAATTCATGGCCTTATTAATACTAAAACAATTCAATCCCAGGGGTGGCTCATGGGCCTATGGTGTGTCTGTTGGAATCAAGACTCAAGATACGATGGTAGACTACAAAAACCATATGAAGGCAACTACAGCTTTGGCTAGAAAAGATTTTTTTCAATCTCGGCGGGGCGGTTGTTCCTGTAGAACTATATTAATATTTTTACCTGATTAGGCTGTATTGATGGACGTGATAATCTTGGAACTCACACAAGGAACAATGAAGTGATATTTTCCATGGCAAATTATTTATTTGGGATTTATACTTTTCTTGCCATCTTCATCCAGTTCTCTTATCTGTGGGCTCTAGAATGCTAAAGTTATAATATTCCATCATAGGTACAATTTCCTTCTGAAGTGAAAAACAAGAATGTAGAGGTACATTCTTTTAGCTAGGCATATACTTTACGATTTGTTGTTTCGAGTACTGCTACAATATCTTGACAGCTCGTTAAAGCTCTAACCATTTATTGAAATAACCATGGGGAAAAGTGCCGATTTAAGTGACTGAAAGCAAACTAATGTCTAGAGCATCTTAACTTTTCGTTTCACTATATATCAGCACCTAAAACTTACACTCGTCCATCACATGGATTATCTTTCTCTAAATCATGTATACCAATTTCAGTTTATTACTAATGATGCTAATACACTAGGTAGTACTCTCTTTGCTCTATAATTTGTTAGTGAGTGGTTTTACTAGGGTACAGAATCGACACCTATTTTTTTGTATGTGATAAGCTATCTCTCACCAAATATGATTAAATCTGATAAGCTGGCCACAATCAAGCAGATTGTTTACAGATAGTTGAGAAAGCATGGGCATGCCTCCTCACGATCTAGGGAATATATATAAACAACAAAATAACCTGAATCAGGCCCTCGCAATAAATAAACAGATGTGGAGCCAAGTAGAGCCGACTTGCAGCCTGCAGCCGTGTGTGGGTAGGCTCAAGCCAGCGTTGTTGAAATCAAAAAACAGTAATCGTCCATTAAATGTTGTCAAGATTATGATATCTTTAGTTTTTGGTAAACATGACGATGAGATCTTTGTATTGGTGCAATACCCAAGGACTGGGGGCGTAGATATTAGAATCTTTATCCGCTAGACCAAATTATAGTATTATTTTGCGTACGAGATAAGTATCAGAAGTGCATTGAGATTGTTCAAAAATTCTTAGAAATATGTATTCTCCAAATTTCCTTAAGTGTTAGTGTTTCCTTATTCTTTTCTTCTATATCTGTAATGTTTTTTCCTAAATATTTAAAAAATTATGGGCTTTTCGTTGTGATCATTTTCCCGAGGGAAGTTTTAATTTATTTTAGTAGCCAAGAATTTATCCGTCAAACCATCCTAATTCAGAAACAATGCACTTGAGACCCAAACTCGAACAAACTACAAGTCCAATACACACAAGCAAAAAGTCTAGCACATTACACCCAATATATGAGTAACTTAATATAAAATTCCGTATTTTATATCTCCATAGATTTATAAATAAAATCCAACCATTTTATTGTAGTAATAGAGGGGCGTGGCAACGCGCGCCAACATGATCTAGTACCAGCTAAAACCAATGCAGTTGTGGCTGATAAGTGGGACCAATACCAATCTAGGGAAAAGAAATGTATGTGTTGCTGAGAGGCGCAAAAGAATGGGGAGAAACAGGTGTGCGCATAGCAAAATATGCAATCGCTGTTCACATGGGTAAAAAAGGCTAACCACTAACTAACGGCCTAGATGCGCTCCTGCAGCCCGATCCGATGATCCAAAGCATCTAACCTCCCTAGGAGTGCCATGGGGGCATCAATTACACATTTGGATACATTTACACTCTACAAAGGTTGTACACTTTACCCACACCATCCCGGTACCTTACCCTGATCACCTACGGATCGTGGGTCGAGTAACCGATCAAGACTATCCAGATGCCACTTCAGTATAGGCCCTACCCTATGAGTTGTTCTCCTCAGGACCGGGATGTCTAGGCCAAAACTAACCAGAGCGCATTCTGACTCTTGGAGAGTGGGCACTTTCAATGAGAGGCTCATAGTATTGCATGGCTACTCCCGAGGGAAGTTCGCAATTCATCCAGGTGACTATCTAACAGTTGACCCTTTATGTAAAGGAAAACACGGCATTACAGGGAGATGATCCCTTAGAAGAAGTCGTGAGAATTCCTACACCAGAGTAGCAAACTTCAAGTCTAGCCCTGTCTCATTCTAGAGTAATGTGGTTGCACAGGTAAATTGTTCTGGCAAAACTGAAAATAAATGGGTGCATTTTCATAAACATTTTCCTCCATCTTTCCTTCAGTATTTTGTAAAATAAAACCTTTTTTTCTTTCTCAAGCTTGGTAGGTCATAGCACACCAAGGTTTTATCAGAAAACATTTTGTAAAACTTTCCTGGGGTCTTCTCATCCTATAGTTTTGCTTGGCTAAAACGGGGTCTCCAAGGGGTATGGTGTTATACACCACTTACACTACTAAGGGAAAGTAGGTTCCATCAATGGGGTTGTACATAGTAGTACAGATATGCAATGTTTTGGAGGAGCCAAGCCACCACCCAATATAGATCATCATATAATAAAACAATGCAGTTTTGTTAAACAGTAGATAAAACATGTATAAGTAAAACAACAGGACAAGTATTATGATAAAAAGGGGGCTTGCATGTGATCAGCAAATTGGCAATATATGTACCTTGACTTCTTCTTAGAATACCATCATATCCAATAATAATCATCTTCATAGGGTCTTCGAGATAATCACAACTATCGTCGTTAGGGATAGCACATGCAAGCAACAGAGGACACAATCACCAATACCATACAGCAAACAAACATAAAACACATTACTCACTTTAGTAGGTTTTGATGCATTGAGTTTAATGTAATTGGAATGAATGTAAATGCATTTGTGGAGCTTCTTTTATAGTTTAATTGTCAAATACCACCTCATTAAGGGGTTTTGACTAAGGCTTGGGTCTGTGTGGTATAATTTTACAACAACGATATCTTCAAATATGTATTGAAATAACCAGTCCAACAAAAGTGGTTTCATGATTTTATCAATTTTCATCAATTAGTTATGGTTATTTTAGTGGAAGTAACCCTAGTTTAGGTGAATATATCACCGTAAAATATTTGTAGTTCAACTAAATTTGTTCTCAGAGTATATTGTATAACTTGGAGTTTTTGATTTTTGAAGGTTGGAATCACCTCAAAAGAATTACCAGAATGCCCTCCAAAAAATCGCAAAGGCGGTTCTGCAAGGTATTTGTCTTTTTCACTAGATTTAAACTATAGGGGATTTTGATATTATTCCAAAGTCACATGTTAGGTATTCGAAATACCTTTCTGTAGAAATTGGATTTACCAAATTAGGGGTTACAGAATTCCTAAAATGAATTCTCTAGTGCAAATATCCCTTGCAGGAAATTTTAAATCTCCAAAATTCCTAAAAACCTCAATCATTAGTGATCTTATGGATTTTGGTAGATTTTGCATTGCATGAGTTTTGAGAGTTGGAAATAGGTGAATACCACCTTTGGTTTAACCTGGAGAATTTCCTAAAGGCTAAAATGGTTGTTTTTGTTATTTTCATGAAGGGCAAAATAGGAAGCAATTTAAGATGAGGCCAGGGGGACATGCAAGGTATAAGAGATACCTTTCAGTACCCAAGGGTTTCAACTCATTTGGAGTTACAAAACCCATAGCAAGATTTTTATAGTGATAAGGATACATTTAGGCACTTGATTTATTAAAAACAAACTGGGAATCAATTGGTTCAACTAGGGTTAGTGCATGTTCAAGAAAACATCTAGGAACAATAGGAAATATAGATCTAGGCAAGAGCTATTGGTTTCCATTTTTTTATTTAAACCAAATAGGTCAATTAGCAGATTTGAACTTGATTTAACTAAAGAAATGGGGCATAGGTGGCAGTGGGCTAGAATTGACCGGCTGAGGCAACACCGCCATGGGCCAGCCCATTTGCACGCAGAGGAGCACGCGGGAGTGTCGTTTGAATCGGCCAGAAGGGGCCCTCTGGTCAGTGGAGGGAGGGGGCGAAACGGTACCCTACATCCTCAGTCGTTCGATTAAGTAACCATCGACGGCCGAGCATCTTCTTCTAGCTCACGACAACGGTGGCTGACGAAAACCCTAGAGGGAGTCGGGAGGTGGAGGGGGCTTACCTAGGGAGCTCGGGGGGGTGACGAGGATGGGCGGAGGCAATGTAGTGCACCTGGGAAAGTCCAACGAGGGCTAGGAAGGGCAGGTTCGACGTCGGACAGAACCTCGCGTGTAATCATCGATGTGGATCTCGTCGGTGCTCTAAGGCGGCGCAATTCTTGATGGTCCTTGTAAGAGAGAAGAGCATGGTTAGGAGCAGAAGATTGAGGCGAGTTCGAGGAGAGGACATGTACGGAGAGAGAGGCAAATGAGAGAACACCCCGAGCGGATCTTGAAGGAGGCCGAGATGATTTCTCCCTCTTCTTCTTTCCTGGTTTGAGAAGAGGAGAAGGAGTGACGTTCAGGGATGTGTAGAGGAAGAGAGAGGGACCAAATGAGAGTGGAGCGGGGCTCAGGGGTGCTCGCATGGCTTATAACCCGGAGGGGTGTGGTTCATGGTGGACAATGTCCAAGGAGGGCATGAGGAGTAGCTAGAGATGGAGATTGGTCGAGCGTGGCGGTGGTGAGGTTGTGGTAGGGTCACAGAAGGGTAGAGGGAAGGAGGGACGCACTGAGTTGCATGTCATCTCTCCTTCCTAGCTTCAGGTGAAAAAGAAAGGAGAGAGGGAGAGGGAGCTAGGGTGGCTTCAGTGGCTCAAAGAGGAGTGGGGATGGGGTCCTGACTTGACCAGAGAGGGAGGACCTGGTTGGCTGCAGCTACAATGTCATAAAGATTGATATGTGCTAAAAACAACATCTCTTACACACACACTAGCTCCAAGCACTAGGGACAAGGACATAAGTGAGCTACAGTGCTTTCTATAGTGGTACACGACCAGAGGGTGAGAGATGTGTTGTCGAAGCTTGCTTGACCAAGTTGGTGAGGGTTTTGGTTTAGTTTAGCTCAAGGTTTTCTTATTTTGCAAAATTGATCAACTAGATGGTCGTGAAGGGAAGTCTAGAACATTGACTTTGGTGTGGGGAAAAGGTAATGGTGTGAGAATGAGGTCAATACTTAACCCTAGGAATTCTTTGAGATTTTTCGAAGGTTCAAAAGTCCAATAATATCATTTATACCAATGGTGCTGAATTGGTTTTTATAAGCTTACATGATATTTTTTAGTTGGACAACGTGGGTTTTTGGTGTGAGAAGGTACTAGATACCATTTCAAACATTGGGGAAATTTTAATAGAATTTATTGAGGCATAAAAGTATTTAAAACATTTATTATTCCAATTAAACCATTTAAGAAAATGGGCAAAAAGAAATAATAAAGCTCTTCATAAATATTTATTTTTGTAGTTGGATGATGGGGTATGGTATATAGGCCTCAAGTGTGCTTAAAGTTGGCAAACTGTTTTGGAGGAAAACCAAGTTTCTTTTATAGAGGGAGTTTGGAGTTCTTGTCAAACAAAAGAATTAAATAGTTTTTGGGCCAAAGTAGTTATGGATTATATTTGATAAATTCGTATCTTCAAGGTTGATGATTCTTACAAGGTGTTTCCAACAATTGCAACCTTAGGTTTTCAAAATCAAGCTTGATTTGGATAGAAACAATGAAAAAGGGGATCTTGGCAAAGTTAGTTTTATGCCAACAAAACCTTACTGGATCTTGGAGCTAAAGCTCCTCTAGGGTCATGGGATATATGAATAGATAGAAAAAGTTATGTAGATCACCATGGTATAGAAGGTTGGGGTTGATCAGGATTGAGCTTTTCTAGTATTGATGCCAAACTTTGAATAAAATAAGGGTGACAAAACAGATTATCAAGTTTCCTTCAAAACCATGTGCGTTTTAGAGGCACAAGGATCCTATTGAAACAAGTGAAGTAGGGATGGATAGACCTTTATAAGTAGAGTACAATCATGCAATGAGTTGGTCCAAAGAGGATAGTATGGAGATGTGAGCTTCTACCAAAGGAAGCTAGTTGATAAGGTTTGCAGAAAAGATTACATTCTTGCCTGAAAACCATCAAGAACAAGTAGTTTAAAGGATGATCTAGCCAAGGGAAAGTGTGGACCTTGGTAGTCCTTAATAGGGTCTACAAGATGTTTCAAGTTCATTTCCAAAAACGCACAAGGGATGGAAATGATGGAGACCCGAAGATGGCCTCTTGATAACATTTCCAGACTTGGTCATATTTTGGCAGATTTAGGGTTTTTGACTAGAATATAAGAGTTAATGTTTTTTATTGGTTTGAAGGTTCCCAATCATCATCACATGGATGATGTTAAAGTGTATATTGAGTAGAAAGGATCCATGCTTGGAGTTGGTATTCATTGACCTAGAAGCTTCTAGAAAAAGACGATTCTAGAAGTGATTTTGTTAAGTGTTTTAGATGATCACCTAGTGACTAGAGATCAGATCCAGCTCTGTATTCTTTCTTAGGGTTGGTAATCTTAGGTTAGCTTGATCCTAGAGGATGAGCTTCTAGGGTACCTCCTACTACTTCTAACCAAACCATTCAAACAGCAGATCAAGGAAATTCATCTTAACAGATCAAGGCAACTCATCTTAGCAGAAAAACAATTCAACTACCATGGATACCTCCAAGCCTAGCTTGGGGTAAGGATGGGTATTTTGAAAAGGTTGTATTTTGAATTATATGAGAGTCCTTGGTAACTCTACCAAGAGTAGAATTCAAAAATATTTATAAGAAGGTTTTGGAAAACCTAGAGGTAAGAATAGTTGAATGTTCTGTCCTGAAAACATAAGGAAATTATATTATATATATCTCCATAGTTTGGTCAATAGAATCTAATAAAATAGTTTGGGTTGCAAAGGCATCTTGGATCAAGTTTTGAAATGCCAGAACATTTGAGAATATGTAAAAAGAGCCAAGAAAGTTTTGTTAAATAGTTGTTGTCAACTGAGGGTGAGGTAAGGAGTATACCATCTGCTTCTCATTCAGATGCATAAGCATAGGAAAACAACAAGCAACACTACATCATTAAATAATAAAAAGTTTTTGTTCCCCCTGATTTTTGCATTCTGGACAACTAAACAGGGTTGTGGAAATTGGGATGTTACATACCTTTCCCCCTTAAAAGAATCTCGTCCCGAGATTTGGGAGAGTAGGGTTAGGGGATTTCTAATTCGGGGTAATACTATACGTCTCATGCATACTAACTTCCGGACTCCGTCTTTGTGTGGGGTTACTGTATCGGTGAAGTTGGGGTTCAATATTCTTAGATGCACAGAGATTTGGGCAGACTTTAGTCCTAGTTGCCATGGACTGGCTTCCTTCTGTAAGGCTTTACGGCGTTTCTCTTAAGGGATTATCGTATCCTAATTCGCGACTTTAGGTCTAACTCCTAAGGTTGCTTCTGATAGCTGGTTATTCTATTTTTGTGGGAAAGACTTTCGCCCTTAGGATTAAACTAGGGTAGATCGGAGAGTTGACTTAGTCCTTCTTTCTTGGAGTCATAGGGTGAGGTTTGAAGACTGCCGCCAACCTTTCTTTTGGATTTGGAATCTTCCGATGACGTCTACCAGTTGGGCCCTACGAGGTGCATATACTATTTAACTCATACTGAGCCTATCAAAGTAGTTGAAGTCGCAAGTCTTCTAGACGAGTTAGAGCGGAGGGGTTAGTGGTTCGGTGATCCTTCAGGGGCGAAGTCTTGATATGAAGTAACCAAGGAGGATCTTCGTGAGATTTTCTTAGATGTTGACTCCTTTGTCAGCTTTGAACCCTTAAGAGAGATAGTTTGATCGGCTTCCATGGTCTTGTCAACTTCAAACATTCTGGTTGTCTTTATTTAGGTATTCTTTGGCACTAGAAGATTTATTAGGCTACTGACGGCTGTTGACGGGGTCTATCCTATGAGGTTTTGATAACTCTCGAGTTGATTCTTGTAGAAGTACATCGGATTTGGAAATCTTCCTGAAGTATCTTCCGGTAGACAGTCTTCGCAATTTGAGTGGAAATACGCAGTCTTTCCACCTTAGAGCTACACTAAGGTCCTTCAGGAGTGGAGCAGATGTTCCGTCTTTAAGGGATGGCGTGATGTTGAAGAAGGCTGTATCTTCTTGGGTCTTGAGTTGAGGTCCTTGAGTGACTTTATATTGCGTAAACCTTGTCGAGGTGGTTGCCTAATGAAGCCTTAAGGAGTTAGCTCAGGGCAAGTTAGCAGTTAACAACTCTTCTTTCTAGTCTTTAGTTAGGTTAGAGGCATCCAGCTTTAGAGAAGTTGTCGTCACTTGAATTATTGATGTTGCTTCTTCTCGAGGGCGGAGTACATTGTCTTCATGCATCCTTATCTTCAGGATTTTGGGGTATTCCGGCCTTCTGAGGACAGACTTCCCATTAGTTTGGGTAGGGTCGACTAAAGATAGTTAGTTTCCTTGGGGTTGTCAGAAGCTATAATATGTCGAAGGTTCGTGGAGTAGGGTCTTCACTTCAAATATTGTGGTTTCTTATGGATAGTTAAGATCTTTTGGGGGTCGACTTCTACCTATAACGAGACTCTTGGTACTATCGGCAGTTGAACAAGGGCGTGTAGCTTTGTGACGAGTCTTGACAGGTAAGTTTGACGAAGTATGCCATCCTGTTAAGGAGAAATCTTTAGATGGTTCTAGTTGTGACAATGTTGAGGTCCTAGTTCTCGGGATACTTTTCCTCTCATAACTCCTGAGATTCGTATAGATTCTTGTTAGCAACAACCAACTAGGGGGTGCATGAGTAAGTAGGTAGGGTTATCGATCCTCGAGTCACATTTGACTAAGGTCAAAACAAGCCAGAGCATACATAAGGTGAACAGAGCAACGAGGTCACAATGTTCTTCGTAACCTATAAGCACAAACAACACACATCAGGCAACACATGATGGACTTAGGCGAGCAAACATGGTCTTCTTATAGGGACCAAGGAGTTAACTACTCACGATATAGGGGAATCCTATCTTAGGACTATTAATCCTGAATATCACGTTATGGTGGATCTAGGTCACTATCTTGCGACGGAAGCCTTCACCAAGTCATTGGACGCTTCTCGATAGTGTAGTACTTTATTTCTTCCAATTGTGAGGATTCCGCTGGTGGGGCGATCTTGTAGTCTCCTTGTGTTTGCTGATAATTGTTTGTCTTCATCCAATTGGTATTATCTTC